>CAJGYM010000027.1:316894-948694 GCA_904845305.1 Caenorhabditis auriculariae
ATGTCACTTCACATGGAACAGATGTCGTATCACAAAAAGAACGCGCAGGCTAGGTCGTACCCCCGTGGAAGGGACGCGCGCCTCCTTATTCGTTCGGGAGACGTGAAAAGTAAACGAGAACGACAAAACCATCGACCAAAGACAGCCGGTAACCAGAATCGCTACTCTCAACATTGGCACGCTGACGGGAAGATCACGCGAACTCGCGGAAGCGCTCAAGAGACGGAAAATAGACATATGTGCCCTGCAGGAGACACGCTGGAGTGGAGCGAAAGCGAAAGAAATTGGAGACGGATACAAGGTCCTGTACTTCGGCAGCCCAAAAACGACGAACGGCGTCGGAATCGCGGTTGGCCCCAAATTCCGGGATGCCATCCTTGAAGTCCAACGTTACGACGACCGCGTTATGAAAGTTGTCTTCCTCGCTGGCGAGAAGAAGATACATTTCATTAGCGCATACGCGCCCCAACTCGGATGCTCGGCCAAGCTGAAAGAAGATTTTTGGGGTATCATGGACACCATCACCGCAGAAGTGCCCCAGGACGACTTCCTTATTTGCGCCGGCGACCTAAACGGACACGTTGGATCGAAAGCGGAAGCCTACCAATGCCACGGATCCCACGGATACGGAACGGCGAACGACGAAGGCGCGCGGATTCTGGAATACGCGACGAGCCACGGAGCCATAATTGCCAACACCATGTTCTCCAAGAGAGAGTCCCACATCAAGACCTTCTACAGCGGGCGAAACTCCACGCAGATCGACTACATCATAGTCCGAAGAGCGGATAGGAGTGCTCTGCTGGACTGCAAAGTTCTCCCATACGAGACGGTGGCACCTCAACACCGACCTCTTCTCGCCGACATCAGGATAAAGGCCCCGCAGACGACCAGAGATGAACGCGCCGGCAGCACGAGAATAAAATGGTGGAAGTGGAAAGAAAATCGCCCCATCATCTTTGACGCGTCGCTTTTACCAGCCATTGAGTCCGTGGACTCTTCATGTGAGGCGGCAAAGCAACAAATCACGACTCAAGCCGGAAATGTCCTTGGCCTCACCAAACCGGGAAAGAAGAAAACGGACAAAATACCTTGGATGTGGACCACGGATATTCAAGAAAAAGTCAAAGCAAAGAAAAAGGCCTATCATGCCTTCCTTGCCGAACGAACCGCCGAAAAATGGAGTGAGTACCGCGCCGCCAAGCACGAAGCGAAGGTAGCCGTGGCGCGAGCGAAGCACGAACACCTTGCCGTGATCTACGATAAGCTGGACTCGAAAGAAGGCGAAAAGGAAATATACCGCCTCGTGAAGCAGCGGGATAAGAAGACGCTCGACATCGAACGGTTCCAGTGTGTCATGGCTGAAGACGGGAAACTACTCACACGCCACAAAGACATACTCGAGCGATGGAGACGTCATTTCGAGAAAATCGCCAACGAGGAGTTCCCCCACCCGCCAATTCCATGGACGCCGCCAGTACTCGGACCCTCTGCCGAAATTCGAAGACGCTGAAGTCGCCATCGCCCTCCGAGCCATGAAGACTGGCAAAGCCACAGGACCAGACGATCTAGCAGTAGAATCTTGGAAGGGAAACGAAAGCGGGTCCTCAAAGTGGCTAGCAGAGTTCTTCAACCAGATAGCAAAGGAGAAAAAGGCGCCCATCGACTGGAGCAGCAGCTTAACTATTCCTATATGGAAAAAGAAAGGCTCTCCAGCCGACGTGAACAGCTACCGCCCGATCAGACTACTCTGCCATGTGATGAAGACCCTCGAACGCGTCTTGGACACGCGGATCCGGCAAATAGTGAAGCTGAACAAGAACCAGTGCGGATTTGTGAAGAACTGTGGAACGACGGACGCCATTCATGCCGCGAGGCTGCTCCTGGAGAAACACCGTGAAAAGAAGATCCCCCTGCACACCGTGTTTTTTGATCTGGAGAAGGCGTTCGACCGCGTGCCGCACGATCTGATATGGTCATCGCTGAGAGTCCACGATGTTCCCGAATCGCTGATCGACGTCGTTAGAACTCTGGACACCGGCGCCCACAGTCAAGTACAAACAACAGTAGGAAGATCGAAGCCATTTCCAATACGAGTCGGAGTTCACCAAGGCTCAGCCCTCTCCCCGCTTATCTTCATCCTCGTCATGGATACCATCACTAGAGACCTGCATACAGAACCGCCTTGGACCCTCCTGTACGCCGATGATGTCATGCTGACTACCAAAACGAAAGCCGAACTCCAGGATCTTCTGACCATTTGGCATGACCGCCTCGCTAGCTTTGGCCTGAGGATCAACTTGAAGAAGACAGAATACATGACGACGGACGCTGACGAAGACGGAACCATCACTGTCGCCAACACGGATCTCCCCAGAGCGAAGTCGTTCAAATACCTTGGCTCGACGATTGCCGAAGACGGCTCAATCGCAAACGACGTCACCGCACGTATACAAAGTGCCTGGATGAAGTGGAGATCTACAACGGGCGTGATGTGCGACCGAAAGATGAGCGACCGACTTAAATCGAAGATCTACCGCACCGTGATCCGCCCAGTGGCAATGTACGGTACCGAATGTTGGCCAGCGAAGGCGAAGGACGAAGCAAAATTGGCGGTCATGGAAACTACGATGCTCCGTTGGACCGCCGGTGTCACGAGGCTCGACCATGTGAAGAACGAGGACATCAGGAAGAGATTCGGAGTGGCGCCGATCCGAGAGAAGCTGCGCGAAAATCGCCTGAGATGGTTCGGCCACGTCCTACGAGCCGACCCCACGTCCATAGCGAAAACAAGCCACACGCTGGAAGTCGATGGAAAACGGCCAAGAGGCCGACCCAAAAGAAGATGGATGGACACGCTGAACGAAGACCTTAAAGCGACAAAACTACATCCAGACCAAGCAGCCGACAGAACAAAATGGCGACAACGTTCCAGAAAAGCGGACCCCGCGACCGAGCGGGACAGACGCTGAAGAAGAAGAATTTGACTACTATAGTGGCCACTAAAAAGTCAAAACCCTATAGTGCCCACTAAAAAATTTCCCAGTTCACAGTTTTTTGTTCATTCAATTTTATCTTATACTCAAAAAAATTACACCTTCTTTATTTTAAAGGAGCAGCCCCGAAAACAGTGTCCTGCCTGAATTTCGACGAAAACAACCACATCACGGATATTTGCGAGTCTTCCTACGACTATAAACGACCTCCAAATTGCACTATTCAGCCAAATTATGAGTTTCGGTCTATTAATGTTGAGGTAAAGAATTTATATTTTATGAAATTAATAAAGTCCAAAGTTTAGTTTGAATATCTTTGCGGCGATGGCGGCTGGGTGAAATCGAGTATTTCGGTTCAAATGGCCGGAGTTTTGATCGGAACTTTGTTTGCTGGATGGCTTTCTGATTCATATGGTCGGTTATGGGTGAGTTTCGAAGTTAAATTGCAAAAAAGCGTAATGAATTATATCCTCAGTTTATTTTTAGTAAAAAAAATCCATAGATCTGCTTCTTATACACTTGTCAGATGTTCGAAAACTTGAATCATGATTAAAATCGTCATTCTGGAATCGTCACTATTACTTTGACCATAGCATCAGATCTAGAGAAAAATTTTTTTTTTACGAATTTACATCTAAAATTCACATAAATCCCACATCGGAAGTACAAGACTACCTCTACAAAATCGCAAAAATTTGAAAAATACAATCTGTCCAAAATTTAAATGTCAAGCAGCAAACTCCGCCCCCAAAAACGCTCTGTGAATGGCTCGCTCTCTGATTGGTTTAATCTACGCATAAGGGGCGGAGTTTGAGCGATGATTTGACATTCAAAATCTGAGCAGACTATATTTTTGGACGTCCTTGAATGAAACTAAAATTCAAAAATGAACTTTTAAGGTTCTTTCTGTTTCATTCTTCATGGTGTCGGTCACCAGCATCGCCTCAACATTTACCAACGATTTGGTCGCTTTTACAGTGATCCGAACCCTTTTGGGAGTTTTCAAAGGCGGATTATTGAGGTCATTTTTCTTTCATTATCTCTTCTCGATCATTCATGATGTTCAAAACCATCTCGGAGTTTTTCAAAGCTCAAAAACACTCCAAACGGCTCTTCCCTTCGGGAATTTTTTTGAAAATAGCCCATGCGCCTTTAAAAATTCCAGAAAGGATGCAAAAGAATCATTTTCAGCACATACAGTGTGTATAAAATGGAGCACGTACCGAAACACCATCGATTTTGGATCGCCACCATGATCAGCTGGGCTCCGAATTACATGCTTCTCAGTGGGGTAGCCTATTTGTCGCACGATTGGAGGACATATCAATGGGCCATTTTCGGCCTTTCAGCGCCTGGAGCCGTCCTGTTCTTGTTGGTTTTTTACCTAAAATATTAAAAATGGTTGGAAAATTTTTCTTTGAAACATAAATAGAAAAAAAAAATGAAAAAATGAACTGTAAGCGAACTCCAAAAAATTGGTCCTTTAGGGTGGAAAACGCTCCTTTTTTGCTGCCTTTTTGCACCATTTCATCGGCTCTTATGCATCATTTTTGCTGCCTCTCTCTTTTTTCTCGAGCCTTCAAAGTCCCAGAAAAAAGGAAGGCTCGAAAAAGGGACTATTTTTTGCTGCCTTCCTGCAACCTTTTTTCAGCCTTTTTCTCGCATTTCTGTGGCCTTTTTGCGGCTTTTTTTGAGCCTCTCCCTTTCAGCGGTCATTATCCACCATTCTGAAGTTCCCCTCGTTCTCTTCTCAATTTTTTAGAACAAAAAATCCGTTTTGATCAATATTATTACAGTTTTGTTCACGAATCACCACGATGGCTGATCCAACGAGGACGTTTGGACGACGCTCGGAAGATTCTGAGGAAGATTCAGGAAATTGA
Source organism: Caenorhabditis auriculariae (assembly GCA_904845305.1). Taxonomy (NCBI): domain Eukaryota; kingdom Metazoa; phylum Nematoda; class Chromadorea; order Rhabditida; family Rhabditidae; genus Caenorhabditis; species Caenorhabditis auriculariae. Next base: position 321,774 of record CAJGYM010000027.1, read on the forward strand.
CGGCGCCGAACAGACTTCAATGGACGATTTGGAGGAAATGCTTGATAATGAGCACAAGGTAACTTGGCAAGAACCACAAGAAAGGCCCATTAAAAATTATTCTTCTTACAGAAACAACTGAAACGGCTGCAGAAGGTGAAGAACTACCACATGGGCCATTTGTTCTGGAATCGGGAAATGTCGATTGTGACGATAATTCTGTGCATCGGAATGTTCTCAACCTCGTTCACGAATTATGGCCTCGTTTTCAATATTGAAAAGTTGTCTGGTTCACTTTTCGTCAACGCTTTGTTGATGGGTTCGCTGCGTTGGGCGACCAACATCACGATGGGACTGTTGGATTTGAAGTTGGTATTGGAACTTATAGAAATAATGATAAGTAAGGTTCAGAGATTCATTTCAATTTTCATTTTCAATTCAAGTGTTTATTCGCCATTCCGCAATCTGCACGACAAATACAAAAAATAAAACATCAAAACAATCAAATACATCTAACAGCTGATCTGTGAATCTGTGGATCTGTGAAAAGATGTTTATATTTTGATTTTACTAGGAAACGTCTTCTACCCCCCGATTGAACTATTGATGAAACTTTGCTAAAGTGTACTTCAGGACCTCCTGATTGCAAAAAAAAAGAAAATTCTTGCAATAGATCTTATTTCCGAGTTATGAGGCTTTTAAAGCTTGAAATAGCACTTTTTTGTTATATTTTGCGTATTTTGCGTATTTTGCGTACTTCGAAGCTTCATAACTCGAAAAAAAGATCTATTGTGAGAATTTTTTTTCGTTCTGCAATCTAGAGGTTCTAAAGTACACCTGGTCAGCACAGTTTCATCACAAGTTAAAATGGGGGTGGGTAAAAGACGTTACCTAGTTAAGGCATTTTTTTAATTACCTCGCGCGGTGTGTTCTGACTTGCTTGATAGTGAAAAATTCAGAGAAATACAGATAGTTCAAAGCTTCAAAGTTTCAAAACGCTATTTCTGCGTTTAAATTTTTTTAAAAAAATTTCTTCGAAAAAGTCTCTTCTCTACCTCCTTTGTAGGATAGGTTTAAAAAGAATCAAAGGAATCATTTATCATTTTTCTCTTTTTGAAGTTTTTGTAAATATTATCCAGATAGGATCTTCTAAAACCCCGAATCAATACAAATATACATTTTTAAGATGCAAGAAAGTTGGCCGTAAATTGATCCACTTCGCATCGAAATTCACCATCGCCCTGTGCCTTCTAGCGATTTTCATGGTTTACATTCTGGGTACCATTTCTAATTAGACAAAACTCCCCCTTCTTTTTTCAAGATTATCAAGACGAATATCACTGGGTGATAAGATCGGCGACGCTTGTTGCCGCTGCGACGGCTTCTCAGGTTCAAATATCAAAAAAGTCAAAAAAGAGGAGAGAAATTGAAGGTGTTCATCACGAAGAACATCGTTTTGATGGAATATTATCCAACTGTGGTCCGAAATTCGGCAGTTTCATTCAAATCGGTCACTAGTCGATTTGGAACTATTTTGGCGCCTCAACTCTTTATTTTGGTGAGTTAGATCGTATCCTCTTGAAACTTGAAATTGATTTTTTCTTTTTGAAAATATTACATTTCAATAATTAGAAGACCATTTATCTCGATTTTCCATGGAAAAAGCTTCAGAGTTACTTGAGAAAAAAAGTATCGAGAAAAAAATTTAGCGTCAGAAAATCTAAAAATTCCAGTGCCCCTACCGTAGCCTACCGTACGCCATCCTGGCCGCCTTCTGCTTTTTCGACGCCGCCGCCTTCCAAATCGTTCTTCCCGAAACGAAAGGCCGAAGTTTGCCCGAAACAATGCCGGAAAGGAACAAGAAGCCAATTGAACCACTAGTCGCAAAGTTGTAATTGCACCCTTCTTGTATATATTTATGTGTCGATAGCTGAAGATACGAAAAGTTTTTGAGCTGGTAAAAAAGGTGCCTTGAAAGTTTATTGCAGAGAAAGGAAATTTTTTTACAATTTGTGAGAAATTTACAATTAAAATTTACTTCTTGGACATCGATTGCATGCTGCTGAAGCCAGGGAATCCGGACATTCCGTTCATTCCGGAGAATCCTCCCATTCCAGGGAAGCTGTTGGCTCCAGAGAATCCATTCATGCCTTGGAGGCCGTTCATTCCTTGGAGACCGTTCATTCCTTGGAGACCGTTCATTCCTTGGAGACCGTTCATGCCTTGGAATCCATTCATTCCCGGGAAGAATCCAGAGTTGCCGCCCATTCCTTGGAATCCTCCAAGACCGGAGAAACCGTTGTTGGAGCCTCCAAGTCCCTGAAGTCCTCCCATGTTCTGCGACTGGCTGAGAATCTCAGCCAAGAGAGTTCTGGCCGAGGTCTGCTGCAGAGCCGACAGAATGTACTGCAGGACTGAAATCTTCTCATTCAGTACCAGAAAAAGACTTGGGTCCTACCGGCAGGGTTCTGGGAGATCATCGAAGCGATTTCGTAGCTGGACAGGCCGTAGGGACTGTTTCCTGGGAAGCGGTTCTGCTGTTGGCCCCAGAAGTTTCCGTTGAGACTTCCGGGAAGTCCAAGACTAGATCCGAACATTCCAGATTGTCCTGATAGTCCGTTCTGACCGGACATGCCGTTCAGACTCATCGGTCCTGAAATCGGAAGCGCTGTGGCAACAGCGAGAGTGCACAGGAAGATTGAAGCCTGGAATCGTGAAAGTTCTTGATTAAAATTAGGAAAAAAAAGGGATGCTTACGGTAGAAGCCATTGTTGAAAGCGAGAAGCTGTTGGAATTCCTTTTTCCGGGGCCACTTTTATACAGTTTCAGCTAACCAATGATCCACCACAATTGTTGCAAACAAGGCTAATGCACACAGTTTTAAAAAAGATGTTGTTTATTTGGTTAAGCAGAACTGTGCGAAGGTTTTTGAAAGTTTATAATTTCGAAGTATAGATCTGTAGGATAAATCTAGAAGAGATTGAAAATATAATATGTTCGAAAATGCATAAAAATTCTCCTTTGAAATTCCCATCAGGGAGACTTCAAGTTAAAAATTTTTTTAAACGTTATTTTTTTATTTTTTCGATCAGTTGAAATGTGATAACGAAAATTTTCCTTCTTTTAAGTCCGTAAGAGTGTCCAAAAATACATTTAAAAAAAAATTAAGGTAGATTACCGTTCAGAGAGCACAAAGTTCTATTATTTGCTCTGATCTTGTTTGCAACAAACTTCAAAGGATCATTGGACAATTGAAACCGTATAAAAGGAGATCTTACTCGATTAAAATCAGCAACTTCGTCTCCAGCGATGGTTTCTACCGTAAGCATCCTCTTTTCCAAACTAAAACAAAACATTTCACGATTCTAGGCTTCAATCTTTCTGTGCACCCTCGCTGTTGCCACAGCGCTTCCGATTTCAGGACCGATGGGTTTGAACGGCATGTCCGGCCTGAACGGACTACCAGGACAATCTGGAATGTTCGGATCTGGCTCCGACTACAGACTTCCAGGAAGTCTTAACGGAAACTTCTTGGGCCAACAGCAGAACCGCTACCCAGGAAACAGTCCCTACGGGCTGTCCAGCTACGAAATCGCTTCGATCATCTCTCAGAACCCTGCCGGTAGGACCAAAGTATTTTTCTGGTACTGAATTAGAAGATTTCAGTCCTGCAGTACATTCTGTCGGCTCTGCAACAATCAGGAATCTCGGCCAGAACTCTCCTCGTCGCCATCCTCAGCGAGTCGCAGAGCAACCTTGGAGGCTTCAATGGATTCTCCGGCAGTGGCGATTTTTTCGGCGCCACTGAAATTGGAAGCTTCCCTGGCTTCCCCGGCATGAATGGACAATCCGGCTACAACGGATTCCCTGGAATGAACGGTTTCCCTGGCTTCAACGAACTCCAAGGAATGAACGGCCTTTCGGGATTCAACGGAATCTCTGGAAGCAGCAGACTTCCAGGAATCGGAGGACCTTCTGGCTACAACGGCATTCCCTCGATCCGCATGAAATAACTCGCAATATCTCACCCTTCTTGTAGAATTTGTATAGTGAAAAGCTTCAATAAACTGTCAGGCATATCATTTTGAGTATGGCTTACGGCACATGGAAATAAAAAAGCAAGCTATTGAAGTTTAACATCAGAAGCGCTGCTGCAATGCTTCTAGCTGTCAAGAAAGAAAATACACGATGGAAAAGCCGCGATTCACAAGTAAATTGAATAAATGAAAATAAAAAGAGCAGTCTATCGAAAACATACTATTATCTAGCCTAAGACCTATTTTTCAACTTTAACACAATAACTTTATTGTCACCGTAGCCTGGTTTTTGATCATTTAAATAGTCCGTATGAATAGGTAAATTAATAAGTACGTAGGCGCGCCGTAGTGCAACAGGTTTTGTGCCTGACTACGGTCCACAGGGTCACAATTTCGACCCCGCCTCGACCCACCCAAGGGGTTTAAAAAATGTTGGTAGCGGGAAACCACGATTTCAAAATCCCCAGCCGTCACACACAAGGACGGATAGGTCACTCGAGCCAGTCCACTGATTATCACTGATATCAGGATAGGACCTCGGCTAATCGACGTGAGGCGTCGACGCTGCTCAAGCCGTACAAAGGCGTAAGAAGAAGAAGAAGAACTAAGCAAACCTTTGAAGAGCTTCCCTTGAAGACCTCGCTTTTTCCAGACTTCTTCTGAGTTTTCATCGAGGTCTGGAGCTGAAAATGTTAAAATTTTTTTTTATCAAAAAAAAAATGCATGCTCCTATTTTCAAAGTAAAAAAAACTGCTAACTGTTTATTGAACTTGTTAAATCGTTAGGGTTAACTTTATCACGTGTTATTCTTCTGCCCATCTCTACCCTCTGTCTTAAAATCCGTATTCATTTTTTTAAAACTCGCTGAGATACTCTGAACTATCATGAAATCATGAAAGCAACAAAAAAAATCGTTTTTTTGTTGGCATTTCTCTTTTGAGCCGAGTTGTTGTGTCTCAAAGGTGCTGGGAACATGACATTCCCCTAGAGGGATTAGCGGGAAAAAGCTTCTATAGGGGACAAAATAATGTCTTTAAAGAAGATCTTTGGAGCGCCCTCAAAGTTGTCCCTCTAGGGATCAACTTGGCGTTCCTAAGTATAATTTCAAAAAATGTTCTCTGTTGAAATCCGGATACTTCAGAGTACATCTGGCCGAAAATTGATATTGAGATTTCAATGCTGGGATTGTTTGTTAGTTCATCAAAATCCCTACTTTCCAAAACTGATGACACATAACTGGCCTTATTTCCTGTTTAGCTTCCCATTTCGCTTCATCAACTTTGAAGGAAGGACATTGTTTCATTTGAATCTTTGACTTCAAGAAAGATGAGCCTACAATTTTCAAGGAATCTCTATTCCATCAACACAACTGCTGTCTTTCAAAAAACTCCAAGGGGAAAACCATCATTTCAATAAAAAAAAATGGAACTCATCCTGACTTTAACTATAAACCTAACTAAAAAGCCGGAAAAATTTCTTTCGTTAACTTTGCTCCGAAAGCCAGCGGAGAACCGAAATTTTTCAACAACGACAGCTATTTATTCAGAAAACATGATACAGAGTAGCAACCTGATCAAACACAACCTTCGACATCATTCATTTTGTTTTGAATCAGTTTTTTGGGACGTTGAAAAAGGGATCCAATGAAACAAGGGGATCAGTATTTGCAGTAGTCATGTTTATTTGAAATTAACAGATCAATGCCCAGGAAATCTCCCATAAAAGGGAATTTTTCGACAAAATTAGTCGTAAGCTTCAGCTTCTTCTCCTTCTTTAAGCAATGGTTTCAGCGGTTGGTTTTTTTATTATTTTGATATTATACATTTTTTTGGTTCTAACACTGCTTTCTGTTTTTCAAAAACTTGGGACACTAGTTTTTTAGCGCTCTCCTGATTGACTACTATTATTCCGTTTCTCTAACCATTTTGCTGAGAGAAAAGAGCACACAAACAGGCTAGACTTCCTCAAATCATGCCGATTTGACTTTTTTTGCATTCTCAAGTTCCAGACCTCAATTCTTTTCCTCACACTCGCCGCACTAGTTGCTGCGGCTCCCACTCCGCCGACTTCAACTATTTCCAATCAGCTGGGTCCGAACCGAAATGGCTTGAACAATGGGCAACAGCGTGAGTCACTTTTTTGACTTTTGGGAAATGATAATTGATTTTCAGCAAGTTCTGGTAACCAAGGCTTTGGAAATCAGGCAGGCCAAAATAATCAAGGCTTCGGAAATCAGCCAGGCCAAAACGGACAGAACTACGAACTGTACAACCTCGGAGGCCAGCCTGACATAAATGGAAACTATGGATCGAGCCAGAATGGTTTCTCTGGTCTTGGACAAACAGGATCGAATGGATTTCCTGGACAGAATGGCTACAACGGAAACTTCGGATCAAGCCAAAATGGTCAGAACAGTCAAAACGGCTTGTCTGGTCTTGGACAGAACGGAATGAATGGACCTTCAGGGCTCTCCGGTCAGAATGGGTTCAACGGAAACTTCGGAGCAAACCAGAATGGCTTCTCCGGTCTCGGACAGAACCAAGGCTTGAACGGCTTCTCCGGTATTGGACAGACTGGATTCAACGGACCTTCCGGGCAGAATGGACTCAATGGAATCTTTGGCTCCAGCCAAAACGGTCAGAATAGCTTCCCTGGCATGTCTGGACTCGGACAAAATGGATTCAACGGAATCTATGGAATAAACCAGAATGGCTTCTCCGGTCTCGGCCAGAACGGCTACAACGGAATTTTCGGTTCCAACGGCATCTCGGGCCTCGGACAGAACCAATACAACGGAATTTCTGGCTTGAATGGCTTGTCTGGCCTTGGTCAGAACGGTTTCGATGGAAACTTTGGATCGAACGACTTCTCCGGCTTGTCTGGTCTTGGCCAAAACGGATTCAACGGCATTTATGGCCTGTCTGGACTTGGCCAGAACGGCTATAACCAAAACTTCGGCTCTAACAGCCTTTACAGTTCCAGACTCTCCGGTCTCCGTGGCTTCAACGGTCTCTCTGAATACGGTGAGTCTTTTTCGGAGATGATTATTGAATTTTTTAAATGTCCTTCACGGAGAAGTATTTTTCTATGATCAACCATTTTTCATAAAACGAGAAGATTTGATTTCTCGAGACCTGGTTTCTATTCAAGTCAGCTTTTCAGGAAACTCCGGCCTCTCCGGACTCGGTCAGAACTACGGATCCAACAGCTATCCAGGATCTAGCCTGAGAAAGTTCCTGGAGCTCATCGGTCTCAGTTCTTCCGGTTTCCACGGCCTTTCCGGCCTCAACCAGTACGGAAGCAGCGGTCTCAATGGTCTCTATGGCCAGTCGGGACTTTCCGGCCTTAACTACAACCGCGGCTTTTCCAACTACGGCCAGAATGGATTGAACAGCCTCTACGGATCCGGCTACGGTCAGGAGTCGGTCTTCGGCAAGAAATAAATTACTTCTTTTATGAATGGATGTATAAATGCATTGTCTGTGAAATAAATCTATTGGCGTAGTTTTGAAAAATTCAATGAAAAAATTAGATCAAATCGGAAAACAGAAAAATAAACTGTTTTTGTACCAAGGAAACTTATTGAACTTTCAGAAATCATTCAAGGTTCCATAAGAAAAAAAACGCCACGAACGCGGAATTTAATGATATGCCAGAGGTCTAAAAAATCACAGCTTGCAGGTTAATATTCCAAATTCCTCCAAAAGTCTTCTTTTTGACTTTTAACTGACGTGAGAAACAAAAAAAAATTTATTTTAATGCGAAAAAGTATTCCTTGGCGCCAAAGTTGCTCCAAACGATAACATTTGTTTTTCGAGATATTTATTGCGTTTTTGGAGCAAGCTTTTCTTCCTTCTAGTTATTATTCCATTGAAAAAAATACTTTTCTTACAACTTAACGCAAAAAAATTAAAATAATTTGACACTGTTGAAGTCAGAAAAAAATAGTGACAAAATGAAAGTAAATTCTTACGTATGTAAACTAAATATTTAAGAATTTACCCAAATTCTTTTTTTGAAACAATTTTTCAGCATAATTTTTTTCCATTTTCAATTTTAAATTTTTTTCCTGCTTGAAATGCCAAATGCGGTACAGAATAATATTGCTATAGAATATTTCCTTTTTTTATTAAAAAAATTCCGTATTTGGAAAAAAAGTTATTTCATAACTGAAGCTTCATTATTTTACATTCCAGCTTTTTGAAAATCCAAAAAAAATATATATAAAAGAAAAAAAGTCTAATTCTCATTTTTAAAAAAAACTTTTTTTGTTCATCATCATTTTTTTCAACCATGAGAGTATCAATCCATCGTTTTTTTCGTCTATTTATAACATAAAGTTGTCGAAAATAAACTGATTACATTCTTTTCATAACCCATTGCATTGTTTCTTTTAAGGCAGAAAATTAAAACCGATCATAAGTTCCAATGAAAAAGTCTATTCGTAACCAGACCAATATAAACTTCTCTTGCTTTTTCAATACCTCCGAAAAACTTTTCAAACAAGCTACACTTCTTGTGCACTTTTCAAATTGATATCCAACAAGTATTCACCCTTTTTCCAGCCATATTTCAAACCACAAAAGCCTGAGAAATTTATTGAAGTGCTTCAAATCACAATTTACAAATTACAAGGAGAAGGATCCAGAATTACTTCTTGGACTGGAAGTTGCCAAAGCGGGGGAAGATGCCGTATCCAAAGACGCCGCCAAATCCAGGAAGTCCTTGAATTCCTCGGAAGCCGCTGGACTCGGAAAGGCTGTTGAGACCAGAAGCGCCGTTGTAGCCTGAGCGACCATTGATTCCAGAACCCATTCCTGGGAAGTTGTTGGCTCCAGAGAATCCATTCATGCCTTGGAGACCGTTCATTCCTTGGAGACCGTTCATTCCTTGGAGACCGTTCATTCCTTGGAATCCATTCATTCCCGGGAAGAATCCAGAGTTGCCGCCCATTCCTTGGAATCCTCCAAGACCGGAGAAACCGTTGTTGGAGCCTCCCATGTTCTGCGACTGGCTGAGAATCTCAGCCAAGAGAGTTCTGGCCGAGGTCTGCTGCAGAGCCGACAGAATGTACTGCAGGACTGAAATCTTATCATTCAGTACCAGAAAAAGACTCGGCTCCTACCGGCAGGGTTCTGGGAGATCATCGAAGCGATTTCGTAGCTGGACAGGCCGTACGGACCCATTCCTTGGAGCCGGTTCATTGGGAGCTGCTGTTGGCCCAAGAAGTTTCCGTTGAGACTTCCTGGAAGTCTGTAGTCGGAACCAGATCCGAACAGTCCAGACTGTCCTGATAGTCCGTTCTGGCCGGACATGCCGTTCAGACCCATCGGTCCTGAAATCGGAAGCGCTGTGGCAACAGCGAGGGTGCACAGGAAGATCAAAACCTAGATAGGTTTAAATTATTGATCTGATTTAAGGAAAAATGATGCTTACAGTAGAAGCCATTGTTGAAAGCGAGAAGCTGTTGAAATTAATAATTAAAAACCGCCTTTTATACAGTTCCATCCAACCAATGATCCGAAAAATTTTGTCGCAAACAAGGCCAATGCACACAAATGTCATTTCAACACTTGGAGAAGGATGTTTATTTGCTTAATCAGATCTGTTCAAAGATTTTTGAAAATGTATGGCCTCGAAGTGTGGATTTGGAGAAGTAACCATGAGAAACATGAAGGAGAAGCTCAATTTCTTCTGATTTACGGAAATATGAATTTTAGAATCGTTTTGTAATCAGTTGACTAGTGAGAATAGATTTCTGAAGCTTAAGGAAATCAAAAAAATGCAATGAAAAATTAATAATTTGTTTTTAAGGTTTTTTTTTCTGAAGTCAGTTTGTAACGGACTTTTTTGAAGCTTCATTCAACAAAAATTCCCCTACATAATGGATTTTAATCAAAGTTGCGTTTGTTTAAAAAAAACACAATATCATTTTGCGTCTTTTAATTCATTTTCCTGCTCTTCTCCATCATCAATTTCATAGTTACTTTCCAAAGTTTCCATAAGAACACCGTAACAAATTAAAGCTCAAAGGACAGAAAGTTCTAATATTTGCCTCGGCCTTGTTTGCAACAGAAATCCGACGGATCATTGGACAGTTGAAACCGTATAAAAAGAAATACTGAACGGCGAAAAAAACCAGAAGCTTCGTTTCCAGCAATGTTTTCTACCGTAAGCATTCTTTTCCGACTTCGAATCAAAATTTCGGTTTTTCCAGGCTTCGATCGTCTTGTGCTTATTTGCTGTTGCGACAGCGTTTCCAATGCCTGGTCCGAATGGCTTGGCAGGCATGAACGGACTGGATGGGTCAACCGGTGTGATCGGAAACGGACAAAGTCTTCCTGAAGGCCTCAGTGGACTTTCTGGACAATCTGGAATGTTCGGATCTGGTCTGGGACTTCCAGGCAGTCTGAATGGGAACTTCTTGGGACAACAGCAGTTTCCAATGAACCAGTTCCAAGGAAACAGTCCTTCGAGCTACGAATTTGCTTCGATAATCTCTCAAAACCCTGCTGGTAAGATTTCAAAACTTCTCAATCCTTCATTTTGCAAGAACGCGTGCGTTCGCGAAGCGGGTTTTCGAAAATAATAAGAAGTTTCCTTGACCTAGGCGCTGAATAGTTTCCTTCACGATATTCGAAACCGCAAGATTTAAAAAGTCAAAAATCTAGCTTTCCGAACTACAGAAACTCGAGTTTCGTACTGAATAGCCATGTTTCAGCTCTGCAGTACATTCTGGCGACTCTGCAACAATCTGGAGCCTCGCCCAGTTCCTTGTTCGATAAAATCCGAGGCCAGCAGCAGAACAGCTTCTCTGGATCCAACAACTTCCCGGGAGCTCCTTCCCGCGACTTGTTCGGACCTGAGAACTTCCCAGGAATGAACTCTGGCTTCGGAAGTCCGTCTGGATCCAACGGCTTCTTCGGGCCTGAGAACTTCTCCGGATTCCGTCGTCTTCCAGCTATGAATGGACGTTACAGCGATGATTCTGGAGCCAATGCCTTTCCAGGAATGAACGGCCCAAGTGGAAACAACGGACTCCCCGGTTTCAATGGTCTTTCTGGGGACAGCTATCCTAGCTTTCCTGGAATGAACAGATTCTCCGGACTCAGTGGAAACAACGGATTCTCTGGAACCAACAACTATCCTGGAAACAACGGATTCTCCGGCCCCAGCCTTGCCCGAGACAGCTTCCCTGCCTTTTCCAGCTTCGGAGGTCTTTCTGGCCAGAACGGCCTCTCAGTAATCGGCAACTATCCTAGTCAAAACGGAATTTCCGGACTCGGCGGTTCCAACAGCTTTCCTGGCCTCGGATACCCTTCCCCTCTTTCCAGATTTCAAAACTTCCCAGGATTCGGCTCTCAACAAGACATGAACCAAGGATCGAGCGGTCTTACTGGCTACGGTGGAATCTCCGGAATGACTGGACAGCTCACCCTCAACTTTAGCAAGAAATAGAAAGAGAAACCTCGTTTTATTGTATAATTTTGTTTATGTAGTATAAAGCGTCTATATTTCTGGTGATTCTTGGGGAAAGGAAGGAACAATGATGCCTCTTTAGCTTTTTGGTATTTCAAATCGAAATAAGTGTAAATTTTGACATTGGAAGATTTTTCAAAAATTCGAGTTTTTTCGACAACTTTGAGCAAAGTTACCGGGAAAAATTCCATTTTTACCCCAAAAATCCCATTTTTTCCCAAGGAGCTCAATTCACTGAAAAATCCAGAAATGTTTCCAAATATGCTCATCTACTTCCTAAACCTCATATTTGTACAAGATCAGGTCCGAAACTGTTCTGTGCCAGTGGAAAACCTCAAACACAACAGTTTTGGGCGAAGCAAGCAGTTTCCGCTTTACATTGACAAGGACGCCGTGAAGTCAATGAAAAAGACGGCCGAAAAAACTACACACACACAACGGACTCCCCCCATTAAATGTTGTGAGAATGAGAAAGAATAGTAGGAAAAAAGCGCTTCAAACACTGACAAGCCTCGATAGAGACACCAGAGACACTGAATGAGAGCGGAAAAGGAGAAGCGGAACTTGACTGTAACAAACGCCTGAAACCTCTTAAGGGCATCGTATATAAAGCCAAGGGGGAACGTCAATTGGCAACATCTTCGGCGCCTCTTCTCCTCTTCCGACTTCCCTCTTGACTTTCAATGCATTTCAAATTGAACTGGTTTTACTTTAGGATTTTGAAGCTTCTGGAGTCTTTTTGATCAAGAATTTTTCAAAAGTTCAAAGCCTCCAGATAAAACGAACTTTTTTTTCCAATTGTAATCTCATCCCTGAAAGCTTAACTAAAACATCATTCGATCATGATTTTCTTAAAAATTCCGAGACTTACTTCTAAGGTTCCACCAGAATTATTCCGAAACTATTTCCTTTGATGAATTGAAAATTCCCCTTCAAAACCCTACTATAATTCGGGAAGAAAAGCTTCATAATACAAAAAAACCTCTAAAACTCGAACTTTCAAACATTAATCTGGAAAATTCTTTCGGAAACTCATACCGAGAACATCTTCCTTTGAAATTTGAAAATTCAAAATTTTCCTGGACCTCACGAAAGTTAAAAAAAAATCTTGTTTTTCATCTTCTACTTCGCATTATATTTTCTCACACCAAAGCTCTATCCAAAGTTCAAGTTCTGAAAATTCAGGCCATGTCGTTCGACGATCCAAAGAAGCTCCAGCAAGAGACGGAAAACTTCCGCAAGCTTGCCTTCACCGGTCAGTCCTTTGAATCTCTCTTAAAGAACCTCTTGAATTGAATATTTTCGGATAAATCGTCTTAGAAACCTCTTACAGCTCAAACCAAGCTGAATAGTAAAAAAAGCTTCAATAAAAAAAATACTCTCAGGAATCGTCATTTCGACAATCGCCACGCTGACGGCAATCATCGCCGTGCCCATGTTGTACAACTACATGCAGCACGTTCAGTCCTCGCTTCAATCTGAGGTTCGTCTCAGTTCAAAATATGCATATCAAGAAATCCTCCTTTACAGGTCGATTTCTGCCGTCACCGTACCGACAGCTTGTGGCAAGAATACCAAAGCGTGAGTAGTCCACATTTTCCACCAAAAATCTTCAAAGGAAGTTCTTTTAATTTCCAGATCCATTGAGCCACTGAGAAATAATCCTTCGATGAGATAAATTACACCAGATCATGTTCACAATCTAACTTCTCGAACCTGATACTAACCTATGCAAACTCCTCATTTCCAGTACCAAACCGTGACCGGAGTCACCGGCCGCATCAAGCGCTCCACTCAACACCGTGCCGCCGGCGTCGCCTCTCACCACCGTAGCCCGATCCGTCGTCAAGCCTACGGTGACGCCGCCGTCGGAGGCTCTTCCTCCAGCGCCGGAGGCAGCTGCTGCTCGTGCGGAGTCGGAGCCGCTGGACCAGCTGGTGCTCCAGGAGCCGACGGAAACCCAGGACGCGACGGTGAGGCTGGAGCTCCAGGAGCCCCTGGATCTGACGCCAGCGACGACGGATCCTCTTCTGCCCCAGAGTTCTGCTTCGACTGCCCACCAGGTTTGATATTCTTACGAACCCAAACCAAAAAACTGCTTTTCCAAGTCACCAAACCGTAGAAATTACACTTTTGATCTATTAGGTCAAAAGAACTATACTTAAAGTCCTCTTAAACATGATAAAAAACGAAATATTCTCAGGACCAGCCGGACCAGCTGGACGACCAGGACCAAAGGGAGCTCCAGGAGCCCCAGGAGCGCCAGGAAGCGGCGGCGGCGCTGCTCGTCCAGGACCACCAGGACCAGCCGGACCCGCCGGAGCCCCAGGAAACGACGGACAGCCAGGAGCCCCAGGAGCCCCAGGAGCTCCAGGACAGGTCGTCGATGTTCCCGGCACTCCAGGACCAGCCGGACCACCAGGACCACCAGGACCGGCCGGAGCTCCAGGACAGCCAGGAGCCCCAGGACAATCCTCGCCAGGAGCCCCAGGACCAGCCGGAGACGCCGGAGCACCAGGAGCGCCAGGACAGCCAGGAGCGCCTGGTGAGAACGGCCCCGACGGAGATTCTGGCAACGGCGGCAGCTGCGACCACTGCCCACCACCTCGCACCGCCCCAGGATATTAAAATGTCCTTCCTGTCTAGTCTTTTTCAATTTCGTACAACGACATTGCCAAAAGGGTATCACCGCATGTCACAGTCTTTCTATCCTTTTTTCCCAAGGAATAAAAATTTCTTACAAGCTTTGTTGTCAACCGATTGAAGAGCAGAGAAAAAAGAACTTCAAGAGACCATCCCATCTAGGATAAAGTCCAATAGGCTTCTCGAAAAAATCAAAAAGAAGAACCACAACTTCTTGATATTTTCTTTAAAAATGGTGCCGCGTATATTCCTCCTTCCTTCCTTCCTTCCTTCTCTTTTCTAAACTTTCCTTTTCCCCGAAAAACTAATAAAATGAGCTAAAAGTAAGGAAGTTTTTTAATGGTCTCGAATCGAACATTTTTACATTATTCTATGTGGCAAGGGGGTTTTGAAAATAATAGAAATGGTCCGTTTTAAATCATAAACATTTTCTTTCTCACCCGAATGTTTCGTTCGTTCAAATTCATTAAAATGAAGTCTCCTCGAGATAAGAACTGAAATTTTCCTTTCAGTGTAGTTGAAAATAACGAGATAGCAACAGTCTCTGAAACAGGGCGTTTTTTCGACGATGCCCCGCCCATTTTATCTCCGTAAAGCTTCATGTGTCTTGTGCATGCACTGCGCCGTAATCGCGCAGAAAATTGTTTTTATGTTGTGAGAATTTTTATTTTTATTTTATTTTATCATGTTTTTTTATGTTGTGAGAATTTCATTCGTCTCAAAGACCTTTGGCATTGTGGTTGCCTGCGCTTTTAATAAGCCTTGTTATTTACGCTTTTCGAGCCGAAATCTCTGCCGCTTCCATGACGTCATATAAGAACAGCAGTGGTTTCGGCTCCGCTTACTTTATTTTTCAAATCGCGTTTTCTTCCACTAACACAAAAGCCGTGTGAAATAAACTGTTTAATGCTCTTAGGCATTCCATAGTGTTCCCTATAGGGGGGAAAGGGGGGAAAAACCACTATAGACACCGAAAAAGTGGTCACTGTAGGGGCAAAATTAAGGTGGTCCCTTAAAAAATAAAGAGTCTCAGATCCCTTAGCCCCTAAAGCTCAAGTGGACCTTTTAGGGGTTTTTCAATTTCGTTCAAAAATGCTTACTCAGCTTTTCCCATAGATTTTTTGAATGTATCGATTAGCATGTCCTCTATAGTGGCCACTAACTGAAAGGGTTGCCCCTATAAGGGCCCCTTTGAAGTTCCTAAGAGAAAATTAGAAAAAAGCCGTGAACTCACTTTTGGAAGTAGACAGTTGCTTTCCGATTTCCTCGAGCCAAAACTCGGTGAACTTGTAATTTCTGAATCATAACCTAAAGAAAGATTAAATTCTTGAAAAAAATCCTTATGAAAAATCTCGTAAGTACATCACCGCATGTTACAGGAAAAAAAAGAACTCATATCACAATCAAAATAATTTATTTATCTTTCTCAATCAAAACCAAAAACAGATGAACGAGCAAAAAGAACAGCTCGATGAAGGAAATGATACAAATGCCCATGAGGACGCCGAGAAGGCCGCCGAGGTACGAGATGAACTTGTTCAACTGAAAGTATGTTTATTTTTTTGATTTGATTTGGAAGGCTGAAGGCTGACATCCATCGACTTGGTCTCCTGGTAGATTTGGTAGTCCAACTTGGGTAGATTTACGGTGATCAACGTCTCATCGGTATACCTTTCCATGCAGATAGAAACATTGCTAGCCTCGCGGCATTCGACTGGCTGAAAATTAGGGAAAAATGTGATTTGTCGAGTGAAATCCTCTCACATAATCAACAAATCGGTTGCTACTCCAGGTAACCGAATAGGCGATATTTTCGCAGGGCAACGGACAAACGCAGCTTTTCCACGTGGAAGGGTCGCCAGCGTTGTCCGACGCGTCGATCACACAGTTTCCTGGGAAAAAAGTGAAAGTTTTCTTATAATTTTCACAGTTAATTTGTCTTGACTCGGAAGGCGATTAAAGCATGATCATCGTAAAAACGCGGATATAGCCGATTAACGGTTAACTTGGAACTCTGAATGGGCGTGGCCTGTCTGCACTCTCCACCAGCCAGACACTGTCTCTTTTTCTATCGTGTCAGGGCCCTTTTTTCGATGGCTCAAGTCAACCGTGAGTCCGCTATGTTGGCCGGAAAAAAAAATTCAAAAGTAGTTTTTTTCTGCGAAAACCTTTAGTGGCCACTTCAGGGTTTTGACGTTTTAGTGGCCACTATAGTAGTCAAATTAATTGCCACTTCAATGTCTTCTTCTCGAGGGACTTCTCACCACTATGAAAAATGCTCGCAGTTTTTAATACTTTTCTACTATGGTTTACTGGTTAGTATGAGTGAATAAGATTTTTGCCTTCCAAGTCTGCAAAGATTTTTATAATCTATATCGATTTTTACTTTGTTCCAGTTGACAAGTAGTCGTTCCGTTTGGCATCGGGTACCTGGGATCCATGCATTCGCACTTTTGTTCGAGCATATCTTGATAGCAGGTTCTGAGACACCCCTGAAAGTTCAAAAAAATATAGATTCTAATAAAGTTTATAAGTAACGAAAAAGTTTGTAAACTGAGACGAACGGGAAGATAACTTTTTGAAACTTTTTAACGAGAACTTTAATAATCAAAAGTTTTTTTCAAAAAAAATATAAGTGATTTTTCATATTGAGTTTCAAAAAAAGTTCGAATTTTTCCCAGTACAATGAGTCAATTTTCCAATGCTTCTGAAGTTTTGAGTAAAATCAGCCACCCTTCCTTTTCAAAAAGAGAATATCATTAAAAACATATCTTGAAAAAATATCTGCAAAAACAGAAACAAAACTAAGAGGGGATAGAAATTTGTAATTTCTGAAATGCATCCTTCAATTTTTTTTTTTACAAAAGAGCCTCACATCTGTAGTGTAGGCTCCAGGATAATAATACGCCGCGACTTCGGAAATATTCCTGACGCAAACTCCGTAACTGCCGCCGAGACGTGTATATCTGTCCTGAAGACATATTCATTTTTTTGTTTCAGTCAATTCAGATTTCAAACTTGAAAAAGAGCTAAAATTTTCTTTTTTTTGACAAAACCTAACTTTTCTCTGCTTTTATCAAACTTTTTGGCGTTTTTGGACTTAAACCGCCTCTGTAAGTCATTATTTTGCTTCTGAATGACAACTAAAGTACTTTTTTTTCGATCTAGTATAATCTTTCAGACTTTAAAAACTCCTCTTAATTCTAATTCTTCAAGTGTCCGCTAATTTAACTGCTACAGTGGTCACTAAAAACTTCCTGATTAGATTTTAAAATACGCTAAAAAGTTCTCTCGAGGCTTTTATTCAGAAGTTTCTTCTAGACTTTGCCTATTAGTTTCCTCTTTAGAAAAAAACTTAAAATTTCACATTTTCATCTGAAAGTGCTAAAATGTTTGCAAATTCGCATTTTTCTATTTTTTTCTCTTGGAAATTTCCCACTTTTTCCAACTCACATCGTAAACATTTAACATGGTTCCAGTGCTCGGCTGAGCATTATACCGAACAGATTCCGAAAATACGTAGTCATCTTTGTCGTGAATAAAGACCAAAATCGCGGAAACATCGGTCCACGGCGCGTATTCATCCTGCCGGACTCTCATCAGAGCTTGTAAACCTCAAATCAACCCTTTCTACATTTTTTTGATTGCAAACATTTTTGTCTTCACTTTATAAATAGTTCTGCCATTTTATTATTATTTATTTCTGTTCTAGTTTCAAACCATTTTTTCCACACTTTGTCAAAAAATCAGTATAATTTTAAAAAGATTGCCAAAAAAAACGTTCAAAAAAAGCACAAAAAAACTTATCGGTCTGATATTTTTTTACAGTCGTGACTAAAAAAAAATTTGAGAAAACAAAAGTTGTGATCATGAAATGATAACGATCAATAACACAAAAAAAATTCCGAATCGAGAAAACCGAGTTTGAACATTAAGATCGGTGAACTTAAAGCTAGATACTTTATGAATTATATTTAAAAAGCAAGGGAAAAAAATCTGAAAAATTATATTTTTTTGGAAAAAAACGAAAAAGACAGTGCAACTATGAGTGATGTAAAAATCAAAGGATCAAAATTGAAAAAAATTTAAGAATCAGAAAAAAACCGAGTTTAAATATTCAAATAGTTGGGTTCAGTACGATTACTACACGCAAAAAGATGCAATTGGACGTTTTTTTTCCAGTTTTCTCGGGTAAATTCGAATTGGTGGATAATGGCCGCTAAAAAGGAGAGGCTCAGAGAAGGCCGCAAAAAGCAACAAAAAGAATCCCTTTATCGAGCCTTCAAATTTTTTTCTGGGATTTTTAAAGGCTCGAGAGATAGTGGAAAAAGGGGAGAGGCAGCGAAAATAGTGTATAAGAGCCGATGAAACAACGCAAAAAGTTAAATTTTTAAAAAAATGAACTATGAAGAAGCTTAAAAAAATCCATTACTTTTTTTCTTCCCAGAGAAAGTTTTATTGAAACTCACCGCCAGGAGCTCCCAACATCCTTCTCTCGAACGTCTCATTGCTGTCCCTATAATTGAACGTGAAACAATTTCCCAGCACTACGTCGTTCCATTTCACAATGTCTTTTCTGTAAAAAAGGCCTTGAAAAGTTAATTTTTCTGTGAAATTACTCATAATTAAGCCGCTTTTGTTCAAAAGCGATCCATTCGAACAAATCCTCGGCGGTCCAACTCAACGAGGTTCGATTGCTCTCGTCAAGCATCCCGACGATGAAAGGCACCAGATCTTTGATCATCGACGGATTGTTCATCAACTCGTTCAGCAACTGAACGAGGTCCAAAACTAGACTTGTTCTGCGCCATTTGGGTTTAGGCTAAGTCAAAAAAATGGCGTTTCGTTAAATTTATCTCAGAATCAAATATGTTGTTGAACCCAACTTTCAGGATTTTTTGAAAATATACTCACTCGACAAGTTTTCAAGATACGGTAACTCGAAGGATTACGGTAAAAAACTTCGAAAATCTCGACAAAAGATCAACTCAATCAATGTTTGTCACAAGGTGTAAAATAATTTTTATTCAGTTTTTTTAAAAAAATCTAACATCTCACACTTGCTCATTATTGCTCGTACTATCTATTCAAAAACCTTTTTTGGACCATTTTGAAACACAGGAAATTTTTAATTTTGTCAACGCTCGTCCAATACTTAAAATGATTTTTGGACTAACCATGAAAAAAATTTTTTTTTCTTTCAAAACTCACCGCCACCATCGTATCGTCGATCTTTCCGTAGACCGCCGTCAGCACGTCGTAAATAATGATGCCTACACCACTTATCTTACAACTTTTCCCGGGCAAGAGCCAAACTCAGATCACAATTGGCCATGATCCACATCTCCGTACAGTTACAAGTGTATCCTTTCAGGACGTTTGTACAAACGGCGCCGTCGTCCTTTGAATTACAGGGCGTTTTGATCGACCGGCCTTTTTTGTCGGTATAGGGGATACAGTAATCGACAACTAACAAATTGGGTGATGAGGAATCGACAAGGAGCGGAATATGTTAACGTTCTGAGCAGTTGACGCCGCTGGAGCCGTCGGGACAGTCGCAGTCGTAGCCGAGGAACTTCGGAGTGCAGACGCCGCCGTAGAGACACGGATTCGGCTCGCAGAAGTTGGTCACTTGAAAGCTTCTCTTTCACATCATATATTATAATCCGAAATGCTACCAGGAAAATTTTTGAAGGCCACTTTTTAGTTTTGACGTTTTAGTGGCCTCTAGTAGTCAAGTAAGTGGCTTCTTCATAAGTCTTAGTGGTACTACTTCACCACTAAAAACTACTATAGTGGTCACTAAGACAAAATAATAATAGGTTCTAAAAAAGTGGTTTCAGTGGTCACTTTAGTGCCTTCTTCAAAAGCCCGTGAGGTACCTCTTTTGTGGCCCCTAGAATTTTTCCCGAAACTGTCCATTTTTGGAGACTTGAAAAGTCGGGACTACTCTGCGCCCTCTCATATTTTCATGCTATTTCTATGTTAATCTGCCGGTGAGGGAACGGAGCCCCTCAAGTTCTGAGAAACTCTAGTATCACTTAAGACGCCGCTAAAGAGATCACTAGAAATGCTCATACGGGACGCGTCTGGTTAGCTTTACTAACTTAAGATTATCTAGGAATATGAAAATTTGAAGAAGTACAAAAATTTTTCGCGCTATTTTTGAAAAAAAAATCTTCTCGAGAAACTATAAATTTTCAACAAAAAGGCTCCTAGAAAACGACTCAACTCCTTGTTTCTAAGTGGATTTTTCAAAAAACCTATGGTTTATTAAACTTTTATATAATGATAAATCACAAAAAAAAATAAACAAACTTTCAGCGCAAGTAGGACCAGTCCATCCGTTGTCACAGGTACAACTGAAATCCATCGGATCGACGCCCGGAACTGCCTCACATTTTCCGTGAACGCATGGATTATTGTAGTTACATCGGTTCACGACTTGAACCATTCAAAAAGTAATCAGTGCCAAAATGAAAAACAAACATTCACATCGATTTCCATAGTAATACTGAAGACAAGCGCATTGGAAATCGCCAGAATCAAGAGTCGTACAAGTTCCTCCGAAAAAACAAGTTGTCGAGTTGCAAATTTCAACTTCTGAAACAAATTTTGATCACGCAAAATCGAAAAAAACTAAGAAGAAAAAAAATATGAAACGAGTTTCTTTTTAAAATTCAATGTAGAAAAAAATAAGAAGCAAAAGATTTTTTTCTGGGGAATGTTGAGAAAATTGGACGATCTTTTCCTTTTCGAAAACTGTTTCTCCAAATGTAGTGTATTAAAAAAATCCTTCTAAAACGTTCAAAAATTATATTCAATACAGTTAAAAAAATGTGAAAAAGTCGAAAAAAATTCGATTTGACGAGAATGCGCGTCGAGTTTCAGTTGAAACGCGTTTGATCCACAATGCGTATATTTGAAATATAGTATCCCCGAAAGGTGAGAAATTCATTTTGCCTTTCTTTTGTTTTCTATGATTTTTTTCATTCAATAATCATTATAAAAATTGAAAAAGAGAGTAGCTCTAATAGGAATTTTTGAGAATAAGAAAACTTGAGGATTTTTCCATTTTTTTTTTTCTTTCTTCTACATTTTTTTCACCTACTTTCACATGTTTTGCCGGAGAATCCGTCGGGACAGACGCAAAGATAATTATTATTAGGTTTTTCGAGGCAAGTTGCATTGTTCTGACACGGGTTCCGAGTCGCAAGCGAACACGACCGCTGAAATAATTCGAAAGTTTTTTTTTCTTGGTATAATCCCACGCGTTTCACAGTTGTGACCGGAGAATCTGGGATTGCAAACGCAACTGTAGCCATCCAAGTTGTTCACGCAAATTCCTTGATCCCAGTCAGCATTGCAGAGGGTTGGGTCATTCTCGCAGCGGTTTTCTTCGTATTCTGAGAACTTTTCAGAATTGGCTTGAAATTGAAAAGCTCGAGTTTTTTAGTCATTTTCGAAGAAAAAACGCTGAACAACACAGAAAAAAGTTCACCTTTATCCGTATTATCATAGACCCAACATCGGTTCTCCACTTTTCCACATTGCTCGGTATCATTACCGGGACACGAAGTATCGCAATCCCCGTCGTTGTGAAATTCTTCGGTCATTGGATTTTCTTCGCCGTGATAACAATCAGTTCCACAAACGGCTGAAAATAGATGAATTTTGATATATGCGATCATGTTCGATCGAAGTAGAACCAAAAAAGTCGCTTTTCGCATTTCGAGCCGCATCTCGACAAAGTTCGATGGTCATAGAAGGGTCGGAAAGCATGTCATACGAAGTGCTGGTCAGATTTTCGTTGTACTCGTAGCATCCTTCTTTGATCGGGTTCCCTGGTGAAGTCGTTGATTGGGAGGTTATTTTGAGTGAGAAGGAAATAGTTTTAGAGGAAAAAAAGCCTAAAATACAAACAACCAAAACACAAACACTTGAAAATTCCTAATGTACATTTAAAGTTTGAGTTTTAGACAAATATGAAGTTTTACTTCCGAAAGAAAAAAGAGTGGAGCTATTCAGAAAATTGAAAGACTTTTTCTTTTTCCCAGGGTTCGCAGCGGATTTTGAAACCTTTCGAATCTTCCTGATAAATTTTTGGCTTTGGTAATTTCGAAGTTGATTTTCCTGCTCTTTGAAAATTCAAGAAAATCTCACAAGATAGAATATTAGACTTGTAACAGTTGCGGTTTTGCCAGTCCTCCGTGCAATTACAATAATAATCCGTCCCATTATAGACAGCTTCGCAGGTAGCGCCGTTTCCACATAGGTTTTTGTTGGCACACCAATCCGTCACTAAAAAAGACCGTTCAAAATTGATTTGTTCTTACAGGGGATTTTTTTAAAAAAGCCCTCGGTTGAACTTTTAATGAAACTTGGCTGAGGTGTATCTCCCATTTTAGAGACTGCAACAAGTTTTCAAGATTTTTCGATCTCTGGAATTACTATGGGTTGATAGCTGCTTCAATTTCCTACTCAGAACAGTTCGTTTTTCCGGACCTTCTCTCTAGAACAAAAACTCTCGCAATGGTACTCATTTTTTCAAGTTATGGAGCTTCAAAACCGTCAAATAATGCCTTTTTTCCATTATTTATGAAGTTCACCGTCTTATTGAAGTTAAAACTCGAAAACAAGACCTATTGCAAAACTTTTTCTTGTCTTGAAGCACTGATAACCTAATTTTCATCAAAATTTCGACCGTGGGTTAAAAAATCCCCTTGCTGGAAAAAAAATTACTTTCACAGTCGTCGCCGTAATAGTTGTCTTTACAGGTGCAGCTGTAAGTGTCTCCATTTCCCAAGGGAGTACAAGTTCCGCCGTTTTGACACGGCTTAACCGTACAAGCGTCTCCGATTTCTAGGGAAAACGTTATGTAAAAAGTTTGTAAAAATAAAAAAAACTAGGAAAAGCTTTATGAGTTCAGTACAGAACTAGGAAACCTTAATAAAGTTTTGAAAAAAGTCAAAAAAAATTCCACGAAACTGGTTTTTAAATGTATTAAATGTGTACACTACCAGTAATAGAACCTCAAATTCAGCTTTGAAAATTGGAAATATATATAACTTCTCGGACCTTGGTGACGCGAAAAAAAACCTGCCCGGAATCGGAACATTTCTATTGAGCACTTTAGAAGCGTCAGCGCTCTTAAGTGATCCCTAAGACTTCTCAGAAATATTTGGAGCCCCTCTGGTTTTCATCACCGAGGTCCAAGGTATACCCCCCTTTCTCTCCGATTTATCAATGGAGCGCACAAGCTCTGACATTTTGAGATTTTTTTCCTCTTTTTACAATATTTTCCATTTACCTTTTTCAATTACCTACCTGTATTACAGTCGTCGCCACCGTATCCAATTTCACAAACACATTGGGTAGTACCTATCCCGTTGATGCATCGATAATGGCCATTTTTGTTTTTGCAACTATCCGCGTTGCAGTTTTCATTTACTGAAACTTGTTTTTGAAAAAAAAAACATTTACAATATTATCAGGCTACGATACTTCATGTGAATTTTGAAAAAAAGAAGACGAAATTTTAGGGTAACACTTCCTTCTTTATGTGACGAGATAACGGATCGAATTCTCGGTTTATCAAAATGTCAATGGGAAATTGCATTGGTCAGCATTCCCATTATGAAGATCAAGGAATAGTTGATATGGAAGAATGGAAATTTCTGTAGAACTTCCTTGTTTGAAATTCCTTTCATTTTGAGCAGTGAAACATTCTTACTAAAATTATCTTTATAAAAAAGTGAAACTTTCTTTTTTGAAACCCCTCACAAAAATTTCAGTTACGGAAGTTCAAAGTTTGCATTTTTCGCAAATTTATGAATAATTCGAGACTTACTTTGCAACTTTGAAAATTAAAAACTTTAAAAATAATCTAAACAATAACGACAAAGTTTTTCCTAGTGACTTTAAGAGAGTGACCGACAAGGGAACTTTTTTAGTCTCCCCGTTGACTTTCGATAAACTTTGCTGAAATGTAATCTAGGACCTTTCGATTTTAAAACGAGAGAAAGACTTGCGGTGCACTTGTTTTCGAATTATCACTTTAAAATTCGCAAAGTTCAGAAAGTGGAGGTTAGTATACTTCGCGGTTGGGATTTCCTGAAAATTGACCGGAACGATCCTCGATGTACCAAAAGTAGATTCTGAGCGTTTTAACCTGCGAAACTTTCTAGTTTTTGAGAAAAGACACCTTAAAGAAAACCATCAAAATCTATAAAAATAGGTCGTTTCGAGGCTTTAGGCCCTTATTTCTCGAAAACGAAGAAATTGTGAAAACTTGCAGGATCCTCATCTGGTACAGGAAATTCCCACCCGCAAAGTGTGACATCCCTTGTGAGTTAAGTCAAATCAAGGCTCAAAAATCTACCTTGTTGGTAAACGAGAATTCGAACCTTAACCCTAAAATAACCGCCGTTGTCAATGAAAACCGGCAAAATTCCATAAATTGAATGGAACCTGTATCACAGGTGGCAGGTTTGCTGCTGACACCGTTGACACAAACACAATCATCGATGGAACTACAGCCGAGTTGACAAGTTTCAGTAGAATCTTTGTCGGCGATCATAGTTTGGGTCGGCGACTTGCAGAGGCCGAAGTTCCGACAGCCGTGTGGGGGATTCGAGTTGGCCGGTTGGCATTTCTTCGGAGCAGCGCTTGATAAGAGAAATAAATGGAGAGGAAGAAGAAATAACAGTTGAAAACCCATTTTCCATTCGCTCAGCTCTTTGGTCGAGAGCTTCTGAGCCGTTTTTTTCACGCTTTTCGTCTCGTCGCGCCGCGAACAATGGTTGCCATGGACCGTTTCATTCATTATTACAAAGTTTAGCAACTTTTTCTGAGTCAAGTGGAAAAAAGACGTCAGAGAAAAAAAAAGGATTTAAAAATATAAGCAAAAAGTTTTGCAAAAATGATAAGCTTGTGGTGCTCTTCTTCCAAGCGAGCTTATTGAAAATTTCAAAAAAATAAAAAAAAGGAAAAAAAATATTTTTTAAAAAGGCTTCATAATTTGAAAAAAAGTGAAATTGGAAATTTCTCCTAGTCAAAATAATTTATATTCAAAAACTTTGGTTCACTCAAAATATTACCCAATGTTTCTTTTTTTGAAGGCATAGGGGCAGTAAAAAACGGTGTTTCAGTTCGAAGCTGTATCTTGTAGTTCTTTTCATTGCGAATCGAACGGAATACTTGAAAATGTACAGAAGTTCCTTTTTTCGGAGAGAAATTAATTCAAAGTCGGAGAGAGAAACATTTGAGTTTCCGACAAAAGGGCGTTTTGCAGTAAAGTTGCTCTATGGATAACAGGCATCGCAATTTTTTTAGTTTTCCCTTTTTTATTCGTTTCTTCCAATCTTCAATTTTTCATGATGTCACCAAAGTTCTTTTTGTCACATTTTCGTCTTTGGGTGCCCCTGTGCCTTTAAACTTTAAAGCTACTTGAAAGCCCTGCTTTCTTGGTCCTCGAACACTACCAAGATCGGAAAGTGAAACTAAAAGGTATCCCTTTCTTTTAGAGGTTGTCAGTGTATTTGAAGAACCTGTGGACCCAGTAAAGGTCCGGAGGTGATTTATTAAAGTTTCTCTACAAACTGGTTACCTAAATCGATTGTAATGACAGTGAGTCATGGAAGACCGTTGGTCAAGGGGCGAACACACTACAAATGATTGTCCTTGGTGTTTTCGAAGTTCTCTCACGCGACCTTCCAATTTTTCTTCTCAAAACTGCAGATAAGCCGGAAGGAAAGATAACCGTACATACACACCAAACAAGGCGAGGTGGTTGGGACATTTCGAAATGTCACCGAGAATCGTGGCAAACACAAACTGTTTTCCTTTCCCGACTACGGTTTCTATTCGTTCTTTGATCGAACTTCATCGACTGTCTATTGCGATCGCTTGCTGATATTAGCCCCACCCCGGCCAATATATAAATTGTTTTTATCAGTGGGAAACTCCCTTCTTTTCTATCCGTTTTTAGTAGTTTTTTCCGCTTATTCACTTTCATGTACGTTGAAAGCTTCTCACCCTCTATCAATTTTGGAAAATGAAAAAGTTCTCGTGGAACTCACAAAAGTACAATTCGAAGTGACTATCAACACGACGCGCCCGACCTAAAGTGGTTTGCGCGGTTGGCCATCCTTCAAGTACAATATTTCAAATGCAAAACATACCGAAACGTGAAACCAGACTACATACGAATTCAAAGTTTTATGTATGAAAAAAAAATTCTGCTGATATTTGAAAATGTTTTTTTTCTACAAAATTCAAATCAATTAATCAACCAGGTTTCGATTCTTAAAGTCATGACTGAATAGCGGAAAAAGTTTAAAACCAATGAAATTGTTCTGAAAAAAACCTTCTCAAAACTCCGTTCATGAATTTCGAATAACTATCAACTTCATTTCCATCGGCGTTTCTCAGAAAAATCGCATTTTGAAACTTTAGCCGTCGGCGTTCTCGCTATTTCTCACCGGCCGCTGCTCCAAGCTGATGCTCACATTTTTTTCCTTTTCAGATGTCCGACTTCAAGCAGGAGATCGAAAGGCTTCAGGATGAAGTGAAGACGATAGAAGGTCAAATTAGATCAATCAAAGAGAGTTTTGGACAAAAGACGGAAGAAGACCTGAGAAAGCTCGAGGAAGAAGCTGAAGCGCGACGGATTCTCATGAATCAGGAGTTTCAGCAAAAGCTCCGGGAAATCGCTGAAAACATTAATAATAATGTCGCGCAAGCCAAAATTGTATTGCAACAACGTGAGGTTGAACAAGAGGTGATGAAAATCAGGAAACGACAGGAGATCGACAAGTTGGTCGAAGAGAGGAAGAAGAACGAGCTGAAGGACTTGAGTCGGCAGGTCGAAGAAACTTCAGAGGATTGTCAATTGGACTTCCAACACGACCAGGACAAGAAGCTGATCAACCGGGAGACCGAGGAGAAGACAGTTCAGATCAGGGAGAAAAAAGACCAAATCGAGAAAGCCACCCATCAGCTCATCGCCAACGTCCAGCACAACAACAGGGTGCAAACTCTTGAGGCGAATATTCATCAGAAGTTGGATGACGTCAAAGGCAGACGGAACGACGTCATGCAGGAAAGTTTCGACGTGACGGAAACGGTTGGTTCTATTTTTTCTCTCGAACGTTTTACGGGTTCTTGCGAAAGGCAATTCTTGATGAGTTTTTGATTTTTGAAAGATACGATTTATGAAAGATTGCAGAATGAGGCTTGCGAAATTCTTATATTACTAGTACTGGCTTTATCTAGACTTTCGGGAAACGCTTGCTCAAATTTAAAGAAAAGGAAAATTTTTGAATTTCTGAAAACAATATTCCAGTTTTTCAAGCGCAGCCAATCCTGTTCCCAATCGTTTTTTTCCACTAGAAAGGAACGATTATGAGAATGAAAACGAAAAAATGAAGAATTGCTTCTAGTCAAGAGTTACTAGCAAAATACAGCCTATCAAGAAAATAGTACCCCATATTAAATAAGGATTTGCTTTGAGCCAGAAATCGATCCAAAAACAATATTCATGAAATCCGCATCGAATTTCCCTCTTATTCTGGATGCTTCAAACTATAAGTCCTTGACGAAAGGGGGGCAGAGAAGCAACTTCATACAGCAAAAGATCGATTTAACCTATCTTTTTTCTTTTGGTTTCTGTCATGTGATGAGAGAAAATTTCTCACGAAAAAAAGACATCGATTAAATTGCGAAAAATCTAATTGTTTTTGGATCAAATGATGAATTCTTCTGTGCTTTTTGAAAAATGGAGGTTTTTTTCAGATAGAAGAGTACACATTGCTGCAGTCGGAAAAGGACAAAGAAATGGAAAAAACTGTAAGTATTTTTCCTTTGTTCTTGATTCTACAAGATGACCCATGGAATGGCTCGGAGCGTTTCAGAGCGTTCGGGCTTTTTAAACAGACTGGCATTTGAGACTTATCCTATAGCCACGCCCGACCTTCAAAAGACGCCGCAGCGCGAAAGTAGTTCCAAGTCGGGTGCATTGGAAACTCGAACCATTCTTGACATTACCACGCAAAATAATTCCAGTAAACGATCGAATTCGAGATCTTTCAGGCTAAAAAATGTGAGCTGCAACTGACAAGCCTCAAGAACTCATTGAACAGTTTCATCGAGGCAACTACAAAAATGGCCAAGAGCCAACTGAACCTTCCTCCTGTAGTTCATGATAAGTTGCAGGTGATCAAGTTTATTTCACGAATAATTTTCTCTTTGAAAAAAAGGAAATTTTTTTTGACGACGAGAGAAAAGAGAGCGCAGACCAATCAAAATGTTTCAAGTCGTGCTGAACGAATTATATACAGTTTAGCGTCACAGAAAAGCCAAATTGAATTTTTTTAACTCAATAATTACCCGCTTTTTCGGTGTCAGAAGACGAAAAAAAAAAATCAAGCTGTATTAATTTTCCTGATTTTCAAAATTTGGAGATCGTTGTCAAAAACTTGGAAGGGACCGCACAGGATGCTCTACAGACAACGGTTCCATTGATTGCGACAGCTAAGGTAGCTTTATCGCTTTTTTCCAAGCCTTTTTGCATCTTGAAGTGGAAGGAAGAAATGGTTAAAGAGCCGCTCGAAATCAAAATATTCTTTCCAAAGTTTTCTGAAAAATCGGTAAGAATATGGGTAAAAACTTTAGTAGCATCTAAAGTAGTCGAATTAGTTGTTCACTTGAGTGGCTAGGTGTCCTTTTTAGATGTCTGATAGTGGCTTCTGTAGAGGTGGTTTCAGCGTCCTCTAGGAGTAGTTCTCGAGGAACCTCTTAAGTGGGCACTAGAGTATCTCTGGATGCACCAAAGTGAAATCCTGAAAGTCTCCACCTGCAAATATCTTAATTTTCATGAAAGGGTATCTCAAAGTCAAAGATAGCTAGATGAAAATCTGCTTCTTGCTAGAAAATAGGAAGTCATGAAGGTTCAAGACTTCCAGGGCACTCCTATGACAAACGTTTTAGCGAATTTCAGAGCTTGAAGTGAAACTATCTTCCTTGTCAGTGATGGCTGTCAAGTGAAATTCCTGCTAGATTATCCCACTTTTATAAACTTTCTTAGGTTCAAACAGACTATTAACATAGCGTTAGATAAAAAACCGAGAAAGAAGTTTTTGACATAGAAAAACTGGCCCTTGATTGATTATAAAAGATTAAATTTTTCTCTCGAATGAAATTTATTCGAAAGTTAAGTTATTTTGCAGTTGACAAAAGACATCAAGCCGGAGCAGATTGAGAAATTCAAAAAAGCTTTCGCAAAGTTGCGCCAGACCGAAACGGACATCGGAACTCGTCAAAACTATATCCGAGAAGGAATGAATAGGGACAAAGCTGCCACTTTGCCCGATCCATCTTTGGAAAATTGAGCTCTCTTTTTATAGTTGTGTCCATCAAAATCCAAAACAATAAACTTTCGGTCGACTTAATTTTTAATATCATTCGAAGGTGTAGAACTTTGAAATACCGTTCACAAAAAACAAAATTTTCTCTCCGTTGGAAGCTAAGTATGAACCATTTGGATTTACACTCAGCCGCGATGAGCTTTGCAACGAGATATTTTCAGTCGCCGGAAGAATGGGTGAGCAAAATTCATTTTTAGAAATGTTTGTACATTCTATTTTTCAGGCTAACAAACCGGTCAGAGAAGATATCGAGAAAAACGAAACTCACACCTCGCTGATATCAACTGGACCTGTAAGTTTTAAAGCACTACTGACAGGAGTGAAATTTTTTTCTCGTCTTTTTGGTTTTGGTTTATTTTTAATAGAACTCACATCAACTAAAAATTTCAAAATTCTAAAATCAAGGTTTCAGGAACCCTCTCCTGAATTATGTACAGCAAAAGAGCTTGGAAAAATGATCCCGGCGCAAGAAAAACTTAAGGTCAAGGTTTCGTTTGAAAAAAATCGAATATCTACATAATTCCCAAAAACGAGTCAATAAAAATAATGAAATATATATTCTGTTTGCTGCGACTTTTCGAGCGTCTGCGTCTCTCTCTTCCCTCACCGGTAAGGTCAGAGAAACATAAAAACAGCACGGAAACATGAGAGGGTCGCCGAGAGGCGAGGAGGGCGTAGAGAAAATTCAGCAGTTTTTATTCGCGAAAAAACAGTGTATATTATCTCTGAAAAACTTAGGATTAAAGATTTTCTAAAGGACAGAAAAAATATGAAACCAAGACCAGAAATTTTGAAACAAACTTATCACCCCTAATAAACAATCCATTCAGGTGTCCTTCCCACGACTTCCAGAAGTATGGAAAGCACCGCAGCTTCTGAACAGATTAACTGCAGAGCCAGGACAATCAAGACAAAATGAAGTCAGTTTCTCATATTTTTTAGAAGCTGATGGTCTTGTAAGATAAAAAATTCTATGAAAAATAAGAAAGAATAGTCTGTGTGCCACGACTTGAAATTTCACGGAACGACATTCCGCTTTGCCGCTGCGCGCCTTTGCGAACCTTGGTCGCTTTTTTCATTTTTTTTTTCTTTTTATAAGGAACTCTACTTTCATGTGCTCCCAGAGCAACAAAAATCAATTGAAAGCGAGTTCTAGATTCGAAAAACGCTTCGCGAACGCACGCAGCGGAACAGCGGAATGTCGTTCGGTGATATTTCAAGTCGTGGCACACAGACTATAATAAAATTGTCTTCCGGAAATAAGACCGAACATTATTCTTTCTTTCTTTTCTTGCTTGTTGTCAGATAATCGAGACAGATTCTTATTCCAGATAATAGAACAAACTTGGAAAGCCATCAGAGAAATCGAAGAGGAAACTCAGAAAAAAATTGATGAAGATGAACACAAGAGGATTTTCAAACAGGAAATCTTGTCGAAGCCCGAAACAGATATTGAAATAATCACGAAAGAAGAAATAGAAGAAGTTTCTGTCGTTGAAAGTTCCAGTCAGGGAACGTATGAACCACAAAGGGAAGGACTCAAGGAACAGCAAGAAAAAACGAAGGAATCCAGTGGGAATGTCGACGGCGCACGGAAACTTCCGACTACTGTAAGTGACTTGAAAGAAGCTACCAATCCAAGAAAAATATATATGATAGTATAAATTATATATACTGTATAATGAAGGGAACTGGGAAAAGAGAACTGAAAGAATCGGAATGTTTCAACCAAAAACTCGAGAAAGAATTGCAATTTCTAAGGTAAAAAAATGATGATAAGAACATGAGATTAGAAAAAAAGAAAGTATACATTATTAAAAATCTGAATAAATATATATCACATCATTTTTTCCAACCATCATATTAATCTTTCAACTCAGGCACCTTCAAAAAGGTTCCTAAAATGGCCTTTTAAATCAGCCAAATCAGCCCAAGATAGTATCGCAGAGGCTGAAGAAGCGACAGAGCAGGAGGTTAAATTTTTTTTTTGCATTTCCTTTCGTGTAATGTCATATTCAGAATTTTTTTCAGGATGTCTCCGGAGGACTTACGATGTGTACTAATTCACAACCAACGTTCGACAGTTCCGCTTCTGAAAATGAAGAAGTAGTAGAGCAAACAGTGAGTTTCACTTTTCACTAACGGATTTTTGCAATATGTATCCATTAAAAACTTTCCTTTTTCTGACTTGAATCTTGGTTTTTCAGGTGGAAGATGTCCAAGAAAACAATGAACCGGAAGTTTCGGTCGAAGAAATGTGGAAAGCCATCCAAGACGAAACGCGGAAAAAGTTAGATGAAGACAAGCATCGAAGGAGTTTGAAGTTTCAAGCGGAGAACAAAGAAAAACTGAAGACTGAAGAACCGAAGCCGAATCAAGTCAATGACTTGAAAATAGATTTAGAGAAGACCGGTTTGAAGCTGCAAACGGACCTGAATGATCGGAAAGAAAGACATTTCTGAAGCTGAAGGCAAGGAAATCGAAAAAGAGAAGAAGAAGAACAAGAGGAGCTCGAGGAACTTCGAAGAAAGGCCGAAGAAATCGAAAATGATTGTGAGGAGATTCGAAGGAAGCGGAAGGAGAAATCCGAGAATTGGAAAAATGAGCTCGATGAAATGATGGCGGAATCAGAACGAGATCTTCAAGAATTCCTTCGGGTGAATATTGATCGAAAAAATTACAAACTATCGTGTTTTTAAAGATCTATGAAGACCCAAAATTCAGATGGCCACCGAATTCTTGAGAAGACGACAATGGAACCGGCAAGTCGAGGAGAATTGGAACAGGCGGTTGAACGCCCAGAGAACGAGTTTCACACCGGCTCTCGACATTTTTAAGAGTTTCGAGAGGGAGGTTTGGTAATTTTTTCAGAGAAATAACTTTGAAAATCCTTTAATCTTTATTGATTTTTTTTTTGGAGCGTATAGTCTGTGTGTCACGACTTAAAATTTCCCCAAACGACATTCCGCTGTTCCCGCTGCGTGCGTTCGCGAAGCGTCTTTCGAATCTTGGTCACGCTTTCAATTGATTTTTGTTGCTGTGGGAGCACATGAAAGTAGAGTACCTTATAAAAAGAAAAAAATAATAATAAGCGCGACCAAGGTTCGCAAAGGCGCGCAGCGGAACAGCGGAATGTCGTTTGGTGAAATTCCAAGTCGTGGGACACAGGCTATACTTTCAAGGTAACAATTATTAAGAAAGAACAGTTTTTCTTTTGAAAATTTTCAGACAATCTCTATAGTCTGTTCAGATTTTGAATGTCAAGTGCAATGACGTCATTCATAAACACTCTGTGGATGGCTCGCTCTCTGATTGGTTTGTCGCACCATTAGGGGCGGGGCTTGAGCGACGACTTGACATTCAAAATCCGAACAGACTATATAAGGTCTCAAAAGAGCCACTGAGCATTTTTGTTTAGCAAAAAAAATCACCCATTATACAAACTTACACAAAATATCAAAGCAAATAACTAAATTTTTTTCTTTCATGATAACATACGATGAAAATTACAGTTAACACGACGCAATTACATTCTCCAAAGTTCGCCCTCAATCCCAACAGAAAAATCTTCCCTTCTGATCGAGGTAAGGCTTTTTTTTCAATTTGAATATCATTATTTCATCTTTCAGTTCGCTTTCGAGAAATTCCTGCACGCTCTTGAAGCATTATTTTTCTTATCTTCGACGGGAGCAGTACATAATGTCCAACCTTTACGATAATCATCAAAAGGCGTTCCTCTGCGACATTATTGCAAGTTTTACTTTTGATTTCAAAAATTTTTGTTCAAAATTGTTTTCAATTCAATTCAATTTGTTTATATTTCGCAACGTCGGGATGGTATGGTGATTTTGCAGGGAGGGAAAAAGACCACTAGGTGGATTAACTAACCCCACTTTTGTCAGTAAAAAAAGTGCAGAAAGTTGTATAGTCCGTTTTTCGCGACTTGGGTGGGATTTCTCTGCGCCCTCCTCATCTCTCGACGTCTCTCTCATGTTCACATGCTATTTCCATTTTTCTCTGACCTCGACGGCGAGGGAGCAGAGAGACGCAGACGTTCGAAAACTCTCAAGTCGCGGCGGATGGACTATAACACATACTAAATCCTGAAGTGAAGCGAAAAATGATGGGTGATTCAATTTCCCCATAGAGCGACATTGTCTATTTAACAGAAGAACATTTTTTTCAATCAGCTTCCAAAATCAATGGAATTTTAACTATTTTTAACGCCACATTATGATTATTTGAAATTATAGGAAGTTTTGGAAAACTCAATGGACAAACTAGAAGAAGTTCAAAGAGTTGCCAATTCCTTGTGGGAAGAGTCGTTATTGGTAGGTTCGCATTTCTAAGTCTTTATTGATGAACAAGAACTGCAGACGAGCCACACAATGATGGAAAGCGACGTCTGGAAGTTACTGGTTGAAAAAATGGCGGCTCTGAATGAAGTTTTGAGAAATACGCCAACTGTAGAAAGTCTCAATGAGAAATATCGCGATAGACATTGAAGGAAATAGAATAAATATTTTTTTCGGAGCGGTTTTTAAATTTATCGAATGTCTTTCACATTCCAATACTTGATATTAGGTATATTTTGAAATCAGAACTCTTATTTTGAAGATTTGTTTGAGTTGTGTAAGAAATTAAAACCTCGTAACAATTTAGGAACTCTTTTTGAAGACCTATACAACGGTTGCTGTTCTTTACTTGCTTTGAAGTAATATTTTCTTACAGAGCCTCTGAAATTAATATGATGGGCCTCTTCAATTCAACCAATCAAATGGATCCGGCCGAAGTGATCAGAACTCTCAGGGACCTTTCTGAAAGGAAGATTAATCTCACGAAGGAGTTGAGAGACATAACTGAAGCTCTCAAAAACGAACACGAAAGGAGAATTCGAGAGAAAAAAGAAGAGATAAAGAAAAGAGAGGACGAAGAGAAGAGCAGAATGCAGGAGGAGCTGGACAAACGAGTTAAAGAGGCGGAGCAAGAGATCCAGAAGTTCAAGAAAGAGCTGGAAGATGACAAGGACGTCAAAGACAAGGAGATCGAGAAGCTGGACCAGGAGAGAGAAAGAATGGAGAAAGAGCGGCACGATGTGGCAAAGAAAGGCTTGGCGGATACGATCACCCGGAAGAAGGAGGGCTGCCAGCAGGAAAAGTCGCGAAACGACGAGCTGGACGAGTCGAGAAGGGCTGGAAGACGTCAACTGGAGGAGCATGTGGGGGAGATCCGACGAGGAGGTCTGCAGATGATCGGAGTGATGTCGGCGATCGAGAATGCGGCGGATCAGAACGAGAGGGACATTTCCTTGGAGGGATGCAGTCGTCGCATTCGATCGACCTGTGCAAGTCTTGCCGAGGATAGCAACGCTCTTCTGACCAAGGTTTGTGTTTGTTCTTTCGAGACTTCGTTTTCAGTTCATCTGATAGTATTTTCAAACGACGTGTCGTAGTGAAACAGGTTGTCCTTCTGTTTACGGTCTAGAAATGAGGGGGGAGGAGCTATTCTAGAATGTGGGGGGCTGATCCGTACAAGGCTTTTTAATGCTTATTACAAAGTTGGGGGGCGATCCTTTGAAGATTGCCTAGGCATTTTAGAATCACCCCCACTTAGCACTGTGAGGGGGTGATTCTATAATAAGGTATATACAAGTTCGCTGCTGATCGCAATCTAACCGAGGGGTTAAAAAAATGCTGATAGTGGGAAACCGCGACTAGGAGACTCAGCACACCCTAGAACGAATATGTGACTAGAGCGAGTTTATTAATTATCACTGATATCACGATAGGAACTTTTTTTCATTTATTTATTGAACATACATTTTCCGTTCAAATCCTAATTTTTAAGGTGAACGTTTGGTTGGGAGACAAAACGAAGGCGACTAACTTGTCTGTGAGTTCAAGATTCCATTTTATTATTTTTTCCAAAACTCCAATTTCAGATTCTCTACGAACGTTACGCCGAAAGCGAGAAAAAGTTGGAAAAAGGCGTTCAGGAGGCCATAGATCAACTCGGCCAGATATCTCAACCAGACGCCTCGATCATAGCGTATTCGGTGAGCTTTTTTGAGAAAGGGAAGAAGGAATTTCTATTGCTGGAGTTGATAAAGAAGCATGTACCGATTCAAAAAAAGGTTTCGAGAAGAAGATCCGTTTTTCGAGTGGTGTATGATTTTTTTTTCTAATTAATTTTTTCTCAAACTTCTTAAAGATCCCTGCATCATTGAAATTTCAGGACTCAATATGAGACCGTAACTCCAAAATTTCGAGTACAAGAATGATTAACACAAGAAAAAAAAGATTTTAAGTAACTTTGGAATTTTTAAGGCTCACATCAACGAAATCAAATCTCTTCTCGATTGTTTTGAAAACCCTCAACATCACACTATCAGCCCATATCGAGGTGAGTTGATTATCCGTGGAGCGCGATTCGAACTAAACCGTTTTTTTAAGCGACACTGTGAGTCGATTAAAAGAGTTTCTAACTCAAAATATATCATTTTCTAATTGGGCCAAAAAATCGAAATTCTTCTGACAGACTGCAGAAATTTAAGAACTTCCAGCTGCGAAATGTCAATTGCAGCTGAATTCTGGGAATAAGGGGCTTTAATTCTAATTCACCGGTTATTACGTCATAATCTCATCGGAAAACTGTATCGCACGTGGAATGGTTCGGCAGCCGACTTAAAACGACTTTCGCTTTGATTCATCTTGAATATTTTGAACGCAGCTTCTCATCCCACGTGCGACCAGAATGAATGACAAGTTTTTGCCCAAAACTCGAATTATTCTGAATTCTCTCATCTTTTTGCTTTTATGAATGAAAGAAAGGGGTGCGCAGATGGGTCAAAATGTTTAAAGTTATTGAACGCGGGCTATAAAAACAGATAAGTTATATTTTGAAGCTGGAGAACCTCGATACTACTTGCGTGAGTGAGCTGAAGAAGACGTTGGACAACCTGACGAAGAAGGTCGGCGAGATTCCGCACGTCGTTCAGGAGAACCATGTCGACGCACTTATCAGGAGAGTCCAGTCTTCTGGCCTGGCTGCTATCAATCAAGAATAATCATTTATTTCAGAGCCTCACCGAATTCCATTCTTGAATTTTTAATATCTTTATTTCTCCTTCACCCCCTTATCCACAAGTATCTATTAAATTTATCTTTTTGTGAATAAAACTTATATTTTCATTCCGTTATAAACTTTTTTTGAACGAATTTGTATGATTCAAATGTCACTTAAATTAAACTTGGTTGGAAACCATGTCCTATTTATTTCCTTCTTCCTCCAATCAATTATTCAACTGCTGTTCTAAGCCTTCAACCAGAGGAAAATACTTCGAAAATGGTAACTTTTAAATAAATTATCTTTCAAAATGTTTCGTTTTTTAGTGTGCGGTGTTCTTGATTCCTGCAGTTGTCATCATACCGGGAGCCGCCACTTCGGCCTTCATTTACTTCAAAAAAACGAGTGAGGACGTCTGATGAATTGAATATCTTTACAATCAGAAAAAAACGGCATAAAAATGATAGATCGGTGGCGGTCAGAAGAGACGGCAAAGTAGTCAGAATTTCTGTTTTTCTCTAGCGTCTCTTCAGGTTCTGTTCACTATTTTGGGAAAGGGTCTCTATCTCGTTAAGAGACTCCAGAGAAGTCAGAGCTTTACTTTTTCTCTGTCGTCTCTTTTTACTTTTTACGCTTTTTCAAACCCCCCGCCCTACCTGCTTTCTCGCCACCACCATTCTGCAAATTTTTTTCCAAACTTCTGAGACCTCGTTTTGGAAGGAAAAAAAGGAAGGGGGGTTTGAAAAGCGGTCTGAGAAAGACTCTAAAGGCAAGGTTTCCGTTTTTTTCTCTAACCTCTTTTCTCCCTCACCTTATTTCCAATCATTTTCAGTTTTTGATTTTCTAGAGTTTTTCATGTATCACTCGGAAAAATTTTTTATTCGTTTTCGTTTTCAAATTCAAATCGATTCCAGAGAAACAGAAGAAGAGAGTCTCGAAGACTTTTGAACGAAATTCTTCGTTCGGAAAATATTAGTTCTCTGCACGAACCAGCTCCGGACATCAGAAAAGAGATTGAAAATCCTCAAAGAAGCAGTCCTGAAAACGAGGTCTCCTCCCCATTCTTCAAAGATGTGTCTCTACCGGTTCTCATCGATACTTCTGAAGAAGAGAACAATGGACGCGAAAATCGGGAAAGGAGATTTGAAAAGGATGTCAAGCTTCACAAAGAAGAGGAGGAACTTTTGAGAGAGGAAGTTCGACTTTTGGAAAGTCAACCGGTGCCAAATACTTTTGCAAGGACTACCAGCCATTGATTTATGCATGAATAAATTATTATCTTTCCAATCTGTGATAATTTACTTTTTTTTTTTCGAAGGAATCGAATCCCTATTGACTTTTTTTTCATCTATAATCTCAAATTCTAATCATCTTTGCTATTTAATTTTTTCGAAAAATGAGAAAGGTTCATCGTCCCGGGACCTTTATGAGCCTCGTCTATGCTCCTTTTAAGGCGCTGGTAAGCTTTCTCTATTCATAGTTTTGAATCGTCAATATCTTACAGAAATCTTATGCTTCAGCGATTTTTACGTCGAGTTGCAAGGAATGCGGCGCAATGCTTCGAAAATTAGAATTGGTATGTTTTTTTAGACTTTTAGTGGTAGAAAAGAGATTTTCAGACCAGAAAACTCATAATTTATTCACTTATGCTATCTGGAGCCGCTATCTACATCTATAGAGAAGTAAAAAAGGTGGGTTGGTTTGGGAAATAAAAAGAATTTCAAAGAAACTTATGTGATTTAAATTCCCCAACATGAAAATTCATTTCAAAATTGAAGTTCATAGTGGCGAAATGGAGGAAGAGCGGTTGCTTTGGAGCCGACCAGAAACGACTTGCGAGCTGTGACATGAGAGAGTATTTGAAAGTACCCTTTTCGAGTCACTTGCCACCATGATAATTAACATCTGTTTCTTCCAGGAAAAAAATATTCAAAAAAAAGTTTCAAGAATTCAAATCTAATTCTCTTGTCATCCGTTTAACCCCGTATATTGCAAGCCTATGATCATCCGCAAAAGCGCCCGACTGAATCCGACTTGCGCGTAGAGTCCCAGGGAACTTATAAAAAGATTCCCCGAATGTCCAATCACCCGAAGCGCGACGCTTTCAGTCATTCCAAATGCGGCCACGGCGTTTCAGTTAATGAAATAATTTTTCAGAGGAAAGACAGGAGGATTATCGAAGAAGAACTCGAGAGGATCCACCAATTAGAAAAAAAGAATGAGAGCTCTCGATCAACGGAAGAAAATATTGGAGAGATAGCAAAGGATGGAAATGATACTCAACCCTTTTTTTCGATTCCGATCTTCGAAAACATCAAGAATATTAGCGATGATGAGAAAAAGAGACGCGAAGACCGAGAGAAAGATTTTGAAGAAACCAAAAAACTCAATAAAATTGAAGAACAACGATTGGAAGCGGAAAGCGAGGCGCGAGAAATAATAATTGAACAGAATCGGAAGGCTATGAACTTTGTCTTGTAACTACAATACCGTTCTTTTTTCAGTGATCGGCTTTTTCCTTGTACTTCCTTCGACATGTCTTGAGATTGTCTGACCTGTCTGTGCCCTCTTTTCCTTCATCACTTAACGGTATCTGTTCACTTTTCAATGGGACTAAGTTCACTAGGAGCAGTTTTTCACTCTAAATCCGAATCTGAACTCGAAAAGAACTGAATTTGTCGATGAAAAAAAGTTATGAGCGCTCAAAATTTCCATTAAAAGAAGTTTTTTTTGAGCTTCGAAAACCCAACTCTTTCTTCAATTTTCAAAACTTTGAATGGAAATGTGTTCCTTCAATTGGCTCCGGTGAGAGAAAAGAGGGCACAGACGTAACAGACGAAGTGATTTTTTCCTTCCTGAGAGCTTCTTCGGATTCCTATTTTTCTATCATAACTTTCTTCTTTTTACTTCGTGAAAAGAATAATTATATTCTTCAACATCCGTTTACAGAAATCGAAAAATTAAATTTTGTTTCGATGATCTTTTTTCATTTTACAAGCTGTTTCTTTCGCCGGTTATCCTACCTACCTTGGTTTGTCAAGATATCCAAATTTCACTCAATAAACTGTTCGTTTCACTGAATGAACAATTGATTATTTTAAAGGGTTATGAACCCTCAAAATTTATTTTCAAAAACGTCGATCTGAAGGTTAAAAAAAGAAACTTTTCAATAAAGTAGATATTTTTTTCAGTAGGTTGATCCTTTTCGAACGAGTTCGTCATACATGCTTCTCCAACTTGAAATTGTGAGTTCTCCAAATTTATATTCGAAAAATACGATTCTTTTAGAGTGGACTTCTCGTAAAGCTTTTTGTCATTTTCGGATCGGCTGCAATTATTTTCTCTGCTGTGTACCTAAGCTATCGAGCCTGGAAAAAGGTAATAATTGCTGGAATGTTCCCTTTTTGATCCCACTTCACTGAGAAAGTATTGCCGAATTCGTTAACTACAGCTTGAAGATCTATGAAATGGCTCATAGGCGTTTTCATCCCATGGCCGCTTCCCTCTATGCTCAATGCCATCGCGCGCGAGTAGTTTTCAGTCGGGTGCATGACCCTTTTTCCTGATATAACTTTCGATATTCCAGAAAAAGGAAGAACAAGAAGGGACGAACTACCTTTGCGATGCCCAAGAAAGCCCACCAAACTACGAATCGACAATAACAGAAGACAATGGAGAAGAAATGATTGAAATTAGAACTAGTACGAAAAAATCGAAAAGTTCTCCATTTTTCGGGGGCGTAAATCTACCAACTATCGAAGATACGACTGAGGAAGACAAGAGGAAGCTTGAGGAACGAGAAAGACGTTTCGAAGAACTGAGAAAAATTCATGAAGACGAGGAGAGAAGGCTTAGAGCTGAAATCGAAGAACTTCATGTGAAAATTGAGCGAAACCGAAGAGAAAAAAGACGTGATTTTTAACTTATTCTCTTTTTTTCTTAGTTAAAATGACCTCGGAAAACGTGTTATAGAATTACCATGCTCCTAGATGATTAGGCTGAGAGAAAGAGATCATAGATAAAATGAAGAGACGCCAGACGGAGGAGGATTCTCACTTTCTCTAACGTCTCTTTAGTTAACTATACTCTCTCGCTTCAGCTATTTTTCGCTTTTTATCGATTGTCTCTACGTGCCTTCTTTTCATGAATTAAATTTCAAGCTTTATGAATTTATTTTTTTTATTCTGAATATTCTTTAGAAATAATTTTTGATCGAAATTTGAATCTATATTTTGATCTTTTCTATTATCTAAAAATTTGTCTGAAGTCGCAGATTTTTATAGTTTTTAGAATCCGTATTTCATTTATCAATAAAGTTTGCCTCTCTTCAAATCTTCCTATCTTTTTCAATCAACTCGTTTAGACGGGAAATATCTAATTTTTTTAAATCCATATCCCATAAAGTTTTCAAGACATGGACGGAGATGATCCGGACGATTTCTCGAATTTGACGGATTTATTCGAGGTATAAACTATTCGAAAAGCTTAGAGCGCACGTGAAATGGCTATCTATATGCGACCGACCCAAAGCGACTTGCGCGAAAGGGCATAGAAAACCGTTTATGCGAACCGCAACGCTGTGAGCCGTTCCACGTGCGACCAAGACTTGTTTTGGAGCCAATAACTTTTTCAGAACTCGACATTAGATGAACAGGATTTGAGTTCTGGTTTATCTTCTAATGACTATCGGGTGAGACTTGTTTTCTTTTGAAAAACAAAGAACATGATCCCTATAGGGGACATGCTAGTCGATCATTTTTATGAATTCTATTCGAGAAAATAAAGAAAAATAACCCTTTTTGAATAAAATTGAAAGACCCCTGTAGGGAACATTCAAATTTTACCCCTATAGGGACCATTAAAGTTTTGGGGGTTGGTCAGAACCTAAACCCTATAAAGACCACTTTTTCGGCCCCTTTAAAAGCTGTTTTTCCGCCCTAACTCCTATAGGGACCACTATAAAACTCTTAAAAAGTGTATTTCAAGGTTTGAAAACGGGATTTCAGCGCATTTCAATACATGATCAACAAAACTTGACATTTCCAACCACGAACCCTCCTCCTACAACAACCATAGCGCCTTATTCTCCATTTCTCATTTGGGTTGAAGTTCTGAGACATCAAAAGTAAATAATTGGCATCATTTTCAGATAATTATTGGTTCATCCGTCCTTATTTTGGCATTCATCACAGTTGTGGCTTCAGTTATATTCGGGCGAATGTTGAGGAAGAAAAAGAAGAATGGATCGAATCGAGCGGTAGGAGTTCGAACTTACAGAGAAGGGCAAATAGAACTCTTTGACGCGTGGAATCTGAAAAAGCGTTTCACTACGCACCCGACTCAAAACTACTTGCGCCAAAAAGTAGCTTCAACGTTCAACCGCGACCCATCGAATCATTCTACATGTGACCGAGAAATTTCAAAAGAAATTGAAATTCAAAATTTACACAACTAAAATTTGCTCCACTTGTTCCGAATAAATACATTTTTTAAACTCAAAATGGTGATTTTTCAGGAAAACAGGACAACGAACGAAGGATTTAGAAACTTGGGAAAGAACGCTGAAATATCTGGATCTTGCCTATCTC
Organism: Caenorhabditis auriculariae; assembly: GCA_904845305.1. Taxonomy (NCBI): domain Eukaryota; kingdom Metazoa; phylum Nematoda; class Chromadorea; order Rhabditida; family Rhabditidae; genus Caenorhabditis; species Caenorhabditis auriculariae. Next base: position 363,990 of record CAJGYM010000027.1, read on the forward strand.
CTTTGTTGAACAAGCCAACCTCGGAACCTGACTACGAATCAACGACGACGACACAATTTTCGGACACATTCAACATTCCTCAGCTTAGGTAATTGCATTGATCCGAAATTTTTGAACGAAAGGCGCTGGTATTGTGGAAAAATGGCACGAAGACAAGTCAATAGCGCTCCAAAGCTAAAACTATCCAAATGGTTGAGAAATGAAACATCCCAAGATAATTTGTCGAAAAATTTCCGAAAAAAAATTCTTTATTTCACATTTCCTCAAAAACTTCGAAACTCTGAGTCGCATTTGAAATGACTCAAGACGCAACCGACCCTAAACTACTTACGCCAGGGCGCCTTGAAAAAAAATTAAAGTAATTTTTTATGAGTAGACGACTCTTCGAGCCGAAATGCGACCAAAAGAGTTAAGAAAAAAGTCTCAAATTCAAAAATTTCTGTTTTTGGGTTCTTTCTGAAGAAGATATTTTGCTTCTTGAGACGATAACCAGGGAAACCGCCAAATGATGTTTTTTGAACTTATTCAAACCGAAACCAACTTTTGCAGTAGCCTGTCATTCTCGGAACTCGCCAGGGAACCAAAAAAAGACGAAAATGCAGAAAAGTTTCAAAGTCTCTCCTATCGCAACAAAATGGCCGAGGAAGAGCTCGAAAAAGAAATTGAACAGGAGCAGGGAAAGCTGGAGAATGAGCGGAGAAAGCGAGAAGAAAATCGGCAAAAAACCGAAGATTTTCAACAATTTTATGAAGAGCTTATGGCTCGCGTGGAGCTGGAAATGAAGGAAATGTACCGGATTTTGGAGTTGGTTCGAGTTCAAACAGCTCGAAACAAAATCGTGGAAAACGAGTGGCACCAGTTCTTCTCGATGATGAGCCGAATGCAAAAACCGATCGATGAGGTTTTTGAGGCGCTCAGAAAAGATGTGAGATTCAGACTTACTTCCAAAAATGAATAAATATATAACATAATTCTTCAGATCACGGTTTTTTTCAAAGTTCTGGAGGCTCTACAGAGGATCGAAAAATGAAAAATTGAGGTATTTAATATGAAAAATGGAATCGAAACTCAATTTCTTTTTTTCTTTTTGAACTTCAGAATATCTAGACTAGAACAACAGAAAATTATTAAGCACCCGGCTTTTTATTTTGAAAAATCACGTTTTCTGGAAATTAAAGAGAATAAAATTTAAATACGCGATAATTTTTGGATTAATTAAAGACTTACACACACTGTAAACACCGTTAACTTCAAAATACACCGAAACATAAATTATTCCAACTCTTGGGGTAATTTCTTCTTCCAAAATGCAATTATATAAAAAACAATTTTTCAGATACAACTTGAAAAGCTCGCAAATTGCCTCGAGAAACAAATCAACGCAATGAAAAAAATTGATACGAAAATGGGGAACCTTTTCAACACCCACCAAAAACATTTCTTGGTTGATATCCAGGTTTTGATTGAATAGAAAAACAGTAAAAGGAAAACCTCTTCCAGATCTCCGCGAATGAAGTGAAACAACCAGCTGATGAATTTTTGACGGCTGTGCATGCTGCTGAAAAAGCGATAGTAAGGAAAACGAACTGATAAAAAACGAATAAATAAATTATTTCAGAGAGAAAGCAACATCATACAGCAGGACCAACTTCAAGAAGCTCATAAAAAATTGAGAAAAGCCTCTTTGCACATTCCTACTGTCATGAAACTCAAAGAAAAGTACAAAGATTGGAAACCTGAATAAAAAAACCCTTCACAATAAACTTATTTTTATGCACAAAATTTACTGAATAAATACATTGTGAACTTTACTCGCAACTTTGCTTGGAAAGCAACCAAAAATTGTCTTTAGTTTGATGAGAACGAATTATAAACTCGAAAAGCGCTTATTTTCGCTCTCCTTCCTACTGTAGATCACGAAGATCATGCACTAACGGACCAAACAAATGCTCACGCGCAAAATCGTTTTTGAAATTTTTTGCAACCTTTTTTTTTCTCATTTCTTTTTTCTAGAATCATATGAGCTCATTTCTCATTCAGAATAGATGTTCACCGATGGTGTAAATCCGGCGAGGGAAGAAGATTTAACCTTATCGGTTGTTTTGAAGTGGGAACAGCCGTTATCCGCAGAATCGGTTCGAAGGTTCCTTTTGAATCGCAACGGACAAAATGAGGTTATTTTTTGCGCGTTTTGCAAGTTGAGTAATTTTCGTAATGTTCAGCTTTTGATAACCTTGAACCCTGCAGTGTCTTCTGCATTATGGAAGATGAAGTCAGCACAGGAACTTGCAATGTACACAAATCAAGGCAAGTTTCAGATCGATGGCGTGAGTTTTGAAAACTTTCGAAAGAAATCGGAATTGGAAAGTTACAGCATAACGTCACTGTGGAACCATTGGTGAGAGAATACGGCCCAAAACCCGATACGGTCGGTTTTTCTTCTTTTTTTGTAGGAATAATTTGTTTTTTTTTTGTCAAGCTTAAGTTTTTGGCATTATTTGGGTTAGAATTTCACGAGAAAATTGAGATTCAGGCTTGGTTCTGGCTACAAAAAAAGAATCAAGAACTTGAAAAACTTGATTTTTTTAGCTTATAAATACTTTTTTTGAAACTTGTTCAAAATCATGGGATTTTTTTCCTCAGGACTTTGGAAATTTCTGAAAATTAAGAAAGAAGTTTCACCCTCAGTAATTAATTTTTTTCCAAAGATTTTCACAGTTTCAATAATTATTGTATCACCATAACACTGAAAGCTCTTGAAAGGAAGACGTTAGAATTTTCAAAAAAAATCATCAGTTTGTTTTGATTTTCTCTGATTAACTCTGAAAATTTTGTAGTTGATCAACGCGTTGAACGTTTTCCCGGGCGAAGAGGATCAAATGCATCTTTTGGCTGCAGTTCTCGGAACAATCGTCGAACGAAGGGTTTCAAGTTTGCCCCGGGGCGAATTTGACCTCGAAATGTCCTGCTTTGTTCAGAGGAAACAGTTCATGTTGCTCTACGAGGCGATCGATCGGGAGCTTCAGGATTTCATGTTGGCGCCGAGAATCGAATGTTTCGGCTCTATGAAAAGCCGGTTTCGCAGGACCGCCTCTTCTGATGCTGTTCGTTAACTGAAAAATGAAATTTTTAAAGATCTTTAGAAAGTTTTTGATGTGTTTTTTTCGTTATTTTTTTAACAGTTTTTCTGAGATTATTGATGTCTCCTGTAGTCCAATTTAATACAGGATTCGGCTGTTCTTTCTGAAACCTTCTTGAAATTTTGCCTCTGTGCCTTTAAAAATCGTGTAAACACCAACAAAAAAATTACTAAATGTTTTTCTTCTTGAAATTTTGTATTTTCGAAAGCCAGTAAAACTTTCTTATTAAAATTATCATGTAGAGCTTTTTATTCCTTTCTTCAAAATATCAGTTGAATTTGCACCAAGGTCTGTATTTTTCAAACTTCGCGCCAAGATGAAAAATTCACCTACCGTAATCTGATAATGAGGAGAAAGACATTACGCGGCAAACTTTTTTTAAAGCTTTGATGACGAAAAAATTTTTCGAGAATGACTGAATGACTTTTTAACCGGTCAAAAAGAGGAATTTTTTTGATTTTCAATAGTTTTTGAGGTGATTTTTGTGAATCTTTAGGACCTCAACGTCTGGTACGACACTGTATTATCCTCGCCCAGGAACATTCGAAGCCGCGAGGAACTCTTGAAACCTACAGTATACCTTTTTTTCATGAAAACATACTTTTCTAGCAATTTTATTCGTCTAGAGACCGCTTGCAAATGTGAGCAAAGCTGAGATGGAGAAGTTGAAACCGAAAGGTTTGTTCATTTTTCGAAGGTCCAAAAAAATATTTTTTTGATAAGTTTTAAAAAAATTTTTTTGCTTGTTGGAAAGACCAATTTTTTTCTCGAGTTCTCAGCTTCTAAGAAAGGATTTTTCACAATGAAGCCTCGAAAAGCCAATTTCGAAAATCTCTATAAAATACTTATTTTTTTGTGAACTTCATGTTTCTAACACGAATTTTTTTATTCAAAAAAATATTAATCTCAATTTTTCGAAAATGACCTATCCAAGAATAAAAAAATTGAGAAAAAGCGCAAAAAAACTGTTGAAAAGTTTTCGTGTGAGAAATGAGCAATTTTCGAAAAGCACAAAATTGGCAAAAAAAGCACCATTTTTGGTGTTTGAAAAGGACCTTTCTATCAATTTTAGAAAAAAAAGGCGTTTCTCATTATTCCAGAAATCTCTTTCCTGCGTAGGAACATCAATTTTCTAGCTTGTTCTTGCGAAAATTGAATGAAAAGAGGTTGAAAGTAGATTTTTGCTGATATTTAGAACGAATCCAACTTCTCGGGGCTCATTTCCGTCGGTCGGAGAGCCGATTGGTCCAATTCGGATGTTCGATAACGACCATCGAAGCGAAATGTCCCATCGTAATGGTCGAATTGGGATCTAACGTCGATTTTTTGGTGAGAAACTGAGAAAAAAATTGTTTTCTTTCAAGTTGACAAAAGAAGTTTTGTGTTAAAAAAAGTTTGAATTTTAATTGAATATGTGATTTTCCTTTACAGATTCGTTAATATTTGTTTTTAGGCAAAAATTCAAATTGAAAATTGAAAATTAATTTTTCTTCAATATGATGTACGTTCACGAGTTCGAAGTCAAAACAAGCATTTTTTTCAACAAAAAGTTTTTCCTCAAAAAAATTAGGTGAATATACTGATGCCTTCGGAAAAATTCTGGGATTCTGAAAATGAAATTATTTTTATGTTAATTTTCTTTATGTTCAAATTTACATCTCAAATTTTGAAACCTATTTTTATGTCAAAAAGCTAGTGGGAATTTTTGAGAATTTCAGTGTGGAAAATTTCCTCATCTAGTTGTAGAATTTTTCGGTTCAGATAAAAGCCGAGATTTTTTTCCGTCGATTTAAAAAATCACTGAAAAGTCATTTTTTTGATTGCCAATTCAACGTGAAAGAATGAGCAAAATTTCGAAAAAAATTTATTTTTATTTTTTCCGCTCCAAAAATTTTTCTAAAAGAAAAAAACCTTAGTTTTTAATCCATATATTCGGGATGTCAGTAACTCCAGAAAATTATAGGAATACATTTGAAATTCTCATTAAAAAATATTTCTAGGCGGCCATCGATGTTTCGATCGATAATGAAGCCGGAGTCAAAAAAAGCGATTTATTGGATTTATTCATCGAACGGGATCAGAGCGAAATGGCAGAGTTTGTTGGAAATCCACCAAACTTTTAAGAATCCAGGAAATTTTAGAAAAATCACCCGATTTTTCCACTTTTGGGCCAAGACCAATAACATAATCTGCAAAAGGGACGAGGTTTTGAAAAAAAAGTTGGAAATTAGTTTGATTTTCCGGGATTTAGCACGGCAATTGGGTCAATCGGCAGTTCAATTCGTACATTTTGCACCATTTGGTCATACATTTCGTACAGACTGCGCTGGGTGTCCAACTTGTTCGGGAGCATCCGGTTGGTTTTCGGGAAGATTTTACGAAAATTCTCATTTTCTTACTGTAGTTCTGAGCGTGAAATTGCTGAGTTTTTTCAGTGTTAAGAAGGTTTTTTTTTTCATTCAAAATGCTTCAAAATACTGATATCTGTGTTTGAAGAAAAGTTAGAGTCGATCCGTCAACTAGGAAATAAATTGGAAAATTCCACTAAAAGACCTACCGTAACCCAGTGAGGGGGCGGAGCTTCACAGTAACTAGCCTAAAAGTTTACACATTATGTCTAGTAACTTTGATAATATTTTCAACTCTCAAAACAAAACTTGAAATTCTTGTACCAACCGTTCATCGACTTCCTCAGAGAACGTGTGTTAGAGAAAAAAATAGATTGAAAAAAATATATTTTTGAAGATTTTTTTAGCGAAAAAAACCGAGAAAAAAATTTTTTTGTGTTCCAAAAATATGAAGGAAAACTAAATATAGATTTTTATAAGTATTTCTGAGAATTTTCAGTCGCAAAAAAATTCGAGGTGAATACATTTTGCGTTTTTAAGCAGTAAACTAGGTCCATGTAATCAAATTTTTCAACGATTTGCCTGTAAGAATAGCATGAAAAAAATATTCTAGTGGATTTTTTAAAAAGACCCTTTTTTTATTGAATGATTTTCGATGCAAAAGTGGATCGTAAAAGAAATTTTTGATCGTTTTTCGTGGAAAATATTGGTCTGGGAAGGTTTTTAAAAGATTTTTCAAGACGTTGGTTTTTTTTTTTGAAAGTATGAGTTCTAATTTTGTTATTTTTATTTATCTCAGAAAATCGGAGAAAGAGATACCGTAGTTTTCGCTAGCTTTTCTAGAGTTTGAAGTGATATTTCGAAAAAAGTTTTTTAGAGTTTAGAGTTTATTCACGGGCAAAGTCCGAAAGATCTCTAAAAGGCCTCAAAGGCGCCCGACTTTTTTCTAAAGGGCCTTTTGAAAAGGTAAGAAAGAATAAGGCGAAAAAAGGAGATTCCGAGAATTTTTGACACCTTTTAGGGAACTCAAAAAGGAGCTTTAGGCACTTTTTAATGCCTTTTTTAGGCCGTTTGGACTTTGCCTATTTTGGAGAAAAGAAAAGAAACTCAGTTTTTATCGGAGATTAGTGACATAATCCTTCAAGTTATTGCTAGAAATTAGTAAAGATTCTGTGGTTTTTGATAGAAATTTGAATTTTTCAAGTCACTTTCGGAATGAAGATTTCGAGCATCAAATCAAGAAATTTTCAACTTTTCTTGAAAAAATGAAAATTCGCAAATTATTTTTCATAGGACCGCGAAAGACGTTGTGACCCCTACAGCATTCGGAATCGCTGGAAAACTTACCGCTCTTTTTTCAAGAAGTTTTTCATTTACCTCGCCAACCTGGACTATAATAAATTCGCGATTTTCAATGCAACCACGGTGCTAAAGTTTGTGACATTGCGGGAATTTCCACGTGAACAATGGTCTGAATTGAAGGGGAACCATCATGAGTTATCAGAGCACTACGTCCGCCGCTTTGGTTGTTGCGGTAATTTCAAAATTGAGTCTTTTAAATGGAAATCGAAGTTTTAGGATCCCTTGGAAACGATGCACAACATTGCGCAGGCCGTTAGTACCAAGGCCTTGGCTTATTTCAAAAAAATGATCCGGTATTCTTTGCATTTGGTTGGTCCGTTTGAGAATTTCGTTGAAGGGGCGGACCTTTAAAACTTGAAAAAAAATTTTTAGGGTTGATGGTGCTCTCTTAGCTTTACTGAATTGGTTATTGTTCAAGATCAGGAAATTTTGAGAGAATTTGGTTTAAAGGCGCAGGGCGAAGCTTCTAGTCCTGAAAAATAGATTTTTCTTGGTATTTTCCTCTTAATAGCTCTATCATTTGATTTTTACTCAATAACAAAATTTTATGAGAGGATTTTTGAAGGCGCGGGGCGGAGCTTCGGGAGTTTCAAGACCAGAAAGTTAGATTTTTTTTTTTTGGAAGTCCTCTCGCCGCTTAATTATTGCTTAATAGCAAAATAGTATGAGAACATTTCTTAAAGGCGCAGGGCGGAGCTTCGAGAGATTCAGGACCTGTAAAATATAGTTCTCCTGGTCTAGTCTCCTCTCGTAGCTTTACTAAATTAGGTATTTCTCAAGAACAAGAGGTTATGAGAAAAAATTTGGTTTAAAGGCGCAGGGTGGAGCTTCGGGAGTTTCAAGACCAATAAATGAATATTCAACTAGGCACTGCAGAATACTGACAGATTAGAAAAATTTCGAATGGCTCCAAAAAAAAACTTCAAAGCCTAAAAAATTATTTGACTATTTGAAGACCCAAGGCGGAGCTCAAGAAAATTCGTAAAATACTTTCACGGTATTTTTTGAGCACAGATTCAGAATCAGCGCGAAAAACGACATTTAATTAACTAAGCTTCACTGAAGTTTTCACTGTACGCTCCGGTTTTTTATAGTTTATAAGACCCCTCTTTTTTTTGAAATTTTTCCTAACTAAAACCAAGACAAAAGAACTTATTTTGCAGCTCAAATGCAGAGAGTTTTCACTGAATGCGATTTTGAATGTCGAGGAAAACTTCCAGAAACAAGTGGCTATGAAATTGGCGGCCCCAGCGGCTCATTTCGCGGATATTGGTGATTTCTCCAAATAACAAATGAGGAATTTATTTTTTATTTAAAGATGGTTCATTGGTTTTCCTGTTACCGGAAGTCATCCACGACAAGCTCGAAGTTCTGCATTTATTGATCCGGATTATGGGCTGGATCGTGTCTGCGACACATAGGATGGGATCGATTGACGATATCGAGACCCCTAAGGTTCTTGGAAGTTTTTGGGATTTTGGAAAAGCTTGAAATTTTGATAAATCAAAGCGATTTTAAGCTTGAAAACGTGTATTTTTTCAAGATATCCTTGTAGAATTCTAGAATTCATTGATTAATCCATACGTCGGCTGGATCTTACCCCGGGGTGCGGCTTAAACGAACGCCGCCCCCCCCCCTCTCAAACTTCGGCCTATCCCCCTCTCTCAAAATGCGACCTACCCCCTCTCAAAATGCGGCCTACCCCACCCCCCTTCAAAAAGAGGCCTACCCCCGCAAAAAGCCGCCTATTTCAATATATTTTCAAATCTTTTTTGCGCGCAGAAGGGTTGGATCTAACCTATGTATGGGTTAATCTTACCGTAAATCTTGAAATCTTGACGCAGCCTTTTTTGGTCATTCTAAAGTTGTATGGACGGTTAAGAACTTTTTTCTGGCTTTTTTACAACTTTATAAAATTAATAGAAAGAGAACCTTGAAAAGAAGGAAAAAGTTTCAACTTCGGGGACGAAAGTTCAAAAAAAAAAAGCGGAATAATGGAAATTGTCTCAAGAAACTTCTTTTTTGTCAAGTTTAACTCGAAAACAGGTTTTTTTGGGGGTTCATTATTTTTGGTTATAATTTCACTATTTTTTTCATTTTCGACTTTTTTTAGAAAAATTTGTCGTATAAGTAAAAAAATGTTCTGGTTGTTCCTGATGATCTTATTCTCTCAATTTTTTTCCCGACAGAAAGTTTTGTTCAGGGAATCATTTTCCTGATCTTCAAGAAGGCGTGGGTCGGCCGTCGACACCACAGATCTCAAGTTAAAGCTCTTTACAACATTGACAAAGGCCTCGAATCGGAATTGTTGGTGGGTTTTCAATGGTGAAATAAAAAATGAGCCGTTTTTTTGAAGATTTCGAAAATATACCAGAAAAACCCGCCGATTCGTCCATCATGCATCGTCAACGTCCGTTTGCAGTGGAGGCATCGGGATGGAGTTGAATGGAAATTGTTGGTTTTTCTTCATTTTTTTTCAGAAAGTCTTTTAGAGCCGATTTTTCGTTCTCGAAAAACTGAATAATTTTTAAAAAAAACAGAGTATTTCACATTTTTGCCACTATTTATTTTACCATTATTCTACAAGTTTTCATCTCTTAGAAATTTTCTAGAACCCTCATAGGCAAAGTCGAAAAGGTTCCGTGAAAATGATCCGTTTTGCTGCTCTTTTGGGCCATTTCATGGGCTCCTATGCACCATTTTTGCTGCCTCTCCCTTTTTCCACCATTTCTTGAGCCTTAAAAAGGCCAGAAAAAATGGAAGGCCCAATGAGGAGACTCTTTTTGCGGCTTTTGAGCCTCTCCCTTTTATCGGCCATTATCCACCATTCCGACTTTGGGCCCGAGCCATACAGGGGCAGACCATTCTTAAAGGCCGCCGACCCCTCCTCCCAAGTTTTTTGCCAACTTTAAGCTAATACTACCTCCCTGAGGCTAAAACTTAAATGGTTGCGGGCGAAACTACCTCCTGGAAGTTAAAAACTGATTTTTTCCCCATTTTCATAAATTTTTTGTGAGCCATCCCTCCTCCTGGGCTGAATGATTTCTGTACTTGTTCATATATGGTCCGACCCGAAAGATTCAAAGCAATCCAATAACCTGAAAATATATGGTTCTTTGTATTTTTCCTTTACTTCAGAGCGTTTTCTTTTCAAAATGGTTTTGAATATCAACTTTTTTGTTTGAACGACTTGAGGGGAAAAAATGAGCATTTTTCTCGACTTGAGAAGAGAATAAAAAAGGTTTTTTTTTATTCGGAGAATCCGCTCAAACAACATTTTATGCACTAGGTAAAGGATCTGATAGTGGAAACTTGCAGAATTTCCTAATTTTTTCAAGTGGAGATTCTTGAGAAAGTACGGAGAGATCTTTGTACATCAAAAAGTATCCTAGTTTTTTTTTTTAGAAAATCTCACAGTTCAACGTAAAATGAACACCCTTATCAAAACTTTAGAAAAAGCTATATGAATATTTCGCTTTATCTTGCAGTTTGGTGGCAAAAGTCCTGAATGGGGCGGTCGCGGACATGCGGGACGCCCTCCACTTCATCATCCATCAGTTTGTCCCCAACTATACCCAAGAACTCGTCGCCAGAAATGGAATGAACAATCTGGAGGTGGAAAATCCGGACAGTAGTCCCGAGCAATCCCAGTAATGCCTTCCCCGATTTTTGTGTACATTGTGTATTTTTAGACGTTTTTTGTGTGTTATCCCACTCTATTTGTTATTGTTGACACGTTGTTATGTTGATTATTGTTTTTGTTATATTTGAGTTTGATTGACCGAAAAACGAAAAAAATCAGTATGGAAAAAATAGCCTCAAAAGGTGGCAAGTGCGCTCCAATGCTAAATTTCTCCAAGAGAATTTTTTTCTAGGTTCTTTGGATTTTTTTCCGAGTTGAATAGTTGAAAATAACTTTAGGCAGCACCTGAATTAATTAGCATTTGAAAAAGATTTTTTTATATGAAAAAAATATTCTGAAAAGGAGGCATTTTTCGCTACAAGGTCAATACGACTTTGGAAGGCATTTTTAAAAATTAGATCTACGGCTCAATATTTATAATATTTTTGCGTTATTTAATTTTATTTAACCATATTATCAATATATCATGTCTGGACCTTCTCCCCATGACCATATTTTAACATGTCATTCTTGCTATTTTTTTTCTTGATTTTATATTTTCTGTTAAAATTGCCATATCATCCGGTTTTTGGATCTCACTTTTGGAAACCGATACCTGTTATGTTATCGCTATCATAATCTCGTTCTTTTTGAGATGTTATCACTTATTTTATTATTTTCATCTAACTGCCGGTTCTTGTCTATTATGTGTACTTGATTCGAGTTTTAAACGTCTTTTCTCGATTTGTTGTGAATGAATTTGAGATCCGATTTCAAACGTGCGGTTTTTCTTTTGGTTTGATCGGTTTTGGGACCGGTTTTTAGTATTTTTTTGAAGAAATTGAGGGTTTTGTGCGGTTTTTGGGATTTGCCTTGATAGAGTCTGACAAATTCTGCTGAAAATTAAGCAAAAAAAAATTAATAAATTTCAAATTTTCTGTAGAAGATTCTCATTGAAAAGCGCTTTAGTTAGGTCGTTTAAGAACTTATTTTTATCAATTTTTCAACAATCAGTTGATTAAGCGCCTAATTGACAGGTAGCTGATTCACGGCTGGCTTGAGCCATCAAAAAGGGTCCTGACACGATAATGCACAGTTCGTGGAGAGCCCAGACAGGCCACGCCCCCTTAGTTAGCCGTGAATCAGCTTCATAGTCAGTTCAGATTTTGAATGTCAAGTCCAATGACGTCATTGAAAAACACTCTGTGGATGGCTCGCTCTCTGATTGGTTTATCGCGCCATTAGGGGGCGGAGCTCCAGCGAGAACTTGACATTTACAATCTGAACAGACTATAAAAGGAAATTTCGGACTCGTCACTACTTTTTTTTTGCCTTTTTCTCAGTATTTCAAAGTTTTCATAACTTTCCAATAGTTCCCAGATGGACGATCGCCGTTCACAACGGACCTTACTGGCCCAGACAGTCAATGAAATCGTCAAACTATTAATCGAGGCCCATAATGAGAAGAAAACGGTCAATTTGAATCGACTCAAGTGCTTGGTAAGAAAGAAAATTTGCGAAAAGATACCAATTTTCCTCCTTAGGTTGCCCAGAAAAATGGGCTGAATTGCCAGCCAAAGCTAGTCGATATCATTGCCGGCGTTCCGGCCGACTACAAAGACGCTCTTTTGCCAAAACTGAAGGCGAAACCGGTTCGAACGGCTTCCGGTGAGTTGGTGGAGCCGAAAAATGTTCGATTCAGTGATTTTTTTGTTGAAGAAAATAAATGATGGAACACAAATAATCCGAAAAATGTGGAAAAATGGAAGAAATTTGTCTTAATTTCTTTAGATTTTTTAATTTTTTTGTCCTCTTTTTGAGTTTTAGGAGCCAAAGCCCCCATTTTCTCGTTTTTTTAGTAACTCCCCCCGTTCCAACCCAATGCCAAGCCTATTTTTTTATAAGATCGGACTAGCGCTCCCTGGATTTTTTTTTACGGTTTTTGCTATCCCCCCCATTTTTTTCGTTTTTCTGCCAACTACCCCCCTTTACATTCCAGGTCCCATCGAGACTATCCCTTGTATGATTTTGTTGAAGTATAAAATTGTGAGATTAGCTTCTTAGGTGCCAAAAAAACTTGAATTTTCTCGAGAATTCCAGGATTTTGTGCAGTTTTAAGCAAAATCCTATTTCAAAATTTTGCAGAGAGGCTTAAAAACTCAGAAAATTCAGGTCATTTTCCCCCTAAATAGGTATTTTTCTAGGAATCGCCGTCGTGGCCGTGATGAGCAAGCCGCATCGGTGTCCTCACATCAATTTCACCGGAAATATTTGTGTTTATTGCCCCGGAGGCCCGGATTCCGACTTTGAATATTCCACCCAAAGTTATACGGGCTATGAACCGACCAGTATGCGGGCCATCAGAGCTAGGTTTCTGAAGAATATCCCAGAAGAAATTGAAAAATTGGGTTTTAGATACAATCCATACCTGCAAACACGCGGCCGATTGAACCAGTTGGTACAACTTGGACATTCGGTTGATAAGGTGATTTGGGTAGATTGATTGGAAATTAGAAGATAATAATGATAATTAAAGCTAGTTTAACTGTTGATAGAGAGGTTAGGTTAGATTGAATTTTTTTGAAAGGTAAATTGGAATATTTTTGGTCCTAAACAACCTGAAAAAGGAGATTTTCAAAAAAGGCCCTCAAAAACTTTCTAACCCCTTTTCATGGCTTTAATTAGGTAAGATCTTTTTCAAGGAGATTTTTTTGAAGATGAGGGATCTAGAAATTGATGATAAAGAAGGTCTTTCTTCGAGGGTTAGGAACCCTAAAAAGAGTTTTTCGAGGTTCATTAAAGATGTCTTGAACTTATTCTTTGCAGGCTACTTTTGAAAAATGTTTTTTAAAATGTTATATTAGTTCATTCAACAATTTATGCTCCCAAAGAGGTTAGATATTTGTGAATTTTTTATTGCTCTAGAGGTGTTTTTATCTCGATATTTCGGACTCAAATAAAGACCTAGATTTTTTAGTTGAACCAAATTTTTGTCCTAACTAGAGATTTTTGGACATGAAAAATGTATTTTTTTGTAAAATTCTGTATGATTTCTAGGTGGGAAAAATGGTTGAAATTTTTTGTTAATTCAAGCGACATATGTTTTTTTCAAGTCTTCTGAGTCATGCTCCTTTCAATAAGGAGCTTTAAACATTTTTTGATCAATTGTCTCGATTGAATAAATAAATAAATAAATGGGTAAACAAGTTTTTTTCTCAATGCTACTCAGAAAAAAAGAAAAATGAACTTTCAGACTTGAAAAATTTTTGCCCTGTTTTTTAATTGACAAAAATTCTGTTAGAGTTACCCCATCTATTCGAATTATGCGCCCCCCATGAAAAATTATTTTAATCAGAAAATGTTGGCGTCGAGCATATTCTTTCAAGTGTTCACAGATTTGTGCCATAATCAACTTGGTTTTAAATATCTACTTATTATGGTTCTATGTTTCTTTTCTTACACAAAAACTCTTCACAGGTGTTAGTTAATCCACCTAGTGGTCTTTTTCCCTCCCTGCAACATCACCATACCATCCCTGATGTTGCGAAAAATAAACAAATTGAAATTGAATTGAATCGAATTCCGATTTTTCGCTGAACACTTGCCATTTTAGGTTGAATTCATCGTGATGGGCGGCACATTCATGTCTTTGCCGGACGATTATCGCGATTTTTTCATCCGAAACCTTCATGATGCCCTCAGTGGACACACTTCGGCTAGTGTTGAAGAGGTGAAAAAATTCATTAAACGAAAAAATTAGTGAATTTTTTTTTGAAAAGGACTTTTTATGCTGTTCTTGAATTTTTGTGGTTTTTAGCTGCTCAAAAATCAAATTTCTAAGTTTTTTTACGGGAGTGAGGTCTATTTCTCTATATTTTTCACTTTTTCGAGACCGAGTTTTTCTTAAATATTCTTACAATTATTTTTTCTGTTAATCACAAATTAGTTGTGTCTTGCAGCTCACTATGAAAGTTAATCAGATTTTTCTATCATGTTCTATTTTTTTGGCATCTTTTTTTCCGAGCCTAACTTCGAAATTCGCTCCATCCGGCTCTATTGTCACAGCTTCAAATTGAAGCCAAAACAAGAATTCAAAAATCTCCAGGCGGTGGCCTACTCGGAACGGAGCAAGATGAAGTGTATCGGGATCACGATCGAAACTCGGCCCGATTATTGCCTCCCACGACATCTCAACGACATGTTGTTGTATGGATGTACGAGGCTGGAAATCGGAGTCCAGTCGACTTATGAAGACGTCGCCAGGGACACGAATCGGGGTCATACGGTAAGACTGAAGGGAAAAAGGTCAAATCAGTGAGCTGTGTTTAAAAAAAATACACGGTTTAACCAATGGTTATCATATGACGTCAGGATTGCGGACATGATTTTTCGAGCCTCCAACCGTAACCGGGTTACGGTAGGCAGGTCGTTACCTGCGTATCTAAGAATTGACGATTATTCACTAGGCAAATTGTGCACCAATCGATAGGTACAATTTTAGGAATGTTTCAGTACATAACATCTTGGTTTACTGTAGAAATTTTCGAGATACGGTATTTTTTGTGTTCGCGATTTCGGTTTTTAAAAACCAACCAAAAGGCCAAGAGTCTTCCTTTTAGAAATGTATCTCGATAACTCGAGTGTCCTGGCCAACTTTTTAAATAAAAATGAAATGAACCGCTCCAAGTTTACAAATCGAAAAATGGTTACATTCAAAAACGTATTTTTGGCGAGTTTTTAAATGTAAAAACGTCAAAATTTTAATTTAAAAACTTCAAAAGCAAAAAATTCACCTGACAGGAGGTCATTTTACTTTTTGGTTGTGAATCAGAACACTCCTTGATGTACCAGAAGAACATGCTGAAACTCTCAACCTCCACAACTTCCTAGTTTTCCAGAAATAAAGGTCCAGAGCCTCAAAATAGCCTATTTTTCATATATTTTGAGCGTTTTCTTCTGTTCTCGAAAACTAGGAACTTTTTCCGGTTTATGCTTTCAGAATCTCCTTCTGGTACATCAAGGAGCTTTCTAGCCAACTTTCAGGGAAATTCCAAAAAGATCCCTCTTGTGAGGAAATTTGTCCTCAAAACTTTTTTTTTAACGAAATTCCCAAATTTTAACGACCACTTTCATGAGAAGTAGATCATAAGAAGTCTGAACTTTTGATAGACAAGATTTTTCCAGGTAAAATCAGTCTGCGAGACGTTCCACATGGCCAAGGACACCGGATACAAAGTCGTGATTCACATGATGCCTGATTTGCCGAATGTCGGCTGGGAAAGGGATCAGGAACAGTTCCTGGAACTATTCAATGTTAGAAAAAATCCTGAAAAAGCAATAATGAGAAAGATGATGATTAAAGTGCCCCGATTTCCGTCCGGACGGCTTGAAGCTTTATCCAACGTTGGTGATTCGTGGAACTGGATTGTATGAACTTTGGAAGACTGGCCGGTATAAGGTACAATGGACAAATTGGTGGGAAGTTAAATGCGAAAAAATAGCTTAAAAAAAACACAGAGAAAATGTGCTCCATGGGTAAAACTGGTGAGATTCGAAATTTAAGGAATTAGGCTTCAATTTTTATATGGCTCCTTAGGTTTGTTGAGAATAATTTCGTTGGTTTTTATTCTATTAGAATAGAAAAAGAAATTTTTTTATTCCATCCGTGGTCGCATTTAGAATGGCTCTGAGACGTTAAGCATCTACTTTTTGTGCTTGCGGATAGCATTGCGCGAAAGTTGTTTTGAGTCGGACGCGTCGCAGCCACTTTGTAGTTGAAGCAAACCATGTGCGACAGAGAGCTTTAATCTTAGTTACGAAATTGATTTTAAGGGGAAAGTGTGCTCTATGGATAAAATCTTCAGAAAAAAAGTTATCGATTCGGAACTCGGTAATGAAAACCGGACACGCTCCGGACATTTCTAAGCAAATCTAGGGATCACTCAAGCGCTAACTGACGTTTTTAAAGTACGACAAGTCCGACTCGCGTCACCAAAAGTCCGAGAAATTCAATAATTTATAACCCATTTTTTTTTTTCGGTTCTATGGAGCAGATTTTCTCGACCAGCTGAATCTCATCTGATTAACTTTTTCTCTTAAGAGCTACCCGCCCTCGAACCTTGTCGATCTGATTGCAACCATCCTTTCTTTGGTCCCTCCTTGGACCCGTGTCTACCGAGTTCAGCGTGATATTCCCATGCCGCTGGTTTCTTCTGGTGCCTTTTTCTGATTTTTGAAAATTATTTTGGATCTTTAAAAGATAGCAAAGTTTCAATTTGAAAGGGAGTTTTTATCAAGTTTTTGAGTTTTTGTACGGCGGATTTTTCTGAAAAATTGATTGAAAATAATCGCTCAATAAACTTTTCAGATTCTTAAATAGCTTGAAGTCAGAGAGTTCTTGTCTTGAAATGTTTTGAGTCAGCATTTTTTTGTTTGAATACAGTATTCTCACTTTAATTTTCAACTCAGAAATGACATTTTTGGAGTCTTCACGTATCAAAAAAATATCATGAAAAATGAGTGCAATAATTGATTTATCCAATGGAAAGTGGGCAATCGAAACCTCTTGATTTTTGTTGATTTTTTTTTTATCCTCGTAACTCTTTCGTTCAGGCGTTGAACACGGAAATTTGCGTGAACACGCCTTGGCCAGAATGAAAGAGCTTGGACTGAAGTGTAGAGATGTCAGGACGAGAGAAGTCGGGATCCAGGTTCGACAAAGCCTTTTTGGCTGAGAAAGATCAGTTTTTTCAGGAAATCCACAACAAAATTCGCCCAGATGATGTCGAGTTGATAAGAAGGGATTACGTTGCAAACGGCGGCTGGGAAACTTTCATTTCTTATGAAGATCCTCAGCAGGTACTGGGAAACATAGGAAACAGGAATCTACTGAAAAAAAAAATTCAAATAATGTCAAGTAAATATTGGGGAACATACATCGGCTGGATCCTATCCCAGCCTTTTGCGCGCGAAAAATCGGAAATGTACTGAAATAGACAGCACTTTTTTTGGGAGGGGCTAGGCCGCACGGGTAGGGCCGTTTTTTGGGGGGGAGGGGTTGGTCGTTTTTTTGCACCACGGGGTGGGATCCAGCCGACGTATGTTGGAGAGTTCATATTTTTCAGAAAGAATGATATTTTCAGGATATCCTGATTGGACTCCTTCGGTTGAGGAAGATTTCCGATAAAGCGCATCGGCCTGAACTTCTTGGTTTTCATCCCTTTTAAAACCAGAAAAAATGAGAAAATTTAAGGGCGATGTCTCAGTTGTGAGAGAACTGCACGTTTACGGAGCCGTTGTTTCGGTGTCCGACAGGGATCCGAGGAAATTCCAGCATCAGGTAGAATATTCGAATAGCTTGGGAACTCTATATGAAAAGACTCGAAAAAATTGGAAATATCCCTTTTTTATTGTAAAAATTGAAATTTTGAGTTTCAGCAGCTTTGATGCCTCTAGCGAAGTTAAAAACCTGATAATGGATTTGATATTTTTTTCAAAACTTTGGCAGAGAATAATTTCAAAAAAATAATTTATTCATCCGCGAAGGAGTTGATTAATAGTCCCTTTACTAGTCACTTAAAAAAATTTTGAGGTTTTTTATCTGGACTTATTATTCTTGTCCCGAAGCTTGTCTAAACGCCTATGTGATGTATGAATTTTTTTGATTCGAGAAAATGCGCTCCAGTTTACAAGGTCTCTGATTTGCGGACCGCGGTTGTAGTTTCAGCCTTTTTAGCCAATCGCGAATATTAAATTAAAAGCTCAAATCTATACACGAATAGTCCATTCATGGATCTCGTACTTTGAAAAGGGAAATGGGTTTTATTGGTTGGCCACGCCCACTTTTGACTTTTTAAGCTTTAACTTGCATATATGGATTATTCATTACGCAATTTTGAAATTCGAGAAGAAGTCTTCCTTTTGTCCCTTTTAAGGCGAAAATAAAAGTTTTTTTCTTTTTCATCCGCTTTAAGCTGAAGAGAGTTAAGAGCTGGATACAAGTCTCCAAAACAGACTTTAGGGTTACGGACAGCTTTTGATGGAAGAAGCTGAGCGGATAGCCAGGGAGGAACACGGTTCCAGCAAGATTGCAGTCATTTCCGGCGTCGGAACGAGGGATTATTATAGGTTTTGGGGATCTTCAGATCTAAATATATTTTGGAAACTTCTGTAGGAAACTGGGATACGAGCTCGACGGCCCATACATGAGCAAGTCGTTGATATCTACCGAAGCTTGATCTAATAAATCTTTTTCTGAGAGAACTATTCTTGAAAACGTGTCAAATTGTTCTTGTTCTTGTTGGTGTTGTTAATTTTTCCCCAATTTTTGTTGCTAATAAAGTTTTCTACATTTTATAATCTCAGTTTTCAGTTCTCTAACTCGGAGATTTGAAAAAAAAGGAATGTTCGAAAACGCCGCTAATCCCGCTGTTGGACTGTTTGGAATCGTCGGAATTATTGGTTTTTCGTGTTGAAAATCGCCATGATTTGGCGGTTTTTCGTCGTTGCTTCGATATTCGGATTGTTCAATAATGGCGTCACGTTGAATCTATCGAATATCAGTGGGGTTTTTTTTTAAATTTTATCCTAAAATTTCTTGATATTTCAGTCTTTTTGAAGAGTTGTAAGTTCCAAAATAAGGAGTACAAGTCGAAGTTGTGTTGACTTTTGATGATCTCAATTTCAAAGGCCCCAAGTCAATCAAATCGAAAATTCCTAATAACTACAGAGCTCAGTGAGAATTTCGCATCCGAATTAAGTGAAATTGATTTTTTTCTTTGGCTTACCCCACCCCCCTTTATTTAGATTAATCTGGTTTTTTTGACTAATGCAAGTTTTTTTAGAAATCCCAAAATTAATTTTTAGTGAGTAGAATATTTAATACGAACATCGGTGGAACATCTGTACAGCCCGTCCGGTTTGGCATACTGTAGGTTGAAATTCTGCATACACCAATTGCGGTCTTTTGGCCTAATTCTACCCAAAAAAATGTATTGGTTTCTAACGAAAAACAGACAAATTTAAAGGAAAACATTTCTGCTTTTGGGCGTTCATGGCTTGGCAGGCAGAGCGGCCAGTGGGCAGCCATCCTTAACCTCTGATCGAGTTTTTTGCAAACGCCAGCAATTCTTAGAAAATGGCCTAACTTTAGAAACCCGTTTTAAATGAGTGATAACCTGTATTTTCTGTAAGTGTTCATTTTTATTAAATGTCGAAAACGATCAGGTATGGACAGCAGATACGGTGCAATGCAAACCTGACGGGTCTCTGTAGGTCGGAACTGGTGTGATTCCTAGTTCCAGCTCTAACTTAAAATTTTTCATGAATAAGCTTAAATATGTCAATCAAGAGCTTTCCAGAGCAACAAGCGACAAATCCTCCAACCACTTCAACATCAACTTCGACTTCAACCTCGACAAAGACCTCTACAACGACCCCTACCACTACCTCTACAACGACTCCCACTACGACCCCTACAACAACCCCTACAACGACCCCTACAACAACTCCTACAACAACCCCTACCACTACCCCTACCACTACCCCTACAACAACCCCTACCACAACCCCTACAACGACCCCTACCACAACTCCAACCACCACTACGATCCCAACAACGACGACTCCAACGACCACTTCAACGCCCACAACTACTTCCACTAGACGTGAGTTCGTGAAAGCTTCTTTGAATATCTCTTTTGACGAAAAACTTAAAATTTTCAAGTTCTCGAAAAGGAAGTGCACTTTTTCATACTAGTTACGTATGAAACTTCTAGTTTTAGGTTTTTTTAAGCCAATATGTCTAATTTTTGGTTTGAAGTTTGCTATAGTCCGTTTTTCGCGACTTGAAAGGGCGGACTTCTCTGCGCCCTCCACGTCTCTCGACGACCCTCTCTTGTTGGCGCGCTATTTTCGCGTTTCTCTTCGGTGAGGGAACAGAGAGACGCAGACACTCGAAAACTGTCACTATATGAAGGCTTTTTTGCGGACTTTTCACAAGTCGGAAGCTCAAAAATCTGTTCGTTGCTGCTTTCCTTCGGGATTTCTTGCTCTATTGGTACATGGAATTTTCAGCCTTCTGCAACTTTGGATGTCCCAACGGATGGATGCCGTACGATCACGATTGTTTCAGGGTTTCTTTTATAATTTTCCGGACCAATCGATCAATTTTTGTTCAGTCAGTGGTAGAAACTGTGACCTTCAATCAAGCCGAAGCGAACTGTCGTTCCATTGGCGGTCATCTCGCCACGTTTTCCTCAGCCATGCAGCAGATTTCGATGAAAGGTTTAAAGATTTGAAACAGTCTGGCCTGTCTGTGCCCTCTTTTCTCTTGTCATCCAGGTCATATGAACAGTAAAACAAAACTTGAACGTCAGAGATTTGCGGAGGAATGAGACTAGGAGTTGTGGCGAATGGGATAAAATAGCTGTAACTGGAAACTAAATTACTTTCCGTATTTCAAGGCCTTCTTTTTGACGTACCCGATGATAGACAAGTCGTGTTGCCGGAGGTTCAGACGATTTGGATCGGATTGTGGATTTCGGTCAGCTTTTTCGTTTTTCGAGATTGATTTTTAGAGTAATATGGGCAGTAAAAGTGGTGTTAGAGATGAATATACCATTTTTAAGCTTTACTTGTGAAAATTTGAAAATTTTCCTCGTTTTGAAGAAAAAGTCATTCAAAATCGGAAAGTTTGAATTCCCGCCAAAAGCCCGTACTGCAGTAAAGTCGCTCTATGGACAACTAATTGCATTTTTTTGGTTTTTCGCTTTGTTTCTATTAATAAACCGGAGAGGACATGAATCGGACGTGTCAGGGCGTTTCTAGTGACCACTTTAGTAGCGCCAGCCCTCTTAAGTGATCCCTAGAATTGCTCAGAAACGTCCGGTGTTCGATGCCGAGTTTCTTTCAAACTTCATTTTTTTTAGTTTCAACAAAGTTTTTTTGTGACATATTTGTACATAAATTGCAAATTTCGACCGGAAAGTTCAAAAGTTCTTCTTGAAGGGTCCGCATTTCACAGAAATTATTTAGGAAAGCCAATGGAAGTGGATGGACGACAGTCCATTGACCTATTCGTATTTCTCCTCCACGGCGGCGACTACCATCGGAAGCTGTGGAATGGTTATTTTCCTTCTCTTAAAACAATTTTTTTATTTTTGCTGGTCATTTAAAATCAGAAAAAAATAAGACGAAAATGAGCCCATTCTCAAAAAGATCGCCTTCATTTTCAATCATTTCTCTGAACCCCGAAGACCTTCCTTCAATTTTTCTTTCGATTTCAAAATTCTAAGCTTTAGAGAAGATCAGGAAAGGCGGATTCTGACGGAATTTTGTTCTTAGGCTTATTTCAAGCCATATCTCTTGCTGACGTAGGGATTTGACTGTCCCAGAACTGGAAAATCTTCTTTGGATCGTATAATTTCTGAACAAAGATCGTTTTTTGTGTTTGGCAAGAATTTTGGAGCCTTCACTAAATTTTTAAAAAATTTTTTGATCATTTATCACTGTGAATTTTTAAGAAATAAGATTTGAAGCTCCAGAGATTTTAAATTTTAAAAAAGGTTCCAATTATTATTGGCCGTCCACTGAGCAGCTTCAAGTAGTTTTTCCAGCACTTTTTAAAAATTCCAGGCATATTTTCTTGTAAATGAGTTATATATTAACAAAATATAACGTTATTTTTTGATTTTAGAGCTAATTTTTAAACTTCATCTCAACAAGAAAGCTTTAGAAGATCTATTATTTCTCAACACTGAAAAAAAAAGCTTCTAGAACACTTTGAAAAATCCAGAAATCTTGTGAGACCGTCCTTCTTTTATAACAGACAGCTTGTTAAATTTTTTGGAAGAACAGAGTTTTTTCTTGGACCGAAAGAACTTTCACAAACTTTCTTTCTCTTCAGGAAACTAAATTCTTCTTATTTTTCACCAAGGACTTCTGACGTTGACTAATCAGAGGTTCATTCTAAGTCCCCTCTTTACAAAAAATGCCTAAATTTTTCTCAGAACATCCGAAGCTTGATTGAATTTTTCAGGAATCTGCTAAGGTCCCAAAAAAACAAAAAAGATATTTAATTCTCCTTTTTGTGGTTTTTAGACTTTTGAACAGTTTTTTTGTAGTGAAAATTTTTTTCGAGTTTATTGGAGCGTCTCAAAATTGAACCGAAAAGATCAGGTTTTCATGAAATAACGTCGCAAAATGCCCATTTTGAAGCTCGGTCCTACGCCTTTAAATTGAAGATTTTTTCGAGCTTTTTTGAATCATAAAATGGGCGAGATCTTTTACAGTAACCCCACAATGCAACCCCCTTCAGGTCAAAAATAATTTTTCCGGGTTTTCTGAAATTTTTGCAAGTTTTTCTTTTGGCCAAGAATGTTCTAAAAACACGAAATATATTGGCAAATTTTCTCATTTGTTTTCTGTTCCCTTGATCCCCGAAGAGGATTTGCAGATAGTCAACTCGCTGTCGGCGAAGACGGACCGCGGGAAATGGACGCCGGCGGACTGCGCGACGAACGCCACCGCCTATCTCTGCGAGACTCCCACCATCTTCTAATTCGAATTCTCGCCGCAAAGCTTCTTCTCTCGAGCAATTTGCTCGTTGACACTCGGAAACGAGGATACGGGGAATGAATGAATGATGTTGCGCCCCGTGTTGCATAGCTTGAAGACAGAATCGAGGTTGAAAGTTCATGCAGGAATTATGAGCCCTGTGAGGTTTGCGTGTACAAACAGCGTCATTTAGAAGTCTTTTTTGGACTAATTTATTTTGGGAGGCTTACATGTCCAATATGAGATCATAGTTTTAGTAGTATAGTCTGTGATATTTACGAGAAGAGTGCAGGAAATTAGAGAAATTGAAACGATTGCACTCCGGGATTTTCTGGGAAGTTCATTCAATTTATGTACCCCCCCCCCCCTTCCCCCTCTGAAGATATTTCTTAACTGTCTCTTTTCTGGTCACTATGTTACGAGTTGGAAATTCCAGACGTTCTCAAAAGATATTTGTGCATTCCTCCCCTGGTATAGTCTGTGTGCCACGACTTGAAATTTCACGGAACGACATTCCGCTGTTCTGCTGCGTGTAATCGCGAAGCATCTTTCGAATCAAGGTCCCGCTTTTAATTGATTGTTATTGCTCTGGGAGCACATTAAAGTAGAGTTCCTTATAAAAAGAAAAAAAAAAATCAAAAACGCGACCAAGGTTCGCAAAGGCGCGCAGCGGCACAGCGGAATGTCGTTTGGTGAAATTTCAAGTCGTGGCACACAGACTATACATCGCAAAATGTTCGAAGCTCAATTTTAGTCAATTTTTTACTTTTTTTTGCAGCTCTAGGAAATTTGAAAGGGCTTTTGATGTAGCTGAGGATATAAGTGACTCAATTAATTTTCGAGATTTGCAGTGAAAAAAGTTTTATTGAGAAAAAAAGCTGCAGGAAAAGTTTGCAAGCATGCTCCATCGAGAAAGATTTTGGAAAACAATTTTCGGTTGATCGTTTTTTGAAAAATTATTTTGTAAACCTTTGAATTTTCTCAGGAATTTAACTAAATCATTTCGAAACTGGAATTCTCTACGGATGAATTTAATGAGTTCGTTCCGTTCGAATTTCCCGTAAAGTTAAATATTTTTTTGTTAAAAAAAGTTAGATATTCAGATTTTTAATGGAGAAGAGCATCACGAATCGCTTGCATGTGCGCTCCATGGATGGATTCACTAAATCAATTAAATTCAAAGCTTTTTGAACGGAAGTTTTGGATTCAATTTTTTTAAAAATCATATTCCAGAAATTTAAAAAAATATAAATTGAGTTTTTCAGACTTTTTAAAAAAATATTCATTTATCAACTTTTTGATAATGCAATTAATTTCTGAACTCTAGAGCTTCAAGCGCACTTTGTGATCAGTAGATCGGAAAAAAATATTAAAAAGATCGGCAAAAAAATTGGCATCATAATTGAAAATCAACAGAAAGAATGTTTATTTAACCGATTTTTGAAGTTTGCACTTGATTCTCAAAATTGAATATTCAAAAAAAAAATGGGCGAGTTTCCAAAGATCATTTGATAAGATAAAAAGCTGTTATTTGCATGCCCATTCATTCTTAACTCAATTTTTCATAAAGAAAAAAGGCGAAAAAGCCCCGACGTCAGTAAAAGTAAGAGGAATTGACCCCGACGTCACGGATATCCGAAAAAATGGCTTTTCCTCGTGTCAGCCCTCAAAGAAGTCTAATTATGCTTCCCAGAAGCCCATAAAAATTGACAATTGCGAATCCAAAAGTTAATAACTTTGCTCCCAGAGTTCAGTTCGAGTTTTATACGAATTTAGGAAAATATTTTCAACCAAAACCTACAATTTGAGCCAAAAATTCCTAGACAACATGAGCGGCTATACGAGGAAGAAAAAAAATGAGAAAAAATGATTTCTCCTCCCAGTAAAACCAGTCATTATCTATGTAGAGAATAACTTTGTACTTGCCGGAACTTTTCTTATTTTCCCATTATTTTTGTCTTTCTCGTTTTTTTCTTCAAGCGAAAATAACAAAGGTAATTGACACATGTCCACAATTTCCGTTGATTCGAATCAACCACGCTGCTCAAAGCTCGTAACAGTTGTGGTCACTTTCTCCACTAGAAAACTTTTATTTTTTATTTTTTTATTTTATGTTCATTCATGCTTTTTCAGAAGGAGAAAACTCGAAATTTCTTTCAAAAAACAAGAAAATTTGTATATGACGTCGATTAAAATTTGATCTTTTCATTTTTTGTGATTTACGTACTATATTTATTTCGTAAATGGATTTGTGTTTGGCTGAGAAAAGTTTTAGTGTCCACAAGATTTTGCGAAGGTGAAAAATAATTTTGCGCCTTGTAGAACCACAGGAAGTAATTTTGAACGATTATAACAACTTTTCCGAAAACAAAAAGAAAGTTTTCTTTTTTAGAACTTTCCTCTATAAATGTTCTGTACAAAGAAACGACTTCATCTCTGAAAAACCTTAAAATACGTGTTTTTCTAAACTTGATTCCCTCAGGATTAACTCCATCTTTATTTTTATTTTCAAACGAAGCCACTTCAAAAACAAATAGGTTCACTTATATATAAACTCGAGTTTTGTTTTCCTTTGGAAGATTCTCATCTTTGAACCCGTCCATTCCTAAAACGGATCACTGATTTTGTTTCCCCATTCAGAATCGGTGCTGACAAAATCCAACAAGCGGTGGCTAATGATACCTGGAAAAGTGTAACCCAATTGATAAAACGGCGTCTGCACCTGAGTATTTGGAAAATAATCAAGAAAATTGTTTCAAGAGGGGGAAAATGGAAGTTATTGAAGTTTTACCAACATCAGAGGAAATTGCAGAGAAAGGTGTGGGAATAGCTTCTCGAACTGAGGTCTGTGTATATTTTTGTCTTTCTGCGACCTCACCTAATGAATTTTCACAGCAAGCCTTTTTAAATGGAAAAATCGGCTACTATAGAGCGTTTTTTTGAATAATTTTTTTATTAAATTGATATCTCTCATTTTTTTCTCCGGACGTATTTTCTCAAAGATCTCTTTTTCCAAGCTCATTCAATTTGAAAAACGCTTTTTTTAAGTTCATTCAGAATTTTTTCAATGCGGCTCTTTTTATTATCACATTTTTGAACTGGAAAACTTCCAAAATGTCCAAGAATATTTTATTTTTCAACTGAATACTCAATTATTTGAGTATTTTCCGTCGTTTTCTTAGAAGTTTGGCATTATTCATGCTGTCTAGGGTATTCTCAAAACTTCTGAATTTCGGGTAAAAAGCAAAAAAATCGAACTTTTGAATGAAAATATTGAAAAATTTGATAAAACGAATTTTTGAACTTCTCATCGCTCTTTTTCATTACCAGGCCGGAAGGATTCAAATCGATTTTTTTATTTAACGAAAAAAATTCGGAAAAATCCTAAAAAAATTATCTTTGAAAAAAAGTAATAAATTCCTCCATTTTGGCTCGCTTTTGCCACTAAATTACGTTTCCCCCATTTTTTTCCCAATAAACTTCAATTATAAAAAAATCAAATCCGAAAGGCTCGCCACATAATAGAGTTTCGTGCAAACGAACGTGTCGGGGTGCAATTTTTTCAATCGAGGGGACAAAAGCTGAAAGCTCCGCCTACTTTCCTCCTAGGACACGCCCACAATTTCTTCCTTTTTCGAAATATTTTCCGCCGTTTTCGGGTTCAACTTGGTTTTTTCGTGAAATTCGATGCATTATTCGAAGAATAATTATGCTGTTTTGAATTTTTCGCTTTATTGAATTTTTTCAAGCTTGCTGTACTTGTTTTAGAACTTTTTTTTCCATTATCTATTATTTTTTTTTCTCAATGAGAAGAACACTGATTTTTTGATCGAAGTCAACAATTTGAAACATTTCTGGATTTTCCTGAAACTTTCACTTTTTTTCTCCGAATGAAAGTAGCTTTTCTAAGAAACATAGAACCATAGACATACGATTTTGATAATATTTTACAAAAATATATATTTCCAGCCAAGTTGTATAATAGACTGGGAAAAATTTTCAGTGGCCACTATAGAGGTTCTCTATTTAGTGGCCACTTTAGTAAATTCCAGTATTCCTCCCAGTAACTCTGATAATTTAAAAACAAACAGATTGGACCAGTTCTGTTGATTCATTGACCCCTAAAGTGGCCCCTAAGAATTTTAATGGTCTAGTAGTAGCACTAAGACCTCTATAGGGGCCACTAATTTTTAACCCCTCAAGTGACCACTAATTTGACATTTGATAGTGACCACTAAAATGTCAAAACCCTTTAGTGGCCACCAAACATTTTCACAAGATTGGGTCAAAATGAACATTATCAGACCTATAGTTTTTTTTGTACCGACCTTCAGATTTCCCATACTCGCTCGAACTTATATGACACTGAGGAACTTTTTATAAAATCAAAAGTTTGAAATTATAGATGAATCATAGAAAATAGCCCCCAGGAAGATTATCAAATTTTTTTAGAAAAGCTTTCGAATTTTTTTTTTCGTGAAAAACAAAAAAACGAACTCTGAACTTTGACTAACACGTGAAAAATATTGGATTAGTATTTGTGACGGCCTAAGGCTTATCTCCATGAAGATCTTCTCAAATATCACATAAATCAACGGATTATCAAATCAGTTGCAGAAAGGTTCTGAAAAGACTACATACAGGTTACTTTTATATTTTGCAGCTTTTAAAGATTGGTTAAAAAAGGTCACACGGATTACCGAATCTACTTCAAGAAAAGAATTAAGATCAAACTACATATCTACAGTTTCCTTTTCCTAATTTTTGCTTTTATTGATAAGGAAGCTTTTTTCCTTATAGGGCGATAAAAGGTTGGACGGAAGTAACCTTAACCTCTTAAGAAAAGTTTCGGTAATCTTTTCATCATAAGAGCGAAGATAAGAGCATTTTCGAGCTGGTGAAAGAAATAAATTTAAGAAAGAAAAACTTTTTTTTGCTCGAAAAAGGCTTATAAAAGCACTTAAAATTCAAATTTGATGGATAGTAGCTGTAAGTTTCTGATAAAAAAATTTGAAAAAAATCAAAATCATCACTGCTTCAGAACTTTCGACCGTAATGATGGCCATATATTGAAAAAAATCGAAAATATATTTTTTTCATCGATCCTTCAAATCTTGAAAAAAATTCTGTTTTGCGACAATAATTTTATAAAACGATTGTTTGACCTTAAAAATGCTTCTTCCGACGATTTTATCTTAAAGGATTAAGTATGCAACTTTTCCCATGAGATTAAGGTAACTTCCGTCAAATCCACCTTTTATCGTCATGAAACTTGATGAAAAGAACTTCCTTTTTCGCTAAAAGCCAAGAAAAGGATAAGGAAACTGTAGATATGTAGTTTGATCTTAACCCTTTTTACATATGATTCGGTAATCCGAATTATTCATTTAATCTTAAGGAAGATTATTTTTGTTAGAAGATCTATTCACATTGGAAAACGACCCATGAGTTTTATTTTCTTTAAAAGCCATGCAAAAGTGATTTTTGTATGTAGTTTATTCACCTGCAACTTATTGGATAATCCGTATGATTTTCTTGATGTTCCAAAAAATCCTTTCAAAGATAAGCCTTTACGTAGGCTAATCCACTTTCCACGATTCAGAGTTCCTCTTCTTATTTCATTTATAGTAGAAAAGTTCATCATATGCTTACAAAATATCAGTCTTTGGACCATATCCGGATATGTGTCTATATTTTGCAACTTTCTGAAGAAACTACCTTTATAAAAAAATTTCCTGATTCTCATATGACGTTTTAAGAAACTCCAAGACAGGTACAAAAAAGGCTATACGTCTTATAAAGTACATTTTGAACCAATCTATCATACAACTTGTAGTTTTGAAGAAAAAAAGGTTATTTTTTTAAAAAAAGTGTGTCTGACTTAAATGACTTCAAGGATTTTTGAAATTCAATAAGAAGGAAAAATTTGACTTCTTTGAAGGTCTTTCCGATGGAATTAGGCATGAAGAATTTTCGTCGTGTCCTTTTTTTCTTTTTATATCGATTTAATTTTTCGCGACTTGAAGCTTGAGAACTCAAAAATGTGATAAATTTTTTTAGAAACTTATAAAAAAAGTTTTTCTTGGCAGTTATTTAGAATATTAAAGAATCAAATTGGATTGTTTATTAAACTTTTTTTGATAAAATTAGAATCTAGTTTTGCTCGAATTAAGGTTTTTTTAAAACGTGGCCCGACTGAAAACGGTTTGCGCCTGTTCACGTAGAAATCACCATTTCCAGTTTCCATTCCGTCTGAGTTTTGTTATTCTCTGTCTGTCTACCTTGAACTGGACTTTTTATTATTATTTAAATTCTTGAATTTTTAATTTCTTTTTTTCCTATTTGGTTTCAATCTTCTAAATTCATTCTCTAACCGTTCAGCCCAATTTTTCCGTGTTCTTGCAAATTTTTGAATTTTTGTTAGCGATTTTAGAAATAATTAGAGATTTCTGGGTTTTTTTCCACTATAAAAAAACATGATAAAATAGATCCGAAAAGTAAATACGATTTATCCAACGTTCATGCCGAAAATCCTCTTAAAATCCTATCTTCATAATTGAAAATGTATCGCAAAACCAAAGGCTCATTTTAACCGGCTGGGTTTTTTTTTCTTACACCCCGTTTTTTTTCATGATTTTTCCCATGCATTGAGGAACTTCTTTGCAGTTCTTTTCCCAAGTGATATATGGACGACGCGGAGCTTCTCCTCCGGGAATGGGCGATGAGCTCGCGGCTCCTGTACTTCTCGGTACTCGGAGTCTCGTCCTTCACACTTCCGGCCCTCGTTTTCTCGTTGGCTTCGATGAAACGCTTGAGGAAATCCAACACAAAACCGTTTTTGTGCGTCATCATGGTGGCCAACATTGTTCTGCTCACGGCGGTCCTCACCAACGTCCTTTCCGAGCAGTTCAACCTCTTCGTTGGTCAGTTTTTAGGAAAAACGAGAGTTATTACAATACAAAATTGGTTTAAAATGAGCGCCAATACTAAAGAGACCTCTTAAAGTCATTCAGAACTAAATCATTTTATTGTCTCTTCTAGTGGCCATTTGAAAATGCGCCAAGTGGTCACTTAAGGCGTTCATGAGAAGATGTTGAAAATGTAAGCAGAACAGAGAATCAAAAATAAACCCAATTTTATCGGCTCAAATGTAAGAAATGAAGATGCATGACTTTTGGGACGTCACTATAGTGGGCACTTCAGTGAGCCATATTTCTAGGCTTCAAAAATTCAATGAAAAGTGAAAAATTTCCTGTGACTCTCCTATAGAAAAAATAGCTTATCTTTGAATTTAGCCAATTAACTAGAGTTCGTGGGAAAATCAGAGACAGGCAGACACTTTAAAATCTCTGCTCGTCTGGTGTCTCCATTATTTCTAGGAAATTTCGCAAATTAGAATTTTCAATTTTTTACATTCTAATCAATTAATTTTTAACATTTGAAATTTAAGTTTTCAGATAAATATTCCAAATCCCAACTCAAATTTTTTTCCCTTTTTGTTTTCAAATTGAAATCCGAAGCTATTTTTAGACTCAACAGAACGTAAGATTTTTTAATTATAAAACGAGAATTTTTTTGTTTTTTTGCGCACATCAATTTCAGCGGGAGGATCCGTGTCGAAGGAAATTTGTTTGATGAAAATTTTTCGGGGTGAGGGTTTTTTTGCTTCAAGTGATGAAAACTACTTCAATTTTTCAAATCAAGGTACTTTCATTTAAGAAGAGTTTTACAACTTTGAAATGAAACTAGACTTTAGGAGGCTTAAAACACGAGGAGAACTTGAGAAATCGTTTTCTCAAGTACTTTTCCTCACTTCAAACTTGTGCCTCACACCCGGAACGAGCTTTTTCTTTGATCTCGATAGCTTATTTTGCAAACTTTACGTCAAAAAAGGGAAGTTCCGATTCTTCAAATGGTTTTTATTTTTTCTCAGCTTTTCCTCTAGCTCATAGGTCACGAGGAAAATAATTATATAGGTTGAAAAGTTGAATTTTTGACGCATTTGGTAATTATAGCAGTCTCGGAGGATGATTTTGTCTATTGTAAAGGAAGATTGGATTTCTTGAACATAGGCTCGAAAATATAATCTTTTTCGAACACGTGATCTATGAGAGATTAAACAAACTTGAAAAAAGATTTTCTTGGGTTCAAAATTCAGTAATTGAGCTAATCGCGCTCTAGGGATAATCATTAAGAATATTTTTCTGGGACTTTGAAATGGACAGGCTTTTAGAAACAACTACGAAAAAAAAAAGGATTTTTTTAAAATTCAGCCCGGAAAATAAAAAAATACCTCATCACAGTTTTCTTCTCAATAAGAAATGAACAAAAAAACTATTTTTCAAGATCAAAAAACTTTTCAGGCGTCGTTCCTGGCGTGATCGTCTGTAAATTGAGCACATTTCTGGTCAACACTTCGTCCAGTACGATCCACTGGACTTGGGTCGCGATGTACCTTCAGGTAAAATAGAAATTGTTTTCGTAAATTTGAATAAAATTAGATTTTTTCAAGCCTATTTGCTATTTTTAAAAGTGTTTTTACTCATGACAAAGTTCAAAAAGTTCACACTCGATTCTCAAAAATATCCGGTACTGCTCAGTCAACCGTAGCTTTTCGTTCTTTGAGGCCAAAAATTGGGTGGACTTTAAAAGTCAACAAGTCCTTTGCCTTTGGGAGGGCCACGAGAAACTAAAAAGTTCCGAATCGTTCATTTTCTACTCGACATTTCAAACTTAAAAAAAAAATTTCCACCAAACAACATGCTTCTGGTTATTGCTCAGGTTACGGTTAAGTTGCTCATGTTAGATTAAACAGAGAAGCTCAAACGTGTAGTTTTCGAATCATTGAGAAAAATTTTCAAATTCGTAAAATTTGGACTAGTTTTGCTGAAAAATAATCTCATCCTTGCTTATTTCAAAAAACGAAAATAAAGTTCATTTTCCGTTTTTTCCTGTTTTATTTTTCCATTTTCCCCAAAAATTGAGCTTTTCTCTGGCTCATTCGTTACAGCTCCTGTCAAAACCTCCTGGGAAACCTCTTGTTTTTGAGATCATCCCAAAAAATCTGCTTTTGTTTTGACTGTGACGGGAAAAAATGTGTCAGTGTGGGAAAATTTTAGAGTTTTTGCGGGGAAAAAGTTTTTTTATGCATCAGCGGATGCTCTTTTTGGAATTCAAAGTGCTTTGGTCATTAGGCGAAACATTTCAAAAGGATTTTCATGAAAAAGAATTAGAAGGGAGAATAGTTAAATTGTTTTTTTCTATTACTTCTACCGGATTTTTTTCAAAAATTTGAGCTTGGAAAACGAATTTCGAATCAATTATAGCCTCAGAAAGTTATAAAAAAACCTCATACGTTTAAAAAAATGTCACTGACGCAAAATTTCGAGTTGGGTTCGTGTCGGAATCCACAAAACTCGAATCCTCTAATTTAAAATTAATGAAACCCAAAAGATGGCTTTTTTTCTTTCTTTAGTATATTCAACACCAGACATCCTTGGTGTATGTTCTGACCAAACTAAAACCGAAATTTCTCTCTTTTTTCACTTCCTAAAAAGAAGAAGAGAGGACGTTCTCAGACTTCTTTTCATTAAGATCCATTTATTAAAGAAAGGGGAACGGAAATGAGAATTTTTGGAGACAGCTGGTCATAGTCCAACAGGAAATCCTACTAATAACTAAACATTAATTGTGAACTTTGAAACAACTTTGATTTGAAATAAATATTCGGAAAAAGTACTGTAAAGTTCAAAATATGATCTTGAAGCTTTATTGTGATTGAAATTTTTGTGAGGTAGTTTTTATGGATCATGAATAGAAAAAAATGGCCGAAAAAAATTATCAAATAATTTTATTAAAAAAATGTTTTTTTGTGAGATATACTATATTGTGGCGTTTACGGCCTATTTCACCCGCAAATCCTTTTCGGTAAACCTTTAAAAACTTTTTTTGAGAAACGAGAAAAAAACAATATTAAAGCGATTGACGAAGATATCAAATTTTTCAAACTTTTTTTATCGCTTTTTTTCGAGAAAGATCATGAAATTTACTGTGTTCTTTCGTTTACATTTTTTAAAAACGCAATCCTTTTCATAATAATACATTTTTAAAGAATTAAATCAATAAAAAAACGATCAAAATTAGAATGAAAACCAAAAAAAAAAATTATCGTGGCCGAGGTTGGCAAATTCGCAAGATGCGCGCTACCGCACAAATCGAAACAGCGGAGTGTCGTTCCATGAAATTTCAACTTGTGGCACATCGACTATAAACTGACTTAATTTTTGAATCCAAAAAAATCATTTTTTTCAGTTTTTTTAACATTTGACACAAAGCTTGACTGTTCATTTTATTTTTTTCAATAAAATTTTTAAATTTTTCCTTTTTTTAATAATAATAGGTTTATTTTTTTAATCAAGTCTTAAAAGAGATCAGAAGCGCAAACACCTTTTTTTAAAAATCTATTTTCGAAAAAAACAAAGAACTAAACGACTAATTAGCGTAGTCCTTGAATAACACACCCATTTTCCAATTATCCTTCTCCTTTTTTTCCCCAAAATTGGCTTTTCTTGATGTTTTTCAGGGGAAGTTGTCCAGAAGAGGACCACAAATTAATTAAATATATTTAATTTCCAGAGGTTCCTGCACGTCTTCTTTCCCATGCGAGCTCGTCGTTCGCTGTCTGGCAAGTCCAAAAATATCATTTTCGCGTGAGTTTTTGAGAAGGGGAGGACATCTCGAAAGTGCGTACACTTGGTTGGAGGGAAAAATATTTTTTGGAGTTTAGGGAAAAGTTTGGAAGTATTATTACAGCTCTTCAATAAACACAAGGAATAATTTCACTCCAAGGTCCCGAAAAAAAATGATCCTTTTTTTTGTTTAGGGACGTTTTTTAAGATGAAGACTTTCATTATCAATATTTCAAAAACCTCCGAGTTTTTCGAAAAAAATATTGAAAAAAATTTGGCGTACAGGTCCAATTTTGAGTTTATTTTTCATAAAGAATTTCCTTAGCTGTCCTGAGAAGGTCAAAAACTGTACCGCGCGGATGTTTTTAAAGTGCGGACGTTTCTTAAAAAGGAAAAAAAAATTGAAAAAAAAAATCTTTCAAAAAATTTTCAATGTTCTGGTAATCCTAATAATGAGGAAACATACAAATCTATCCTCTAATCTCTTTCGAAAATCACGAAAATTTTGTGGAGGGAAGAAAATTTCAGAAATCCATCCGCAAATTCAATTCTCCGTTTGTCTTCTTACGCATTTTTCAAATATTCTTTTCGCCGCACTTTTAAGGAACTGGGATTCCTGGAACACTTCCGAGAGAAAATTCTGAATAAACACTCCAAAAATTCAAAATTGAAAATTAAAGTTTTTCAGAAGACTTCAAAAAAATTTTTTTCCTAGATTTTTTTGGAGGTAAAAATATATTAGTAATAAATTAGAAGACACAGTTGAAAATAGTTCGTAAATACTCAAAATTTTTCACTTGTAAAAAAGGAAGCGGATAGTTCAAGATGCGACCGACCTAAAACTACTTACGCTTTGCGTTATCCTTTTCACGTAACTTTTAAAAAAGGCAATAAAATTGAAATAGTCAATCAGAAAAGAAAATTTTAACTCCAATAACCTCATTTCTGACGTCCTTTCTTCATTATTTGGATTTTTTCAGAACTGGGAATTTCACCTTTTTTTCAAGAACTTTTTCAGTTGTGCTTCTTTTTTTATTGGGGAAAAAAACAAAACTGAATAATTTTTCCAGTCTGTTGGTTTCAATTAGTAAGAAAAGGAAGAAAAAAAATAAGAAAAATTAATTTCTTCAGGATCACCTTGTTTTCTTCACTCGCCGAAGTGTGGACCTTGATTTTGATGACCGAGATTCGGGTACCCGGGGAGGACGACGGCCAGAGTGGATCTTACTGTGCTGAGAATCCGAGGATCATCGGGTTCGTTGAGGAAAAACCAAAGAAAAAAATCTAGAAGAAGTCTTTAAATCCACTAGAACCATTTTTTTAGAGGTTTCAAATCCAAGAATTTTTTTAAATCAAAAGAAAAAAATACCTTCTTGCTTTTTTCCGAGTACTTTTTTTCGTACTTCAGACTTCGTTCTTTTTCTCATTCAGCTAATTAGATTTCCTGAGTAAAGATCAGAAATAGAGGAGCAGCTGAATAATTGAAAAGCTGAAACGCTTGAAAAATTCCCAGAAAAGCCAAGATGTTTGCTTCTGATATTGGAAGAGCGTGAACTAGGTTATTAGAAACTGAAAAGTTTTTTTTTTTGGCAAAGAGAACAAAAATCGGGGCTCTAGGTACTTTTAAAAGGGGGAAACGATCTCAGAAAAATTCCAACTTTTTTTTTTTGCAGACTCCCAGAAAATTTGTTGAGCTGACGGGGAAAATTTTTTAATGGCTACTATAGGGGTTCCTCGAAGACTGTTTGTAGAGGACTCTTAGTTCTCAGGAGCCACTTTTTTGTCTCTTAGTGGCCACTATAGTAGTTTTAGTGGTCCAGTAATGCCACTTCGACTTCCAGAGTGGCCAATAATTTTTAACCTCTTATGTGGTCATTAATTTGACTACTTTCTCAGGAAAAACTTAGGGATAAAGATTTTTAATGACTTCACTTGAACTGGAAAGAAAAATCAACTAAACTTTCCAGAAAAGAAACCGTAAAATGGGTGGCTTCGGTGGACTGTTTCCTGACCTTCTTCCTGCCCCTTTTACTGACCGTTCTGACTGATATGACGGTTCTGGTTCTTCGGAACCCGTGCCAGAAAAATCAGTTCAAATTGGTCTCCAGCAAGGAGTTGGGAGGGTGTGAGAAGCACGAGTGTACCATGAAAATCGTCTCGGAGAGCAATCGAAAGGTTTTTTTCTTTGCTTTTCTCTGAAACTATCAAGCTTGATTTTTTTCAGAGCGCCGCGAAACGGAGAAGTCTTGCCATTCGCCGTTGTTTCATCGCGGCAACGATAACTTTGTTGTTGAATTTACCGAATTACGTTCTTCAGGTACTTTTTCTCCAAATGAGATTTTTTGATAGACCCTAATTTCAAAGAGTAATTCGAGATGAAATTTTGAAAGTCGGTGTGATTTTAATATTGATATAGTCCGTTTTTCGCAATTTGAAAGGACGCGATTTCTCTGCACCCACCCCGGCTCTCGGTGACCCTCTCATGTTTGCATGCTATTTTCATGTTTCTCTGACCGCGCCGATGAGAGAACAGAGAGACGCAGACACTCGAAAACTGTCAAGTCGCGGCAAACGGACTACAACTAGAATATAACTAGAAAACTAAAGATCAAATTTTCAGCTTGTTGACGAGTTTTACGAGCTGCGAGAGAGCGAACATTTATCCACGAGGAGGACTTTTCTGAGGGTAATTTTTTGAATTTTTCCATTGTTCGAAAAAAAACTTTTTTTCAAACTTACTGTTCCGGAAGGGCTGTTTAAAATAAAAAATAATGGAAAAAAGTTGGTATTTTCACAATTGAAATTCTTTAAAGTTGCCAGAACTCCTTTGAAAAACTAAAAAGTTTAGTGATAAAATGTCTCAAAAAAATGAATTTTTCGTGCTGTTTAAAGTATAACTGATAACTTCTTTTTCTTTCATTTTGGCTTGTTTTCGCTTTTTTCTGAGTTTTCGCTATTTTTGTCTGTTGAAACTTCTTTCTTTGAAAATAAAATATTGCGTGACTGATAAAATTAAAATCAAATAATGGTCCTTCCAACATAGGCAAAGTCGGAAAGGGGGAAAAAATAGAAATGTTTCTTTTAATGTGACAAAGGTTCCTTTTTTATTGCCCTTTTGCGCCATTTTATTGGCTCTTGTGCACCATTTTTGCTGCCTCTCTCTTTTTGCACCATTCCTTGAGCCTTTAAAATCCTAGAAAAAGTTGGAGGCTCGATAAAGGAACTCTTTTTCCTGCCTTTCTGCAGCCTTTTTCGAGCCTTTTGGCGGCCATTTATCCACCTTTGCCCAAAAATGGATCAGCAGGTTACTAAAGACTATCAAACCATTTTTGCTCAATTTTTATTCAAGTCCATATTTTCAGATCGACGCGGCCGTATATGTCCTTTACTTACTTCAATTCCCGACAGTTCCCATTCACATGTTGTTTTTGAGGGAAGATATCAGCCGCGCTTCCAGGTACCGATTCCATTCCGAACAGGTTCATCTGCAGTTTTCAGACTACTACGTCCATCAATTCGAGAGCCGACAAGATCCCCCATAACTTCAAAAACGTGCTCCAATGTTTGAAATCAATATTAATAACAGTTATAGCATTTCTTGTACCTCTTTCCAACGGGTTGTTCACCTTATTCCATATCATATTGACACTGTTCTTTCTTGAAACCTGTAATAAATTGAGATTGTATTTGGTTGTAGGCAATTATCAAAACAAACAAAACATTGAAACCACAATCATAAAACGTTTGTAGAATTCACTGTCTAGTTAATTATCGTGTCAGGACCCTTTTTTTCGATGGCTCAAGCCAACTAGGAATCAGCTATGAGTTACACACGTCGATAACGAATTTTGGGCGATTTTCAAACTAAAACGTGAGACAACCTTATAAAACCCGATTTTTTACAGTCTTTTCACCGCTTTTATCAACTTTTTGTCATTTTCCTCTCAAAATGAAATCCAGCCGCCATTTGGTCTTTCTTTCCTCCTGATTATTCGGAATAAGAAAGTTAACTCATTGATCAATTTTACACATTTCATTTGGATCATTTTTTCAAACATTTTTTAAAGATCTGATCCATTTCAAAGATTGGGTGGCAATTTCAGTATCAATTGCAAAAAAAGAAGAGAAAAATCAATTTGAAATCATTTTTATTGTTAGAATGAGATGACATCCATAAAAGCGGACAAATACGATAAAAAGGCAGAAAAATATTAAAAGAAGATTTTTTTACGAATGTGTCGCCGATGTAAATTTTTAGAATCGGCTATAAATTCGCATCTCGACGTGTTTCGAACACAATTTTTTTCAGCTTACAATTTTTTTTTGAGAGTTTTTCTTTTTCAGAATCGGTTGGAAACGAAACCAGAACGATGCTGATTCGGTACTTGGTGATTTTTTTCCCAAGTTCTAGAAGAGATTCTTCTTTTTTCCAGGTTACCGTGATACTGTTTGGCGCAGCCTCGTCCATAGATCTCGGTTCGATTGGAAACTTTATTTTTGGAAATTTCAATTGTTCAGATAGTATCACTTGTGATATGATACAATGCCGAAAAGGCTTCAAATGTGTTATGGTTAGAGAAGTACCGGAATGCCACCAAGGTTCGGGATTTCGAAAAAGTTAAAAAGTATACATTTTTAGAAGGATCTTCCGAAGAGACAGGCTCTTCAGGTTTGTTAGAAAGGCTCTGTTGGGAGAAGAAAGGCAGAAAAACGCTAAAGAGAACATTTTCGAAAAGAATTTCCGCCCGTCTCTGCTCTTGACTGAACGGATAAATCACCGATAATTTCGTTCCTGTAGGCCCAAAGCTGACTTGCGCCTCAGTTCGCTGTCCAGGAGGATTCAAATGCGTGAATACCGCTCAAGGACCGATATGCTCCAGTATGAAACTCCAGAAAGACAATTTCAAAAAAAAAAAAAAATTTTCAAGAGCCAGAAAAGCATACGAAGCAGACGTGTGTCAACTTGGACTGTCCCAGAGGATACAAGTGCAAGATAGTTCAAGATTCTTGGGATAGAAGGTTTCGACGAGTCCCTACTTGCGTCAGAAGCCGTGCTGGTGATGTTTTTCAGACTTTGGAAGTATTTCTAAGCCATATCTCTATTAGAATACTATTCAGACTCCCAATTCCCAATATCTCATTGTTTCGAATTACCTTTCTCTTTATTTAATTTCAAATTTCGAAAAATTCTTCTTTTTCGTTTCACAGAATATTCTGAACAGGTAAAACTCAAACTGGGTAACATTCTTTACACGAAAGCACTTTTGATAGGAATTACAACATTTTTCATCATTTCGAAGTAATTTCTCCAAAAGTAGTATTGTCAATGTTTCCCGACTTGAAAGGCGAGGAAGGCGGGGCAGGAGGCGGAACGCGTAGCGTGTGCGTTCGCGGTTCTTGGCACGTGTTCAATTCAACCGCCATCTACTCTTTGAAAAGCCCGTTTTTCGCTTTTTTCCTTTCTTTTTCAATTATTTAATGATTATGTTCATGTGTGCATCAAAAAATAGTAGACAAGATTGAAAAAGAGCGGTTGCCGAGCTTTTTAAATAGTCCGCGACAATTGAATTGAACTCGTGCCAAGGACCGCGTACGCACACGCTACGCGTCCCGTCCCTTGCCCCGCCTCCTTCACCTTTCGAGTCGGGAAACATTGACTATAAGTGCTGTACAATTTTTCCGTTTGTAACAAACTGAAAAGCTTTGAAAGACGACATCGACACCTAAATTTTGACTTTTTACTGGCCATATGCCTTTAATGTTCAAAGTGAACAACTTTTTGAGTTTTTCAGCGCCGCCAGCAGAATCTGACGTTCAAACAAGGCCAGAACCAAGAGGTGAGAATAATTAATGGATCCCTGCACCCAAGATCCTTGTCGAAGTGGTTTCAAGTGCAAAGTCATCAATGCGTCCTCTAGTTGTACTAAAGGTTCTTCAATAGCTAAAGCCTTTTGGTTACTGTTATCATTCGAACCCAAAATAAAGAAGTATTTGAAAATTTTGGTTTCAGTAGTTAAGTATAGTCGCAAACAGTATTAGAAGTTAAATTAATAATTTTACATAGTAATGAGGCGTTCTCAAAGCAAACTTCAGCAAAAATCTAGGAAAAATCCAACAAGGTACGATTATAAAAAAGTTCCATAGTGTGCTATGAATGAACTAATCGAAAAAATGTTCAAGTTTTCAGCCCCTGCGGACGAGCCTGGAAACACACATGAACCGATAACAGGTGAGAGTGAAAGAAAAAGCGACAATTTTTTCACATTGAAAATAATTGTTTTAAAAGTCTTGATCCCTTAAAACTATTCAGGGGACCCTTGTGCCGATCACAAATGTCATGCACCGGAATATTACACTTGCAAAGTCATCGACGGTACGCCTCAATGCTTAGCGAGTTAGTCTTGGGACCATTGGAAAAGAAAATAATGATGAACATTGAGTCAATCCTTGTTCCCCGAACCGATGTCCGGAGAAAACCTACTGTCATGCGAGAGAGTCTGGAGAAGGAGCGCGTTGTCTACCAGGTTTTGGAAGTTTTTGTCCATAAAAAAAAAACTACAAAACGCATAGAAATATAGTCTGTGTGCCACGACTTGAAATTTCACGGAACGAAATTCCACTGTGCCGCTGCGCCCCTTTGCGAACATTGGTCGCTCTTTTAATTTTTTTTTCTTTTATTAAGGTACTCTACTTTCATGGGCTCCCACAGAAATAACAATCAATTTTAAGCGTGACCTAGATTTGAAAGACGCTTCGCGAACGCACGCAGCGGAACAGCGGAATGTAGTTCCGTGAAATTTCAAATCGTGGCACACAGACTTTACACGAATGTAAAAACGTTTCCTTTGCAGGATTTTTTTTTTTACTGTATCGTTCTGTCCAAAGCTCTGAATTTTAGAGGGGTGTAATTATCAGAGAGCACGCTTTCCTACCATCATAGTCCAGAGCGTGTCAATTTTTCGAGTGTCTGGGTCCCTCGTTCCTCTCTCCGGCAAAGTCTGAAAAATGATTTTTTTTCCTCATTAAGGCGAACATTTACCAGGCTAAAAAATGACATGAAATGTCAAAAAAAAATTTTTCGTTTTTGAAAAATGTCTTTCTTTTTTTAAAAATTTAAAAATTGATCATTATGAGAACTCTAGAACGGACTATAACTCTCAACCATCAAAAGGAATTCAGTGAACCCATGCGGAAACAGAACGTGTCCAGCGAATTCGCAATGCTACAACTACAACAGTGTTGCTTGGTGTACAACAGGTGAATCTATTAACTTCGAAGATGAAATCAAGGAAATCTGAAACATTTAGCCTGCGATTGCGATCCCAGTAATCCCAAGTTTTTGTCCAGCAGGACAACATTGCCAAAAAGATGGACGAAGGAGCGTACAAGTGTATTGGAGGTAGAAAAAATCCGGTCATGGGTGAATGTGAAATCCACTTCGCAACGCGCTTGGTGCTTGAAAGATGAGTAACTGGCAATTAACAGAAATCCCTCCTGATTTTAAAGATATGGAGCTTCAAAAGTTCAAGAAACTGATCTTGATTCTGTGTTTAATGAAATCTTCGAAATTTCCTGGAATGCGTAAACTAAAAGTGTTCGTAGGCCACTATGAGCGAACTGGACCTTCAGAGAAATTTTTTGAGCAAATTTCACATCAAAAATTAC
The DNA here is from genome assembly GCA_904845305.1 of Caenorhabditis auriculariae. Taxonomy (NCBI): domain Eukaryota; kingdom Metazoa; phylum Nematoda; class Chromadorea; order Rhabditida; family Rhabditidae; genus Caenorhabditis; species Caenorhabditis auriculariae. The sequence continues at coordinate 405,370 of CAJGYM010000027.1, forward strand.
TTTCCTCATCGAGAAAAAAAATCAAGAATTGAGAAAAAAATGTCGTTCAGAAAAACCCTTGCGACAAGGCCCCATGCGGAGCTGGTTTCGATTGCTCAGTCGTTGACGGAAAAAGCCAGCTGCATAAAAAAAGTTTATCCAGTACTGATAAAATATAAAGTTTAACTATTCAGTCGATCCATGCTTCCCGGGCCCTTGCATAAGTCATCGTTGCGAAACAACTTCGAGCGGGTCACCTAAGTGTATAGAAGGTAGAACACAAACAGCAGTCTTTTTGTTTCTGCTTTTTTTCTGCTTTCCATACATCAGATCGAAACCCCCGAACGCGTTCAGATCCACCTTGTGTCGGCGGCGACACCTGCATTGAAATTGAAGGGGCCGATTATCATTGTGAAAACATCAATGGTACGTCGCAGTGCGTGCTTGGTGAGTAGTGAACCACTTCCTTCAATAAAGAAATCACGGACATTCAGATCCAAAATGCACTGTACATGCTTGTGATCCTGAAACTGGCCACTGTGTCGAGGGTGACGGAAAATCACTTTTCGAATTTGGGTATTGCGATGAAGGTATATATTTGGTGGTATGAAAAAAACACCAGCGAAAATTCAAACGGCGACTTTTCCGATTTTTTCATATCGCTAGGGAACTTTCCGACGGCCACCTTTCCGACGAAACTTTTTCCGACTTTTTCCCTTATGCTTTTCGGTTTATAAAACGTCTATGAACATTTTTTTTTCCTATTTCTATGTGTTTTAATTATGAACAAACTACCTACTTTATATAGGAAGATGTAAAACGAAGAGTTTATCGAGAAAAAAAAGTCGGAAAAAGTTTCGTCGGAAAGGTGGACGTCGGAAAGTTCCCTAGCGATATGAAAAAATCGGAAAAGTCGCCGTTTGAATTTTCGCTGGTGTTTTTTTCATACCACCATACATTTGAGAGAAAATTCGCTCTTAAAGGCATAGGGGCAGTAAAAAACCGTGTTTCAGTTCAAAGCAGTACTTTGTAGAGCTTTTCATTGCGAATCGAACGGTAAACTTGGAAATGTACCAAAATTCCTAGTTTTGGAGAAAAAATAATTCAAAGTCGGAGAAAGGAAGCTTGAGTTCCCGCGAAAAGGGCGCTTTGCAGTAAAGTTGCTCTATGGACAACAGGCTTCGCCATCTTCCGGATTTTCGCTTTTTTCTTCGTTTTTTCAATTTTCAATTTTTTCTGTTGTCACCAAAGTTCTTTTCGTCACAAAAACTTTCTATTCATGTATAATTTACAAGCTTTGATCGCAAAAAAGCTTTTTCGGTGCAAAATGATGATTTTACACAGGTTTCGATTGGGGTTGCGATTTTTTGTGTTTTTTGTTTTACTAAACGTTTTTTCAGAAAAGAAACCCTTAATTTGAAGCAGATATCCGGTTATTTCTCACAAAATGCGAGTCTAATGAGACGTCCGCAACATCGCGTGCACGGCTACTGTAAACAGTTGTCTGCATACCGATTCAAAGCTTTTTCAAAATTAAAGGCGGGAAAGTAAATTCGCGTTTTTCTTCAAAAGTTGTCAAATCTGTAATTTTTTTGAGTACACCATTCGATTCGCAAAGAAAAACTATATAAGATACTGCTTTCACCTGAAGTCCCGTTTTTACTGCCCCTATGCCTTCAACAGTAAAAATGGAGGAATGGGCATCAGGCCAGGCCGGGAGTCTTTCGACCCAGATTTTACTTCAGAATTGCGAAAATCGCGGAAATTTCAGTGTAAGCCCTCAGCTTGGCTACTTTACCTCAGAGATTCGTGATTTATGATTTCAAAAAATGTACTGAAAACAAGCAACGGTAAACGGAAAATATCTCTCTACCATTTTTCTAAAGACAATTTGGCTTTTTGGGGCAGTTATTCCGAGGCCTTGCATGAGAATATCTAACTTGAATCTGATTCTAGTGAATCCTTGCGCCAAAAAGAAATGCGAAAATGGAACTGAAACTGAATGTCACAACTACATAAGTAAGGCATATTGCACGACAGGTCAGTATTCAACTTCCGACTTCCGAAAAATCTCGGACTTTTAGCCAACGTTTGCGATCCGAGCAAGAATAACTCCTGTCCAGCTGACAGAGTCTGCAAAAAGATCGATTCAGGATCTTACAGGTGTCTCAAAGGTGAGGATATTCGACAACTGGAAAAGTTGTAGACAAATATCAAAAGAAGTCATCAAAATATTGCATAGCTCATGAAAGTCAAAAAGAAATATCCCTATACCTTTTGGTCTCGATTTTTCGATCATTTATTAGAATTTCATTGAACGGAAGCTATTCGGAAAAATATAAAAGTCCGGTGCTACGACAAGAGCGAGTTTTCCATTTGCGAGCAGTACTGTATGCGGCAAAGCGCATTGCGTGCATGCACTCTGCGTGTTTACACTTTTGTGGCGTGACGTCATCGCGCCGTACATCTGCGGGTTTTTTTGCTTGCGGGTTTTTCAATGTTTTTTTCGGAATTTTTTGGATTTTTGGATTTTTTTGGTTTTTGATTGTGCGAATATTTTCGAAACAAAAAAAGAAAACTTCTTTTTACCTTATAAGAAGGCTCCTTTTTGTCCTCAAAAAAATCTTCGTGTTCTTCTTCTTCTCATATTTTTTTCTCTCGTTCAGATTTTTGAAATGAAAAAAAGTGGTGCTATGAATGAAATTCAGGATGGAAAGTGACGATTATGTTAACGCCATTGTTTTCGACTCAATTTTTAAAGCAACAAGAAATCACAAAGGAAGTTTTTGGCGAAAAAAAGATGTCCCTGCTCCTCCACCTTCAACACCGGCATTGTACAAGAAACCAATTTTTCGTAAAAATTTCTGACAAGTCCCTTCAAATCTCTCAATGTACATTCAAAAATATCTTGAAGATTTTTCTGGGAAAATGACTTTTGTTTGATATGATGGTTCTGTAAAATTTGTTATTTTTCTTATTTTTCTTATTTTTTTGATATAACTTATTTCAATTACTGGTATTTGTTATGATGCAATTTTTTTGATATTTTCCTCTTTGAAATATCAATATTAGCTTACTTCTTTTTCCATATTTGTGGAGTTGACCTAATAGCTATCTATAAAGAAACATTTTTCCTAAGCTGCCCCCTTGACAAACAGAGTTTTTCATCAATTAAAAAGTTTTTCTTTTTGTTTCGAAAAAAATAAATAAGCCGGAAAAAAATTCAAAAAAATCCGAAAAACCCGCAAGCAAAAAAACCCGCAGATGTACGGCGCGATGACGTCACGCCACAAAAAGTGTAAACACGCAGAGTGCATGCACGCAATGCGCTTTGCCGCATACAGTACTGCTCGCAAATGGAAAACTCGCTCTTGTCGTAGCACCAAAAGTCCAGTTTTTTGTAATGCACCTGCCGAAGAGGACCTGTCAAAAATTTCGGACAGTTACTTTTTCATAGCTAATTTTTTTGGTTTCCATTTTTGAAATATTATTCGTTTGCCGCCACTTGAAAGTTTTCGACTGTCTGCGTCTCTCTGTTCCCTAATCGGCGAGGTCAGAAAAATACGAAAATAGCAGGTCAAAAGGAGAGGCGGAGAGAGGTGCGTAAAAATCTTGCCCCTTTCATGCCGCGAAAAACAGATTGTACCGTTTCGGGGAAAAGACGTTCTGAATTCTCAACCTTTTTTTATATCTTTTTCAGTGGACGCTTGCTCCGAAAAACATTGCGATTACTCTCGTGTATGCAAAGTCGTCGACAACAACGCCGTATGCGCTCAAAGTTGGTCCTGGGATTATTTGACATCGATTTATTCCAATTGTACAGAAACTCCTTGCGACGATGATCCATGCCCAGCTGGTCAGATTTGTCAATTGACGAGTTCTGGAAGTGAATTCGACTGTATTGCAGGTAAAATAAGAGACAGATACTGGAAAAAGTGCAAAAATCGTTGCTCACAAGGGCCTATTGAATAGGCCTTTTGGTTACTACTGTTAACATTCGAACCCAAAATAAAAAAGAATTTTGAAATTTGGTTTTAGTAAATTAGTATAGTCTCAAACAGTATTAGACGTTTAAATCAATAATTTTACTCAAATTGCAAGATTCGAGGGAATTCTCTTCTATCCCGCAGTTTGCAGACTCGTTCATGGAACCAATATTCCTTGCGCAATTTGTTTTTTATCCGCCGATTCCTGCTATTTCATCATTGAAAACGCTCAACACACACTTTTGAGAAATATGGTAGATAAATACGACTTATATTTTGAGATGGGAGTAACTTCGAAAAACAGGGGTTCGGAGTGAACTCTTAGAAAAATTAGCGTCCGAATGGTAACAGTGGTGACCATAATGGTTCGCATGGGCAGGGTTGGTGTGACTGTATGCCCGAAAATTGATCTGATACTGATAGAAATCCAAAAACAGAAAGAAAATCATTCTCAAATTTTTCAAATCTGTTCCGGAAATGCTCAGTTATAGAAAGTCTCACAACAACTTTTTTCCAGGGAGCTTTTTTTAGCCTTTGATGAAACTTTATCGAAGTAATCTTTGAGACCTTCCCACTCCAGAAGGAAAAGAAAATCTTTCCTCCCTTGGATCTTGTTTTCGAGCTAAAAGCACAAACAATGAAAACAGGCTTTTTTGGGGGATTTGAAGATTCATAGTAATGAGGCGCTCTCAAAGCAGACTTCAGCAAAAATCCAGGAAAAATCCAACGGTTCTATTATAGAAAAGTTCCACAGTGTGCTAGGAATGAAATAATCGGAAAAATGTTCAAGTTTTCAGCCCCTGCGGACGAGCCTGGAAACACACATGGACCGATAACAGGTGAGAGTGAAAGAAAAAGCGACAATTTTTTCACATTGAAAATAATTGTTTTAAAAGTCTTGATCTCTTAAAACTATTCAGTGGACCCTTGTGCCGATCACAAATGTCATGCACCGGAATATTACACTTGCAAAGTCATCGACGGTACGCCTCAATGCTTAGCGAGTTAGTCTTGGGACCATTGGAAAAGAAAATAATGATGAACATTGAGTCAATCCTTGTTCCCCGAACCGATGTCCGGAGAAAACCTACTGTCATGCGAGAGAGTCTGGAGAAGGAGCGCGTTGTCTACCAGGTTTTGGAAGTTTTTGTCCATAAAAAAAAACGACAAAACTCATAAATGTGGAATAAAAAAACGTTTCCTTTGCGTGACTTTTTTCAATACTTCATTGTTCTGGCAATAATGTTCATTTCCTGGAATGTAATTATCAGATAGCACGCTTTCCTACCATCATAGTCCAGGGCGTGTCAATTTTTCGAGTGTCTGTGTCCCTCGTTTCTCTCTCCGGCGAGCCCAGATAAAAATGAGAATAAAAAATGAACACGAGAGTGCCGCCGAGAGACAAAAAGGTGCAAAGAAGCCCCCGCCCTTTTGAATCGTATCGAGCTATAACTCTCAACCATCAAAAGGAATTCAGTGAACCCATGCGGAAACAGAACGTGTCCAGCGAATTCGCAATGCTACAACTACAACAGTGTTGCTTGGTGTACAACAGGTGAATCTATTAACTTCGAAGATGAAATCAAGGAAATCTGAAACATTTAGCCTGCGATTGCGATCCCAGTAATCCCAAGTTTTGTCCAGCAGGACAACATTGCCAAAAGATGGACGAAGGAGCGTACAAGTGTATTGGAGGTAGAAAAAAAAATCCGGTCATGGGTGAATGTGAAATCCACTTCGCAACGCGCTTGGTGCTTGAAAGATGAGTAACTGGCAATTAACAGAAATCCCTCCTGATTTTAAAGATATGGAGCTTCAAAAGTTCAAGAAACTGATCTTGATTCTGTGTTTAATGAAATCTTCGAAATTTCCTGGAATGCGTAAACTAAAAGTGTTCGTAGGCCACTATGAGCGAACTGGACCTTCAGAGAAATTTTGAGCAAATTTCACATCAAAATTACTTTCCTCATCGAGAAAAAATCAAGAATTGAGAAAAAAAATGTCGTTCAGAAAACCCTTGCGACAAGGCCCCATGCGGAGCTGGTTTCGATTGCTCAGTCGTTGACGGAAAAGCCAGCTGCATAAAAAGTTTATCCAGTACTGATAAAATATAAAGTTTAACTATTCAGTCGATCCATGCTTCCCGGGCCCTTGCATAAGTCATCGTTGCGAAACAACTTCGAGCGGGTCACCTAAGTGTATAGAAGGTAGAACACAAACAGCAGTCTTTTGTTTCTGCTTTTTCTGCTTTCCATACATCAGATCGAAACCCCGAACGCGTTCAGATCCACCTTGTGTCGGCGGCGACACCTGCATTGAAATTGAAGGGGCCGATTATCATTGTGAAAACATCAATGGTACGTCGCAGTGCGTGCTTGGTGAGTAGTGAACCACTTCCTTCAATAAAGAAATCACGAACATTCAGATCCAAAATGCACTGTACATGCTTGTGATCCTGAAACTGGCCACTGTGTCGAGGGTGACGGAAAATCACTTTTCGAATTTGGATACTGCGATGAAGGTATATGTTTGAGAAAAAAAATCGCTCATAACTTTTTCTTTTCGTGTAGAGTTTTCATAATGTCTGAAACGAGTTTACTCCAGAACTGCGATTACGCGAAAATTTCAGTGTAAGCCCTCAGCTTGGCTATGCCGGGACTCCATTGATTGCTCCGATGTGGTCGAATAAATATACTATATTGATATAGATCCATTATTCTCAAATGAAAATCATAATGTAGTCAACAGTAGAAATGGAGGAATGGGCATCAGGCCAGGCCGGGAGTCTTTCGACCCAGCTGAAAATCGTAGGTAGGAGGCGGTCTTTCTCTGCGTCTGTGGCTACTACTTTATTTTACTTCAGCTAGGGGGCGCAAAGCCCCGCCCCTTCACGCCACCAAAATGACGATTTTTTGTTGCAAAAACGGTTTTGAGGCGTTTATACTAGCTAAAGTCCCATTTTAAAAATAAACTGTTTCTGTTGATCTCGGTAATCGACAACGCTCTACAAGACTGAAAAACTTTTAAACTATGTATTTTTCAAAAATAAGCGAAAAAGTAAGATTTAACACGAAAAAAACTGACAAGTTTCACAAAATCGTCGCGTTTCTGAAAACCAAGTGAGGAACGCTTCCGAAATTTGAGTATGTTATACATTAACACTTTCTTTATTTTTTGAGTAAAAATTTAAAAAAATCTACCGACGCGAAAAAAATATTAAAGCTTGTAAAGTGACACCAAACTTTGAAGTTAAAATGCGAAAAAAATTTCAGCGACATGGCATACTTTTTTTATTTGATTTAAAAAAACTCACAATGTGTTCAAAAATAAACATTCAGAATGACATTATTTATTGGGACAGTGAATCAAATTAAATTTGGATTTTACCAAAACCTCCTTTTTTCGCCTGCCTCGTTGACGCATGAGAGAATAGGATCGCGTCTATACTTTTGATCAGGTTATTAAGCGTTCAAAACTCTATCAATGAAAAAATTATGAAAAAAATCGATCGACGCGAAAAAAATAACGGCTTTGAAAACCTCGAAAAAATGGCAATTTTTTTTTTGAAATTTTGGAAGAATTCGTGCAAGTGTCCGCGGCTGTGTTTGCGTCAAACACACCGATGCACACTTTTAAATGTTGCAGGAGCCGTTTTTTGGAGTCAAATTGCACATTTTCCTGTTTTATTTCGAAATAAAATTATTTTTCATTTTTTCTTTTTTCCAAACCAAATGATAATAATTTTTCTGATTAGAAAAAAGAAAAATAAGCTGAAAATTCCTTCTGACCATTTTTCTACGTAGTTTTTCGATATTTTATCAAACATTCTTCTGAGGATTGTACGAAAGATTCATACCAAAACATTAAGCCCCGTTATGACAACCTATCAAAACAGAAAACCGATTCGAAAACGGTTCAGAAACGCGCAAAAACATTTAAAAAGAAAGCGTGCGGCAGCGGGTAAACCGTGAAATTTTGCTTCCAGTTGTACGCCGCGCGCGCTCGTTTTTTGGCCATAACTTTTTTCTTAGTGGAGCTTTTTTCTAAAACTGAACGGATTATGAAAATGGACAGTCTCCTCTATCGAACAGTTTGAAAAACATATTTTTTGGATCGTTTTGAAGAAATGGCTTACGGACCCTAACTTCAGCCCAAAGATTCGTGATTTATGATTTCAAAAAAATGTACTGAAAACAAGCAACGGTAAACGGAAAATATCTCTCTACCATTTTTCTAAAGACAATTTGGCTTTTTGGGGCAGTTATTCCGAGGCCTTGCATGAGAATATCTAACTTGAATCTGATTCTAGTGAATCCTTGCGCCAAAAAGAAATGCGAAAATGGAACTGAAACTGAATGTCACAACTACATAAGTAAGGCATATTGCACGACAGGTCAGTATTCAACTTCCGACTTCCGAAAAATCTCGGACTTTTAGCCAACGTTTGCGATCCGAGCAAGAATAACTCCTGTCCAGCTGACAGAGTCTGCAAAAAGATCGATTCAGGATCTTACAGGTGTCTCAAAGGTGAGGATATTCGACAAGTGGGAAAGTTGTAGACAAATATCAAACGAAGTCATCAAAATTTGGGAAGTTCATAAAAATCAAAAGGAAGTATCCCTATACCTTTTGGTCTCGATTTTTCGACCATTTATTAGAACTTCACTGAACGGAAGCCAATCGGAAAAATACAAAAGTCCAGTTTTTCGTAATGCTCCTGCCCAAGAGGCCTTCAAAAAATTTACTGGTCAATCTACCATTGCACGAGATCTTCTTGTCTATTCCTTGAAGACTCAAATAATGTATAACTGTGTAATGTATTCTCTCAAAATCTACATCCAAATGAACTCGTTAGGGTTCACCAGAGCTGCTGACCAGACCGGGGCGCCCCGATTTTCTCATTTTTACTTATCTACCTAACGGGGCGGGGCGCCCCGTCAGCAGCACTGGGGTTCACGCTGATCTGTCAATAAATTATTATTATTGAAGTCCCACCCCTGTCAGGCGCGAAAAAGAGACTATAACGCTTTTTCAAAAAGTTCTGGATTCCCAACCTTTTTTTATATCTTTTTCAGTGGACGCTTGCTCCGAAAAACATTGCGATTACTCTCGTGTATGCAAAGTCGTCGACAACAACGCCGTATGCGCTCAAAGTTGGTCCTGGGATTATTTGACATCGATTTATTCCAACTGTACAGAAACTCCTTGCGACGATGATCCATGCCCAGCTGGTCAGACTTGTCAATTGACGAGTTCTGGAAGTGAATTCGACTGTATTGCAGGTAAAATGAAAGACGGATACTGAAAAATTACAAAAAAAAACGTTACTCGCAAGGGAGTGATTTTCGAAGTTTCGATGAAACTTGGCTGAAATCTAGTTGAAGATTTCCTGATTCCAAACGATAAAAAGTTTCTCGTAATAGATATAAATCCATCAGAGAACGAGCCATCCACTGAGCGTTTTTAAATGACTCCTCTATACTTAGAAATCAAAATATTAGGTTGTTCAGAAAGTTCTTGCGGTTTTTGATACTCCCCCTTGCAAGAGGTTTTTTGAGCTTGATTTTAGACTGGCCTGTCGAAGTTATATATCATTTTGAAGCGCGTGGCATGTTTTATTTTCTAAGTGTAATCGTATCATTTAAAGCAAAATTGTGTAAGTTTAATGTAATTTTGAGAAAAGGGTTGAAAACAGCGATTAAAGTAGTTTTTTTCTTTCCTCTCTCAACTAAACTTATAAACGTTGAAATCATCCGATATTTTCACTATTTCTTTGACACAGTAACTACTTTCAAACATGCAATGTGATTGCTATTGGAAAACATTTTGGCCAAGACTATGAGCTCGGCAACTGAGGACAGTAATTTTTGAGTTATTTTTCTACTGGGCGGTAACAAAACGTCCTGGTAGCTGCAACTTTGCAAAAAAACTTTTTTTTTGCTTCTTGAAATGATGTATAGAGTACGCTAGAAAAAGTTGCTGAATAGAGAACTTTTTCAGTACCTCACGAATCTCACTAAAACCATAACGCCGTGTCTTTCTTTTCGTCTAATTAAAAGGCAAATGTGACCTAAATTTTCGAATAGATTAGAATTTTTCGAATTGCGATAATAAGAAAGACGCCTACAACAATTTTTAAGCCTATTATCACTATATAGTCCGAGGCGCCGCTTTGGATAGTTCTTCGAACGCAACCTATCAAATAATGACGATAGAGCACGTTCTGGGCTTTCTACAGCTGTTATAACTTATTATAACTATTCTCAACTTTTTGCTCTACAACATTAAAGCGACGTTGTTCACTAATCAAAAAAAGTTTCCACGAATTAGTGTATAAAAATTTTGAAACATCGAAAATAAAAAGTCACGCTATGTCCTGTATCGCGCTTTGCGGAAGTTGTGAGTAAAAAAATTAACGATACTTACTTTGATACTTTGATGGTCCATCTTCGCTGATGTTCTCAGCGTGGACCACACGTTCTCCAGGCGGCTCGGTCTTGCGCGACGGTCATCCAGTGGCGGCCTGGCTGACTGATGTTCTTGCGGAAGTAGTCCGTCCATCTGGTCGGTGGGCGCCCGAGTGGGCGCTTGATGTTTCTCGGAATCCAGTGTGTTAATCTCGTGGACCAGCGGTCGTCTTGTCTGCGTATGACGTGGCCGCCCCAACGATGCTTCCCGCGTTGTATGTGCTCTTCTAGATCCCGCATTTGGGATAGTTGACGGAGGTCTGTGCTTCTCTGTTCTTTTTTCCACTGCTCGAAGCGAGTGGTGCCGATGAGAGCACGTTCCAGTGCGCGGTAGGAAGTTCGTAGGGCGGTTGCATTTTTCTTCGTGTCAGGCCAAACTTCGGTACCGTAGGAGATGGCAGGGATCATCGACGCTTCGAAGATGTGAGCTCGCAGTTTCGGGTCTTTCAGCTGACTGGTGACTTCTTTGATGGAGTTGAAGGCGGCCCATTCAGCGCGTTTGCGTCTGCCGATCTCTGCTTGCAGGTCGTTCACCATGTTTACTTCCCGGCCAAGGTAGATGTAGGATGTGACCTCCTGAAGGTCGCGGCCCTCAAGGGTGACTTTGCCTTGGTCGCAGAAGCGGTTCTTCATCCACTGCGTCTTCTTGACGTTCATCTTAAGGCCGATCTTCTTGCCGACTTCGTCCAGATCGTTCAGCATGGAGGACAGTTCGGTGGTGGAGCTTGAGAAGAGTACGATGTCGTCGGCGAAGCGGAGGTTTGTGAGGACCTTGCCGTCGATGTTGATGCCTCTGATGTCTGTACTGTCTTCCCAGTCGTGCTCTTCGTCCCATCCAAGTTGGCGCATCGCGTCTTCTAGTGCCGTGGAGAACAACTTGGGGGAGATGGTATCTCCCTGGCGAACACCTTTCCTGATGGGGATCGAAAGCTTCTTGTCGAACAGCTGGATGGTCGTGGACGTTCCCTCGTTGCTGTTGGCGATCAGCTCGACGTACTTCGTGGCGACTCCGGCGGAGGCAAGAGCATTCAAGACGGCGTTGATCTCCACGCTGTCGAAGGCCTTGTAGTAGTCGACGAAGGCCAACGCAAGTGGCATCTGGTGCTCCCGGTGCCGTTCCACCACCTGGGTCAAGGCGTGGATGTGGTCGAGGCAAGAGTAGTTGCGTCGGAAGCCAGCCTGCGAAGGCGGTTGGAAGTTGTCGAGTTGCTTCTCTAGTCTGTTGACGATGACCTTGGTGAACAACTTGTAGACGACCGATAAGAGGGAGATCGGTCTGAAGTTGTTGAGGTCGGTGAGGTCGCCCTTCTTCGGAATGAGGATCGTCTTGGACGTTTTCCATTGTTCAGGAATAGAGGCTTCGCTCAGGTACTTGGAGAAGTGCCGGGCAAGTAGTCGGTACAGCGAGTCTCCTCCAGCCTTCAGCAGTTCGGATGAGATGTTGTCGGGTCCTGCGGCCGTTCCGACCTTCAGCTTCCTGATGGCGTACTTGACTTCTTCGGGGAGGATCGGGGGTTCATCTTCTGGTGGCGGCGTTGGTGTTCTGGGGACGGGAACGTCGCTTCGGAAGAGTTTCGTGTAGAAGTCGACCGTCAGGCGCTCCATCTCGTTCCTTGACGTCTTCAGTTGGCCGTTCTCGTCCTTCAGTGCTGTCATCACCGTTCGCTCGTCGACGAGCTCGAACTTCTTCTTCTTGAGGCTTTGACGTTTCTCAGCTGTCTGAAGAAGTGCACTCCTGCGTCGGTTGGCTAGAGACTCTTGCTAAACGGACATCAACTCTTTCTCTAACATTTTCCATTGTTTTTCCAAATACACTATTATTCATAAGTTTGAAAAAATCTTTCTCAAAATCATTTTTAGCTGTTTTTCGAAGATTAGTATTCATTTCAATATAAGATTCAAGCCATTTACTCTCTTTAAAAGTAAGGATTCTATGTATCTTTTTAATTTTTAGGCCTAATTGCAGACACTGTAAGAGATTTTTATAGTGGATCACATACTTCTCTTTATCAAATAAGGTATTGCATAACTTTTTAATACCTTGATTATCAATTTTTACATCTGGACACAAAGGAAAATCATTATGCTTTGAGTGTAATTCCTTTGGATATTCCAAATCTACTTCAAAAATACATCCTTTATCTAAACTTTTTAAATAATCAATAAAGTCATCTATTTTTAAACTTTTATCTTTTGTATCACCATTGAGAACATCAATTAAAGACTGAGTAACAAACTGGAAATCTCCTGTAGGCAGTTACACATTGCCCAACCATATAAATTATTTGCATCTAAATACATCAGATAATTTGAAGGAATTGAAGGGTCAAAAGTATGGATATATTTATTATTAGCCTTAGAGTATCTTTTGACAGCATTAACTATTCCACCTTTAATTCCTTTTTTAATCATTAAGTATTTCTCAACATCTTGAAGTACTTCTAATTCTACTTTAGTCTTTTTTAACATAGCATCCCAAGCTAATCCTGGAGAAGTAAATTACCAACAAGGATCAAGCTCATAAACCCTGAGACTTAAGTAGTATAGGGATACCCTCGCTTAGAAAAAAGGGGCGGAGCTTAGGCGCGCACGCGCATTGATTGATGGGAGGGGAGGCTCCCTCCCTCGAGGGGGTCCTCGGGGGGTATCTTCTTTTAAAAAAATATGTATTTTTACAATTTATTTATTAACAATTTTACATAACAACAATTTTTTTACAGATTAATCGATGGACCGCTCGAGCATCACCGTCTCTGAAAAACTTTTTATTGAATAAAATATATAAATTATTTACCGTTTAAATGTGAAACTCCACAATTACGAGACATTGTGGTATCGGTGTGCCGCTGCAGAAAACAGTCGGTTCGTGCGAACCAATGTTGACTTGATGTACCGTCTTGTAGTATTCGTCGAGGAAGACGTTATCGATAGAAATACCACATACTGGTATATCCGTCGGAATCAGACGTGACTTGTCGAGAACCGCGCCTGTTAAGGCATGCCAAACGCGCTTAGAAGACCGAATGAAAGCATCAAAACTAAAATATTGATTTTTTCGTAAAAAAAATATGAATCATACCATGGGCCTCAATAGAGAAGACGCCAGATGGAGTAGGGCAGAACGAATCCCATTTCCGAAATTTCAGAACTTGTGCCAGGACGCGCAATTAAATGAGTCATACTAACAAAAAAAATGTTAATACCATATGACGGAGCGACAAAAGGGTTTGAATGATCCGACAAAGGAGGGACAACCGTCTACGCAATCATACTCTTTTGACCAAACCGCATAACCAATCAATCATGCCTTGTCAGTCGAACAAGGCCCGATAAATCTTGCAGGTGTTCCAATCTTATCCTTTTTGTGTAAAACAGGGAGACTGATTTTAATGAGAAAAAAAATTTACTTCAACAAAAAAAATTACCCATCAAACAACAAAAACAACAACAGAAAAAAATGTACAACAAAAAAAAAAATATTATCGAGGATCCATAGGATTTTCTGGAGGCATATCGTCAACTCCGTCGTGAAAATTATCATAATGATCCCAGTAGGGTGGATCTAGAATGGTTGGTCGGTACCCTCTGGGTACGGCTATAAGAAAATCGTTTATAGCATGAGCGTTTCCAACCGCCGTGAAGACCACGGCGCTAGCAGGAAATCTGGGCTGCATTTCTGCTGGTAGCCGTCTCTGCATCTCTTGTAAGATGGTAATGCCGCCGTAGAGCCTCCCCAACGGAATCACAAAATTTGTCGACGAGAAATGGTAGCTGTTGACGGCGAGCGGTGTTTCATAGGAACGGAGCTCTCGACCAGATGACCTGAAAATTGTGTTTTTAAAGGAAAAAAAACTTTTTTTGTTTCTTACCGATCGTATATTCTTTCAATCGGTACACGGTTTATCACTGCACTGAGAAACGCGTGCGCATCCACGCTTAGTACCCGCTCAAAATGCTCGGCACTGTCCACATGCGCTAGTACGACATCAATTAAAAGTCTGACCACACAGCCTGCGGGCACTTTGTCGGCGTCCGGGAATCGGGTCATTTTCGATGCAACGAGGGTCGTCTACTGAAAAACTTTTTTTTTTTTGCGGTGGGGGAAAAAATGGAGAATCGTTGGTTGCCGAGAAAAAGAAATCAATCTGAATCGAAAAAATAGGCCCAGGCTGAGACACGACCTAATATGGTCCGGTTGAGGCATAAAAAAAAAAAAAAAACTCGGTCACAGACCTACAGCTTGTCTCAAACCCGAGGTGCGTCATATACATGATTTTTGTGACCCTTTTATATAGATTCGATGTGCTAATGACCCCACCGAATAAGGGGCGGAGTCTGGCATAACGCGCGGGGGGAGTGAGGGTGCGAAGTTGATCAAAACAAAGGTATAAAAAAAGCAAAATTTTTCAATAAAAGTTCATTTTTTGCGTCATGTTTCAGTTTAAACATCCGTCTCAAACCACAGTCATCGGTGCTACTCAATCGGGTAAAACCACATTAATTCGAGAAATTATCGGAAATCTCAAAAAATTCTTTGCCGAACCCATAGACAATGTCTTTTGGTTTTACGGAGTCGACAATCCGGGGATTCCTCGACACGTTCCACAGCTACAAGCGTTTGAAGGGCTACCCGATCTGGAACTACTCAAAGAACACAGGCATCAAAATAATATTGTCGTCTGTGATGATCTAATGAACTTTTTCGCTCGAGATAAATAGGCTATGCAGCTTCTCGCCGACTTATTCTGTGTTTACGCACATCATTACAATTGTGCAATTTTTAACTTGGTGCAATCGGCATTCGCACTGCCTCCAACGACCCGCAACAATAGTACCTACATTATCCTGATGCGAAATCTGTCAGATGCGGCCCAAGTCAAACACCTCATTGCTCAGCAGTTTGCCGACTCGTGGAGACATGCATTCAACGCATACCGTGAGATAATGTCAGTGCCATACAATGCCATGCTCATCAATAATAATCCTATCGATGGTGGCCAAATGCGAATTATGAGCGACTTCACCAAAGACTTTCCGATAGTTTACACAATTTGAAAAAAAAAAGAGTTTTTGTGCATATAAATAAATTTGAATCTTGTTTTAAAATCATTTCTTCATGTATCTTTTTCAATGAGTGGTCGTATCAAACCGCATCTCTCATTTCTACGTTCTGCAATCCAATCTTCAGCAGCAATTCTCCAGGCTAACCCTCGTGAAATCAACGTCATTGTGGAAATTGTCCATAATTTGCTAAACTCTCAAAATATTCCGTTGTCGCGAGCCGAAAAAGCGATTCTAGCCACCGTTCGGGCGCTTCTTTCCGACATTTCCGTGTCGAGGGATCCGGAGATTGCCCGTCAGCTAATCCTACGCTTGTCCAAATGTCAGCGTGCCGCGATCATATATCCAGCCCTGTCAGCGGTGGGGATGGCTTCAAAGTAGTCAAAAAATATCGAATGATCCCGTTTGACCCTCGACAGCCTCTGCAGTCGGTACGGCTATACATGGAGAGCATCCTCAACGATCCGACTCTGAACGATACAGCCCGAGCCCGTTTCTATCAGGACATCCTTTATCGCTATTTGAATTCGAAAAATCCACCAAAGTTCGACGCGCAAATGTTTGAAATGCTTCAAAATGCTCGACCAATCGAAGAAAAGATGGAAGAAGTAGGAGAAGAAGACGCTGTAAAAAGGGACCCTTTGGGTGAAGAAGAAGAAGAAAAAGTCTTGCGACAGCCGCTCAAAGATGAAGAACCAGTAGTGGATGACGAACCACCGAGAAGATTCTTACCAAAATCTGTGTTCAAAAAATCCGTACCAAAAACCGTACATGAACGACGTCCGCAAATCAATTTTACGATGCGAAAAGATTCGGAAAAACGAGTTGATGAAACGTTGAGCGAAAAAGAACCGTTGAAAAAGTCGAGCATCAAAAGAGAAGCGGATTTTGAAAAAAATCCAGCAAAACGAGTAAAGGTTGAACCCGACGAGTTTATCGAGACGAAACCGTTGAAAAAGTCGAGCATCAAAAGAGAAGCGGATTTTGAAAAAAATCCAGCAAAACGAGTAAAGGTTGAACCCGACGAGTTTATCGAGACGAAACCGTTGAAAAAGTCGAGCATCAAAAGAGAAGCGGATTTTGAAAAAAAAATCCAGCAAAACGAGTAAAGGTTGAACCACTGGAAGACGTGGATGAAAAACCTTTAAAACTCGAATCTACGAGTCGTATCAAAGGAGAAGCGGATTTTGAGAAAAAACCGAAAAAACGGATAAAGACCGAGTCGAAAGAAAAGAAGGAGAAAAAGGAGAAGAAGAAGAAGAAGAAGAAGAAGAAGAAGAAGAAGAAGAAGAAGAAGAAGAAGAAGAAGAAGAAGAAGAAAAGATTGAAAAAGTCTGAAAAAGGAATCGAGGAGGCGCTGCACGATGAAGTCTTGCGACAGCGGCACCAGCTGGACGAGATTGATACCGTACCCCTGCCCGAGGACAACGAGAGGCTACGAGGAACGAAAAGACGGCTACCCGCACCACACCACACCGACTTGAAAAGAACCATACGAACCGGGTTCAAACGTCGCGCGGACGGTTCAATTTTTTCGGATGGGCTCAAAAAGCAGCGCGGCAGCGGATGCAAACGTTTATATTGTAAAATTTGGAAATTGTGAAATCAATAAAGTGTATTTAACAACTGTTTTTCGTTTTAAAATTCATTTTTTCGACATGGATGCTGCGTTGAAGGATGCATTTCTCAACCCAAAATCTGCGATGGCTTTTTCTTCGGCCCGGAATGTCATTGAGACTGATTGAATGGTAAATAATATCCGTCGGGATTTTCATAATAGCTGTTGCTCACTTTTTCATTCAATACAGTGCAGTAAAGCTGAACATATTCTTCAAGGTTGTAGAAGGAAAATAATCAAAACGCTCTCCACCAAAAAAACGCTCTCCACGAAACAAACGTTGTCTTTTTTTCTTATCGTGCCAGGATCAATTTACTCAGACACCCACGGGTTATAACCGGGGCGCGCTAAATATATTTACAATGTCTCAAGCCAGCCGTGAATCAGCTACAGGCGTATTTTTTCGGCGTAGGCGATATCGTAGACTTGTATAATTATATTATTCCGAAGATTTCAAACATATTTCATTACATCATCATGTTTGGAAATTCCTGTTTTTGTAGTTCTAGCGATATTTTTTTGAGAAAAAAATAAATATACCTTTGTTTCTCCCTGAAAAAAATTGCAATGAAACAATGTGTTGCGCCATTATCAAGTATTTCAATACATTCCATATAACATAGCCCCAAATTGTCTCCATCGAGAGGCAACTCAACCGCTGAGATTTTTCGTGTGTTTAAAAAATTCGTAGTGACGTTCGCTTGCATAATCGTGTATGAAAACGAATCCATCTGTTAAAAAAAAGTTCAAATAAGGAATTTGAAAACTTGAAAGCTATGTGACGTGCGCATAGCAGTTCTGGCCCAAATTTCAATGGTAAGTAGTCCTAGGGGAGATGGATCGGAAACGAAATCTTTCACTTGCCGAGAAAAGTAATTTCGATTTCAGGAGCTCTCCCATTCTCGCTATTGGAAATTATCCATTTTCTCCAGAAATTTGGATAGATTTTTAGGTTTGTAGGAGGTTTTTTTTTACCACTTTTCCTAGGAATACCCACCTCAAAAGTTTAGACATTTGAATCTAAATTCATACAATAGATCGAAAATCCGATTTTACCATACTCCTTCGTAATGGTGATCTTCATAGTTGCGAATTTGAACAAAGTTGGAAATTCATTGATTCATCAACTAGTTTTTCCTTCCCACTAGGACTCGCGATGCAATGCGAAACTTCATGGACATCCATGATCAGAGACGATGGAACCTATTGGTGTTTTTACGTTTGTTATGACACAAATAAAAGTTTTTCTAAATTTAAACTTGAGGTGCCGATGGCCCTTATGCCTTGGGACGAAGCCCAATCATATTGCAAAGAACTGGGAGCGCACCTAACCGGCTTCGAAACTGCCGAGGAATTCGAAAAACTTAAAGGTGTGTTCATTATCTGCAATTTGCCCTGTACTTCACTCTCTATAAGTAGAAAGGAAGTTTGAGTTTTTAATGATAAGTTGTTGAGATTTCGTCGCATTTACAAATATGTCTTTGAACTTGCTCAAAAGTCTGTGTTTTTTTTTATAACTAGATTTTAACTTTGCGCCAAGATCTCGGCTTTCGACAGCAGAGGGTCAGTGTACGGAAAGTTGCTTGCCGTAAACTAAATACACAGAGAAAACACTTTGTAGCCAGACAATACAGAAATCTTCCTTAATCGAAAGATTTCAAGTGTATTAGTTTTTAAGGAAAGAACTGAAAAAATTCAAATCAGCTCACAACTATCTTATTAATTTTTCTTAACATATAGGAAATTCTGCAAAATTTGAAGCTGAATGTTTGAAACGAAATAAAAAGTTCTGGAAGATGAAATTTTCATCTGAAGCTTCTCATTTTCCTGTGTACATCTATTTTTCAAATCTATAAAAGATCCTTTGAGGTTTCAATTGAATGTGGGCGACAGAAATAGACGGAATTCAACTTTTATCGATACGATTTCCAATCATATGTGACCCAAAAATTTTTTGAAAAAAAAAATTGTACTGAGGAGTTTGTCAGTGCTTTCGCTTTGTGTATTCCGCGCACCGCAAAAAAGGTTATGAATCCGCGAAAAGAAATTTCATTCCAAACTTTTAAAGTTCAATTATCTCTCCTCTGGTGGACTAGTACATCCTCTTTTGTTCAGAAAGAGGGGGTTAGTTATAAGAATTTCGATGGAGGAGACGATTTTTCGCTTTGCTTTTTTAGTTCCGCGTGAGAACGGGAAATTTTAGTTCATTGGACTCAGACACTACTTGAGTGTGCAAAAAAAGGGGCAAAAAAAAGTTGTTAATACATCTCGGAAGTTTTTTCTTTCAAGCATCGTAATATAATCACTTTCAGAAAAAATTTCGAACGATGTTGTTGTTCCGGAATCGCAATTGTATATTGGAGCGGAAGTTTTTTCGTCATGTTCGAGCGAAAATCCTGACGAAAAGTGCAGTCCAGAAATCGTATGCAAGGCCAAGGTGGCATTCGCACCTTTTTTTCTAATTCAGCATTGGTTCGGCAATGTTTCCTCTACCAATATCATACACGAATATTGGGCAAAAAATTGGACGCCTTCAGTCGGCTGCGTTGTTTACAACAATCGCCAAGCAGACACCATTGAAAAAGCTGAGAAAGGATCCCTGAGCGACGTGAAGTAGTCATTTCTCATCATTTTTATGGCACTACAGAAACAAATAAACTCAATTTTTTTGTTTGACTAAAATTTATTTTTTAGCTGTACACTCGAGCTGCCATTCATCTGTGGCAAATACGCCTGACTGACTATTCGCGTCTCAAAGACCTACAAATGGCGATGTTCCAGTTCCGTTAAGCTCTTAACAGTTTCAAATTGCTGTGACTGTGACCTTTTATAAAGAAATTATGTTGCTTTTCGTTAATTCATAATTCACGACGATTTTGTAAGTGTAAATGCGAAACCAAAAACAAGGTGGGCGGAGTCAAAACCTCCGCCGTTCCGATGTGACGTCATGGGAACGGCAGAGCTCTAAGAGCGTAAATGTATAACAGTGCATATTAAAGGCGCAGGTGGCCGTATTGCCAAAGGTTTTGGAACGGATTGAATCCTCTCTACTTAAACAATAGTAGGACAAAAAATTCTGCTCACGTGTTAGCTGGATAAACTGATCGTCGTTGTTTTGTAGTACACACTTATTTTTTTAACGTTTAAAGGATGAATTTGCAGAAACAAGAAAAAACATCACAGAAAACAATCTGTATGACTTTTTATTTACGAAATCAGCAGTGACGTTCTTCTTTCTCTTGGCTGAAGGGTGAAAAAAAAAATGAGCATCAGTTTACAAAAAATATACTGGGTAGAGAATTATCTCTAACATTTGATCCTTTTCTTTTTCTCTTCAGAATCTGGCTAACAGCAGTTCGATAGGGCGTTATTAACGTTAAGTACATGGCGCACATCATCGGACACAGCATTTGTCCCGGCGCCCACATAAGCGAGAATGTTGGCCAACTGAGAACGGATATTGTATAATTTTTTTGATCTGAAGAAAATTTACACTTCTCGGAAAAAAAAAAACCCTCTAAAACTTTCCCGCACATGGATTTTTTTTTTTGGAAAGTACATCATAAAATGCATTGAAAAAAAGAGCTTCAAAAAAATAATTTTGTTTTTTTGATTCCTCGAACGAATTCAGTTAATCCATCCGGCAATAAGACCTGCCCAGCTGTTACTCAATTTTATAACTACGATAATGCTGCCTGGTGTACAACAGGTAAATCTAGTGATTCTTGAGGTAAATTTTCGGAATCTCAAATATTCAGCCGCTAATTGTGATCCCGGCGATGCCAACTCTTGCACAGCTGGACAGCACTGTCAACTGATGGACGAAGGGGCGTACAAGTGCATTGGAGGTAAAAAAAATGACTGGAAATGATAAAAGTGAGAGTTGAGGGGATGAGATTTCCTGACACTCGTAAATTCATAAGAAGAGCCGGACAGGTTGTGGGAGCTTTTCCAAACTTGTTCCTTTCAAGGTAGAAAAAGTTTCTCTCTGCTGACTTCTTGCGTCATTTCTTGAGCTTTCAATTACTCTTTCATCTGGTAGAAATATAGTCAATGTTTCCCTACTTGAAAGGCGAGGGAGGCGTGGCGAGGGGCGGGACGCGTAGCGTGTGCGTACGCGGTTCTTGGCGCCAGTTCAATTCAATTGCCACCGGCAAATTAAAAAGCTCGGCAACCGCTCTTTTTTTTTGTGTTTTCTACTATTTTTGATGCACACTTGAACATAATCCATAAACAATTAAAAAAGGAGTTGAAAGAACGATTAATAAGCTCTCTGAATGCTCGCTGGCGTTTGAATTGAACATGTGTCAAGAACCGCGTACGCACACGCTACGCGTCCCGCCCCTTGGCCCGCCTCCCTCGCCTTTCAAGTCGGGAAACATTGACTATAAGAGGCTTGTAAAATGAGATTAAAAAAAAACTTTTTCAGCTTCTCTCTTTTTACTACCATTATCTGGTCTTTCGAACTTTGCCCGAGTTTTTTTTTAACCGAATCTCAAAAAAAGAAAAACTCAAATTTAAAGAGCATCTTCAGAAAGCCTTTGCGTGAAGACTCCTTGCGAGCCTGGCTTCGATTGCTTGGTCGTCGAAGATGAAGCTGTTTGTACAAAAAGTTGATTTATCATTTATCCCGATGCAAATTGCGATTATTCAGTCGATCCATGCTTCCCGAACCCTTGCCAAGATCATATTTGCGAAACGACTTCCAGCGGTTCCTTTAGGTGTATTGGAGGTAAAAAGAAAAGACTTCAAAGAAAAAATTCAGAAAATGCCTTAGACCTTGCTTTCAAAAAACCTATTCTGAACATTTAAAAACAAAAAAAAATAAACGGAAAAGCTTTCGCCTAAAAATTTATAATTCGAAATTCAAATTTCATGGAAGTATTTTGGAAAAAAAAACAGCCGAAAATACTTCAAATACTTGTGAGGCACCTCAAACACATATAAAAAAACAATTATAGAACATAAAATGATTAAAAAAATGAGGAATACTCTGAAAGAAAGCAAGAAAAGGAGAAAAAATAACTTTTAATGAATGAAATTTCGGGAGAGACGGTAACGAGAACACGCGACGCACCGGGGTTAACCGCGTTGCGTTAGAAGGAACTCGCGTGGGCGCGATTTTTTAACGTCCATTTTTTCCCCTGTTTTCACCTGTTTTGAAACACTGTGACGCGGATCTTGGCACGAATTCAATTCAATCCCCAGCGACTACTTGGAGTGCGCTTTATCACTCTTTTTATTTTTTTTTTAAATTTTTTTTTGTTTTTTCTTGCATCTGAAATAGTAGAACATATTCAAAAATTACTGGTGACCAAGCTTTTTGAATAGTCGGTGACGCTTGAATTGAACTCGTGCCAAGAAAGTACGCACACGCTACGCGTCCCGCCCATTTCTCTGCCTCCCTCGCCTTTCAAGCCGGGATGAATTAACTATATAAAATGCACAAAAATCGATTTATTTTTTCGTGAAGAGAAAAAAATTCCAAACCACGTTCAACACAAGAAATGTTTATTTTGTCAATATCAATTCATATCAATCAATTTATTCAGTCTTCAGAGTAAGATGAAGAAAATCCCTGCTGAATCATGGTATAATCGAAGAGTTAGTCGTCGGCACGGACTACGGTCCACAATCGTTGTCCAATACGTCCCAGAGTGACAGCTAGCGTTGGGAAATAATGTGGGCCCGTTGGTAGTACCAGCGAATAAACTGCTTCACCATGGAAATTTTGGCAATACCTTTCATCAAATTTTATTCGATTTTGGCTACCGAAAAAAAATGTTCGGTTTATATTTTGCACTTTGGGCTACCGTATTTTTAGTAGCCTGTAAAAAGCTAAACTAAAAGTTTCAGAGACTTGTTTATAGTCAGTCCATCCCGAATTGAAATGCGAGGAAGGCAGAGAAGTGGGTGGGACGCATAGCTTGTGCGTGCGCGGTTCTTGGCACGAGTTCCATTCAATCGCCACCGACTATGTAACAAGCTCGGTCGCCGCTTTTTTTGTATCTACTCAACTATTTTTTTGGTGGCGGTTGAATTGAACTTATGCCAAGAACCGCGTAGACACACGCTACGCGTCCCGCCTCTTTCTCTGGCTCCCTTGCCTCTCAAGTCGGGAAAAATTGACTATGGCGGTTATGGCTCAAAAAAAAGCATCATTAAGTTTGAATGCCAAAGGTTTATGGCATCTCCCAGAGGACGTGTGTTAATTGAAGAGTTGACCGTCACTATTCATCCCAAACCCTGTGCTTCATTTCAAAACCTTTAAACTTGTTCAGAACCGCCCTGTGGCGACGCAGGCAAGTGTGAAGGTATTTATCGCAGCAAAGTCGTCAATAATACATCAACCTGCGTCAAAGGTAAGTGTTGTTCGACTTTAAGACTTTTTTCTAGGAATTCCGTGAAATTAGGACCGAAAATTTCTTTATGCATCCGGAAAAGTTCCTGAAATTCTCAACCTGCGCGACTTTTTAGTTTTCGAGAAGAACACTTGAAAGTCCGAGGAAACGATCAAGCCAAGTTCAAATGAGCCATTTCGAGACCTTGTTTTTTTCAAGAACTATGAAGTTTCGCAAAACGGGACTTTCAGGATCTTCATCTGGTTATCGAAATCAGACTTCTGGTACACGAACTTAAAGACGAAATAAAAAGTTTCACCGAAAGTTCAACCGGGAGCTGAAAAAATGCATCTGTAGGGAGAGAAAACAATGAATATTCAGAACCGCCGTGTACCATCAGCTCATGTCCCTATGGCTTTTGTTCCCTGAAACCAGACAGCACAAAGGGCTATGTTTGCCTTTTCGGTAAGCTGATAGCAATAAGAAGGAAAGAAATTATTCATAATTTGAACCGAACCTTTGATGACGTACAATGGACCACATAATATCAAGATCATTCTCAAACTTTGAAAAATAACTTTTCAGACGGGATAATAAATTTTTTCTACTGTTTATTTGTTTTCCAGGAAATTTTCTGCAAAAATGAGAAACTCGAAGAGAAAAATCACGACAATTAAAGCACGGATTTTTCAAATCTTCGATCAAGTCATGACTAAAACAAGTTTTAAAGGCATGGGGCAGTAAAAACGGGGTTTCATGTGAAAGCAGTACCTTGTAAAGCTTTTCATTGCGAATCTAACGGATCACTCATAAAAAAACACAGATATGTCTATTTTTTAAAGAAAAAAACGCGTATTCAATATACCGCTTTTTTTAATTATGAAAAAAATGCATTAGAACGGTGTACAGAAAAATATTTAAAATAGCCTTGCACACGATGTTGCGGAGCTGTTATCAGACTCGCATTCCGTGAGAAATAAGCGGATTTCTGCTGCAAAACAAGAGTTACTTTTCTGAAAAATAATTTCGACGAACAAAAAACACACACCGATGATAAAGGAAACGCAAAAATATCGATTTCCCAGTCGATATCTGTGTCAAATCATCATTTTTTGCCAGATTTTTTAACTTTTAATCAAAGTTTTTAATTTGCAAATGAATGGAAAGTTTGTGTAACAAAAAGAGCTCTGGTGACGACAAAAAAAAAGAATTGAAACCGAATAGTGGGAAAAAAAAAAATGCTCAAAAACACTTTTAAGCCCGGCCCAACAAGGTAGCTAAGAGAAATGCGTAGAAGATGCTACTCTCCTACGTTCCAGACAGCCCAATGAACCGACAAAAATGTTCCCGAACACCATTTCTTATGCCATTTCGCATTTTTCAAGTTGGCTCGCTTCAAAGCGGACGTGTTATTGATCGTTGAATCTGATGTTTCTGAAATTTTTTCCTGAATAATCAAGGTTGTTCCTTCTGAAATAGTAAAAAATGCGTAGGGTCCACGGGTATATTTACTGCAGAAAACGTTGAAAAAATGAAAAAATTGCCGATTTTCGTAAAGGCTTACGAAAAAGTGTTTAGCACAAGTAATAAAAATTTGTGCGTTCTTCAAGTTTCACTACTTTCTGAACTCCTAGCAACACGAAAAAAAAAATTAACTTGTTACGGTAACTTTTCCACTGTACACAGAAAAAGGGGCGGAGCTTCATCAAAGTTCTATCAAAAGTTTTATAATTTTATAAAGCGTCCATGCTAAAATTTGGAGCAATCAGAAAATGAAATTTTTTTGTACGAAGGGTTCGGCGGCTTTCTCAGAAAATTTGTCTCAAATAATTTTGGGATATTTGCAGCTTCCGTATCAAAAACCAATTTTCAAAAAACTTTTGAATCTTCTTTGGTCATCCTCAAAACCTATAACTCTGTTTCAGTCGTTTTCATGATATTATGCAATAAAACGGTTTGGACAGTTTTCAGGGTTTTAGGAAAAAGTGAAAATTTTAAGCTTTCCAAGACATTATGTTATTTTTTCTTACACCTTTGTACGGCCTAAGCGGCGTCGTCGCCCCAAGTCGATTAGTCGAGGTATCTGACATCAGTAGACTGGCGCGAGTGAAATATCCGTTTTTGTGTGTGATGGCTGGGGATTTTCGAAGTCGTGGTTTCCCACTATCAACATGAGTCCCTCGGTTCGGTCGCGGCGAGGATCGAACTCGAGACCCTGTGGACCGTAGACAGGCACACAACCTGTTGCGTTACAATACGCCGCTTCCATAAAACTGTCTATAGTCCGTTTTTCGCGACTTGAAACTTCTCTGCACCCTCCTCGTCTCTCGACGACTCTCTCTTGTTAACGCGCTATTTTCGCGTTTCCGTGACCTCGCCAGTGAGGGAACAGAGAGTTCCAGACACTCGAAAACTGTCAAGTTGCGGAAAACACTGAAAATCTTAAATTTTTCCTTATTCTACCATTGATTCGACTTCCGCGCCAAAAGCTTCCCAATAGTGCCCATATTGCCTTTCATTTTGGGAAAACTCCACTATACATTAAACTAAAAACAAAAGATCAAAAAAGCAACAAAACATGCGACGTTTTTTGATCAGAAAGGGTTCCTGGCTTTGCGGTCACAATTCTTGTCATAGAGGAAATCATCCGAACCACAATTTTCTTCGAGAATTAAAGGCTTCATTCTTGAAAGTTAGGCCTTTAGTTCAACTTCAAAAAAATAGAATCGCGAAAAAGACTTACGTTTTCTATCTCATTTTTTTGCAGGCGAAGGAATTTTAAAAAGTTGAAAGGAGGAAAGAAACAGGATCCACCATAAAACGATTTTGATGGGAAAGAAAGCTGTTATTCTTGAAAAATTACAAAAACGATAAAAGCGCAAATAAAAATTGCAGGAAAAGATTACAAGAAGATTTTTTATGAGTGTGCCGCCCATGTAAACTTTAGAGTCGCCTATAAATTCCCATCTCGGCGCGTTTCAAACACAGTTTTTCAGCTTACAAACTTCCTTGTTATTTTTTCTTCAGTTTTTTGTAAGATTTTTTGCTTTTAGGATCGGCTGGCAGCTAAACCAGAAAGATGCTGATTCGGTACTTGGTAAGTTTTATTTGGAATTTTACGTGAAATCCTTCTTCTTTCTAGGTTACCGCGATACTGTTTGGCGCAGCCTCGTCCATAGATCTGGGTAAAATTCAAAAAAAGTGATGAATTTTTCAAATATTCAAAAATTTTCAGATTGTATCACTTGTGATATGATCGAATGCGGAAAGGGTTTCAAATGCGTCACAGTCAAAGGAGCTCCAGAATGTCATGCGGGTACGAATTGCAAGAAAAAATCTGAAAAAAGTCAAATTTATTCAGTGGAAGGCGGCTCCCCTGGAGGTCATCATCCTGGAAATCCAGGTTTGCTGATGAAACATTTTCAATGCCTGTCTCATTTTTCTTGATATGAAACTCAAGATTCTTATACGGAATCAAGACGTTGTCTTCTCCTATTTTCCTAAAAAAAAAGGTATTTGATGTATGTTCTTGCAGGAGGAGGAAAACCACACGATGGCCACCATCCAGGCTCACATGGTTTGTCTCAGAACGAAAATTATAGTCTGTTCAGATTTCGAATGAAAAGTCATCGCTCAAGCTCCACCCCTAATGGTGCGATAAACCAATCAGAGAGCGAGCCATCCACAGAGTGTTTTCGAATGACGTCATTGCACTTCACATTGAAAATCTGAACAGACTATAGTGATATGTTCCAAAGTAAGATAAGAGCAAATGGGTAATTTTGCCACGATATTTAAGGAAAAAAGGTTTTTACGAGAGCCCAAAACGCTCGTATTATTACTGATTGGGAGACTATGTCTCTTTGGCATGTTTCCAACATTATTCTTTTTCAAAAAAAACTTTCTAACCAAGGGTGCCAACCAATTTGAGCGGCATATCTCATTGGTTGTTTTGAACCAGAAAATCAGTGAAAACAGGAAAGGAAACATCTTTTTAAGAAGTTATAGAACTTTCTGAAAAATAACAACTATACTTCTCATAGTTTTTTCTGAGGAAAAGTATTTGATTAATTTTTTTGCAGGAGGAGGAAAAACCTCACCATGGAAAAACCTCACCATCCACATGGTTTGTCGTCAAATATTCTTTATATTTTCTTCTAAACCAACCTTAATTTAGTTTTTATGCATCTCGAAATCTTAAAACTTCAAAACCCATAAACTTTGGATGATTCAATAGATTGTGGAAGTTCACTATAATACAAGCAAAAATTCAACAAGAATCTCTTTTTTTCAGGCCCACGCTTGACCTGCGCCAAAATTCGCTGTCCTAAAAAATTCAAATGCGTGAATACCCCTCAAGGACCCCGATGCAGCAGTATGAGATCAAAAAGAAAGTTCAAAATAACAATGAAAGTTTTGAAGAGCCGCAAAAGACTTCGAAACCGACGTGTCGTAACTTGGAATGTCCCAAAGGATACAAGTGCAAAATGGTCCAAGATTTTTGCCATAAAGGCCTCGGAAAAATTGCGACTTGTGTCAAAGGCAATGATGGTAAGTTTTCAGACGATGGAGGAAATATTGAAAGCATATCGAGAAGAAACTCTTCGGGAAATTAAGAATTTCAGCCTGTCGGAAGAAAAAATGTTGGAAGGGAAGCGTCTGCACTCTCGTGAAGACTCCATGTTACAAAGATCCTTGGTAATTGTCTTTTTTTGAGAAAAATTGAAAGGTTTCGAACAGAAAATAGTCGAACTGGTATCTTTGGAAAAGCAAAACCACTTTCAAGATTTATGAATTTCCCAAGGTTTCTAGAGTCTTTAAAAACGTGGAAGCTTCCGGACCTTCGAAAATAAATCATTTAACTTTAGTCCGCTCGTCGCTCAGTGCATTGGAGCTCCACCAAAGTGTCCGAAGAATGAGGTTTCACAAGAAAAATTACAATATAAAAGAATAATAATCCCAGGTTCACACGAACTGCCTCAACAAGTGTTCTGAACCAAGATGCACGCCTCTCAACGCGGTTTCACACTTTTAGTGAAAAAAAGATCCTTCAATTGTCAGGCCTGCCCACGAAACTGCCGAAGCGGCTGCACTTGCGCCAAAGGATTCTTCAGAAACAACGCTGGCGCTTGTGTCAAAAAGTCTCAATGTGGCACAACTGGAGGTAATTTAATCAAAGCAAGTATGCTCTGAAGAGAAGAGTCTCTGATTGGTTGGTAACGCCTACTTTGAAAAGTTTGGGGGTTTTTTTTTTGGCGAACTAACCAGATACGTTTTTTGGCAGAGCGAATAATAAAAAAACACCAAAATTTAAATGAACAAGATTAAAATTTAAAAAAATTTAATTTAGGCATCAAGTGCAAAAATATCCAGTGCAAGGCTGGATGGGAATGCAAAGACACTCCCAAAGGACCAATTTGCATTAAAGGTAATAATAATCATAAAAAAAACAGAAAAAAATTTGGTCAGTTGCAAAGCACCTAGGCTTTCCAATAAACTTTGAATATTCGAAGTCTTTCAAAACAAACTGATCTTTCCTGATAGTAGATTGAAAAACATTCAAATTCCATGTTTAGGAGACCCATGCAGCCAAGATCCATGCGGACCTGGATACAAATGCACTGTCGTCAAGGGTAAAGCTTGCTGCACTCAAGGTTCTTGACTAATTTGATATATACGTATCCCGATTTTTCAGTGGATCCATGTGACCCAAGCCCTTGCAAAGCTGGTGAGACCTGCAAAGCGACGACAAACGGAACATTTACGTGTAATCCAGGTAAGTAATGTTAAAGAATAATTTTCTCAAAAATATAAGGTTTCAAAAGTCCCTAGAGCTCTCGAAATTTCAGTTGACCCTTGCAATCCAAACCCTTGTCAAGCCGGTGAGACCTGCCAAGTGACGGCTGATGGACATAACTGCACTACAGGTTGGAAACGAAAGAAAATTTAAAAAAAATCAAGAACTTAAGATCGAGGTTGTTACTTGAAAACATTACTAGAGAGACTCACTGATTTTAGAGGGTAGTTTCTTGAAAATTTATAAAAGAAGTCTTTTGGGGTTACCGAAGCTAGACTTAGAATCAAGAAACGTTCTTTCATCAATTTCGAAAGTTTCAAACACGTGGAAGAGGTTTCGACTTGCCTTAAAAAAAATTCTTGGACCATCCTTTATTCCATGGCACCCTTGATTCTCAACATTCTTAATCATAAGTTTTTCAGTCAACCCGTGCGATCCAAATCCATGCCAATCCAATGAGACCTGTCAAGCGTCGGCTGATGGACACACCTGCACTCCAGGTAGAAGCGAAATGATCGAGAAATGATCAAAAAATTTTAAACAGATGGAATTTGAAATTGAGATTAGAAGCACTGATTTCGAGAGGCTTAAATTATTCATATTATCACTTCCTTTCAATATTTTTTCAGTAAATCCCTGCGAACCAAATCCTTGCCAAGCTGGTGAGACCTGTCAAGTGACGGCTGATGGACATAACTGCACTACAGGTTGGAAACATAAATATCAGAGAATGAAAGAACGAAAAAAAGAAAACGTTTCATAAAGTAAAAGAGAGTGAAAAGAAAAAGAAAAGAAACATAAAATCTTCAAACTCTTCCGTATATTGAATGTTCTTCCAAATGTCCCAGCATACTCATCGTTTTCCAGGCAATCCCTGCGAACCAAATCCTTGCCAAGCCGGCGAAACATGTCAAGTGACGGCTGATGGACACAACTGCACTACAGGTAGAAGCCAAATGATCAAAAAAAAATAATCAGAAAAAAACAACAAAGAGTCAAAGAGTCAACAAAGTCAAACGCAAGGAGTTTCAAATTGACAACAATGTTTTAGAGAGGCTTATAATAATTATATTATCACTATAGTCTGTGGGCCACGACTTGAAATTTCACCGAACGACGTTCCGCTGCGTACGGCCGCGAAGCGTCTTTGCCTTTGCGGGTCTAGGTCACCCTTTCAGACTATTTTTATCGCTGATATATGGATCGTTCCACTGCGAGTTTCTAAATGAAAGAAAAAATTAAAAGCGCGACCGAGATTCGCAAAGGCCCCCGGCGGAACAGCGGAATGACGTTCAGTGAAATTCCGAGCCGTGGTAAACAGACTATATACATCCAAATTTTTGCAGTAAATCCCTGCGAACCAAATCCTTGCCAAGCCGGCGAAACATGTCAAGTGACGGCTGATGGACACAACTGCACTACAGGTAGAAGCCAAATGATCAAAAAAAATAATCAGAAAAAAACAACAAAGAGTCAAAGAGTCAACAAAGTCAAACGCAAGGAGTTTCAAATTGACAACAATGTTTTAGAGAGGCTTATAATAATTATATTATCACTATAGTCTGTGGGCCACGACTTGAAATTTCACCGAACGACGTTCCGCTGCGTACGGCCGCGAAGCGTCTTTGCCTTTGCGGGTCTAGGTCACCCTTTCAGACTATTTTTATCGCTGATAGATGGATCGTTCCACTGCGAGTTTCTAAATGAAAGAAAAAATTAAAAGCGCAACCGAGATTCGCAAAGGCCCCCGGCGGAACAGCGGAATGACGTTCAGTGAAATTCCGAGCCGTGGTAAACAGACTATATACATCCAAATTTTTGCAGTAAATCCCTGCGAACCAAATCCTTGCCAAGCCGGCGAAACATGTCAAGTGACGGCTGATGGACACAACTGCACTACAGGTAGAAGCCAAATGATCAAGAAATGATCAAAAAAATTTTAAACAGACGGAATTTGAATTTGACACTAGAAACATTGATTTAGAGAGGCTCATAATAATTATATCATCACTATGAATGAAGGATTCTTTTTTTAGTAAATCCCTGCGAACCAAACCCTTGTCAAGCCGGTGAAACATGTCAAGTGACGGCTGATGGACATAACTGCACTACAGGTTGGAAACGAAAGAAAATTTCAAAAAAATCAAGAACTTAAGATCGAGGTTGTTACTTGAAAACATTACTAGAGAGACTCACTGATTTTAGAGGGTAGTTTCTTGAAAATTTATAAAAGAAGTCTTTTGGGGTTACCGAAGCTAGACTTAGAATCAAGAAACGTTCTTTCATCAATTTCGAAAGTTTCAAACACGTGGAAGAGGTTTCGACTTGCCTTAAAAAAAATTCTTGGACCATCCTTTATTCCATGGCACCCTTGATTCTCAACATTCTTAATCATAAGTTTTTCAGTCAACCCGTGCGATCCAAATCCATGCCAATCCAATGAGACCTGTCAAGCGTCGGCTGATGGACACACCTGCACTCCAGGTAGAAGCGAAATGATCGAGAAATGATCAAAAAATTTTAAACAGATGGAATTTGAATTTGAGATTAGAAGCACTGATTTCGAGAGGCTTATATTATTCATATTATCACTTCCTTTCAATATTTTTTCAGTAAATCCCTGCGAACCAAATCCTTGCCAAGCTGGTGAGACCTGTCAAGTGACGGCTGATGGACATAACTGCACTACAGGTTGGAAACATAAATATCAGAGAATGAAAGAACGAAAAAGAAAACGTTTCATAAAGTAAAAGAGAGTGAAAAGAAGAAGAAAAGAAACATAAAATCTTCAAACTCTTCCGTATATTGAATGTTCTTCCAAATGTCCCAGCATACTCATCGTTTTCCAGGCAATCCCTGCGAACCAAATCCTTGCCAGGCCGGTGAGACCTGTCAAGTGACGGCTGATGGACACAACTGCACTACAGGTAGAAGCAAAATGATCAAAGTAATCAGGGAAAAAAAGAGTGTCCAACGCAAAGAGTTTAAAATAGACAATATTGATTCAGAGAGGCTTATATTATTTATATTATCACTATAAATCAATATTTTTGCAGTTAACCCATGCGATCCAAATCCTTGCCAAGCTGGTGAGACCTGTCAAGTGACGGCTGATGGACACAACTGCACTACAGGTAGAAGCCAAATGATTAAAAAGTAATCAGGAAAAAAAGAGTGTCCAACGCAAGGAGTTTAAAATAGACAATATTGATTCAGAGAGGCTTATATTATTTATATTATCACTATAAATCAATATTTTTGCAGTTAACCCATGCGATCCAAATCCTTGCCAAGCCGGTGAGACCTGTCAAGTGACGACTGATGGACACAACTGCACTACAGGTAACAAAATAAAATGAAAACTAAAGCCGTTTATATTTTTTTTAAACTGGTTAATGATGAAATGTAGACAAAGATCGGCCGATTATCATCCGAACTGTGATCTTTTCGGTTCAGATGTCAGAATAGAAAAAGGCTTCAGTTCCGATGATCAAAAATGACTTGAAAGCGGATCAGTTTGTATGATAATCTGCTATCAAGATTGTATTCCAGGAAAACTATTCAAGAATATTGTATTCAAGGGCAGATTTTCATTGCTTATCAGTATCGACAACTTTTTCAGTTGACCCTTGCAATCCGAACCCTTGCCAAGCTGGAGAAACTTGTCAAGCGACGGCTGATGGACACAACTGCACTAAAGGTAAATTGATTAAGGCCAACAATAATTTGGTTTTTGATTTTTGATCGGTTTCTAGTGTGCGTATCCTAGCTCTATTGCATTCAAACTCTAGCCGCTTTGTAACTTTAAGGGATTAAAATTTGTGGTAAAGTTGAAGTATACGCTGTAGAGTAACAACAATGATTGAACTTTCATGAAAACCTCTTAGTGCTCACATCATTTGATCAATCATTATTTTCAGTTGACCCATGCGATCCAAATCCTTGCCAAGCTGGTGAGACTTGCCAAGCGTCGGCTGATGGACACACCTGCACTCCAGGTATGGTCTGTGTGCCATGACTTGAAATTTCACGAAACAACATTCCGCTGTTCCACTGCGTGCGTTCGCAAAGCATCTTTCGAATATAGGCTTTCCATTGATTGTTATTGCTCTAGGAGCACATTAAAGTAGAGCACCTTAATGAAAGAAAAAAAAATTAAAAGCGCGACCAAGATTCGCAAAGGCACAGCGGAATGTCGTTCGGTGAAATTCAAAGTCGTGGTACACAGGCTATGGAAGCAAATTTATAAATAACCGATCAGGAAAAAAAAACGAAGAATGTCAAACGCAAGGAATTTGAATCTGAGACTCATTTTTTAGGACTCATTTTTTTCTGCGCCTTACCGGAACCCTAATTCTATGTATTCCCCATGATCATTTCAAACAAATAACGCGTAGATTTTGAAATCGCCAACTTTACTTTGAACACGGCATCAAGTTTTTTTTTTCCAGTAAATCCCTGCGAACCGAATCCTTGCGAAGCTGGAGAAACTTGCGAAGCGTCGGCTGATGGACACACCTGTACTCCAGGTAGAAGCACAATGAAAAAGAAAAGACCAAAAAAAAAAATTAAAGAAGGAATTTGAACTAAAAAATAGAAAATCATTGTTTTCGAGCTTATAATATTTATATTACTACTATACTATGAACCAAGGTTTTTTTTTCAGTACTATGAACCAAGGTTTTTTTTTCAGTAAATCCCTGCGAACCAAATCCTTGCCAAGCCAATGAAACTTGCAAAGCGTTCCCTGACGGATCACACAGCTGTGTTGCAGGTAAGAACAAAAAAAGAAAAGCTTGATTTCAGAGAATTATGTTGAAAAAAGGCTATAGACCTCGGTGGTAAAAGACCGGGTATTTCCCAAAAGTACTGTATGTAAAAGTCCGCATTCTGAGTTGTTCATTAAGCGTTTTTGCACTTTGGTTGCAGGGCGTTTTTCAAGATTAAAGATCTCAGCCGCTCGGAAAAAGCAACAAAAGTGGAAAATGTAAAACTCAGAATGCGAACTTTCTCATATAGTACTCTTCTTGAAGGAAATGTTACTTTTGTCGTAGCACCAATGATTCTCATGACAACTTCCCAGAATAGTTAAATCGGAATAGTAATGCTTCGTTCCATCATATACAAGTGAGGGGAAGGAAAAAGTTTGCTGGGATAGTCCGTTCGCCGCTACGCGACGGTTGTTGAGTGTCTGCGTTTCTCTGCACCTTCATCGGCGATTTCAGAGAAAATGGAAACAGCACGGCAAAATGAGAGCGTTTCCAAAAGACGAGAAAGGCTCAGAGAAGTTTGTGAGACAAAAACAAACTATAAACCCGGGAAACCCTCTGATTTTGACGAATCAATTTTGAAATATTTAATTTTCTTAAGTGGACGCTTGCACCGACTACTACTGTGAAAAAAGTCTACTTTACGCTTGCAAAGTCATCGATGGTACACCACAATGCTTAGCGAGTTAGTCTTGTGACCATTGGAAAAGAAAATAATGATGAACATTAAGTCAATCCTTGTTTCCCGAACCGATGCCCGGAGAAAACCTACTGTCATGCGAGAGAATCTGGAGGAGCACAATGTCTACCAGGTTTGATTCACATTTCTTTTTAATGCAAGAAGTTGGAACTTCAGTCTAGAGTAAACTTCTCTAGAAAGTATGTAACTATGATCTACAAAAAATTAGGAAGATTTCTCGTAAACATGCTGTTTCTATTCAAAAAGCTTGTCATAATTTTGAAGGACATACAGTCAAAAATGAATTCTTAAATATGGAATCATATTTTAGAACTTCTCGTTTTGTACGATAAAAAAATTGAAAAAAATTATAAAAAGTTAATGCCGTCGGAGTTGACAAGATCAAGTTTTATTTATCTTTGTTTAAATCTTTCTTCATTTTCTCTCGAGCTCAGAAAATAATTCAAAATTTTTCGATAGAAAAAAAATCGGCACACTGTTGACCAGTGCACACCTTGAAGGTCTCAACATTCGAAATAAGCACTTTTTAAATACAAAATCAACAGTGTATTGAAAAAAATAAATCATCTGCCCTTTGATCGGTGAAATGAATTCAGTGAACCCTTGCGGAAATAAAACGTGTCCAACGAATTCGCAATGCTACAACTACGACAACGTTGCTTGGTGTACAACAGGTGAATCTAATGCCTGCGAAGGTAAAAGCATGGAAATCTGGAATATTCAGCCTGCGATTGTGATCCTGCTGACTCCAAGTTTTGCCCAGCGGGACAACATTGCCAATTGATGGACGAAGGAGCGTACAAGTGTATTGGAGGTAAAAAATTCCGCGCAAAAGCCCCGCCTCTTCTTGAAATCGACGATTTTTTGCTTGAAAAACGGTTTTAACTATCACCCTAAACCTGCATTCAAGCTCTAGCCGCTTCGTAACTATCCCTCTAGACCTACGTGATCGACCTCGCTCTATAAATCTGAAAAACTTTTAATTCTAGTTTTTCTCAAAAATAAACTTTAAAAAACGAAACGATTAACAAAAACAATTTATTTTTAAGGAGAAACTTTAGCTAGTATAAACGCCTCAAAACCGTTTTCGCGACAAAAAAATCGTCAAAGTAATTTCGCGAAATGCAAAATAGTCGTCAGAGAAAGAAAAACATAACTAAACTTTGGAGAGTCAGAGATCATTTTGCATTTTGCGAAACTACTTTGAACACGGCAAAAACAAGAGGAACGACAAGTTATGACTTTAACAATGAGAAAGGATTGTTTTGCGTCTTATCTTTTGATCTCTTTCTGACACTTAGGGGTACTACACCCAAACTGCTTTGCAAGATGACCCCTTGGATGGCTACATCATTTTTACTCCTTCCAGTGGTCATTTTCGTTCTCCGTCTAGGGGCCAATAAGTACGCGTCTCCCTGCAAAGATTTTCGATTCATAGCTTTTTGAAGTTGACGTTCAATAGATTCTGGCCTAAACCTCATAGCGCGCAACAGTAAAAGTTTCGATCGGTGAAACTAAAAATTTTGACGGTTAATAATTATTTGGAATCTTGTTACAGACTTTTAAAAACTCAAAGTTTGGCAAGCCAATATCAAAGGTCAATCGAGGTGTGTACATCGTCAGTCAATAAATAGGATACGCGGTAAGAGTGCTATCGGAGTGCACTTCGGCAACATACTTCTAAAGCTTCGTCAGCACTCTCAAATGCAGAGAGCATAGGAATAGTATCGGAGTGCACACAAATGGTATCGAAAGAGCAGAAAGTTAGCCTCTGTAAGCTATTTATTGATTGACCGAATGCAAATCTCGACTGAACTTGAAACTGCACTCCGTTAGCTATTTTTGAGGATACGTCGATTGACCAGTGATGAGAGAGCTAAAAAAAAACTATTTCGACAAAATTCCAGAAAAATTCAAAATTCATATTTAAAGGACTTCCCTCGTCAACCATAAATCGAGAATGAAACAGTAAAGAATGGGTTTCGTTTAGAAAGTCCTTGCGTCAAGACCCCATGCGAAGCTGGATTTGATTGCTCAGTCGTCGACGGAAAAGCTAGCTGCACAAAAAGTTTATCAAGTACTGACAAAAATATAAAGTTTAACTATTCAGTCGATCCATGCTTCCCGAACCCTTGCTATAAAGGTTGCGAAACGACTACTAACGGATCGATCAGGTGTCTTCAAGGTTTTAGCTAACATCTCGCCTTGCTTTTAAAACGTATTCAGATCGACCTTGCGGAAATACAACATGTTCAGGTGGTAGTCACTGCGAAGTTATCAATGGCACATCCATTTGCGTGGCAGGTAATTTTGATGGAATAAAAAAAATTACTGGTAGTGTACTTTTTGGACAAAAACAATGGAGTTTAGGGGTTTTTCGAGTTTTTTTCGAAAAAAATTCTTTATCTCATAAAGTTCATAACAATGAACGAATAGAATGCTCACCGAGAGTGGACACTTTTTGTGAGCTTCAGTTCGCCCATAGGAGGAGTTAGCGGTGTTTAAAGAGAAACGTACAAGAGTCCACAAGGTTGCGATTCTAGGGACCAGTCTAGCGATTTTAAATTTTCTTAATTCAGATACGTTTTGCTCTTCCAATGGTTGTGCAGCAGACACGTATTACTGTGGCATACGCGAAAATGGATATCCATATTGCGCACCTGGTATGGTGATTGCTTTTCAATTTAAAAAAATTTTTAAGGCTTGAAAAATAGAAAAACAGCAAAAACTTCAACTCTATTTTTCCGTGAACAAAATTCTGCACTCGAAACAAAAATAAATTAACACAATGGCTCCAAGCAAGAAAAAAGTCTGTGATGCTTTTCCGTAGGGTAAAAAATGTCAAATGATGTCATCCCCCTGTAAAAGAAGTTGGTATATTGTTCGCACGCAATATCAAGAGGTTTGTGATTGAAGAACGGACAGGGATTTTCAAAAGCCGGCTTGAGATATCAATCAAATAATGTTGCACTCACATGTACTCAAAAATGAATTCTTTTTAAAGTGAACCCTTGCGCCGATCATAAGTGTGATAGTGGACCTGAAAAGGAATGCCACAACTACCAATTGGACGCATACTGTACGACAGGTTTGTAGATGTGTGTTTTTTTTTTCAGAAAAGATAAATCGATAATTCAGCTTTTGTGTGCGATCCTAGCAAGGCTGACTCTTGCCCAGATGACAGAGTTTGTGTAAAGATCAATTCAGGATCTTTCAGGTGTCTTGACGGTGAGAATGTTCAAATGATTCACAAAAACTCGTCCAAAATAGAAGTTCTTCAAAGCTTTTTCAAAAAAGGGATGTTGAAAGCCGGAAAAATTGTGTAAAAATCAAGAAATCTTATGCTTCTTTCAACTTTCCAGCAAGATTTTTCGAACAGTTATTAAATAGCAGAGAACCACCAAGTCTCAGTTTTTCGAGGAAAATATTTTTAGTTAAAACTTTCAGTATTTATCATCGAAAATTACGTCAAAGTTTTTCTTCTGCAATTCGAATGTAATGAGTTTATCAAAACGACAAGAAGAAATGAGAAAAAGGAACTTCAGTTTCTTTTTTTTTTCAACTTTATGTGGAAAGATTCTTCGATTCTTCAAATGAATTTAATGTGGTATACTTTCAGTGGATCTTTGCGCTGATAAAAATTGCGACGTTGGTTTTGAATGCAAGGTCGTCGGCAATGTAGCCAATTGCACACAAATTCCTGGTAACCTGTTGATGAGAGGAACTAAAAAATCTCGAAAAACATTCAGCTAATCCTTGCAATTCGAATCCGTGCCAAGATGATGAGACCTGCCAATCCGCTAATGGTACATTCACCTGCACTAAAGGTTGAATCAAGTTAGGCACCGCAAAGCCACGCCCCTTCTCGCGATAGAAAAAAAATGCTTTTTTTTGGTTTTCAACTTTCATTTTGTTGTTTAAAATAAATTTCACGCTTTTTTGATGCGTTCTCGTGGAATGTCGTACAAAAACGTGAATGGAACTAAAAAATTTTGTCGTTTTTTGCTTTTTCATGTGTTTCCAGGTCGTGCGCACTCTTTTTTTAAATAATGTTTTTTTGATTCAAGTAACGATATTTATAAAACAATAAAAATAAAAACCTCGTCTTTGCCAAAAAAATTTTTAGGGAGTGCCGAAAGTCGTAATTCAAAAATATCCTTAATAAGCGAAGATAATCGAGTTTTTTTATTTTTTTCTAAATTTAGACCCTGGGCTTACTTAAATTTTTTTCTCCACAGCATATGTGCTTGAAAAAGTTGTTTAATACGCAAAAATGCTCTTGAAACTAGAGAATAAAACTAGCGGCGTTTATCACACAGAAAGCGGTCGAACGCAGGTTTTTCAAACGATTATAAACGTTTATTAGTAAAAAAATCTTTCAATTAAAAAAATAAAATAAAAAAATTCGTCTTTGCCGAAAATATACGGGGCCGTTTTTTTATGCAGCGATCGTTAAACGAGGCAAAAGGCCCAAAAACAAATTTTTCGAAGTGAATTTCCACGGAAAGTTTGAGTAAAGATTTGCGAACACATTCTGATAAAAATAGCAAAATTTTCATTTTGAGGTCGCGAGTTCGATACCCGCAAGCGTCTATTTTTTGTTTTCTGGAAAATACCGACTTTTTCGGCAAACTAGCAAATTTTATCATTTTAGCACTCTATTATGATTTCTTACATCATAATAGACTAGTATCAAAACTTTTTCTTGAAGAAAATCGAGAAAAATGTCAAAAATAGATAACAATAAAATTTCAGTACTTTTTTCATCCTCATCTTTTTTGAAAAACTAAACGGTTCTGAGTTTTTGAATCGAAACAGCTATCAAACCATCTAATGTCAATGCTGATTTTTTTGAAAAATTTTTTTCTGCGGTCCCTCGAAAGAAGTCAAAAAGTTCGAAAAAGGAGTTCACGATATCTTGAATCTAAAAAAAGTCATTTCATCTAAAAAACAAAAGTGGGAAAAATCCTAAAATTCATTTTCTCATTAATCTTTCTGAATGAAGATAACCCAGCATTTATAAAAAAAATTGAAAAATGATTTCAGAGATGCTGGCTGACGAGTGGAATGAAGTGGAGCAAGTTAGAAAATGAACTTTTTCGAAAAAAATTCGAAAATTTGTAGTAAATTGGAAAACATATATTCAAATAGGAACAGTTTTGTCCCTAAATGGGCCGCGGAGATATTCCTTTTTTTGATTCTAACAAATTCCTTTTTGAAACTTTCAATAAAACCCTTAAACTACGATTATTTACTGAGAAAACTTTCAGTGGACCCTTGCGCATCGCTTGTCTGTTATGAAGAGGAAACTTGCAGAATCGTCGACAATACAGCCTTCTGTTTCCAAAGTCAGTTCAATACTAAAATTTGTGTTTCTTGCTTTTTATTTCAATTCCACTTTGAACAAAAATATCTTTAGAAATCGTTTTTTTCTATCATGAAGAACGTGATTTTTGGGCTAATTTTTTTTCTGAACAAGAAAAAGATCATTGAAGAAAGTTCCGTATTAGCATAGAGCTCGGCGCTTTGAAAGCTAAAAAACGTCAAGTCATCGACAGAAAAGTTTTAAAAGGATCCATTGAGTTGAAATCGCCCCATACCATCTAAAGCTGGTCCAACTGTTGGGAAATGAGAATAAGTTCCAGATTATCCAGTTTTCACAAAAAAAAACTGAAATCGAAAATTCCCTGGTGAAGCCCATTTCGCGCCAGCTTGCCCCTTTAGTCGTACAAAAAACACCGTATACCAAATTGGACCAACTTCACTACAAGATCATCGTTTTTTGTTGTCCGATATATGATGTTCGAAAAGCATAACCAGTTTTGAATATTCAGCCGATCCGTGTTACCCGAATCGTTGCGTGAACAACACGTATTGTCATCGGAGAGAAAGTGGAGGAGCGCAATGCATTCCAGGTTTGAAATCAAAGATTTTTTCCTCAAAGATTACATTGAAAATCAAAGTTCTGAACTTTTATTGTACTCATTCTGAACAAGGCTAAAGTTATTTGTGAAAGCAATCACGATTATATCTTCATGTGAGTGTTTAGTAAACCCTTGCGGCAGCAGGAGCTGCCCGAGTGGAACCGAATGCGAGAATTACAAGGATGTAGCCTGGTGTACAACAGGTAAATTTATTCAGCGCATCGGAAAACGATGAATCTTGATAATTCAGTAGAGGCATGTGATCCCGCTAATGCCACCGCTTGCCCGCCCGGTCAACATTGCGAATTGGCGGATCAGGGCCAATACAAGTGTATTGGAGGTAAGATAAACGA
Source organism: Caenorhabditis auriculariae (assembly GCA_904845305.1). Lineage (NCBI taxonomy): Eukaryota > Metazoa > Nematoda > Chromadorea > Rhabditida > Rhabditidae > Caenorhabditis > Caenorhabditis auriculariae. The sequence goes on from CAJGYM010000027.1 coordinate 446,365, forward strand.
CAAAGAACAAGGAAAAAAGCCACGCAAGTAATTCCGCCCTTCTGTTGAAAATTTCAAAAAAATATTTGGCCAGAACACTCCTCGATGTACCGGGTGAAGATCCCCCTGCGTACCTTTTTTTTTTCAGAAAAAGAGAGCTCAACGTCTTAGAACAACCTATTCTGACAGTTTCGATTATTTTCCCCGATTTTAAGATGTCCTCTCTCATAATTCTAGATGAAAATTGAGACTTTCAGGATCTAATTCTGATAAATCAAAGAACATTTTTCTGGGAATCCTTAGTCGCATGGTGAATTGACCCTACTGTTCAGAACTGCCTAAGCGAAACCGAACGTCTGAAGGATCCCCACTCTGCATTGTTTTATTGAAAAAAAAAAGAAAAGAAACAATGAAATTTTTTTTACAGATAATCCTTGCCTCATGAACCCATGCCCAGCTGGTAACGACTGTTCAGTCGTCGACGAAAAAGCCGTCTGCACACCAAGTTCGCCAAAAACTTTTATGAAAGAGAATTTATTCCGATCTTTTAGTCGACCTATGCTACCCTAATCTTTGCTCGTGGGGCTACGATTGCATAGTAACGCCATCCAAAGAAGTCAAATGTGTCATAGGTATGAATTTGCCGAATGGACTTTAAAATTGTTTACTTGTTGGAAAAAAAATTGAGAGAGATGCAAAAAAAAAAAACTATGAAAGAAACTTAGAAAAAAGATTCTCCATACAAGCCTATAGAAATTTATGCTTCTGAATGCTTTTGTTGTGGTTTTTGATGACTTCTGTAGATCTCTGAAAGGAACTTTGCTCTGAAACCATTTGATTATCTGCGCTCTCTTCGTCGCTCATGCTGTCTTAACGTTTTGATGCCTCTTCGAAGAAGGAAAAGAGAGTGCAGACAGATAAGACTACTTCAAGTAGCGGCCAATGAAGTATACCCTTACTCTGCTCAAATTGGACAGTTTTTTGTTTTCAAAAACAAACATAACAAATCTTGAGACCTGTTCAGGTAAACCTTGTGGCGCAACGCAATGCGAATTTCCTACAGTATGCGGCGAAGTCAACGGTGTCCCTACATGCGTTGATAGTAAGTATCGTTCTCAATAAAAAGTGATCATAGTTGAACTTTCAGAAGACGTATGCGCGCTCACTGGTTGCAGTGGAGAAACAACATATTGTCATGTGTCTGTAAACGCTACTGCTGTTGGTAGCCCCTTTTATTGCGCCAAAGGTTCGAATTTTGAACTGATTTTTTCTCTTCTTAAGAAACGGAAGCTACATATTGGCCTGTTAATAAGAATCAGTTTTTTTAGAGTTCATTTTATATAAAAGTTATGAAAACTGCTAGATTCAAAACGTATATTTTTCCAGCTGGGGAATGAAATACGGATCGCTCAGCCTAACGCTCGTTTCTAACATGCCATCCTTATAATGGATCCAAACCTCATACCATTTTTTCTTTCTTGTGTACGGGAAATTCTTCGAATAATCAAAATTGACGAGATTCCAGAGCCCTTTACTTTATAATGAATAAAGTTGAAAACAAATTTCTAACATGGATAGGGCCGCCAATAGGTTAGATCAAGAGTGAATTAAACTTTGATGAGATGTGCATATTGACCAAAAACTGGAAATCTAATTTTTTACGCTCTTTTAACCTTTTGCCTAGGTTTTTCTTGCAATCGCAGCGACAAATACTTTGTTGTGTTATAGTCTGAGTACCATGACTTGGTATTTCACCGAACGACATTCCGCTGTTCCACCGGGCGCCTTTGCGAATCTCGGTCGCGCTTTCAATTTTTTCTTTCATTCAAAACTCGCAGTGGAACGATCAATCTACCAGCAAAAAAAAATAGTTTGGAAAGTGGATCTAGATCCGCAAAGGCAGAGGCGCTTCGCGACCGTACGCAGCGGAACGTCGTTCGGTGAAATTTCAAGTCGTGGCACGCGGCCTACACAACTCGACAAAAATAAAAAAAAGTTTAATTGAAGTTTTGTGATCCTGATAGGACATCTTCTAGAAGACATCTCACTAAGGTTATTCGAATTCTTGCCCTCTGTGTTTCGCCCTTTTCAGTCCGAACACAAAAAATGAATTGAACACAAAAAAAACACCATTCTCTTTAATTTTTTTTTAAGTGAACGCTTGTGCCGATAATCCCTGTACTGAAGGCTCACACTGTTATCAGTACCTGTGGTCGCGCCTTTGTTTATCAAGTGAAAGTAACAACAAAAATTAAAAAGAATTAAAAAAAAAAATTTCATTTTCAGACCCTCCGTGTGATCCCAATTCTGCCAATTCCTGCGCAGAAGGTCTTAGTTGCCGAAAGTTCAATTCTGGAGTTTATCGGTGCATTTCGGGTTTGAAATTTTGAATAATAGATGCAAAGAGAAAATGAAAGTTACAGCTGGTTATCCGACAGAGTATTTGTAAGCGGAAGTCGACTACGCGTCTGTTCCTATTCTTCAAACTGTCATCACTTGAATAATAAATATTTTGGGCTCCTAGTACGCCTACATTACTCCACAGAAAATGAATGTTCATAATTTCTAGTTTAGAAACTGTCCACACGAAAAGCACTGAAAGATCTGATTATTCATCTTTCAACAAGACAACTCTTTTTTTTTTAGCAACTTTTAATGTCGGTTTATTAGTCTTTAACTAAGTTTCTCTTTTGAAGATCTCGAAAAAATTTTCAACCAAAAAGAGATTGTTACAGTTTTGCTTTTCCTAGTGTTTACTAGCACACATTCTAATTTGAAATGAAAAATTAATTTTATTTCCCCAACAGAAAGAGTAAAAGAGACAGAATTATGTTTGCACTCGAAAAATATCGAGTTTGGAAAGTTTGATTTTCCCCAAAAAAAGTTTTTTGTCTTGCTTGTTAGGTTAGGGTTTCTAGGAAAGTTTATAGCGTAACATCCCAAACGGGCAGCTGCCGTAAAACTCGAGGAATTAATTTACAACCCTTTTTTGTCGAAGAATTTTTAAAGCACCAGGGCATTGGGTTTGGCGACGATCGTTGTTTTCAAAAATTGACGTCGATTCTATTCAAAAAATCCTTTCAGTCCCTGTCGAGTTTCTCAAGACGGCGTTTTCATCACCCTTACAAAAAATATGTGGGTTCCTAGAACACAGAACCGAGAAATATTCAAAAGGCGGAAACGAAATCTATATATTGAAAGATGTTTTTTACGCCCTTTTGAAGTAAAATTGGGAAAGTTAACGTTTTCATTCATTTTCTGAGTTCAGGACTTTTAAACGCTACCCACATCTTCAAACGTTCTTCAGCGCGGCACAAGTCTCACTTATATTTACTTTTTTCTACTTATGTCATATTCAAGTGAAAAAAAACCCGCAAATTTGATTACTTGATGAAATACCCTAAATCTTACTCATTGCTCCATTTTTTGCTAGACACCAATTATTATTTTTTTTCAATCAAATTGCAGCTTTCAATTTCTAACCGAACTCAAGGACAGGTGACTTCGTGACAGAAACATGTCTTTTGGAACTTCTTGAGAGAAATGCTTTCGGAAGATTCTGACGATTATATTGTACGTTTTAACGTTGTTTCGATTATCGACGGATTTTATGAAGCCTATTCTTACCATCAAAGGTTGGCTGTTAAACTTTTGTTTTTTTTTTCCTCCAGACCAAATTTTCGAGTCTCCAAACTCAAAGTTCAAACGCCTTATTGGCGGAGACGGCTCCAAAATATGATTTTTGGAGAAAATAATCGTTACAATTTTTAGAAAAAAAAATAATTAAAAAAAGAGGAGGCACTGTACCCTTTCAAAAAAAACTTCCTCTAATAGCGTAAAATCCACGAAAATCTGTCTTTTCAGCTACATCCCATTGACACAATGCTGGGCGTCCGTCGGCGCGATAATCGTAGTCTTTTTAGCGACTTTGACCCTATCAATAGTTCTGAAGAACTCTTCCAGAATGATCAAAGCCTTCCAAGTCTTCCTGGCACTTCAAATTATCGTCTCCTGTGCGTTGTCCGTCTACCTGGCCTTCTGTGGCCTTTATGGTGTCCTACCGTACCCCATATTGTTCAATCGTCTCACATCCGCCAGCCACTACCGTATAACCGGAGCTTCACTTCTTTTTCTTCTATACTTATTGATGTTGGAAGTCGCTTTCTGTACATTCACCATGACCCGAAACGCCTTGACCGCCTCTCAAATCACTATATTCGGCCTCACTCATTCTCAAGTCATGATGATAACGGAAAGAGTCGTTTGGCTGGTTGCAGCTTCGATTATCCTTTTTAGCCTTTATCCAATCATCAACTGCCTCGAATGGGACCAAGATGAAGCTCATAACATTGCGGCATCGGTTGACGTCCGGTTGACCGCGTTTTTCAAAAACAGTGCTGTTTTTTTCTTGGTTTACACCAAGGTTGCGTATTATGTCCTTATTGAATTTGTTATTATTATTATTGTTTTGTTTTTATTTCTGACGACTCTCATTTTTATGTGAGTTTTTATCGCGATTTTTTAAAGCCGTGTACGTACTTTGCACGGCTTATATGTATAACAGTGTTCTTTTTTTTTATTAAAGCGACATAAAATTTGAACAATCAAAATTAATAATTACCGGCTTTTTAAATTTTCAAATGTGCTCAAATTATCTTTATATGCAGAACCCTCTGGTCAAGAAGAATCCAATCAACAACTCTAAAACGGCTTCAAAAAAGAATATTAATTATTGAGCTAGTGACACTGTTTACATTCAACATTTCCGTTGTTATACCAATGATTGGGAGCTTCGCATTGACATTATCCGACTTCAGAAGCATTGCCAAGTGAGTGCGTTTTTGCTTTCATTTTTTAAATTCTTTGATGGTTTGTAATAAAACAATTTGAGAAAATTCCTCAAAAATGACTTTTCGGAGCCCTCAATCGTTATTTCAAATTTCCACTCCCCGTCATTGGTAATTTTGAGTTTGAAGCAGATTTGTACTTTTTCAGCCTTCCAATGGTTCTTCTTCTATGGGCGCCTGGACAAACCTTATGTCCAACAATGTGTGTCATGTACTTGACTCTTATAACTCCATATCGGAGAGCGTTTTCAAGAATTTTGCCCAGAGGGAAGAAAAAATCGAACATTTCGGATAGCTCACATCATGTCTGCCCTATTATATTTACTTAATAAACTTTTTTTCGCGTAGAATACAATTTTTCTCAGAGAAATCTCTCCGAGATTACTTAATTTGTCATTTTGTAAATTTAAAGTGACCACTTAAGTAAAGCCTTTCACAATCGCCAACCCTACTGTTGAAGACAAAATTTAGAAGTTTGACCACTCAACTAGAACCAACCAGATTTGATTTTCCTCCATTCGGAACTTTTTTTCCTTATCATAATTTATGGAATTATAAGAAATCAAAGACGAGAAAAAAGGCAGCTGCCTCAGAGTATTCATTGTGCATTCAAGCGCGAATCTACGCCGAGCTCACTATTTTCATATTTTCAATTTTGAAAAACATGCTTTCTGAATATTCAGAGGATTTGATTTTCCCATTCAACTTGTCCGAAATTTTGGATGGTTTATACGACTCCTATGTTCTTCATGAAAGGTTGGAAAAAAACTTTTTATTACGGGAAAAATTAATTAATAAAGAATCGATATAAATTATCCAAAAAGTCATCAAGTAAATAACTATCAAGTATTTGATAAAATCAGCAAAATTAAATAACTGAAGATAGGAAATGTATGCTTAGATATTTTTTTTCTGAAAATACTGGCAAACTTGCAAAACTTTCATTTACATTGGAAAATACCCTTCAGACTGATTAAATCTCAAACTATTTGAAGATTTACAAGAAAAAAAATAAACAAAGTAGAATCATTTTTTTATAACTTTTTATTCAATTTATAAACCCACTTTTTCGTAAATCCAATTCATGCAACAAAAAAAACTGCTGAAAAAAAAGAATGAACAACTTATTCATTTATGGGTTTTTTTACAAAGTTCTTTGAAGCTTGATCGATTTTGAGAATTCTTAAACCCAATTGACTGACCGTGAAAAAATATTTATAAACCAATTTTTCGCTTTTTTGAATATTGAAAATAAACGTACTTGAACAATTCCAACGACGAGAACGATTCCTTTGCTGATTCTTAGCTGCATGTTGCCGATTAGAAATAAATAAACGAATAGAAGAAGATAAAATAAACAGAAAAGAGAAAAAAATCTCGAAAATGTCCTAAAAATTTCCGGAAAAAGATCTGTTTTGACACGGCGACGCATTACTGCGGGAGAAACGCAAAAAGAAAACGTCACTTAAATTTTTTTCTTTATAATTAGCGTATAAATTTTTAAAAAAACCTTTGCAGTTATATTTTTTTATACGCAAAATGTGATGAGAGTAGCTGCCGTTTTGGTACTGATGATCGCAATTTCAACAATTGTGATAGTTCTTCGCCAGTCCGCCAAAATGATGAAAGCTTTCAAGTACCTCATCGTCGCCCAAATCCTGGTTTCTTGTCTATTATCAATTTATATTGGCAACAGCGGTCTTTACTGCATTTTGCCATATCCCATCGCTTTCAATTTTTTAATTACTACTGATTACCGCGGAATTTCTGCAATCTGCTGTATTGTACTCCTTTATTTGATGCTTCTTGAAGTAACCTTATTCACTTTCACCTTTTTTCGCAACGCTCTGATTTCCGCAAGATTCAAAGCGAAGACAGTGATTATATCGGAAAGATTGCTTTCGATGGCTTTTTTGTTTCTTGGAGCCATTAATTTGTACCCGATTATCAATTGTGTCGAGTGGGAACAGGAAGAAGCTATTGGAAAAGCTGTTCTGATGGATCCAAGACTTGTCGACTTGATGCTGAAAAACGCTGGATTTTTCCTAGCCTACAGGAAGACAACGTATTTTGTTATTCCTGAGTTTTCGGTGTTTTTCCTGATTTACGCCGTCTTCTGCGCTTATCTCCTGAAGTTGCAAGTTATTTATTCAAACTTGGAAAAATTCAAGACCTGTAGGAATAAGTCCGTGTATTTTCACAGCTTTTCAAAACTTTATGGAATAAATTTAAAAGTCAAGCAGCTGTTATGTGGAACGTTTGACATTTAACTAGACTCTTTTTTCAGTTTTCCCTAACATTTTCCTGCCCAAAGAACGTGGGTTGTTGAACTGGGACAGGAAATAAGCACTCGAAAAAACTAAGAATGCAGAAACAGAACGTGTGAAAATAGAAATCTTGAGTAAAATGTTTCAAACCATCTTTCATGTTTTCAGAACCTTGAAGGTAACCTCGCAAACTTCGGCGACGCTGAAGAAGCTGCAAAAAAGGATATTATTCATTGAAATTTGGATCTTTTGTGCTTTCATATTCACAATTATTCTACCTATCTCTGGAGCCTTGGGACTTTCCGTTTTCGGCCCGAAATCGTTCGCGCAGTAAGTCCAATGAACGTTCTCTTGTTAGTAAAAGGCTTCTTTATCAGAACGCCATAAAAAAACGCTAGAAAGGTGTTTCTGTTGAATATGTGAATTGATAGTGATCAAATAATAGATCACGTGAGAGATATCCCAACTAAGAGTATAAAAGAAGTCGGGAACTCAGATCATCATCACTCGTACCGCCCCGTTTCGCCTCCAGCCTCGCCGTCGCTTCTGATAACGCACAAGACTACATCCTGATCGCCACTTCTGATGTATCTTGTGCGTTATCAGATAAAGAAGAGTACTCTCACAATAGTTTTTATTAATCTAGGTGTGGTAAAAAGATGAAGTTGAGGAGAGTGCGAGAAGTCGTCAGTCCGAGGCTTGAAGCGACGGCGAGGCTGGAGGCGAAACGGGGCGGTACGAGTGATGATGATCTGAGTTCCCGACTTCTTTTATACTCTTAGTTGGGATATCTCTCACGTGATCTATTATTTGATCACTATCAATTCACATATTCAACAGTTTCGAAAGCTGCTTTCTGGGTAATTTAGAATAATGTTTGTGAATATTTTTATCAAGTTAGAAATGATTGTTTAAAATTGAGAAGTTTTCAGATGGCCAACATTTTCGCTGATGTGGGCTCCGGGACAAATGCTGTGTCCAATGATGTGCGCCATGTACTTAACGTTAATAACACCTTATCGGACGGCTGTCAGTCAAATTCTGAAGAGAAAAAGAAAAGGATCGAATGTTAGGGATAACTCTTTACCGAGTATATTTTTCGTAAACTGATCCACATTTTTCGCCGAATTTCTCAGGTTTATCTCGCAGTAAACTACCTTCAAATGCTCAAATTGTTTGACAACTTTCAAAGTACATGTTTTTGGTCGAGTATCACTAATGATCGTCGAATAAAAAGTGCTGAAAAGAGATGGAAACAGCCGTAAACTTCAAAAAAAAAAGAAAGAAAAGTTCATTAAGATTGGCTTTTTCGATGAAATCGGGCAGCCAAGTGGAAGAAGGACGTCACAGCTGGTTTTGTGAATAATAAGCCGTATTTTGAAGATTCAATGGTGATAAAGGGACACGGATCTTTGGATAGCTTTTGAGAAATGGATTTATTTCTCAAACTTGATGCAAAAAATAGAAATTTCAAGGTTGAAGTTTGATGAATTTGAAAAACTGTTTTTTTAAAATAGATATCAACAGTGGCCCTCCCATTGCACTTGAAAAGGTGAGTTTAATATTTTCCAGTTACAAAAATTTAAAACAGTTTTGAAGATCTAGGACCAAACCAAAATTTTTTTTTATACAAAAAATTTTATTTCGGAATGAGGTTTCCAATTTTAAACCCATAGTTAGTTTGAGTTCATTCATTCCTTGATGAAGAGAAGGTTTCTTTCAGGCTTCAATAACTGCAGACCAAAATCTTCATTTAAAAAAAAATGAAAAAAAAAATTTGCAAAGTTACAAATTTCGTTCAGAAAGGACTTCATATTTGACACCGAAAGATTCTAGGAATTCGTAAATCTTGGAGTCTCCAAAGGCAGCTGTCGGTGTGTAGAAACCTCCTCTGAAAGGAAATCATGAATAAAAAAATAAATTCGAAAAACAAACTTTCAATCATTGAGTAATACATACAATGAATAGTCTGATTGCTTCTTCTCTTGAGTTCACATGCTCTTTTGGGGTTTCTATGAGCTTTGCGGTGAGAGAAGAGAGAAGAGAGAGCGCAGACACGTCAGACAATTCCGATTGAATGGGATTATAGAGGGTACAAAGAAATGAACAACCAACTCTTCAGGCATATTCTGAACGTCTTTCAGGATAGTCAAAGCCGAGGAAATGATGCAGCCGGATGTGGCCATGTAGCCTGGATCTGGTCCGGTGCAACGGGCGACGACCTGAAAATGACTTTTTTTTCATCATTTTGACTTCAAAAACGACCTTTCGATCCGGTCTTCCCAAGTGGACTTCTCCATTCGGCTTCTGTTCCTGATAGCCATACCCGAAGAAGGTGTAGGTGAAACCAGATCCATTGATTTGAGCCTCAGTGGGACCGTCCCTCTGTAAATTTTCAGGACTCATTTTGTTGAAATACTTCGCCAAGAGATTTTTCGAAAAGAAAAACAGACGAAAAGAGAAAATCGATAGATCAACGGCGGCATGTAGAGCCGCCAGAGAAGCGGAGATTCTCTCTTTCTCTGACGTCTCTTCAATCACCAAACTCTCTCAGAACCTATGGCCTGTTCAAAAACGGCGGCAAGAGTTTCAAAACACTTTTGTGGCCCAAAAAATGCAGAAAAAAGTTTTTCGTCTCATGACCTTTTATCAAACTTGTGCCTGCTCCTTTAAACTTCCCACTGAGGGTTTTCGAACAGACAATGCTTTTCTTATCATTATTACCTTGAACAAGTTGAAGCTGACTTCGTCCGGATACTTCTGGAGTAGCCTTTTGGTGCAAGGAATCACGGCAAGAACGGAGATTGCCGAAGACCAGAGGCCTAATCCAACGGCTAAACTTACGGACGGCACTCGGATGTAGGTCTTGATGTGGATCTTCAAATAGTTCTGGTTTTTTTTTCAACAAAACTAGTTTGTGAAAAGGCTGTCAAGTAACTGCACAAGGTAGGTATTCTTACTTTTTTTATAAATTGAAAAATTTGCCGTAGGGTTTGTTGTGTATAATGAAACATTCTTGTGAAAAAAGTCCTGTCAATTTGTGCTTTACTAGTCCTTCGAGAAGGGGCACTACCTTTTTTTGAATTTTCGATAATTGGCCGATTTTCGATGTCTCAAAATCAGATCCTAAAAGTCTCAATTGTGGAAAATTAGGTTCAAAGCAAGAAAAAACCCTTTTAAGATTTTGAAGGATTCCAAAAATCAAATAAGTGAAAATGACCGGTCTTCTGTCCTTGACAGTGGCGTCGTTATACTGACTCCAATCAACAATTGTCTGATCAGTAGTGGGAAAAGGTAATGCGTATCCATCCAGTTCAGCTTCATCGATTTTGGAAATCGGCATTCTGAACAAGTCTGGACCTTTTTGAAATGACTATTTGAAAAAACTAGGAAAATCCTTTTATTAAACTCTCTCAGTTTACCAATCATTTTACGTGTTTCGACTTTTTTATTCAACTCACCTAAAAGGTGGCTTAACCGAGCCCTTGACGATCCTCCTGGGCATCAATTTCGATCCACTACTCAGCATTTTCGTCGCATATTCGCCCATAGACCCGACAATGGTCTGGTAAGTTCCATCATTCAGAGCGTACCCCTTGAATGATCACATTTCTATCAAGATAAGAAGATTTTTAATGATACATCGGGCCCTGGAATGATCTGCATGAAAGCCTCGACATGGTTCAGATCACCTCCGAAATTTTTCTTCAGAAAGTTGACTCCCAAATCGGCGGGGATCGAGTCGAAAGCACAGCAACTGACGATATAAACTCCATTTTCTTTGGCCTGATGCTCATATTTCAGCTTCATCTTCTCGACCCACTATAAATATTCATTTTTGGGGACTTTTTGAAGGAACGTTTACCGGGTACTCGCCGGTAATATCCACGTGATGGGCTCTGTTTTCAATCGCAGCTCTAAGCACAGCTTCTCCATAGAGAGTGAACTGAAAATCGTTGCTTGAAGTTATCTGGCCGGACTTAGAATGGTTCGACGCGTTGCGGGTCAAGATTAAGCTTTTAAATTTCGAACTTGATCATATTGTCTTTCGCAAGTAGTTTTATAGTCGGGTGCGAATCTCATTGGAAATTGGAACTCTCTGACTTGTCTGCGCTCTATTACTCTCTTAGCTTCGCTTGCCGTCGGAAGAAAAAGATCCTGGACAGTTTCAAGAGAGATTTTTTTCATTTTTACCACTATCTGACCTGTCTGCGCCCTCTTGTTCTCTAACCATCTAACTGGTAAGAGAACTAGAGGATCTGAAAAGTTTCAAGTTTTGGTAGACTCATTTAGAACAGCATATCCTGTCTCTTTTTCATCTCTAAATTAAACTATTTTAAGAGAAAAGAGAGCGCAGACAGTCAGACTGTTTGATGAATGACCTATCGATGACTCACCGGTCCAACAGTATTTATGATGACTTTGGCTTGTTGGGCCATTCGGGCCAGAGAATCCGGATCAGAGGAATCGGCAATAATCATCGGGGTTCCGTAAATATCGATTCCTAAAAAATATTCATTTGCTATTTTTGGATGAGCTTTGCAATAAATTTGCTTTTTGGACTTTTTGAAAGCTCAAAGGGATGCTTTCGGAGCTAGCTTGTAACAAAAGTTAAAGAGAAAAATTCTGACAGGACGGCAAAAAATAGCATCTTGAAAATTTTAGACGAACTGCTGATGAGTCTAATAAAATCATCTTGTCAAGATTCTACCCTCAATATTCATTATGCTTCTTCAAACCTTCCAACAAGCTTTTTTTACAAATTTTCTCACCGGTTTTCCCAGAAACTTTCTCCAAAACCTGTCGTAATTTCCCTTCATTACGTCCGGCGATAGCGAAATTGACCTCCTGAAGATTTTCGATAAGGTATATATGTAGTTATGTAATAAACGTGGTAATATTTGGAAGCGACAAGCCTTTCGACCACATAATGACCGGTGAAGCCGGTCGCGCCGTAGATCACCACGTCAAACTGCTTTTTTCCATTTTCTGGAATTTCATATTTTAAAAAATACTGATTTTTCCAACTTTTTAAAGCGATACGACAAGTCTATATAGTTTTTTTAAAAAAATCCGGTCTTTTACAGTTAACTTTAACTTTGAGGAAAGAAATGATGTAGTGAAGTTTGACCGATCCGTTTTTTTCGGAATATTCACAGAGATTGAAAAAAAACTGTTTATTATTTTTCAGAAGCGCTCTGTTCTTCAATTGAACCGAATTAATTCTTTGTAAAATTAACAAAAGTTAGATAAAAAAATGATGAAACTCTGGTACTTCAAATCAAAATGTTTTATTTCTCACACACAAGTACTAAATTTCACGAAATAGATGTAGGTAGAGTTTGGGAACAAATATACTCCAAATAAAAATAAGCTGAACTTCGATATTTCTTTTTTTGAAAAAAATTATTTCTCCGGTTTTTTTGTATTCATATAACTTCTGCTTGGTTCATAGAAATGAAAAATTCCAGTAAAGACAAAAAACAGGTAAAAAAATGAGCCAAAACAATGAAAAATTCCTTTTGATCTATATAAATAACTTTCCTCATTTTTTTGATGTATTTGAAGCTTTTTAAATATTAAAAAAATCCAGGATAGGGTACTGAAAAAGCAAAAAAAAGTCTTGCAGAGCCAAAAAAAATGCTCTTCGATTTGATCCTTGAGGAAATTGATCTGTGATCTCATTTTGAAAAAGGCCGGCAAAGATTTTTTTGATCTTTGGTTAAATAGCTCGAAAAAGTTATTAACTGTAAACAAATTGCTATTATCGTTTTTCAAGGCTTTTGCATTAAAAAAGGTGAACAGAAAAAATAGTTAAAGATATTCGGAAAAAGACTTGGTTTCTGAACAATCTTCAAGAAGTTTTCCTGGAATGATAACTCAAAAAAAAGGAGAGAAGGAGAGAAATTTCGAGGCAGGTGGTTCAGAAAATAGTGGCCTGCAGGCGTTATCAATTAAATAGGCGAGCAAAGTTTATCGAGAAATGTGTCGACTAGAGTCGAGCCTATTCTGCTGATTATTTTTCGCAATCGTGACAATTTTGTCGGAAAATTGGATGAATCAGAGGTTTTTCTTGTTCTGGAATGATCGGGGAACAGCTGGAAACTCGCGAAAATGTGAAAAATTTCGGGATTTTCGAAGTTTTTCAATGTAAAAACCACAGGAAGAATCAAGATTAATATCAAAAAATCTTCTTTTTGCTGAACAGCCGTACTAAATCCGCTGAGATTGGAAACTAGTGACATTTGGAAAGACTGAAGGCTCTGAAGCTTTTTTCGGAATTCGCGCCCGACTAAAGACGACTTGCGCGAGTTACTATCGGGATTTATTGAATATTGCGGCCACGAGTTACGGGGTGAACAAACATGCAAATCGATAATTTTTTATCCAAGTAAGCAAGAGAAAATCAGTTTTTTCTCTATATTCAAGAAAACTATTACAAAATGTCAAAAATGACGAAAAATCTCAGAGTTCAAAGAAATCAATATTAGAAAAGTGTTTTCTTGACCTTTGATTCTTTTCGGTTGGAAAAAATTGCGTAATGTTTGGGAGAGAGAAGGTCAGTTTCTCTTATAAACAAGAGGTTCCCCGAAGATTTTGAACGTTTTTTTGAGGTTTTTTCAGATTTTCATACACTTCTTCAAACATGCTACTTTAATTTTTCATGATTTCTAAAGTTAGAAAATGAAAATAAAAAAAATTCATGGTTGTTCAGATTCACTTTCAAATCGATTTTTATGATAATTTCTTGAGCCATTCTACGTGCGGCCACAGGGGATCGATCTCTAGGGAAAATGAGACACTCTATTTTTACATTATTTCAAAACGTTTATAGTGACACCCTCATTTTTCATAAACCTTAAGTTTTGGAAAAAAGAAAGCGAAAAAAAGAACTGGTTTTTTTCAGTCGAATTTATTCTTTAAACATCAAAAATAAACAACTTTCTCTTGAGAAAATATATTTTTTTAAAACTTCTTAAACTTTTTTTTACCCATATCTGAATAAATGAATGAGTTTCAGACATGTTCCTTCTAATAATTATCACTTTTTTATTCGCCTATATCATCACCAAGCAATGGAAAAGCCGTATGAACCTACCAAAAGGTTGGAAAATCATTCATAACTTGTTTCCAAAGTTTAAAGGACACGAAAAACAGTTTTTCGCGTCGAGAACTGTATAAAAGTTGACCGTGCTCCTTTAAACACTGATTTTCAAATAGACCATCATGTAAGTTTCAGGACCTATTCCATTTCCTCTCATCGGAAATATTCCTCAAGTTTTGCTGGCCTTGAGAGAAACTGGAAGTGTCGTTGGAACTTTGAGAAAGTTTCAAAAGGTATATCAAAATCGTCAAAACTTGAAACTGTCTGATTTCTCTACGCTCTCGTTTCTCCATGCATTTTAATTGATCTGTGATCTTATTGACAAGAGAAAAGAGAGCACAGACACGTCAGACTGTTCCAAGCTTCGATAGGAATATCGAATTAAATATTATCCAACTCAGGACCACGGTAAAATCTACACTTTATGGTTTGGACCAATGAAAACTGTACACATTTGCGATTATGACTTGGCCTATGAAGTTATGGTGAAAAATGGGTCCAAGTACGCGGAAAGATTCGTTCCGGGCTCTATGCGAGATTTGACAGGTTGGTCGAATGGCTAGAGCGGTAGGACATGGGTAGAAGGACCAGGGTTCTACTTTTTTGAATTTTTGCGGTTTTTCTAATTTTCGCAAAATATTATGCTTCGTTTCAAAAACTTTGAAAATTGGTTTTGAAGGCCTAGAAAGCTTAATAATCTGGTGAATACTCCTTCAGGAGCTCGTATTATTTTTTTTTAATTTACAGAAGGATGCGGGGTAATTTGGTCAAACGGGGAGTTTTGGCAACGACATCGTCGGTTTGCCCTCCATACTCTTCGGAATTTCGGTCTTGGGAAGAATCTCATGGAAGAGAGGATAATGGAGGAGATCAATGCCAGGTACAGTTCTTCACTTTTTTGTCACGAAATCTCGAAAAAACGGACTGTGTTGAAAATCTGCTCGCTCCTTTAGTGCCATTTTCATAAGAGGCTTTTCAAAGTTTCGAATTATAGTCCATTTCATTTTGTACTGTTCTATTAACATTGAAAAACCTTTTTCATGCTAATAATTATATTCGAAGGTTCGCCGAACTCGACAGAAAGCAGGAAAATGTCCGAGACGCTGGCCGATTTTTCGACATTCTTGTCGGAAGTATCATTAACAATTTGATCTTCTCGGAGCGATTTTCAGAGGTTTCTTTATTACAAGCTATTTACAAAATTGATATTATACTCTTATTTGAAAAACAATCACGATTTCAGGGAGATGAAGAATACGAGAAGCTGAAAGGGCTTTTGGACAAAAGTTTCGAAGGCGCTTCTTTTTTGGATACTTTTATCCCGTCAGCTCTCATGAATTCTCCCCTTCTGAAGTTCAGGTTTAGCTCATCAAGCTTGAAACTTTGTTTTAACGTTTACAATATTCAGAAAAGAAAGCCAGATGGGACCGATGAATAAGATCCTGGCCTATTTGCGGGAGAAAATTGATAGGAGGTGAAGAATTTTTATCAACTTCTTCATTAAACCTTGTAGGTTTGATGCGATCGAGAATGGAAAACACGTGATTCCTGAAGAGCCTCAGGACTACGTCGACGCGTTTTTGAAGCAAATGGAGAAGGAAAAGAAGGAAAATGGAGAAGATTCGACTTTCAAGTGAACTTTTTTGATAATTTGTGTAACTTCGACTTTTCTGAAACCTTAGTAGATCATTCAACTAGTTTGACTTTGTCTGAAGCCCGTGATTTTATTAGAAATAATGTTCGAACTCATGGATTTTTTGAAATTTTTCTACTTCTTTGAGTCAAATTTTTGAATCTTGGGTTAAAAAATTCAGCCGTTTTTGGCATCTACTATTCAAACTTGACTATTCGAAATTTGACATTTTGCCTATCTCTTCTCCTTTTTTTTGTAGACATTAAAAAAAAGTTGTAAAAATAGAATGCTAAAAAATCTCCTTTTTTCAGCTTCCACAGCCTCTCGATGGAAATTATCGACTTATGGCTAGCCGGACAGGAAACAAGCTCCACGACCCTCGTTTGGGCAGTCCTTTTACTGCTGAACAACCCAGAAGAAATTGTCAAAACTCGGGAAGAGATCATAAAAGTTACTGACAACGGAACTAGCCACGTTTCTCTCGCTGATCGCACCAATACGCCTTATTTGAATGCTGTGATCAATGTGAGATTCGCCATTTTTTTATTTTTAAAAAAATAAATCACATTTTTGTGAAAAAAACAGCATTTTTTTCGAAAATGATACGTTTTTCCAGGAAATTCAGCGACACGCCTCGATTCTGAACATCAACTTGGGACGAATCAATCCAGAGGTTATTTTTCGATATATATTTTTCCGTTAAGAGACTTTTTTTGACAATTTTTCCTGCCATATAAACTTTGAAAAAAATACAGGACACTACAATAGATGGCCAACCAGTTGAAAAAGGCGCGATGATAACGGCTCAACTGAGTTTAATCCTCTCCGATGAGAAAGATTACCCAAACAGTGAACAGGTAGAAAGTATAACAAAAACTTCAAGCAAAACTCGAAATATTTCCAGTTCCTACCGTCTCGTTTCATTGAAAATGAATCGCTGCAGCAGAGACTATGCGTTTTTGGGCTAGGAAAACGGGCTTGTTTGGGTGAATCCTTGGCTCGCGCTGAGCTTTATTTGGTAATATCTATTTCAGTGTATATTTTGGACCGGAAAGTTGATCTTCAGATACTCGGAAACCTCTTACTTCGTTATGATCTTCAGCCAGACGGTGATCTTCCACCGGCAGCGTCTTTCAATCCCATTGGTGCAATGAACAAACCACACAAATGCTCGCTGAAATTTATCAAATTGTGAATAAGTGAAAGTTCAAAAAATATACCTGATAGCTTTTTCGAGATAAATTATGTCCATTGAAGAAAAAAAACGGAATAAACACATGATTAAAAATTTTATGAAAAGGCGAAAACAAGGAAAGTGCGCCCCAAAACGAACTTTCGGCTCCTTCTGTCGATATAATTTTTTGCTGTCTTTTTTTTGTTTATTTCTTTTGTTAAATTTTTTTTCTCATTGTCGTTCTAAACCTTCTGATTGGAATCTCGATGTAGTTAAAAATGTTGAAGAACGTTTTGTCCTATAGGAAACAATAAATTATTTTTTAGCATCAATTTTGTTGAATTTTCATATCTTGTCAAATTCAATGCGTTTTCTCCATGTTTTTTTGTGTTCATACAGTGTTTGCATTCCCAGGTTTTTTTTTAACGAAACCGTTCAATTTGAAAATTTTTTTTTGCCTTGCTTTCGTTTCTGTTTTGCTCAGCAGTTTCAGAACCCAACCAATTTCAGAAAGGAATTTCGGAGCAAGAAAAAAAAAGAGACGACGGGTTAGAAAGCGAATAATGGAAAGGCTCTTCCGCGTTCCATTCGAGAGCCTTTCTCCCACCCATCTTGCGAGAAGGCCGTCGTCGTCTTCGGATGAGTTTTTCGGGCTATTGGGTGTCGTTTTTGGCCGCTTTTCTTGGGCTGTCGCCGCGGGGATCCGTCAATGTTTTCCAACAACTTCTACGCCGTCCCGTCCGTCGAGTCAGTTCTTCTCCTATCAAACCCATTGACACGGCGTGCCGTTTATTGGCCATCTCTTCCCTTTTGCCATCCATTCTACTTGACCTTTCAGGAGTCTCTAGTTTGTTTTTTCGGAGTTTGGCTGGGCAGAAGTGTTACTGAGAAGGGTAGATCAAACAGTTTGAAGTAGGAGTTTATGAAAAGGATTTTCGAACTCTTCCAATTTTCATTAGCTTCATTTTTCAACTTTCGAGCTTAGACCGCAGAAAGGCTTCTCAATAAGAACAGATTTGTTAATAACTGTTTTTCACGCTGATTCCAAATCTGTAGTCGAAAACTTACGGAGAGGGCTGTGAAAAAAGTTACGAGCGCTGAAATTTCAAAAAAAAAACCATCAACGACTCACTCGCTGTAAAACCTTGAGCACGTGAGGAACTTGAAAAAAATTAGCTAAATTAAAGAAAATTTTGACTTTAAGCAGGAAAAGAGCATTTTTATAAAAATTTGATTTTTCAAGCAATGAGCTCGAGTAATCGGAAAAAAAGTATATTTTCCAATAATTTGACATCGAAAACTTTTTTTCAATGTCATTAGGTTGCTAGGATTCTTACAAGTACCTTTAAAACCACTAATTTTCCTCAAAAAGACCTATTTTTCAAAAATTTCCCTCCAAATTTATTAAGGATTTTTTTCCGATTTTCCAGAGCTGCTAGAACTTTTTCAGTAACTTCAAAATGCTAATTTTTTTTTTCAGAAAAAGACTTTTTCCTCAATTTTTCAAACTCTCCAATTTGCATTGAAACCACCAAAAAAGTGCATTTTTTCCGAGAAATTTTCGAAAAAAGGGGATGAGACAATTAGGCTCGAGCCCGTCCTTGTGTGACGTCAGTGACGTCGGGAGTCAAGTCAAGAGAATATGAATGAAATTGAACTTCACGCCCGATTTTCCAAGGCCTTTTTGATATATATTCTCATGTTTTGTTAGATTATTTGATGTTTCAGATACAGATTTTGGAGTTTAGAGCTGAAAAATCATATTTCATTTCGATTATACCAAATTCTTTTTAATTTTTACAGGAACATCAGCCGAGTCAACAT
This sequence comes from Caenorhabditis auriculariae, assembly GCA_904845305.1. Lineage (NCBI taxonomy): Eukaryota > Metazoa > Nematoda > Chromadorea > Rhabditida > Rhabditidae > Caenorhabditis > Caenorhabditis auriculariae. Next base: position 465,194 of record CAJGYM010000027.1, read on the forward strand.
GTCCTACTACAACGCCATCGACAATTATGCTCATGAAGGTGAATAAAAAAATGGAAAATTAGAAGAAAATTCAAGTCTTTTTTTGTATTGAATAAGCCTTTTTCTGAGAATTTTTCTTAATGAATTTTTTGGCTTTTTGAATCCTCCTGTGCCGAGAAAAAGGCGAAAAAGATTTTTTTTTAAGCTTCATAACTTTTAAAAATCTTCAATTTTTTCATATTTAAGTTCTTTGAATTGATAAAAGCTCTCGAAATTCAAATTCAAGGTATAACCAAAGTAAAAATTTACAAAAAAATTTGAAAGTAATCAAATAAAAGCCCTTCTGAAACTATTCGAAAAAATAAAATATAAAATTCACTATCAATAAAATCTTTTTAAACTAGTTTAATAAGCAAAAATCAAGGAAAAAGATTCGAAGTTTTTAAAATCGTGAGCCCATGTTTTGACTACATTATCAGCTACTTTTTCTCATTTTCTTCAAGATTTTCAAACTGAAATTATTCCATTTTTTGTTCGAGCCATACCATTCGCCAGGTAAACTTAATTTTCAAAAGTTTCCCGACTTTATAACACAAAAAATAAAATTGATTTCACCCTTTGACTTTTTTTGACCAACTTATACCAAAAATCTCCAAATCCGATCAGGAAGCGAGGTTTCTTCCGATGCTCTCCGTTCTTCCCGACTTTTTCCTCCTCTTGAGAAAAGGACATTTTCTGATTTCCCATTCATATTTCCCCGCTGTACCCTATGCATTCAACCAATTGTTTCGCGAAAGATGGCTTCACCAGTGAGGAAGAGAGAAAACTTGCGATCCATTCGATTATTGGTAAACTTTTCGTTTTGATTGATTTAAAAACAAAGTTTCGTTTTACCGTTTTATATATCGGAATTTCAAGGAATTTAAGACTTTTTGAAACTTCCATTAAGTCAGCATGTATTGGGTCTTGCAGAGTTTTGAGCATTTTCAAACTGAAATTTTCGAATAATACCGAACCGAGATCGATTTTTGAAGCTTTGCGATCTCATCAATATAGATTGACTTCTTTTAAAAATAAAAAGGATAATTTAAATGTACTACGTAGCACTCTTTAGATTCACTGGACTCTGAATAGTTTCTCGAAAACAATGAACTACCGCGTAACCAAAATAGGATCGATTTTTCAATTTAAAAAAATTCGGTTTTTTGTACATCCTTATATATATTTTTTTGATTGAAACTCCTTTTTTTGCTACTTCACACAAAGTTCGATTAAAAAAAGAATAACGACAAAGCTCAGATCTTGAAAAAAATACATGATAAAGTTATCTGGATACTTTTTTTAGATACGTATAGCCCATTCACGGCTGGCTCGGGACAGCGAACGGGTGGTTTAACTTGCGCGGCGATGGTAGATCATGGCGGTCATACATGCGCCTTTAATAAGAGCTTCATTTGATGAATTGTTTCTGTTTCTATCGAATTTAGTTTTTGTTTACATTCATCTCATTGATTTTTAGATTTTCTTTAAATCAATGAATTACAAAATAAAAACAAATAAGTCATAAATTGGGCTTTTATGAAAGACGCATGGATAGTCGCTATGATATACCTTCGCCGCGAAAATTAAACCGCCCGTTCGCTGTCCCAAGTCAGCCGTGAACGGGTTATACTTACGAGATTTCCAGTCCATAATATGAATATTCCAAAATTTTTGCACAAACATTCAGACGAAATTCCCTAAAAATTGACATTCAATATAAGTTTCACTAAACTCAAAAGTTGAAGTGAAGCGGCTCGGATTGAATTTGGCCTGGAGGGGAGGTCAAAAAGAAAAGTAAAATTGAGGCGAAATTCGATCTTTGAGGAATAAGAAAGGCGGGAACACGGGGCGAGGGTGCCGCCTCCCACACGGCCGAGACTTTTTGGCAACCTCCATTTTATCTTCTTTTTCCTTTCTTTTTTTTTGATTCTTTCGGTTGATTTTTGTTGGATGATAGGTTTTATCTGTGAATATCTGTTCAAGAAGTTTTTTCAAAGAAAAGATACTGAAAACCGTTTTCAGATAACTTTTTCGGTTATAACAGATCTCGCGAACCTGAAGAAGAACTTAAACATATCTCATTCTCAAAAGTGAAGCATCTAGCAAAGTTTGACGAGCTCAAAGTTGAATTTTCTAAGAAACTATGGAGCGAAAAGCTTGTAGCAAGGTCATTTTCAGTCATGTAAGATCTCCAAAATCTCAAAAAATCATAGGAGAAGAAAAAAATATGTTGCCTTTCTAAAAAAAGAAGAATAAGATGGAAGAAAACCGGAAGTTCAGGAGTTTTTGGGCCTTTAATTGATAAAATTCTGGTTTTTTTGATTTTTTTCGGCCAAAAAAAAGTAAAAAAATAATTTTTTTAGAAAAGTTCGTAATGCCGTATATGATTAAAATTCAAGAAAAAGAACCTATCGAGATTTTTTTCAATAAATAAAAAAATGTTAATAGAATTAAGCTTGAAGTAGTTTTTCACTGTTTTTTGGGATAAAAGAATGATTTTCTTTTTTTTTTCGTTCCGAAGAAGTTTTTTTTTCCCGGAAGGGTTTTGAAAAAAACGAAGCGCCCGATTGAAGAAAGTTAATTAAAAGCAACCTTAGAATTTTCGAAAAATTAAATCTTTAATTTTCTCGACTTTCCTTCGAAAAAAACTTCCACAAATATGATGATTTTTCTTATATTTTTCATATTTCGAAGCTTTTTTTCTTAAAAAAATGGCTAAGAATGGGTGAAGTTGAAACTTTTACAGATTGAAATCGGATGTTTACAGGCAAAAAAATGTGTTCGCGACGATGGGCAGCGATAAAATTCGTCGACGACCGAGTCAGGTGAGATTTTTTTGGAAGGTTCCAGAAGAACATCGTGTATTTCAAAAAAAATTGAGCAAAAAAAAAATTTTTTAAGCTTTTTGAAGTCAAAAATTGAGCAAAAATCGCTCCAGAAAAAAATTTTTCTAATGAATTTTTGCCATTTTTAATTTATTCAAAAGCAATTTTCCAAGATATCCAGTTAAAATGTAGATTAGTCCTGGAAAAGGTGAGAAAAGGGGTAAAAATGCAAATTCCAAATAATTGCCTTTTTTCACGGCTCCATCCCGAAAAAGGCCTCAAATTTCAGTCGCCTCAAATTTTCGAACCAACTATCTTCTCAATGAAAATGGAGTACTGAAAAGGCTTCCCGAAACGAAAAAAAGAAGGTTTTTTTGGTCAAAGAAAAACAAATTATTTTCTCTATGTGTGTAAATTTTTTTCGAGGAACAAGAATCACGAAATTTGGTTTGAATGGGGAAATTCTGGGATTTCAGAATCGGAAATTTAAAGATAAATGAAAGAAAAAAAGTGGAAAAAAAGTGTGAAAAAAATGAAGATCGTAATGGGAAAATCTCTCTTAAAAATTTTTTTACTTTTAAAAAAATAATTTTTCTCGCTCTGCCGATGAAAAATTCGACCAGAAATTGAAATGGCTAAAAAAATCAAACTTTTTTTGATTCTTAAGCTCAAAAAGTAGAAAGTCTTAATTTGACAAGGTATAGCAAATTTTTTTGTCGTGTTTTTCAACAAGAAAAAATCATCTATGTATTAAAATGACAATTCCGATTCAACAAAAATGATGAAAATGAAGCTGCGGAGAAAATCCTGGTCAAAAAACTTGTAAATTGATTTATTAAAGGCGAACTATACTTTATCTCCCCCTAAGAGTTCAAATCTCAAACTTTTGTCTTTGAAAATGCAAAGTAACATGATATCTTGTAGTGTTTCCCACACAGATAGGGCTTCTCTTGTTGTTTCTCCTGCTGAAAACATATGATTTGGGAAAAGTAAAAGGAAAAGAACATTTTCAGGGGTTATTGTAAGGAGAAATGCAATTTCATACGCTAAATTTTTCAACCTAAAAAAATCAATAATATTTGAAAAATTAAAAAAATCTTCAACCAAAAAGAGCCCGATTTTTTTCCTTCCTTTTCATTTTTTTGAAAAAAACGGTTTTTATTCACTTTTTTTCCTCAACAGAATGAAGAATTAGCTTCAATTTTTCTAGATTATCGCCCTCATTTATCAAAAAAATTAGTCTTTATTATCAGTAGAGCGCATTAGTTTGCCTCAAAGCGGCTATTTTTCACCATCTTTTTTTGAGAATTTTCCTGGACATTTTATATCTGGGATCATTTTTCAAGATGATTTCCAGTCAAACTATTCTTCCAATCTCATTTTTTCCCCCCAAAATTCATTAAAAACCACCAAATCGAAAAAAAGGACTGTATTACAAAAAAAATTCAGTTATATTTTACATGTGTTTTTACCTTTTTAAACCAAAAACGCTTCTAAAAAAACAAGATAAGCACCAATTTCGTGCAAACAAATAAAGAAAACCGACAAAATTTGTTATTCGCGAGAGCTTGGGAATGGCTCGAAGGGAATGTACCCGAAATTTCAGATGCATATACTTTCGGCATCGCCTTTTCGTTCCCTCAATTCACTTTTCCCGTTTCAGTTCCGCTTCTTTTTGCATTTTCCCTCTTTTTTTCGTTTCTCTGTGCAAAAGAGATATTGTAAAATTTAGCAAAAAGTTTTTTGATTAGACAAATATTAGAAATTGCAATTTTCCTATAAATAACGTCAATTCATTGAGTTTTTCGCAACGGAATGCTTTTCCTACTTGAGTTCATAACAATATTCGATTAACATGTTCCTTATAGTGACCCTTAACTAAGATCCCTTTAAGGGCCACTTTTGAAAGCTGTAGTGCCTTCTATAAGGATAGGTAAACTGATGTCAAGAGGCAGCCTGTCAAGGGCCCCTATAGGGACCACTCTGACATTCTTAAGATCTGTCTTTTTTGCAGCTTCAGAGTCGGAAGGATTTTCAAAGTTCGTTTTTGAACAAATGTGCTTAATTGGGAGTCAAGTCATTCTTTTGGAAAAAAAGACTATAGTTTTCAATTTCCTTCACTTCCTACTAAATTTCTATGCATTTTTAATTCAAATTAGAGAGGATGTTACTTTCAGAGAAATATAGCGATTCTTCCGTTTTTTTTTTCTCCTTAATTGACTCTTTTCACGACACAAATCTATCAATTTGATTAATTGTGATTAATTAATTAATCTTTCTGGCTCATCAAAATTTCATGGAATTAACGTTAGTGCTGCTGTTTTTTTCAAATAAGTTGTTTCAATCCGCCTCGAAGTTTCTTTCAAACTTACCAGGAAGCTTTCAAAATTTTTATTGGGGAAGTTTGAAAATATAGCAATTTTCGTTTAATTTGATTTTTTTGTACAAGTGATTTATCGGGGCGAAATAAAGTAATTTGGAATAATTATTTAAAATTTGAAAATAGCACGTTCCGAAGTTTGGAAATTCATAAAAAAATTCATATCAATTTTTCAAAATGTTTCTCAAAAAAAACTCTGATAAGAATGAGGAAAAATTATTTTTTTGGGAAGAAAAAAAATTAATTCGGTTTTCAGTTTATCTTCGAGTTCCTAATAGATTAGGCTCAAAAAGAATACTTTATGTCTACTTTTTTCGGCTCTAAAAAAATTGAATTTTAATAATTATTAATAAGTTTCATTTCTTCAACTTTCAAAAAAATTCTTATGAACATTTCTATCGATTTAAACTTCCAAAAAAATGATTCGAAAAAAATCGTCAGATCTTTTTTTCTTCCTCCGTAATCTATTAAACACTGTTCGGCTTACCATGAAGCTTTTTTTCACCCCCCACCCTCTGAAAGTTAAATCCTTTTCAGCTATCCAGAAAGAAGCTTTTCTTTTTCCCCTTTTTTTTATTTGCCGCTTCCGGGGGCAACAAATGGGGGCGTCGAATTAGACAGAAATCCAATTCTTCCAGCGGCGTTCTTTTCCTTTTTTTTCAATGCCCTTTGTGCAGATTTTTCTCTTCTTCTTTTTCCATTTATTTATAATCCTGTTTCTATACACGTCATTTCTTGGTGTTTACTGTAGCTTGTAAAAAAATGGATTTGTTCTTCCAAAAAGCTTCAATAAAAAAATCATCATTTTTCTCAGCTCTATTTAGAAAACGAAAAAAACTTATAAGTCTTGAAAAAAATTCCGAAAAAATACTTTATTTTTAAAAAAATTTCTCGGTGGATGAAATTGAGGTTCTGAAAACTTTCTTACCAGGGAATGGTCTCCGGTCGCAGTGGGACCCCCGAATGAGACCAAGTTTTCTAGATGTAGTTTTTCACGCTGAGCTCAAATCTGGTCTCAAAAACTGCCGAGGAGATCTGTGAAAAAAGTTATGGACCCTCAAAAGTCGAAAATTTCAGTGTTTCCGATTGAGCTCATTTTTTTGAAGGGTCTATAGATCTTGCCCCTCTGGTCACGAAAAACTATCAATTTTTTTTCAAAAAAATTTCGGACCCAAGATATGACCTTTCAAAGCCTCCCCCCACTCAAAAGAATGCGCGCGCGGTGTCCTATTGCGATCCGGCGGCCGTCGAAGCAACGGCAGCGAGGAGCAGTGGAAAGGCGGCGGACTGGGGAGCACGAGGTCATAGGTTCGGCGCCCACTCTGTGCAAACTTTTTTTGCAGTTTTTTCTCTTTTCTATGATTTTGTGTAAGTGCTCCTTTTGTGAGTTTTGAGGCGTATAAACATGAAAATTCTTCGTTCTTAGCCTATTCGAACATCTAGAATTATTTTCTTCGAAAATTTTTTCATCGAATTTTTCGAGATTTTTCATGTGTATGAGCATGGGCTGGAGGGAGAAAAATTTTTCAGAAAAAAATTTTTTTGTTTTTCATTTTTTTCAGTTTCTAAAAAGATTTATAAGTTTAAATAGTCATAATTACGCCGACATATCCCACAGAAAAAAATTTTTTTCCTCGCTTTTTTTAGAGCTCACCGTTCAACTACGGCTTCATGAGAAAAAAAAATAAATCCGCATTTTTTCAACTTTTTGCTGAAAATTTCAAAGGAATCTCTTCTGATTGATATATAACACAATTGGGACCGAAATCCCCAAAATAATTCGTTCTAATGGAATTTGTGAAAGTTCACAGTCCAGACAGACTTTTTCGAGAGAAACTTTCGAAGAAAGAAGAGAAACTTTTATTCAACATTTTTTCTACTTCGGAAAAATCGCGCAAAAAAAATTTTTTCAGGCATAAGGTGATGATCATAGGTTAAATCACTGCAACTCTCAAAGAAGTTTTTGGAAGAGAAAAACTTCTGTGGTGTTTTATCGGTGTATCAATGTCTAATTGGACTAAAAACACTTTTAAAAAAAGTTTAAAAAAAAAAAGAACCAAAAAAATTTTTTTGAAAATTTTCCTCACTTGAGCCTATGCTCATGTACATGGAGAATAACGAAAAATTCTATGAAAAACTTTTTGAGAAAAAAAAGTCCAGGTGTTTGAATAGGTTCAAAACGGAGAACTTTCACAATGTTACGCTTCAAAACTCGAAAAAGAGCACTTACGCAAAAATTTTCCGAAACTTCCATCAGTCGTAGTTGAACGGTGAGCTCTAAAAAAAGTGAGGAAAAAAATTTTTTCTGTGGGATATGTCGGCGTATCTATGACTATTTAAACTTATAAATCTTTTAGAAACTGAAAAAAATGAAAAACAAAAAAATTTTTTTCTGAAAATTTTTCTCCCTCCAGCCCATGCTCATACACATGAAAAAAATCTCGAAAAAAATTCGATGAAAAAAATTTTTCGACGAAAAATAATTCTAGATGTTCGAATAGGCTAAAAAAACGAAGAATTTTTCATGTTTATACGCCTCAAAAACTCACAAAAGGAGCACTTACACAAAATCATAGAAAAGAGAAAAAAACTGCAAAAAAAAGTTTGCACAGAGTGGGCGCCGAACCTATGACCTCGTGCTCCCCAGTCCGCCGCCTTTCCACTGCTCCTCGCTGCCGTTGCTTCGACGGCCGCCGGATCGCAATAGGAGACCGCGCGCGCATTCTTTTGAGTGGGGGGAGGCTTTGAAAGGTCATATCTTGGGTCCGAAATTTTTTTGAAAAAAAATTGATAGTTTTTCGTGACCAGAGGGGCAAGATCTATAGACCCTTCAAAAATGAGCTCAATCGGAAACACTGAAATTTTCGACTTTTGAGGGTCCATAACTTTTTTCACAGATCTCCTCGGCAGTTTTTGAGACCAGATTTGAGCTCACCGTGAAAAACTACATCTAGAAAACTTGGTCTCATTCGGGGGTCCCACTGCGACCGGAGACCATTCCCTGGTTAGTTGATTTTTCGACTTCACTTCTATTATCATGAACCAGAGGCCATCATGATTTTAACATAAACCTTCCGTCAATCTTTGCTCCTCCGAGTGACCGGATCCCGGTGAGATGAGATGAGTGACAACGCTGTGGACATTTGTTCTACGCCACTACGACCTCAGAAATCACATTTCTTTGAAGAACTTTTAGTGACTGGAAAAGCTCGACAGGGACCCCCGGGGAGAGAAAACTAAAAAACATTTTCAGAGAAAATTGAAAATTAGTGTTTAGTTGGAAATATTGAAATAAAAATGCTATCTGGGAAACATTTTCAGGGGCCACTGTAGGGTTTTGACGTTTTACTGGCCACTATAGTAGTCAAATTAGTGGCCACTTAAGGGGTTAAAAATTAGTGGCCATTATAGAAGTCTAAGTGCTACTACTAGACCACTAAAATTTTTAGTGGCCACTTTAGGGGTCAATGGATCAACATAACTGGTCCAATCTGTTTGTTTTGAAATTATCAGAGTTAATGGAAGGAGTACTGGATGAAAAACTACTGAAGTGGGCACTAAAACGGAAAATAGTGTCCACTATAGAGGTGGGTTTAGTGGTCACTTTAGTGTCCTCTCCAAGTAGTCTTTGGCGACCCTCTTTAGTGGCCACTTAAAATTTTCCCAGTAGTTCAATTTTGTTTTCTTTTAGACCAGTTTAGAAAACTTATGTAATTTGAAACAATCATATCAGTTTTTTTTTAATTCTCGTAGTTTTCTATACGTTTTTCCTCCCTCTAGAAGCCATTCAAATCCAAAAAATCATCCCTTGAAGCCAACTTTTCGGCGTTTTATTACATTGAGTCGGCTCCAACACACGTGCACGCAAAAAAACCACAAATATTGCACTTGAAAACATTGGAATGCAGCTGTCTTTCCAAAGTTTCCCAAGAAAAATTCGAAGAAAATGACGATTTCTGCGCCGCCAAAGTCGTTAAGCTTCCCTTTTCATTCGGTTTTGTTGGTGTGAAGAAGAAGAAAAACAACGCTTTTTTCATTTCCATTCCGTTTTTTTACACTCCTCCTCCTCCTCCTCTATATGAAACTCGACCGTGCGAAAGATGAGCTCGTGAAATATTCAATCCGATCCTCCGCGAGCTCTGTTTTGTTATATATATTTTTTCGAATTTTGTGAAAGCTGCCCACTTTTTGAGCTGCATTTTCAAAGTTTTGTTCTGTTTGATTAAAACTTGAAACTCCATTTTTTTGATCTCTGAAAAGACCGCATTCGGAATGGCTTTATCGGTTTGAAAAATTTTTTGTTTTTCAGTTTTTTTTTAAAAGGACGTCTTTTTCTTATTTTTAAGTCTCCTGGTACCTATTTTCAAGCTGAATTTCCAAAATTCGTTCTTTTTCATTAAAAAAAAAATTTTCGGGTTTTCGAACTCTATTTTTCGATTCCTGAAAAGACCGCATTTGGAATGGCTCCATCAGTTAGGAAAAGCTCGACTTTTCCGTTACTTTTTGAAAAATTGACTTCTCTTTTTATTTTTATCAAATCTATTTTTGAGCTGAATTTTTGGATAATAATCCCATTCGCAGCTTTTTAACTCGATTTTTGGTTCTATTTGAGTAAAAATAAAAAATAACTGCTTTTTTGATTGTTTTTTGACTTTTTTTTTGTTGTCAAAAGACCGCATTTAGAAGGGCTTTTTTTCTGTACCTTGAATGAGTGGCTCTGGAACTGTACATAGTAAAAAAAGAGCGGTTTTATTTCAACGTTTTTTTAAAACAAGAAAAAAAATTTATAGCAAACTTATTTTTTTCTCAAACTTTGAGCATTATAGATCTACTTCTTAAAAAAATTAGCAGTGTGTGTGAACTATTTGCATTTTAAAAATAAATTATCATAATCAAAAAAACCCTCCTAAACCATATTAAAAAGGGCGAAAAACCGAACTTTATAAAAGTTCGTTTTTCGCGACTTGAAAAGGCGAGACTTCTCTGCGCATTCCTTATCTCTCGACGTCTTTCTCATGTTCACGTGCTATTTCCATGTTCCTCTGACCTCGCCGGTGAGGAAACAGAGAGACGCAGACTTGCCAAAACTGTCAAGTCGCGGCGGACGGACTATAACAAAACCCACGAAAATTTAAGTTATAGAGAGCTTTATTTTTGTGAAATTCAAACATTGCAGCAAGAAAAATATCCTCCTTCGAAAACTACCCTAGAACTTTTTGGTACATAAGTCAGGTTCCATGAAAATCGGTCACAAAATCTTAGTGTCTGAAGGTCTTTTTCGTTTTGCTCTTAGTTTTATTTCTAGTTGGAAAACTAGATTTTGTACCTTCGCCTTTTCAGAAATCATGTTTCAAAATATATTCATATAATCATGAACTTCTCCAGTTCGACCGCGCCCTACATCGAACCTACTCCCAACCGCCCCAATTTTTCCGCAACCCGTTGGCCGATCGACTTTTCAACCGTTTTTATTGGATCATCCGAGCCGTTCAGTACAGGATTTTTCTACAAGAATGAAGGTAGAAAGAACAAATTTTTGGAAGAAAAATTTATTTTTTTCCCTTTAGAAATGGACATTGACGATGGATCGGACCGATGGGAGGTAGGAGTTCAGCCGCCGCCTTTGAAGCAACTCGCCAGTAGAACTCATTTTAGTCCCAGATGGATCAAATATATGTATGCCAAGTTTAAAAATGTGAGTTTCCTTTTAAAAATGAACGATTTTTGTTATGAGAAAGCGAAAGTGAGAGACCAATGCAACCTGAAGAGACGTCAGAGAAATCAGAGTTTCTCTCTTTCTCTGGCGTCTCTTCAGGCTATTATGATCTCTCTTTCTTCGTTTTGGAAAGTTTATGTTCATTGAAGACAAATCAGTGAACAATTCAAGGTGTAGAGCTGAAAAATCAGCGGTAGGAGGGATCACCAAAATTGAGAGACGTCAGAGAGGTCAAAGTTTCTCTCTTTCTCTGGCGTCTCTTCGAGCAGCTTTAATCTCTCGCTTCTCGATTTAGAGACTTTACATTCATTGAAGTCGAACCAGGGAGGAAATTAGAACGTAGAAAAAATAGCGGTAGCAGAGATCACCATAATTAAGAGGAGCCAGAGAAGTCAAAGTTTCTTTCTTTATCTGGCGCATCCTAAAAGGCACTGATCTCTCGCTTCTTGTTGGATCAACTTGCGAGGTTTCTTCATCCATAGGAATGCCCAACGGGAAGGATGCGAGAAGCCGAATTCCGGAAGCTTCTCGCCTCGATAATCGCCGCAGAAAAAGCGACCGATCAGTATATTTCCCGACTTTTCCTTGCCTTTTCCGGTGATGATCGGCAATCGATAACTTTTGAGGTTAGGAACTCAATAAATACTTTTGTAAATTTTTAAATGTTTAGAACTTGGTCGAATGTTTGGCGCATCTGAATCCGCAGACGGCCGAGGCCAACGCAAGGTGGACGATGAGGATAATTACCGGAGGAAATGAGGAATCTTTTGGTTTTCCGGTTGGTTTTTTTTGGATCACTGCTTGTCACACTGCTACTAAAAAAAGGAAGATTTCAATTCTTTGGAATCCAACTAGAAATTAACCAATTCCAGGCTTTCCTCGCGTTCACCGAGTCAGTTTTTGCCCTGAACGAAGGAAAAACAACAGACTCCGAGATGAACCTCGAATCGGTCCAACAAAGAGCCGCCACCGTTTTTTCAGTAATTTTTAAAATTTATTTTCGAAAAAATTTATGAAAATTTGACCAGGAACTCGACTCGGACCACGATGGTTTGGTCACCTCCGATGATATGATCCGATTTTTCAAGGTATTTCAGAAAATATCATCCAGAATAAAATGCATTTTGCAGACCTGCCATCAAGAGAATTTGGTCTTTGGCGACACCTCTTCCGAAAAATCAATACCAAATTTATGAAATACCTGGTGGTTCAAAAGCACTTCAAACGGACGGATACATGAAGAAAAAGTACAATAAAATCTCTCGATTTTGATGAAAAACATAGAAATTTGCAATCTATTCGGGGAGAAAGTGGGGAAAAGCTCGAAATCCGCTCCAGTGGACTTTTTTTGCAATCGAAAAATCAGTGCTAAAAACAGCTTTTTTTGAAAAATCCATTTAAAATGGCTCATTTCTAGAATAAAAGCGTGCTTGAAGGTCTTTTAGCCATTAGGCGCAAAAAAATAGGTTTTTATTTTTGGCTATTTTTGCAAATTCAAGTTCGCTCTACCGCTAAAAATTGCTGTTTTAGACTATACGCTTAAGAGGTCACTAAAAAGGCCACTTTGGCCTTCGAAACCCTCTAAAAATTATTTCATATCAGCATGGTTAGATGAGGATGAAAAAAAAGAAAGTGCACTCCATGGATGGATATAAAAAAAGCTTCTGAAAAACTGTTTTTAGAGGTTAAATTTTGAGGTGTTGAATATCTGAAGAACTTCGGACATTGGTAACGCGAAACGGACGAGCTCCGGACGTTTCTGGGCGATTCTAGGGATCACTTAAGAATGCTGAGGCTACTAAAGTAGTCACTAAAAATGCCCCGACATGTTCGATTCGCGTCCCTTCCCCGTTACCAAGGTCCGAGGCTCTAAAACTTTTTTTTTCCAATTCTCTATAGAGCGAGCTTTCTCTAAAAGTTCTACAGCTATCCTTTAATGCCAAAATGATGAATTTGGATACTGAAAAGGTACGCATAAATATATCTCGATTTTTCTTAGAGGTTAATTTTGGCCCCTTCTACCTCATAATTTGGTTTCCTAAAGAATAATCCAGTGCTATACTTATGCGCACTTGTAAAAAAGTATAAAAAGGCACATAAAATCTCGATAATCACAGAGAAAAAAAAACGATTGAAAGTCCAGGATAAAGCTCATAAAGTCATGGAATCCAAAGTTTTGAGCAATCGATGAAGAGAATGACATCTATTGAGAAGGTGGTAATGATATGAGGACATGATTAATTATATAAATGTTTCGGTGATTTATGGGGAAGGACAAGCTTGGGCCGATCTGAAAAGCCCGAAAACGTTGACCAGCGGGAACATCACTGCTGAGCCGATGAATGAGCCGATCTGGATTTGAGAATTTAAAAAAAACTTGCTTCTTCGTTTTTGGAAAAAGTTTCCTGACTTTATTTTCAATGAAGTTTTCCATAGTCAATCCTTAGCGACTTGAAAGCCGAGACGGGTATATAGTTGATCCAAGCCTGGTTTAAGCAAAAAAAAAAAAGGGTCCTGACACGATAATGAGAGATAGTGACTGGCTGGTGGAGAGCGCAGACAGGCCACGCCCCTTAACGCTAGCCGTGAATCGGTTATAGCCCATTCTGCACCATATTGTCACGTTTTTTTTCGGCCGAAAAATACCGTATACAAATTAGGTCAAAATTAATTATCTTCGCTTCAAGACCTTCGCTTTTCGCAGTCTTTTTTTGAAGTAGATTGGCGAGGATGAAGCATTGCATGTGCGACGCGGCTTTTGGCGAGGGTTTCAAGGTCGAAGACGAGCCACCTTTTTTTCTCCTTTTTTGACAATTTCTTTCAAGCTGCTATTTTTTATAGGTACAATTGAACGAATAAGAGATTAAAAAAATGAAAAACTTTTTTTTTCTACATTTTTGATGCTTGCATTTGACCTCAGAACTCCCGCCAAAAGCCGCGTCGCTCACGCAACGCTTCTCCCTCGCCTCGCCTTTCAATTGGGGGAAAAAATGACTATAATTTCACAGCTGCGATTTATGTTAACAGATTTATAGTAAGAAAAGAACAAGCCATCAAATTTCTTTTTAATGAAAAGTTTGGAAATTCGTAGATCTGATCTGATCTTTTCAAAAGCTTACTTTGATTTGCATCAAAAATCAATAAATAGAACCTTAGCAAAAACTTTTTGGAACATTTTGATTCGAAATCAATCAAAAAATTGGAACTATTGCTTTTTAGTACAGTTGTAAAGCCTAAAAAACACCAAAACCCCTGTTTTTTTCATTAAAATTGTTGAAATTTCTACTTTGAACATGAAACTCGAGCCTTTTTATTTATTGCATCTGCATAAATTCATCAAATTTTCATGTTGCACTTCCAGCAAAATTGGATCAAATGGAAATTGTTGGGTTTAACTAAATTGTCTGAAACTTATTCCTAACAAGTTTTTCTTTCCGTACTTTTTTTTTTGTTGTTAAATTTAGTTTTTTTTTTCTTCACTTCTTTTTTCCGATAAATACCAACCTGAATGAAAACTCCACACCAGAACAAGCGCGATTCGCTCTGGTTGCCTTCCCTTAGAAGGGAGGCAAAAACGACCCGAAGGTAGGAATGAAGGCCGGCCGCCACTACCGCACTGGTTATCTTGAAGAAAAGAAATTATCAATTATTTTAGTTTTTTTACTATCAAAAAAATAATCGAGTTTTTTTGGCGGCTTTACATACACTTTCACAGACGGAGTCCAAAAGGTCTCAAAAAATATTTTCGGAAAAAAGCCTTTAAAAGGCCTTAAAGGCGCCTTTTTTCTACCAATTTCTGAAAAGGACTTTTCAAGGAGGCGTGAAAGAAGGTTTAAAAAAAGAGATTCCATAGAAACTTTTGACACCTTTTTAAGGACTCAAAAAGGAGCTTTCGACTCTTCTTTTTAAGGTCGTTTGGACTTTTTCTGCGTGGTTAAACTTTTTAAGGAAAACTTAACTAGATCCTTATTTCAAGCTTCACATGGCTGAACCATTTTTTTTCTATTTATTCTTTCAATCTTTGATAAAAAAATCCGATTTTTTTGGATACTTATTTTCGAAAAAAATGCTAAATATAAGTTTCAAAAAAAGTTCACCGACTTTTGATACAAAAAAAGATCTATAAAACTATAACGATCTTGAGAAACGTCAAAATCCAATAATCGCTTGGAATTTCCCTTATGGAAGCTTTTTCAAAGAGATTTGTTCTTTAAAAACTTAAAATAGGCATTCAAAAAAAGACCAAAAAAACTTTCTTGATTTTTTTGCGATTTTTCTAGGAAATTTTTTTCCGATTTTTTTCTAGGATATCATTCTTTCAATCATGAAAATTAGAAAAAAATAGAATAGAATTTAAAAAACTCTCAAGTCAAGCCTTTGAAAAAAAAACCCACCGACAAAACGCTGCCCCATCCTTGAGAATTGAATATCAAATTCGGCGAAAGGGCGGCCAAATAAATAATGAATGAAGTGACAAGGGATGAAGTCGCCGTCATTGTCCCCAAAATTGGTAAACTTCTGAAAATTGTTATGTCTTGTGGAATCAAAATCAAAGAAAAAACCTGATGCTCAGGAAAAAGGGAGCAAATGAAGCTAGTGGCGAAACGACGTTGGAAAATGTGATCCCATAGTGATAAGTGTCCTGGAATGGAAGAATATTATCAATATATTTTGATTTTGTGAAAACAAAAATTGATAATCAAATTCTTTTTTCTAATTCAACTTTTGGTATGAAAAAGGAATAACAAAAGTTGAAAACAAGGGATAAAAATTCGAATATTATTGAAAAAAATGAATTTAAAACTTGCTAGACATCTGAAAACAGGGGAAAAAAAGGCAAAGCCTTTTTTTCATTTCAGAAAATCTGGAACTATTTTAAATTAAATTCGATCAAAAGGTGAGATGATTCAATTCAAAAAAATTCCGGTTCTAAAAAAACGAAAAAAAGTGTTTAATTTGATAATAAGGAGAAGAAAAGCCAAATATGATAACCAGGACGATTTTATGCCCGAAAAAGGCGCATGGAACAAGAAAAAAATTGAAAAAAAAAACAGTAAAATGAACGTTCTCAATCTAGAAACTTGAATTTCACTTTACATATTTCGTCTTCATATTTTTTTACCTGTGAATAAGGTAACGCCGCGTAGCTCTGAATACTCGGAATGATCCCATTCATTTGCGCGTTGACCAACGCCGTCAGAAACAGCAAAAAGACGTATTCGAACCCGGTGATCATCGAACTTTCGACCGTTTTCGACTGCAAAAACGACTATTTCTCAGTTGAAAGTCGAAATTTTCGTGTTGAAACCTCCTCGGCGTTCGTCGTGATTGTATCGACAGCCGGGGAGCCGGTTTCGTTCAACTCCGGGGATGAACAAGGAGAAGAACGGTTGGAATTCGAGCTGAGATTCTCGTTCAACGGCGTTCCTTCATGGACTTTTTTCGAGTGTCTGAAGACGGTAATTTGAGGAAAAATGGGAATTTTGAACGGAAGAAGATATGTTAATTGTCCGAAATTCATCTTACAAGACAAGGAGAACTATATATATTCTATAGAAGTTATACTCTGGCAAATCCTGGGAAGGTGTTGGGAAGGTAACCAACAGGGAGTTGGAAGGTGTATGGAAGCTGAAAAGCCTTGAAAGGTGTTCGGAAGGTACTTGGAAGGTGAAATTAGAAAATGCCTGCCAGAAGCCTGCTGGAAAGCTTCTGGAAGACTTTTAGCAGACTTTTTTTCTGAGTAGAAGGTGTTGGGAAGCTATATGGAAGGCGATCGACCACTTGCTGGAAAGCTTCCAAACGCCTTCCGAAGAACCGGAAGCAGAAGCTTCCTAACTTTTGCCTTCCTTTTTTGGAACCTTTTATTTTTCTGGGATTTCAAAGGCTCGAGAAAAGAAAGAGGCGGCAAAATGGGGCAGACCAGCTTATGAAATGGCGCAAAAAGGCAGCAAAAAGGATAATTTCTACGGACCCTTTTTCCAGCCTTTCCGACTTTGTCTATATATAAAACTAATATGAAAAACACCTCATTTCCAACATTTTTTGTCTCCTAAAAGAATTTCCAAGAAAAACGCCTCGAAATTTTTTTTTTCAATCTCTTTCTGAAAATTGGCACCCACTCATGAGTATGAGCCCCGGAGATGTAGAGAGCTCCGAAGGACGCCGTCGCCAAACAGGTCCACAGGAAAATGACCAGGAAGAAGATCGAAACAGAAAATCGTGGCGGGAAATAGTGAGGAATCGAGCCGATACACTCGTAATTCGAAGTTCCTGGACGAATTTGGGATTTTCACGGTTTTTCTGATGATAAAGTTTGTTAAATTCTTCATTTTCTCAGGTTTCAAGCCGTAATTCGCCCCAAAAAGGGAGAAAAATTCTAAAAATTTTGATTTTTAACTCATGGAAAATTGCTTTGGGTAATTATTTTTGGGATAGAACGAAAAGTTATGATTTTTTTCAAAAAAACAGTAGAGAAATTAAATTGTCCTCAACTTTCGAATTTCGAGCCGAAAAACAGCCTTCCGTATTTAAAAAAATCATTTTTCTTCTAGAATCTGCATAAAAATTGATAAAAAAAGGAGCCTAAAATATTTTTTTAAGTGAAACTTTTTCTGTATCTTCAAATCTTCAGTACTTCATCCAGGAAATTCCAAAAAGAAATTCTTTTTTTAGTAAAATAATTTTTTTAAATATTTCCGAAACCTTGGATCAACGACAGGACGCTGGGGATCAGGGCACTGAGGCCCATTCCATGGAAGTAGGCATTGAGATAGGCCGGATGGAACTGGGCCATGAAGGGCAGAAACAAGACGCTGGACATGGCGTTGACGATGGCGAGGCCGAAGAGGAGAAGGTACAGGGGAAGGGACCTTTCCGTCCCGAAAACCACCGCCGTGTTCTGCCAGAGGAACACCAGGCCTGAACTGCAGATTACAGAGATATATCTTAATTTCGGCTAGCTGTCTGCGCTCTCCACTAACCAGGAACTATCTCGTTTATTATCGTGTCAGGACCCTTTTTTAGATGGCTCAAGTCAGTCGTGAATCAGCTTTTCCTATAATCCATCAAGAAGTCTAGAAATTTTCAATACGTTTCTGAAAAAAACTAGGGATCACTTAAGGGCACTGACGCTACTAAAGTGGTCCCTAGAACTGCCCCAACATGTTCTTTTCGCGTTACCAATATCCAATTTTTTTCAGGAGTCTTTTAAGATGATTTATTAGCATCTTCAGAAAAGTTACCCAATTGACAAGCGCAAGCAAGCAACAAGAAGGCGACGATCAGAGGCGGCGTGGGCAGGGTGAACGACTTGACACCCTTGTGCAGCACCGTGTAAATTAGTGGGGCAATGCAAGCTATCTAAACCTTCTACTTGACTATATGACGTTAGTTATAGCACTACTCAATGGAAAGGTTAGTTTTAAACAAAATAAATTGCGAAAAAAAAATTTTTTTTTTATTCAGTTTTTTTCCTGAAAACTCTTGTTAACTTACGCTAACGCCAAAATTGAACAATATTAAAAATTATAAAAAACCGTCACCTGCACAACAGCCGCCAAATAACTGGGCAAATTCCAATGTTCTGGCAATTCTGCTGTTAATAATGGCAACTGCATCCAAACGGAATTCGTTCCCATCCAGGAACTCGATCCAAATATCGCTACTAATAAAAATGTCTTTATAGATACTTCTGTCATCTGAAAACAAATTTTATGAAGGAAAATTTGGAAAATGATGAAAACGGACGGAACTTATCGAGGCACAGAACAGAGAGCACAAAAAACTGTGCCTGAAACCGGTCACCTAACAGGATCACTTATTTCAGCAAAACTTTATCTTATCAATATTTGAGAAAACGTTCAGAGAAATGAAAGATACGAAGAAAAAAATTTTGCTTTTGCAAAACCTTGTTCGTAAATAGGATAGCGGTAAGTGCGCTCCATTGGAATTTTTGAAAATTTTATTTATTTTTCTTATTTATTTTTCTTGGAAGTTTTAAACGCTCTCATCACATATAATACAATTAAATGGTCACTAAAGGGTCATTGATAGAATATTGAGGGATGAAAAACTCGATCACATGATGTTTAGCTAATCTATCCTTGAAATGTTTTTTTCCTCGTTTAATTTTCTTTTCCATCTATAAATTTTCTTTCCTAGTTTTTCAGTAGCCCATTTTTTACAAATTTTTTTTGTAAAATATCCACGATTACAATGTGAAAGCAGCAAGTGAACAATTAAAAAAATTCATTTTTAGACTGAAATAGCTTTTTCGAAAAAGTATCATTAGAAGTTGAGTAATTTTTACTGACGCTTCGTAACTAGCACTGATTAAGTACGGAGCCAACTGTTAAATGAAAAAAAAAAATGAAGAAAAAAAAATTTTTAAATAAAAATCGTGCGTAATACAGTGCGTTTTGGACGAGCCCCACAGTGCACAACCTGAAAGTATAGTACTGAAAAAAAAACAAGATTTTTCGAGTCATCATTTTCGATTGCCAAATTTTATCGAGGTACGTTTTTATCGTAATGCGCTTAAAAACTCTTAGGAACACCGTCGAATGTATATTTCTCTGTACTGGAAAAAAAGAGCACTATGAACTTTTTTGTCTTCTGTATTTGCTGTTTTGAACTTGCTTCTCAAAAACTCTTCGATATACTTTTATTTCTCTGTTGTAGTAGGTGGTAATCAACTACGAAATTTCGAAATAACACTTAGCGATGACAAGGGAGAGAGTCTGCAAACGTTGAACAAAAAAAAAAACGAAGATTGATATTGAGGAGAGCGACACAATCTGTCAACAACTTTGCCTTCGCTCCCCGTTCAACTGTTTTCAACTGCAATCTTAGTACTGAGAGATGTTGTGGCAGGTTGTCGGCCTCGTTGTCGTGGCAATCGCTGTTAATTTCTACGTGAATACCTTGTAAGTCCTGGGCTTTTTGGGCTTTTTTTTTATTTTTCTTTTGTTTTATTCCTTGCTGTATTTTAAAAAGACATGCCGTTTGCAAAAAAATTATTATATCAAACTCTAATGTCGCTTTTCGAGTAATTTCAGACAATATTTCTTTTTTTATGATGTTTCTCGTTCGTTACAGGATTTTTAACGGGATAAACAAGACTTGTTTCAGAAGGGAAAAAATATTTTTAAAAATGTTTTGGAGCAATTGTGTGGTGCTATTTTTTCTCCGTATTTCAATTGAACAGACCATTGAAAATTTGAAAACGTTGCAGATTTTTTCTCGATTATAACAAACGGGTTTTCAACCATCGGCCGGGTCCCTGTCGCAGAATCGAAGGAATCGGTTTCATTTCTCATTTTTCGACAAGAAAAATATCTGTTTTCAGAAAATGGGTCCGAAGACATTGAATTCGTGGAGAGCAAGAAATTGGCTTTCATCACATCTGGACTCGTCTATTTCCCAAATCCGCATGCAAAATATGACGGAAAAATCTTTTTGTACGATTTCAAGCAAGGAGACGGGAAATATCAAGCGAAAGATTTGAAATTTGTCGGAATGGAGAATGAGGTTTCTGAAAAATTGACTTCTTTTTGAAGATGGAAAAATTCAGGATTTCCACCCGCACGGACTTTCTCACTTCATCCTGAAAGACGGGACCATCCGGCTTTTCGTAACTTCTCACTCAAAACAGTTCAAACATTCCGTGTACCTGTTCGACTTTGATGAGAGCAAACAACAGCTCAAACTCGTGCAGATTATTAGAGATGAGAAGTTTGTGAGGTGAGGGAAAATCAGTAAAAAAGTATTTCTTCGACTTGAAATTTGTGTATTTTTTTATTCAATCACGTGAGATCTTTTTTCATCATTTTTCAAAAGGGTCACTTAAGGGAAAAATTACTTGGTTTTTCTTCAAGATATTTCAAATTTAAAGGATCATCGTCGAGAAAGTGTATGTCATTTTCGAAGAATTTTAGAATTATCTCTGACCCTCCAAAAATTCAGTTGTCTTTTTTTCACTCTCTGACAGCTGTTCGTTATGAACAATTTCGAGTATTTTTAGCAAGTTTTTTTCCGTGATTTTTTTGAAAAAAATTCGTTTATTCCTCTTTTAAAAAAACAAATAGAAAGGATATAAAAAAAAATTATTTTTTTTAAAAATAAGATTTCAGACCCAATGACATTGCGGCTTTTCGGGGAAGAATCGTTCCTTCTCAGTAACGATGGATGTGGCCAAAATCGCATCTGGAATGTTCTCGAGATCCTTTTCAGTTATCAGTGCGGAAGCGTTGTCAAGTACGACGGAAAGGTTCTTGGATTTATTTTCAAAGAAAAAGACGCAGTTTAAGTTTCAAAATATAGGCTTTTTAAAGGTTTTTTGCTTCTATGTATGGTTATCTCTGAGAAAGGGAAAAGCATTAAGATACTTCAAAACTATTAAAAACCTTCCAGTTTCAGAAAAAGGCTTCTATGAACTTTTGAATAAGCTCCCAAGTTTTTCAAAAAACCATTTTTTTCAGAAAGTCGAAGTCGTCGCAGCGCCAGAAGCGTCAAACGGCATAATTTTCTCCCGAGACTTTAAAAAATTCTTCGTTTCTCATATCAATCACAGAACTGTCGCTATTTATGATTGGGATCAGGTTAATTATCATTATGAGTTTTGAAAACTCATTTTTTTCAGAAAAAGAAAACACTTATCCTTCAAACCAAGGTTCCATTGTTGACAGCTATCGACAACTTTTATATCGACAAAAATAATGTTCTTTGGATTGTAAGATCCCAGCAAAATGCAGTATAGATGAATAAGTGGCTACTTTAGGGATCCCATCCGATTCTCAAAGACGCCGTCGCTCATTTGGACGCACCTGATGACTTGAAGTTCAAAGCTCCCTCGCAGGTTTGATTTTTAAAAAAGTCTCGATTTTTCGCCTTTTTATTTCGAAATCGTTAAGCTTCTCTAAAAAGGAAGTGATACTTAAATATAAATTTATAAAAAGGTTGGTTTGACGATAGCTCGGGCAATTTTTAAAAATAGGGGTCTTAAAACCATTAGCGAGAGAGTAGGTTAAAAGAAGAGGTTCAGACTTTATCGTTTGGAAGTTTTTTTTCAATGAAGAAGTGTACAAAAAAAATTTTCTCCTATCGCGTTCGAATCTGTCTTTCGTGCCAAAAATGCGACCGTAGACTACTTAGAAACTACAGAATGGTCCCTCTAGGGGCAACCTTAGGGTCCCCTTTAGGGATCACTTTGCCAGCCTCATAGAGGCCACTAAAGCTTGCAAAAGGGGTCACTATTGGGGACATGCTAGTCGATAATTTTTATGAACTTTAGACGAAGAAGCATTTCCATGAGAAAAACTGACTAAATAAGCTTTTTTGAATGAAGTTGAGACACTCCTATAGGGACCACTTTTTCGGCCCCTATGGGGTTTTCTCCTCCCCCCTAATCCCTATAGGGACTACTCTGGAATTCCTAAGTACGGGACACATTTCTTCATAAAATGGACTATCAGATAGCACTACGCGCAAGTAGTTTCTAGTCGGGTGCTGAAACGGCGTTGATGATCTTTTCATAACCATTGTTGAGCTGTTTTCAAACACTAGGAATCAGAGAACATAGTCTGTGGGCCACGACTAGAATTTCCACGGAACGACATTCCGCCGTTCCGCTGCGTGCGTTCTCGAAGCGTCTTTCGAATCTAGGTCACGCTTTCAATTGATTGTTATTGCTGTGAGAGCACGTTAAAGTAGAAAAAAAAATCAAAAGCGCGACCAAGGTTTGCAAAGGCGCGCAGCGGCACAGCGGAATGTCGTTTGCTGAAAGTCGTGGTTATAAAGAATCTAAACCACTGGGAAAAAGAGAATAAACAATCTCCACTAATCTTTTTTCCCGCAGGTTCTCCGCATCCAATTCTCCTCTGACTTCAAATCTCACGACATCACGGAAGTCTTTGTCGACGACGGGAACTTCATCGCCGCCAGTTCGGTCGCCGTCGAACATAACAACCAACTCCTCATCGGAAGCGTCGGACGACAACTTGTCCATTGCGATATCGCGCATCCGGCTGTCGCTAACAGCAAATTGTGATTCTCCCTGTATATTTGTCCATTTTGGTTGTGAAAAATTGCATTTCTCATGTTCAAATGTAGGTAAAATTTCCCGGTTTTTTTTCTGTAAAATTGCGAGTTTTCAATGATTGATTGATTAATGGCAGCTAGTTTCATGATAAATTTTTTATCTGAACCTTATTTTCATTTAACATTGTTGATTCTCCGCTGGGTAGAGATTTTTAGGGATTTTCATGATAAAAATAGATCTTTTAAACATCCCAACAAGGGAGTTCGGAAGGACTTTACCAGAAATTGTCTTCATTTTTCTCTCCCCGAGACGTTTTTCAATGGAAATCGCTCGAAACTCTCAACACTGATCAAAGTAGAACGTAGTTCTCAATTCTAGACGTGTTATCAATGTACCAAGGAGCTGTGTTTTCGTGCCTGCAAGACGGACATGGAAATAGATAACGAAGTTTGATTGTTCCTTTTCCTTATCAGTTTGTTTGGGATGTTTGGTTCTACTCATTCGTGTCTTGGAAGGGCACCGAAGAGACCTGTCTGAACTTTTCAATTCAAAGTAAAGTTTATCCAAGAAAAGTATCAAAATCGAGATTTCAAAGCGGCTCTTGCTGAAATTCTTGTTTTTTAGGAGCTCTGTTCTCCGATCTTAATTTTTTTCTTAAATCGGTATATTTTTTGCTTATTTGAGGTATAATCTTTTCCAAGGTGTTTATATGCGAAACATTAAACAGATACTTACAATGACACTGAAAACGGCTTTTCGCTTCGAGACCATCTAGCGATATTTGCCTATGCTCCTTTAAAACTCGAAGGCGGGTATAGCTGATTCACGGCTGGCTTTAGCCATCGAAAAAATAAGCTTGACACGATAACTCACGAGATAGCGCCTGGCTCGTGGAGAGCGCAGACAGGCCACGCCCCCTTAGCGTCCCAAGCTAGCCGTGAATCGGCTATATCAAAGCACCCAAACCCCAAATTTATTCATGAATGATAAAAAATCACAGTTCGAACTCGAAAAAATATTCTTAAACATTGAAACTAAAAATTTCTGAACTCAAATGGAGTGGCCACTCTAGTAGCCCGTCAGTAATCACTCATTTAATATAGTCTTGAAATTCCACCGAACAACATTCCGCTGTTCCGCTGCGTGCGAGTACCTCAATAAAAGAAAAAAAAAATTAAAAGCGCGACCAAGGTTCGCAATGGCTCGCAGCGGCACACCGGAATGTTGTTCGGTGAAATTTCAAGTCGTGGTACACAGGCTATACCTGGAATAATTAAAAAAAAACCAGCCAACCAGTAAAAAAAAATACTAACTTGAATTTTTTGGTTCTTATTGTCTGTAAACAGATAACCCTTTTTAAAAGGGCTCTGGCCCTGTTTTAATCAAAAAAAAAAACTTATCAAAAGTCCGCCAATCAACATCAAATGATGTAAGCCAAGTAAAACGTGTTATTGAGGGTTGTATAAACGTCGTTTCCAATGCCCCTAATCAAAAAGCCGGACCTTTATCGAGTGCATTTGCTGCTTGTCGATACGGTGAGCAAAAGAAGCTATAAAATGGGAACATCGACGGCAAAACTTTTGCTTTATCGCCATGCTTCGTTACGTTATCGCTATCGCCATCTTTGCTCTCGGCGGTGAGGAAAATTTCCTTTTTTCCAGCTTTTTTCATTCAGAAAAAACTTTAGTTCAATCATAGTTTTTGATCAGGTATTTAAGGGCATAGAAAAACTTTAAAAACTTATTTTATATGTCTGATTTGAACAGAAAATGACCGGTTGTAAAATTAAAAATGCGGTTCACAAGGGTATACTTCTTTCATGAATATTTTAATTTTTTTGTGCTTAAATGCAGAAAAAAACGGTTTTTCTGAGGGTACTGTTAACCTGAAGCTTCCATAACTTTTTTTATATTTCATTCCATCAAAAACTTTTTCCAGTTTCCGCCCAGCAGACCCGCCCGCCGCCCCACAACTGCACTGCGGCGGAAAGCGCTGTAAATTAATTTTTTTGAAGATTTATTGAAAAAAATTTCCAATTTAGCAAGAGAAACAATGCTTCCAACAGTACTACAACAACTTCGGACCCCCCAACCCGTTCACTTTTATGAACTGGGCTTTGGCCTACCAAGGAAGAATCAACGCCACCGGACGTAACGCCTTTGATCAAAATTGCCTGTGGGCTTTTTTTTTGCTGACTTGATAACTTTATAACGGCTCCTATAGTTTGATTGAAGAAAATTCGAAACTTAGGGGGGTTTATTATGAATTTTGAGGAAAGTAGCAAATTGAAAAAGAAAAAAGGCTAAATTAAAAAAGATAACTGGGTTCAATATTCCATTAAAAGCATAAGGGCGGTAAAAAACGTATGTTTCAGGTGAAAGTCCCCCTTTTTTACTGCCCCTATGCCTTCAAATGAACTGACTGTTTCGAGTATTTGAGGTTTTTTTTTTTGGAAAACCTCTCAAATTTTGACGGAGTTTTTTTTATAGCCGATAGAGCTGTCTTATGTCGAAAAAAAATACCTTTTCTCCCAAGTTTTTGTAAAAAGGTACAATGCCAGAAGCTTGAAATATGTGTCTTTCAAAAATCAATTAGAAACATTTTTTAGCGGCTCGCTTTTTGTTTTGGGAGAGCTATAAACATATATTTTTTTGTAGTATATTCTATATTTGATTTTCATATTCTCCAGTTAATCGTCCCTTTGACAGTTGGCAACACAACCTCGACGACTGCTCCCGAGGCGGAAACACCAGGAGATGTCTGACCAACGACAACTTCGCTCAGTGGTTCGGAGTCAGTGGAAACGACTCGATCAGCTTCCGCACCGAATTCTACATCACCCAGTACGAGTGTGGACCTGGAAAACGAGGTCTCTTTTTATATTTCAGGAAAAAGTAAAAAATTTTCTCAAATTCATTTTGCACAGATTTCGAATGTCAATTATCTGGTTTCGTCCACAAAGATCAAAAAATAGAGCGCTATTATATTATAGTCTTTGTGCCACGACTTGGAATTTCCCCGAACGACATTCCGCTGTTCCGCTGCGTGCGTTCGCGAAGCGTCTTTCGAATCTAGGTCACGCTTTCAATTGATTGTTAATGCTGTGGGAGCACATGAAAGTAGAGTACCTTGATAAAAAAAAAAATTGAAAGCGCGACCAAGGTTCGCAAAGGCGCGCGGCGGCACAGCGGAATGTCGTTTGGTGAAATTCCCAGTAGTGGTACACAGACTATAAAATTGACCTTTTTTCCCGTCTCGATTTTCAAAAGCAAGTGTTTCATTCGTTTGCAGTCATGGACCAGAACTTTGACTGCATCAACAAGGTCTGGCTTTACGAGAACAACGACCTGAACTCTTGCTACAACACCTTCCTCAAGAACCAGGGACAGAATTTCTGCAAGTAAACTGCTGATATTTTCGGAATTTAATAATTTTTGTTATCTTTAGAGCGTACAATCAGTACATCTACTGCGTTGACAACATCTACAATATTATGTGTGGACCGGCCGTCCGGGGACTCGTCTGCCAGATTGAAGAAATCGGCTTGGAGGTTTTATATTTGAAGACTCAACTGTAGTTCATTCACCGCTGACTTGATCGAAAATCTAGTTATTAGAAGAAATAGGGGGGTAAAATAAGAGATTTAGAGATTTCCGCAGTGTTTACCACAAGCCAGCTGTGAATGAAGTATATTTAAAAATTGATAGGAAAATTCGAAAAAAAAAACTTTCAGGTCAACACACATCAATGCGACCGGGTTCTACAGCACTGTAACAACAGAAATTGATTATTTTTTTATCTTAACTATAAATAAATTTTCCTATTTTTTATTGTCACGATTTTCGAAGAATTAATGACAGCTCGGAAAACTTCAAGTGGTCCTTGTAGGGGCATTTAGTAGTGTGTCAATTTTCCAGCCAAGAATCAAAATTCTCTTTTCTTGAGAACGCCGGAGTGGTCTCTAGAGGGTTTAGGGGAGTAAAAGCCTCTATAAAGAACAAATTAGGGCTACCTACAAAGGTAAGATTTAAGGGACGCCTAGAGAGAGCCCTCGAGTGCCCTGAGGTCGCCCCTCTAGGGACCACTCTGGCGTTCTTAATCCTAGAATTTGCAAAAAGGGCGTGACCGGCCAGTTACAAGAGTAGTTCGTTGGAGCAAACTTTCAAAGCTTCATGAACTAGAAAGTCAGTTTTGTGAATAATTAACATAAACTGTAATTTTCAGTTCATAGAAGTTTGAGTTTGACCTCGAAGTTCAGTATTCAAGAGGAAGTTTTCCCTTTTCGAAAAAAATCCTATTAAAGTACGGACGAATTTCGAGGATCATTCATCAAATCCAGTTTCTCTAACTGTCTGCGCTTTCTTACTTGTGGATGATATTTTTATATTCCGTCCGCCGCGACTGGAAAGTTTTCGAGTGTCTGCGTCTCTCTGTTCTCTCCCCGGCAAGGCCACAGAAACGACAAAATAGCGTGTCAACAAGATAGGGTCGCCGAGAGACGAGGAGGGTGCAGAGAAGTACCGCCCTTTTAAGTCGCGAGAAACGGACTAAACAGAAAAACCGCTTTTTTTCAAATCGCGGCGACGAGAGTATATTGAAACTTTTGAAACTTTTGAAACTTTTATTCAGTCTTCAGAGAAGGTTTCTCTGCTGAATCATGGAATCATTGAAGAGCTGTTTGTCGGTTCGCGAAACTGTTGTTGATCAAGCGTAGACGGCGCGTAGAGCCTCTCGTCTCTCTTTTGATAGTAGTAGACGACTTTCGAGCGCTCCGGCGATCACTGCTTCTCCATGTAGGAACAGTACGGCGCCCAGCTTGTCCAGGGCTGGCGGGCGTCGGATTATATCTCAGGCGAGAGCGGAAATGAAGAGCGACCACTCGGAAGGTAGAAATGAGATAATAATTGAGTATATTACGGAAAAGAAAATTATCTCGACTTCCGAGCGTCAAGTGATGTAAGCCAAGGGAAATGGGTGATGTCTGTTTCCACAAATCATAATCAAGAACCGGATCTTATCAGGAGCATATTTGGTGCTTGGAAAAAAGAACTATAAAATGGGAACTTTGAGGACGGAAGTTTTCGCTTTTTCGCCATGCTTCGTTATCTTATTGCTGTCGCCATCTTTGCTCTCGGCGGTGAGGAAATTTGAATTTTTTTTTTTTTCATTAAACCTTTTATTAGGAGTTCTTTATTAGGATTTATTAAGAGGATCTAGAAAAAGAAAAAGGGAAACCTGCTATCTTCGTTGAAATCCAATCAATTTTTCGAACGGAAAAAAATTCAGGAAGTAGCCAAAAAAAGTCAGCAAATACTTTACGAAGGAAAAATTAAGGTCTTTTTACAATTATAGTTCATTTGAGTGCTGAAAAGGTTCATAGCAATCTGTAAAACGAGCTTTCCAAGACATAGACTCGACTAGGACTTTACAACTTACAAGAATTTTCCTAAAAATATTTCCAGTTTCCGCCCAGCAGACCCGCCCGCCGCCCCACAACTGCACTGCTGCGGAAAGCGCTGTAATTCAATTTTTGAAGATTTTATAAAAAATTCTGAATTAAGCAAGAGAAACAATGCTTCCAACAGTACTACAACAACTTCGGACCCCCGAACCCGTTCACTTTCATGAACTGGGCTTTGGCCTACCAGGGAAGAATCAACGCCACCGGACGAGTCGCTTTTGATCAGAACTGCCTGTTAGTTTTTTTTATATTGAGAAGCCTCTTTCAACTTCATTGTTTCAAATCCTCAGTGATTGTTCTTAAGAAACCTTCTCGGTTATTTTCTGTTTGTGGCAATTTTTTTTGGTCTTCCTCGGTTATTAACAAAGTTCTTTCCAACTAAACGGCTTCAAAAAGCGAGAGGAAGGTCTATTATAAGCCTACCTGATATTATCAATTAATTTCATTCTTGTTGACTTCTCTCCGGTTGAAAATCATTTCAAGCTATTTCAAAATCTTGCAATTAAATTTTCCTCCTGGATTAACTGTGTTTTTCACTCACTAACTTTCAAAAGACCACTTTTTTTTCTTCTAATTTCCCTCTTTTATCAGGTGGCAACAAACCTTGGACCAGTGCTCCCGTGGCGGAAACACCAGGAGATGTCTGACCAACGACAACTTCGCTCAGTGGTTCGGAGTCAGTGGAAACGACTCGATCAGCTTCCGCACCGAGTTCTACATCTCCCAGTACGAGTGTGGACCTGGAAAGAGAGGTCAGTTAATAGTAAAAAAAAACTAGAAAGTAGGTAATTTTGCTGAGGGTTTTCTGTAAAATGGAGCACATAGACCTGGTCCCTCTCCATCTCAAAACAACTAAAGGAATAGAGAGTCCCTTTTTCAAAGCTTTTTTTTCGACTAATGACCCCACCAAGAGAAAAAAGTTCCTTGAAAATTTCAAAAATTGGGAGTGAGTCTTAATAAAAAATCTCAATAAGACTCTAAAATGTTCTTTTAGAATACTTTTCCAGAAGTCTTTTTTATAGGTTTCCTCGTTTTTTTGATCATTTATATCATATTCTCTACTTTCCAGTCATGGATCAGAACTTTGACTGCATCAACAAGGTCTGGATTTACGAGAACAACGACATCAACTCCTGCATCAACACCTTCAATGCCAACATTGCCAAGGGTCAAGACCCCTGCAAGTAAATTATCGATTGATTTTCGAAATAATCAATGATTATTATCATTAGAGCGTACAATCAGTACATCACTTGCATTGACAACATCTACAACATTATCTGTGGTCCGGCCGTTCGGGGACTCGTCTGCCAGATCGAGGAAATCACTCTGGAGGTTTATTTAAAATATTATTTGAATGTTAGAAGAAAAAAAGTTCTAGTATTTATCCTGAGCAAGCTCAAATCAAAAAAATTTTTGAAGAAATTTAAAAAAAAATTTTTCAGGTCAACACGCACCAATGTGACAGGGTTCTACAGCACTGCAACAACAGAAATTGATGCAGAATTCGATTTTTTTGAGATTATGAATAAAATTTTTATATTTTTATTTTTTTTCCGTATTTTTCTTAGAACTCTACGATCCAACGCAAGTTTTTTTCTTCCGTGAAGGTCTGATTTAAAAAAATTTCTTAATCAGTACCCAATATTCTGATAAAAAGTTCGAGCTTTTCGTCATCACCGCCCCCTGTTTGACGTCTTTTCGTGAGTTTTTCAAAAATGATAATGATTCATTGAATAATTAAGTTCAAATAATCGAATTTTTTAAAACTATTGAATTTGAACTTTTTGATTTTCGAGAGAAGAAGGCACTGCAAAAGCTGGATCTAGCCGGGTTTTCGATTATTTTGATGCATTTTTTCTCAAAAACTAGAAAATTCAACAGGTAAAGTTTTCGGGATTTGGATTAGGTAAATTAATAAGTTCTAAATATTGTCGGAAAACTCCCAGTCGAAAGAAAAATTGTCTCTCTTTTAATTTGAACGAATTTCGTCAACAAATTGATTGAAAAGCTGCCCAATCTCCAGGAAGACCTTTTTGGTTTTTAAAGTGTTGTTTTTGACACGTTTTTTGATAAGTTTCTGATTAGTTGGTGGCGATTCTGCAACTCTCAAGGGGACACTAGAGAGACGATATGGCCACTGGAGTGATCACTAGTTGGCTGCAAAATGTGTAACCAGCAAATTAACTTATTTCGTTAGAGCAAACTTTCACATGATTAAAAAGCTTCAAAGTTTTTAAAAGCGGTATATTGTAATGAACAATCTATATATCGAAAAAACTCGGTTTTTATCTCCAAACTTCACCCCAAATTTAGCGATTAATCTTGAGAATGCTCTGAAATTCCTTTATATAAAGACGTTCTAGGGTTTTAGGCCAAGTTCTGCGCCTTTAAAAATAGCTATTTGAAGGGGTTATTTTTCGAATAAATCAAAGCTTCCCACCATGAAGTTGTGAAAATGATAAAATAATGAAACTTGGACATTGAAGCGAATTATTTCCCTCGAAGCTCCCAATTTTATAGATTTTTGCAATCAGAATCAAATGATCTTTCTGATAAAAAATCCGGGGTTTTCGTCATCACTACCACATGTTAGTCTTAACTCACGCGTTGTTGATTAGAGTTTTCGTGAATTTTTCAAAAATGTTATTGGCTCATCGAGCAATCACAGGGAAGTTCAGTGATCAAACCAGATCATCGGAAAAAAAAACTCTCTTGTGAAAAAATAATTTTAGAGTGGTCCCTATAGGGGTTAGAAAGAAAAGCAGCCCCTATGGAGGCCGAAAAAATGGTCTCTATTAGATTAAAATCAAGGTGGTCCATATAGGGTTTTTCAAGTCTGACCCCTTAGCCCCTAAAGTTTAAGTGGTCCCTATAGGGGTCTTTCAACTTTATTCAAAAGCTTATTTATTTAGTTTTTCTCATGGAAATGCTTCTTCGCTTAGAGTTCATAGCAGTTATCGACTAGCATGCCCCTATAGGGACCACTTTTTCAAGCTTTAGTGGCCCCTATAGGGGTCGATAAAGTGGTCACTAGAGAGGACCCTCCAAGGGCCCTATAGGAACCACTCTGAAGGTCCTAGGTAGGTCACTAATTTTATTTTCCTTTATGTGATTGCTCAATGAGCATTATCAGCTTTGCGAAAATCACAACTTTTCGGATCGATATCTAATGAATTAAGTCAAGTGATGTGGGTCCCGACGAATTGTAATCAAAAAAGCCCGGATCTGTTATCAGAAGAGCAATGAGTGGGAGAAACCTATATGTATAAAATGGAAGCTTCAAGGTGTCTTATCACTATGCTTCGATACCTTATCGCTATCGCCATCTGTGCTCTGTGCGGTGAGAAATATTGATTTTTTTATTTAGAAAAAAATAGTTCATTCATGAAAGTTTGATTAGATTTTTGAAGGCTTCAAGCAGTTATTCTTGGTTTTCTGACCACAGAAATGCAGAAAAAGACCTTAGAAACTTTAAAAAAAAAGCTTTAAAGAGAAAAAAATAAGGGGTTTAAGATGTATAGTTCATTCATATTGGACACAAATTTACTTTATCGTACCGCTTCGTACAGTTATCTCGATCATCAGTTTCGCTACCGGCGCAGAGAAAAATAAATTTTCTTGAATTTCTTTTTTTGTTCTGAATAATATAATTAATACTCTAATACTCAGGACCTAGAAAAAAAGCGTGAAAAAAATGGTTATTTTTCGTTTTTTTAAAAACTATTCTGTGAACAAAATGAAGCAGTTGATGACGTAAAATAACAGGAATAAAAAAAGTTAGTTCGTACAGTTTATTCATACCAACCTTACTAGGATTCTCTCATCTACGTGAATTTTCCTCAAGAATATTTTTTTTTTCTCAGTTTCTGCCCAGCAGACCCGCCCGCCGCCCCACAACTGCACTGCTGCGGAAAGCGCTGTAAATTAATTTTTGAAGATTTTATGGAAAATTCTGAATTCAGCAAGAGAAACAATGCTTCCAACAGTACTACAACAATTTCGGACCCCCCAACCCGTTCACTTTCTACAACTGGGCGATGGCCTACCAGGGAAGAATCAACGCCACCGGACGAGTCGCTTTTGATCAGAACTGCCTGTTAGTTTTCTCCTGTTTTTTTATTTTTATATTTTTTTAAAGTTAGCAGAAAGGTACATTAAAAGTTAAAAAAATCAATTATTAACGTTCTAATTTTCTATAAAATCACTGCTAGTTTCTAGCTTCACCAAATAATTCAGCATAAGTCAATTGTCCGATTTTCTCAAAATATCCATTTTCAAAGAGCTGATGATTTTTCTCTATTTGATTTCCTTTTTTTCTCAAAAAAAGATTGGCTATTTGAACACCTGTTTTCGAGGATTAACACGAATCTAGTCATCCGCATGTTTATTTTTGAACAATTTCAAAAAAGAAGAATTTTTTGAAGAGAGGAAAAATGATTTTTGAAGAAGGAGATAGTGGTTTGAGTACTTTGAGAAAACGATCAGAACGTTCCAAGTCGAGTCGAAACAGCTATTCAAACAGTTAAAAAAACGTCAAAGCTCTGTTTGGTGATCATCGAAACTGCTAGTTTTTTTCATGTTTTTTTAATTTTTTTAATTTTTTTAAAGTTAATAGAAAGGTACAATTAAGGTTAAAAAGCGAATCATTAAAATTCTAATTTTTCTATAAAAATTACGGCTAGTTTTCAAGCTTCACCAAATAATTCAGCATAAGTCGATTATCCGATTTTTCTAATAATTATTTTTTTCAAATATTGCAAAAAAATTAGGAAGAGAAAACTTACCAGTCATGATTCCGTGTTCAAAATTTATTCCGTTAAATTAGAATAAGCAGTCAGGGAATTTAAAACATTAATTAGTTTTTGGAAACTCGGAATGGTATATGATGGTCGCTAAAAGGGAGAGGTTCAAAAAAGGCTGCAAAAAGGGTCCAAAAAGAGTCCCTTTATTGAGCCTTCCATTTTTTCTGGAATTTCAAAGGGTCCAGAAAGGGTGGTAAAAGGGAGAGGCAGCAAAAATGGTGCATAATAGTGGCGCGAAAAGGCAGCAAAAATGGAAAATTTCTATGGAGCCTTTTTCCATCCTTACCGACTTTGCCTATGGTTTTATAAAACCCAAACTTTCTCTAGACCCTTTGCTTATTCAATTTGTTTCCTTTGAAGCTGGCAACAAACCTTGGACCAATGCTCCCGCGGTGGAAATACCCGCCAGTGTCTGACAAATGACAACTTCGTCCAGTGGTTCAACGTGAATCTCACTGATGCGATCAACTTCCGTACTGAGTTCTACGTCACCCAGTACGAGTGTGGACCTGGAAAGCGAGGTTGGTTAGATGGAGAAATAAACTTCAATCAGTTCATCATCGGCTTGTATCAAATCAAAAGAACTTCTTTTTTCTGAGCCCTATTTGTGGGAAGTCGTTGAAAATACTTTGTAGTCCGGATCTTCGAAATTTTCTCAATAAACTGCAGATTTCAAGCATCCAGATATCTTCTGAAGCTTGACCAATGCTCCTTTGATTTTCAAAAAAATTCTAGAAGATCTGAAAAAAATAAAAAAATAAATTGCTATTAATTTCCAGTGATGGACCAGAACTGGAACTGCATCAACCAGGTCTCGATTTACGAGGCCAACGACATCAACTCCTGCGTCAACACTTTCAACAGCAACATCGCCAAGGGACAAGATTTTTGCAAGTAATCTATTGATTTGTTCCGAAATCGATTGACTATCAACATCAGATCTTATAATCAGTACATCACTTGCATCGACAACATCTACCAGATCATTTGTGGTCCGGCCGTTCGAGGACTCGTCTGCCAGATCGAGGAAATCACTCTGGAGGTCTTACTTAAATATTTTCAAAAATTACAAAAATTTCAGGTCAACACGAACCAATGCAACAGGGTTCTGCAGCATTGCAACAATAGAAACTGATTTCTTTTCAATTTTTTTGCAATTTGGCAAGATAAAAGTTTCCATTCTGGTCAATCAAGATCATTCAAATATATCCCAGTAGATCATTCGAATTTGTTAAAAAATACAGGTTTTAATTGAACGACATTCAAAAAAAAGTTCAGCTTTTCCTAGTTCTGAGAAAGGTGAAGTGGTCCCTTGAGAAAGGGATTTATTAATTTTCTAAGACTCTCCTTAAGTGACCACTTCGACTTTTTCAAGAATTTAAAGAAGCCATGAAAACCGGAAAAGCGATTCAGTTTTCCCGTTCAAAATCATTCGAAGTGGTCCCTTAAGAAGCTCATTTGACTCTTGAAAATGTGGTCACTTAAGAGGCTGAATAGTTTCTTGAAAAAGTGGTTACTTAAGAGGCTCATTTGGCTTTTGAAGAAATGGTCACTTAAGAGGCCACTTCTTCTTTTTCAAGAGTCCTTTTCGGAATAAAAACTTTAATTATCTCAGAATTTGAGATTATCCTGATAATCGTCACTTTTTTTTCAAGTGGTCACTTGAGAGCATTCCATAATTTTTCAGTGAACATAATCAGTTAAGGAATTGAAAGAAAAGTTCACCACACTGATTCCCTCAAGTACTCACTTGAAGTTTTCAAGCCTTTTTTTAGAAGTAACAAATCGCTCCAACGCATTTCAATGCAAACGACGAACCAATCTTCAGCTTCAAAACCTTTATTCGGCGTTTTTTTCATCGGGTTGGTCAGACCCCTCACCAGAAAAAAAGCTTTGCGAAGCTCATTATGAAGCCACCCGTAAAGCCAACATCAATATTTTCAATTATATATATGTCGTCGTCGAGTTTGGGGATTTCTCGGGATGATTTAGCAGATTCTGCAGGTCGTGGCACAGTAGGCCTTGCGCTGAGCGGTCGTGTAGAACGTGTTGGAGCAGAATCCGTTGCCCGACCAGGCTTTGCAGCTGGAAAATGGGATTTTTGAAGATTTCTGTTAATTGTTTATTCACTATTGTCTTAAGTAAATCATTATTGAAAAATTAGGGTCAGATTCAGACTTTCAGGTTTCCTCTGTAGAACTTGGAACCCCAGAGTGGCCCCTATAGGGGCAACCTTAGAAGCCCTTTAAGCGCCCGAACTAGGACGACTTTACCAACCCCTATAGGGGCCACTAAGACTTGCGAAAGCGCTCCCTATATGGGTTTCAGTTAGTGGCCCCTATAGGGGGCATAATTGGGGAAAAAAAAGCTTCATACTTAGGAGCTCCAGTGTTTCCTAAATAGGCAACCTTAGGGGCTTTTGAAGGGTTCTCTCTAGGGACCACTTTACCAAACTCTAGAGGGGCCACTGAGGCTTGCAAAAGCGGCCCCTATCGGAGACATGCTAGTCGATAACTGTTATGAACTTTAAGCTAAGATGCATTTCCATGAGAAAATTGAATACATAAGCTTTTTGAATTAATTTCAGAGGCCCTCTAGGGTCCACTTGAACTTCAGAGGCTAAAGGGTCAGACTCTAAACCCTATAGGGACCAACTTAGTTCTACCCCTATAGGGACCACTTCCTTTTCTTCCCACTCACTTGGCGCTGGAGTCAGTGATGAATCTGGAGCACGATCCGCCGGTGCCGCCAGAGTTGGCAGCGGTGGTGGACGGGCAGCGGCCGCAAGTTCTTTGGCAGTACTTCTGAAATCAACAACTTCTTCACTATCCTTCCCGGAGAGAACGAACGTTGACAAAGTCCTGCATGCCGACCGAGTTGCAGATGGTGACGTCATTGGCGCAGTCGACGACGGCGTCAACACATCCACCTTCATAGTTTCCAATTATAAAGTGTTCGTATTTCAAAGAAAGTACCGGTGTTGCAGAGTCCGCAAGCGGCCGGGCAGTTGGCGGCGATGACGGTTCTCCAGTTGGGGTCAAGGCACTGGGAGTTGGTGATCGAGGCGCAGTTCATGCTCGGGTCTGAAGCACCGACTTGTAGGAACTTCTTTGGAAGCTGAAGCCTATAGTACCTCCCCCTTTTCTTTGTTCTTTTTCTCAATGTTTTTCCTCGCAGGTTTGTTAGAAGCCCACCAAAACTCACACTGAGCGTTGGGACAGCTGTAGGGAGCCGATTGGCAGCAATATCCACAGGTCTTGGCGCACTGGTTGATGGCGGCCGTCTTCATGTCCTTGTCGACCGGGGCCGGCGTCGTCGTCTTGGACGTGTAGCAGTTGGTCGGACGAGCGGCGTCGGTTCCTGGAGCTGGGAGAGGTCCTCCAGCTGGCGCCGTTGGGTAGAGGGCGTTGCAGGCCGTGTCGGACAGCGCGTTCGAGCAGATCGTCGCCGTGTTGGCGTAGACGAACTGGAGAAAGGGAGTATTGGGAAAATAAGTCAGAATAATGAAGGCTTTTCAAAAAATATAGAATTTTTTTTCTTTTTCTTTTCGAGTAGGTACAGACGTCATGTGGAAAGTTATCACCCCACTGAGCTGCTACTGACAAAATTAGCTGAAACTTACCTAGGGAAACCCAAAGATTTTTTTACCATGATCTAGAGTCGGACTAATCGCGATAACAGAACTTGCAACTGAATCAGGTTGAACAAGGCATTATCGAAACTTGGCTCAACTGAGCTCCAAAGAACAGATAGAGCTTCTCCCAATTTATACTGGTTATAGCCGAAATTTGACATGATTAAACTCAGAAAGGTACTCAGACTCTCAAAAGACACTGTCTATAAAAAGTGATGTTTAGGGACCATTTGAGTTATGTCTAGAGACTCCATTACATTTCTTCTTTTCAATAAGTAGGTCATTAGAAAAAACAAGCGTGACAGTACACCGAAGCTAAGGTATCACTTGAGTGATCACCGAAACGCTGAGCAAACTTTAAACAGCTGTATCTAGTGGTCACTATTTTATTCTTTCTTTTTTTCTGCAAAACTAACAAGAAGAGAGTTTCGAAATCTTCATCTGGTAGATCAAGTGATCTGGCCACGTTTTCGAAAGGTTCAGAGTACAAAGTGACATGACCTTTCTACAGTTAGTAAGTTAGGAAGAGCTAGATCTCATCGAAAAAGACCAAGCTTTCTAAAAAAGGACTGAAGCTTACAACAGTCACTAATGTAATTTTAGCTTTTCTTGAAGAACAGTAGCTTAGGAGTGACCTAACTCCGAACACCGCCAATTTCCCCCTTTTTTCAACTTATAAGAAGAAAATCGTACGGCGGTTCCGTTGTAGGTGGTGCAGTTGAGGTCACCGACGATGGCGGCCGAGGTGCTGGGCACGCTGAACAAGAAAGCCAGAAGGAACAGCATTCTGCGCGGTGGTTGGGCCTTTGGGTGGTGCCGAACAAGTGAAGATCCCAAGCCGCTTCCCCATTTTATATCAAACCGTTCGGCAGCTCTTCAAACATTCGAAACCATCGAAAACGATATAAAAAATTATGTTAAAGTTTGATTTCTTGTTGGCAACAGTTTTTTTTTTTGGACATCTGTTCCAACAAATCGCGCGCCAACGCAACGATTTTGAAAGTCTTCTGGCCAAACATGAGTTCAAACGCGTTTTTTTGCTCCTTTTTCGGGATTCATGTAGGATTGGTTTATGTTGCCATAGCTTATGAAATCAAAAGTCAACTTTGAGATGAGAAATCGGATCTTTTTTTTCTAATTTGAAAGTCAATTATCCGTGAAACTTTTTAGTGGCCCCTATAGGGTTTTCACGTTTTAGTGGCCACTATAGTGATCAAATTAGTGGCCTCTTGAGGGGTTAAAATTAGTGGCCACTATAGAGGAGGTTTTAGTGGCCACCTTAGTGTGTAAAAAAATCGAAATGTTCGAACACGGTTCACAAAAAAAATTTGCTTAATTTTTTTGACAAACTTTTTCGACTTTTTTACCTAAAAAAATTAAAAGAATTTTTTTACAAACTCTTTCTTCCTCATAACAAAAAAACTTTGGAACCCTGAAAAGTTTATGACGAGCATACGGAAAGCCGTCAAACGACGATAAAACCGGTGGCAGACTTAAATTTTTCTCTGTTTCCTCCTTGTAAATCGAATTTTTATTTTTTTATTCCTCCTTGCCGCCCATTTGAACTATCCTCTCGTCTTCGATGAGGATTTCCCACCTCCTTTTGGTTTGTTATAACTATTTTTAACGAATCTTTTAATTAATTATGAACTTTTCAGCCGCTTTTTGTGGCGGTCCTGACGGTGGCTCAGGAAAATCGCGCAAGAACATTCGAAGTTCATATCGAACTTCCAGATCGAGACAAGATAGGAAGAGGTTTTGTGAACTTAATATTCAGAGTTCAAAAACAGAATAAATCCTTTTTGAAGAGTTTGAAAAAATCAATGCTTCTGACCTGATAATGTAATCATTCTGCTGACAAGCCCAACAAATTAGAAAAGATATGTGAATTTTCAGAGCTACTTCGGATTAAAATTTAAACTATATGACCGCATTTGGAATGTCTAGAACAAGAATTCCAGAGTGGTCCCTATAGGGGTTAGGGGAAGAGAATCCCCATAGGGTCCGAAAAAGTGGTCCCTATAAGGGTAAAGTTAAGGTGGTTTCTAT
Source organism: Caenorhabditis auriculariae (assembly GCA_904845305.1). NCBI lineage: Eukaryota > Metazoa > Nematoda > Chromadorea > Rhabditida > Rhabditidae > Caenorhabditis > Caenorhabditis auriculariae. The sequence continues at coordinate 504,122 of CAJGYM010000027.1, forward strand.
AGGGGTTTAGGGTCAGACCACTTAGCCCCTAAAGCTCAAGTGGACCCTATAGGGGTCTCTCAAATTAATTTAAAACGCTTATTTATTCATTTTTTTCCCATGGAAATTCTTTTTCGTTTAGAATTCATAACAGTTATCGACTAGCATGTACCCTATAGAGGCCACTTTTCCAAGCTTAGTGGCCCCTATAGGGATGGTAGAGTCGTCCTAGATCGGGCCCTTAAAGGGCTTTTAAGGTTGCCCCTATAGGGGCCACTTTGGAGCTCCTAAGAAGCGGTTTAAAGATTTACGTGTGTAAGCACTTTTCAAAAATTTCAAATTAAAAAAAACCATTATTTTTCAACGTTTAGGATGGACGGATTGGGATGAATGGTCAGATTGCTCAGCAAAATGCGGATACTGTGGAATTCGTAAGAGGACTCGTTTCTGTCGCGATCAAGTTTATAATAAGTTTTGGTGAGCGAAAAGCAAAAAAAAATTCACAAACAAACTACGATTCCTCCTTCTTTATCTTACAGAACTTAAGTAAGCATTTTCCTAGAAACAATGGTCGCAGGTAGAAGGGTTTGAAAAATAAAATTTGTGATGCAACCGCCCCGAAACGGCTCGCGCACGAAGATATCAAAAAGTTCGAGCTCAGAGATATCGTCGGCTTTCAATCAAAAATCGATTTTTAAGTTAAAAATTATCGAAATTTGGTAAAGTAGTGAAACGGTGACTGTTAAAAGAATATTATTATTAAAATAAAAAAAGCATTATTCTAAAACTTTTTTTAACAAAAATTTTTCTCCCTTTTTTTCCCTCTTTTATTTGCAAAAAAATCAATCTCTTTCAGGTCGTAATTATCATCTCTGTAGAGAGCATTTGCTTCAGTGGTCCTTCTCCCCCTTTTTCATTTTTTTTTTCTGAAGATTATTTTCACTTTCCCTTCATAAAATCATCTTTCCTTAGCCTAAATAACTTTGATCTAATTCCTTTTTAAGCTTATTTTATTAATTCTGTTTTGTTTCTAACCTCTAATTTTTCAAAAATCAACTAAAAACCGGTTTCTTATAGAGCAAACTCTAATAGCTATTCAAACTCCAATAACTATTTTCAGCATAATTCTAACAACTTTCTCATTCTCAGCTTCTATTCCCTATTTTCGGATAAATCATTCCCCTACAGTTGAATAACTTTAGCAAAGGACCAGCGACTCATCGAGAATATTGCCCCGGGATCGCTTGTCCTAAAGGGAACCCTTGCTGCAAAGGAAAGCTCGTGAAAAAAGACGGCGAAAACGTTTGCAAAGTCAACTTTGTGAGTGAAACCTGAATTTTTAATGATTTTCTCATTTTTCAGGTATGCAAAAGTCGCAAGGGACGCAAAGGAAAGAAACCTCAAAAAACCCTCGAACTTTAGAAATTATTATGATTTCTATTCATTTTTAATAAACCTGAATATTTGTTTTTTTTTTCAACACACCTAAAAATCCTTCTTCTTCAAAGTTCAATGGCAAAAATGGTAAAATTCAAAAATTTTAACTATCAGAACTTTTTCAACGTTTTTTCAGTTGAAAATAGTTACAGAAATAACGAAAAACGGAAAAAAAACCCTATCAAAAAGTCAATAAAAAACATAATTTTCTCGAAAAAATCGATTTTTTACGCGTTTTCCGATCATATAATCCAAAAAAAGAAGTTCTGTCTGCTCATTCCTGACGAAAATTCGGACTTTCACCCTTGATTTTATCACGAGGACAAAGTTTCCCAAGCCCCAATCGTCTCATATTTTTTTTCAATGAAAGCCTTTGCAGAGAGAACATTGTACCGCGTTTTACTCACCAAAGACTTGGAAAAATAGCCAATTCTTATCAGAGTCCAAAAAGCGCGTGCTTAAAAGCTGATAAAAATGACCCGAGTTTCGGGAAAAACCTCATTTTCGCCGCTTCCATCAACCAAAAATGCTGCCATCATCGATTTTTGTCGTATTTTTGACATTTTTCAATGTTATTTTCGCGAAAGACTTGGATGCGGAGATCAACATGACTACGGTAGTTTGATTATTATTGATTATGATTAAAAAAGGAGTCTGTTTAGCCAGAAATAATTCAACATTGGGGATATCCGGCCCAGATTTTCACAGCGACCACAACGGACGGCTACATCCTTGAAATGCATCGGATTCCTAACGGGAAAAGTGAGAAATATTCATTATTTTAGTTTCAAAATGGTTTTTTGGAAAGCTAAACGAAAAAGTCTTGTTATAATGTATGAAAACAAGCTCGTTGAATTTTCAAAAAAAGTTCGAAAGAATACAGTGTTCTGTTCATGTTATAGAAGCTTTAAATAGTTCTTTTATTCGTTAAAAGTTTATCAACCCGGAATTGATCTCTGGTCAAAGGTGTTATCTTCATCTTATCAGTAATATTTCCTATTCTATCAAAATTTCCTAACTAAACTAGAGAATTGGGAAAAACAAGCTCGATTTAAAGAGGACACTAAATTTTTAACTTGGAATTTAAAACTGCGCAAGATTCGATGTTGAACCATGGAGAAAGAGAAATGATTTTTCAGAAAGGTAGACATTTTAACTCCTCATAGAAGTGTAGGCCTAGAAGAGCCGTTTTCAGTTTTATTTCAATTTGTGATTTTTTTTTTCAAAAACTCCCTCAAGCATTTTCTTGAACATATTATACCTGAGAAAACTCAATATTTCAGCAAATGTTACCTGGCCGAAAGGAAAACGTCCGGTCGTCTTCATGCAGCATGGTTTGATGGGAGAGAGCAGCAATTGGGTCGACAATTTGCCCGATGAGAGCGCTGGTAACCTGAATTTATTTAATTTTCTACAGTAGAAAAAATTAATAGGATTCCTCTTCGCGGACGCTGGTTTCGACGTCTGGCTAGGAAATATGCGAGGCGAGACATATAGTACTAAACATGTGACATTGGACCCGTCGCAGGAAGCTTTTTGGAAGTTTAGGTAAAATTTTTCAGTTTAAAAATCGAGTCGAAATGGACACCTTGTTCGTTTTCCGCTTATATTAAATGAAAAAACTGGATAATCTGGTGAAACGTTGGCACGAAATAGCTGAAATAAAAAAATTCTGTAATCCAAATATTGCAAAAAAAAAATTGGACAAGTCACATGGGTTATCATAAGAAGGATTTTGAACGTTTTATTTCAAAAGAATTTCGGTGGATGTTCAAAATAACACAAATAGAATCCTGATAAATTTCAAGACGAATATAATTCATTATTTAAAACTATGGAAAACTTTTGCATCTTCCGAACTCTGACAGGGTTAAATGAATAGTATATTAGCTAAGAAAACGTTCAAAAAAGAAAAAATTATAATAAAACGAATTGAGAAAAGAAAACATAAACAATTTTCGTATTTCCACGTCACACACAGACAAAGTACACTAGGGCGCACTTGCTTCTTTACAGCTTATGAACCAATTTTTTTAACTGAAAACTAATTTTTAAAAAAAATTATATTCTCCTTGAAAATACCTCAAAAACTTCATGATCTGAGAAGAGTGAGCTGATAAAAGTAATTAAAGAAAACCGAGCATTTTCAGTTGGGACGAGATGGCCAAGTACGACCTGGAGGCGCAAATAAATAAAGTTCTTGAAGTAACTGGCGAGGAATCGATTTATTACATTGGTCATTCACAAGGGACTTTAACTATGTTCGCTCATTTGTCTCAAGACCAAGGAGGCGATTTTTCGAAGAAAGTGAGCGGAAAATTCATGAAAAGTCTAACGAGAATAACATTCAGATCAAGAAATTTTTCGCCTTGGCGCCGATCGGTTCGGTGAAAAACATCAAAGGAGCACTTCAGTACTTGGCCACTCACTATGGAACCGATCTCGAGGTACCTTTTTAGTGAGATAAATTAAAATATTGATGTGTTCAGCTCTACTACGATTTATTCGGAACCAAAGACGTCAAGCCCAGCTCCTGGGTCCTAAACTGGCTGTCGGACAAGGTCTGCAGTGGAATTAAGTTGGAACAGGACCTCTGCGACGACTTTTTCTTCCAAATTATGGGTCCCGAGAGCAACCAGTGGAATGAGGTGAATTTATACAGGTTGAAACTCATTGGAGACGTATTTTCAAGCACTGCGATTTTACAGTCTGTTCAGATTTTGAACTCAAATTAAAATGACGTCATTCGAAATCACTCTGAAGAGGACTCGCTCTCTGACTGGCTTACCGCGCCATTAGGGGCGGAGCTTGAGCGATGACCTGGCTTTCAAAATCTGAACATATTTTCAAGTAGAATGACGTCATTTTAAAACGCTCTGTAGATGGCTCCCTCTCTGATTGGCTTATCGCGCCATCAGGGGCGGAGCTTGAACGACGGCTTAGCTTTCAAAATACCAGCAGACAGTTCAAAACAAACTTTTCACGACACTTGCTTCAGTCAAGTTTTAACGCCTCGTAATTGAACTTACAACGTGAAAAAGGTTTTCTTGACTTGAAAACTCTGATAACGTAGAAAAAGGAAAGGCTCGACATATATTTTTATTAATTGAAATCAGCCCGCTTTAAAGTACTTCCAAGCTGAGTTATAGGGAGTTCTCGGAATTTATGTATGTGATTGAACTTGCCCAACGAGAATTTTTTTAATCGTCAAACTTTTGAAGACCCGTCTACCCGTCTATACGTCTCACATCGCCGGAACTTCCACAATGAACCTGGTTCATTGGCTCCAAATGGTTCAACATGGAGGCGTTCCGATGATGGACTATGGAAAGAAGCAAAATATCAAGCATTATGGACAAGTTAGTTGGAAAATTTATGGTCCGAACTGCCCAAAAACACTTGTTTTCTCGCGATTTAGCGCTTCGAGACAATTTTTCGAAGGCTATCGCTTCTATTTTTCGAATTTTCTTTCGTTTATCATTTTTCTCAGGATACCCCACCAGTCTACGACTTCACAAAGATCAAAAACGTACCGGTTTATTTGTACTGGAGTGAGGCCGATTGGCTTGGCGACGCCACCGACGTGACCAACTACCTAATTCCTAAACTTACGACGGCTAACGTCATTGCCGTAAGTTTTGAAAGTACCAACTATCAAATGTCTCAAGAAAATGGTTTGACGCGATGCGGTGCAAAGCCTTTTTTGTTTTTTGGATTTCGGTGGAGATACATTGACGATCTCGTTTTTTCGTCGCGTCGGACTCGCACTTTTCTCGGTCTGACTTCGCTTTAACAAATTTGGTCACGCCGAAAAAAATGCGCGCCGAGGAAACTTTTGCGAAATCGTCAATGTACCGATCTGGCAAAAGAAAAGGAGGAGGTCCCTATAGGGTTTTAGGGCCTGACCCCAGCCCTCTAAAGCTTAAGTGATCCTTATAGGGTTTTCAGATTTTTTTTTTGTGGAAAAATTGTGAGAAGTGAAATGTGAAAATTAGAAGACAAGCCACCCCCTCTAGGGGCTAATAACTAAAACCCCTGCAGGGGACACTTTTGGGAGCTTAAGAGGGAAGCCTCAAGGGCTCTTTTGGCTGCCTCTTAAGGGACCACTTTTAAGCTCCCCCTTTTACCAAAATGCGACACCGTGCTGTTTGAAGACGCAAATACTATGAGATAATCGAAAAAAAAAAACTCGAAAACTTCCAGGCCAACAACCACTTGCCCGAGTTCAACCACGTCGATTTCATTTGGGGCCTTCGAGCGCCGAAATCCATTTATCAGCCTATCATAGACATTTCCAAGGCGGATTTCCTTCAATCTTAATGTGCAAAATTTGTCAATACCCAAGAAAATGTGGATAAATTCAATGAACTTTAATGGAAATTCTGAAAACCTGAATCACGAATAATATTTTTTAGACATCGAAATTTCAGAGAAACAGGTTCCCAGCCCTGACTTTCAAGCTTTTAACAAGGCTTTCAACTTACAATTTACAATTTATTAAATCTTCAGAGTGAGATGAAGAAAATCTCTGCTGAATCATGGTATAATCGAAGAATTAGTCGTCGGCACGGGTTACGGTCCACAATCGTTGTCCAATAAGTCCCGGCGTGACAGCTGGAGTTTGTAAATAATGTTGGCCCGTTGGTAGTACCAGCGAATAAATTTCTTCACCATGTTGGAACAGTACGGCGCTCAGCTTGTCCAGGGCGGACGGGCGTCGGAATATTATCCCATGAGAGAGCAGCAATGAGACCGACTAGTGGACGTGATGAAATGAGATAATAATGAGATTATAAGGCTTTCAATACAAAAACTTTATTCTCAAGCTCGAAAAATAAAACTTCAAAACAATCATATGAAAATATTGCGGAGAAAGACAAGAATCAAGGCGGTGAGGCCGAATTTGCTGAACGCTGACTTGCACTGTTGCAGGACCGTGTTGCAGCCGCTGAAGTTGGCCTGCAAACCGAATTTTTTTCATTGATTCATCTTTTTTTTTCCTCACCTCGAACCCGATTTCGGCCAAATTGCAGACATATTGGCGGATGCCCTCACCACACACAGACACGTAGGCGTCGTCGATGCACGAGACGAACATGTCGTAGGATCTAAAAACCGATATTTCCTACTTGTCTAAGGTTATTGGTGTATCTAAGAATGCCAATGGCCACTATGGGGATGGGTGTCCCATACTGCGGAAAAAAAGTGTCCCCTATGGGAGAATTTGGGTGGTTTCTATAGCGATTCATCATTCAAGGTGTGTCTTCTAAGCCTTAAAATTCAAATAATGATAATTTATCAATTTTTTCTGATGGCTCTGCTTCTAATAGAGTTCATAACAATAAGCGACAATCATGTCCCCTACAGGGGCCACTTTTGAAAGGTTCAGTGGCTTTTACATGAGGTTCCTAGAGGGAGAACCGTCGAGGGCCCCTAAAGTTACCCTATAAAGTAGTTCCTAAGAATGGAATGAATTTTCGACTCACTTGCAAACGTCAACGCCGGTAGTGCCGCGGTTGCTGTAGCTGGTCCAACAGTTCGTCATATTTGCCGCGTTTTTCGTTTCAGCCTCACGGATACAATCAAAGTTGTTCTCGATGGCTGAAAATAAGCATTGTATTAAATATTTAATAACGGTAAGGTTGACTGATCTACGTTAACAAATCCCTTAAAGTATATTCAAAAGGCAAATCCTCACAAGGTAAGTTTAGTTTTAATGAATCGAAAATTTAAAACCCATGTGAGTCCTTCGTTGAAATCCCTTTTGTTGGGGCGTCTAGTTGATAACTTTCAAAGTTCTATGACTAGCGTAAAAAAAAGATAAATTTATTTAATTGTGGTTTATTCCAAAATTTAGGTAAGCTTTCAAAGTTATTAATCGACCAAAAATCCTTTTCTCACCGCCTTCAGCATCTCCGCACTCGTATTTGGTCATGAAGAAGAAGGAATGGAAGGAGTAGGAGTCGTCGAGGGTCGTGCCGAACCAGTTGGAGTAGCTTTGGGTCGTGAAGCAAAGGTCCAGGTTGATGTTGCTCAGGCATTGGTTCAGGGCGGTTTGCCATCTGCGAACAATGATTAGGACAATTTCATGTTAAGTTGTCGCTATCATTTCGAGGCTTCTACCTAGAGCACAGTCTCCGGGGTCCAGCACAAAATTCGCTGTACTCAGAGCTTGTCAAGATGCAACTGGATGGACTACGCGCAGAAGAACGAGGCCATGCTTTCAACTTGATAAACTACACGTTTGGACTTCTAGTTCGCCAAATTAGTTATAGCTTTAAAAGTTCTTTTTTACCGCCTAATTTATGACTAAAACAATAAAACGAATGAAGAGTACATATAGTCGATTCACTGCTAACTTGAGACGTAAAGGGGCGTGGCCTATCTGCGCTCTCCATTAGACGAGAACCGTCTTTTCAGATCGTGTCGTCACCCTTTTTTTTGATGGCTCAAACCAGCCGTGAATCAGCTATATTATAGTCTTGCGAAAGAAAGAAAAAAAAGGGACAAAGTTAAAAAAGACGAAATTCAAAAGGAAATATTTATCGAGAAGCCGTTCCGAGTCTATGACGGCTCTCCAGGTCAGTTCGAAATTTGAAATAATCCAGATAAAAAAATTGGAAGTAAGAGTCGAGAAAGGACGTTCTCTCAGAAACCCCGTTTAGCTACTTTCTGATTTTTCGCGTCTCTAATTTTACTACCAAAAATTTTCTTCAATTCGAGTCTCAAATCCAAATTTTAAAACCATTCTAACCTTTTTTCAAGATCCCCAAAACTACAAATTCATCAAGATGTTTCTTTTTTTCTGGAAACATACGTGCAACTCTTCCGGAAGCCATCCTTTCCGGTTCTGCCAAAGTAATCGACCCTAGCGTTGATGAAATTTTGAAAGGTGATGCTCGGCAAATTGTAGTTGTTCAGGTAGTTTTGGAAGCAGATTTTGGCTTGCTGTAATTTTTTTTCAAATCAATACAAGAAGACCTTGAAAACTTCAGAAATTGATCAAAACCATGAGAATCGTATAATAAAAAAAGGTTGAAATTGTACTTACAGCGTTTTGAGCGTCTGAACAAACTTGTTGTGCATGAATTGAGCTTCCTAAAATAGTATGAAATAATTTTTAGAAGGTGGAATTTTTCAGATTTAAAATTTTTAAAATTAATATAGTTGCAAATTGATCTATGAATAAAAAAAGCCATTTTTTTGAAATTCAAGCGTTCTCGCATGTTGAACCCCAAATAGAATTCGTAAATCTTGATTACTAGCCTTTCTCTGAATTGCTTTTGGCCGCATTTGGAATGGCTTAAAGCGCGCAGGACTTGGTACACTTCTGAAAATACTTCATTTTTGAGCCGTGACGCTTTTAGCCATTCCAAATGCGACCGTGACTTTCGAAATACGAGAACATTAATTGATAGGATTAGATTAAATGCAAAGTGATCTTAGGTACGTACAACGAAAAAAAAATGTTTTGGACCTCTTTTTAAAATCAAAATGTTGAAAAAAAAAGAATGTATAAAAAAAGAGTGTAATTACCTGCCAGAGCCAAGACCAACAGAAAAGTTGCCAAAAATCGTTGCATTTTCAGTTAGGAAATAGAAAAAATGGGGGGAAACACGTTCTATCAATGGCATTGTATGTTTATATAACCCAAAAAGCCGTTAAAACTAGGTTATTGTCAGAGATAAGCGGTCTCACCTCCTGAATATCGTCATTTATTTGAGTTTTGATGTGATTTTTTATCAGAGTTAGTCACCGAGCAGTTCAAAAAGTGATCGATAAAGGTCGTGATTCGTGTCAAAATAAAAATTATCTGAGCTTATATGACCTTCATTATTAGATCACGTCATGTTTTAGTGATTCACTGATGAAAAAAACGCTAAAAAAACAATAAAGTACTGCAGAAACGTTTCAACACATTAATTTTTGCTCTCTTTCCTCAATTGAATGTTTACCGAGGTCATAATGAAAATTATCTGAGATTTTTGTGGACTAAACTGATGAATCAAAATAAATATACTCTAGTAGTTCACCGACAAATTAGCGCTAAAAAAATAATAGAGTACTGTAGAAAAAGCCACCCCCTCTAAATACAGAAAAAGATCGCTTTGCTGTTTCTACTCATCTTTTTGTTTGTCTTGATTTTCTTTTGAACTGTTAATGAGTAGGAACATTCTCTTACGTCCAACGATATGAAAAACGCTTGACGGAATTTCGAACCGAACTCAAAGTATAAAGTTATTAAAAAGTCCAAAAAAATTACAACAGGACTTCGAAATTGTTTTATCTCAGAAACATATTTTTAGAACAATTTTTTTCGTCTGGGCATCCAAGAAAATATCACTCTATACTGAACAAAAAAATAAGCGAAAAAGAATTTTTCGAAGTTAGAAAAATATTAACCTGCACATTGACGCAATTTTACACGAAGACGCGCAAAAAAATAAAATTTTTTTGCGTTTTTTTCATGGAAATGCAGTTCTAAAACAAAGTTTTTCATATTTTTTTATAATGTTTCCCAGTTCTCCTGCTCACTTTTTTTAAAGCGGCTTTCGAGGACTTTCGAAAAATAATCAAGTCTCAATATTTTCTAATTTTTTTCGGTTTTTTTGAAATTTTTTTGGCATATCTGGATGAAGTACCCAATAAAGTTGATTTCTATATTTTTATTGCGTGATTCATTCTCTCTTCTCAATGGTCACAAATTCTCAAATTTAAGAAAATAAAAGCGTGTATGACTGTACTCACCACTCACAATTCAATATTTTTGATACATTTCGCAGCTATTTTTAGACGTCAGTAAACAGCCGTAAACGTAGAAAGATGTGAAATTGAATATTTCAAAGTCTAAAGTTGATTTTGAAAAGGAGAAATGGGATTCAAGGAAACCACTGTCATTGTTTTATTTAGGATTTTAACCGACAGGAAGCTTTCAAAAACGCCTTGATACTTACTTTGATACTTTGATGGTCCATCTTCGCTGATGTTCTCAGCGTGGACCACACGTTCTCCAGGCGGCTCGGTCTTGCGCGACGGTCATCCAGTGGCGGCCTGGCTGACTGATGTTCTTGCGGAAGAAGTCCGTCCATCTGGTCGGTGGGCGCCCGAGTGGGCGCTTGATGTTTCTCGGAATCCAGAGTGTTAATCTCGTGGACCAGCGGTCGTCTTGTCTGCGGATGACGTGGCCGCCCCAACGATGTTTCCCGCGTTGTATGTGCTCTTCTAGATCCCGGATTTGGGATAGTTGACGGAGGTCTGTGCTCCTCTGTTCTTTTTTTCCACTGCTCGAAAGCGAGTGGTGCCGATGAGAGCACGTTCCAGTGCGCGGTAGGAAGTTCGTAGGGCGGTTGCATTTTTTTCTTCGTGTCAGGCCAAACTTCGGTACCGTAGGAGATGGCAGGGATTATCGACGCTTCGAAGATGTGAGCTCGCAGTTTCGGGTCTTTCAGCTGACTGGTGACTTCTTTGATGGAGTTGAAGGCGGCCCATCCAGCGCGTTTGCGTCTGCCGATCTCTGCTTGCAGGTCGTTCACCATGTTTACTTCCCGGCCAAGGTAGATGTAGGATGTGACCTCCTGAAGGTCGCGGCCCTCAAGGGTGACTTTGCCTTGGTCGCAGAAGCGGTTCTTCATCCACTGCGTCTTCTTGACGTTCATCTTAAGGCCGATCTTCTTGCCGACTTCGTCCAGATCGTTCAGCATGGAGGACAGTTCGGTGGTGGAGCTTGAGAAGAGTACGATGTCGTCGGCGAAGCGGAGGTTTGTGAGGACCTTGCCGTCGATGTTGATGCCTCTGATGTCTGTACTGTCTTCCCAGTCGTGCTCTTCGTCCCATCCAAGTTGGCGCATCGCGTCTTCTAGTGCCGTGGAGAACAACTTGGGGGAGATGGTATCTCCCTGGCGAACACCTTTCCTGATGGGGATCGAAAGCTTCTTGTCGAACAGCTGGATGGTCGTGGACGTTCCCTCGTTGCTGTTGGCGATCAGCTCGACGTACTTCGTGGCGACTCCGGCGGAGGCAAGAGCATTCAAGACGGCGTTGATCTCCACGCTGTCGAAGGCCTTGTAGTAGTCGACGAAGGCCATCGCAAGTGGCATCTGGTGCTCCCGGTGCCGTTCCACCACCTGGGTCAAGGCGTGGATGTGGTCGAGGCAAGAGTAGTTGCGTCGGAAGAGCGATTGACGAGGAAACCGACGCCGCCGACGTTCTTCCCAGGGACTTTGTGGCCGAGGATGAGAAGTTCACCGTTTGGCCAAGTCTTACAGCTGGTGTCTTGAGATTTTGTTTCCTGGAGCGCCACTATGTCGATGAGTGCGTTTCGGTTTGCCGCGAGCAATTGCTCTTTTGCTGCATCGGAAGCGAGCGAGCGGCAGTTGAGGGTTCCGAAACGTAGACAGTCACCGTGGCGCGTCCGTAGTCCGTTTCTATGGTATCCTGTTGCTCCGAGATTTGATCGCCCCTCGTCGGCAGAGGCAGCCCCCGATACCGGAGAGGCGCGTGACCGACGGGCGGAGGACTGGGGCCGTCTTGTTGAACGTGTTTTTAGCTTTTTTTGGGGTCTGGTTATCCTCGTTGCCTTGCCAGGGCTAGGAGGACCGCCCATTCTATTAGCATAAAGCAAGGCGAACTGCGTGACCGGTGTACCGTTAGCCGCCATTTATGACGTTGCCGCCATAAATGGTCGTTGATCCCCATCACCGCGGAGAGGTGGTACATGAAGGAGAAAAACGCCTTACAAGGCTAAATTAACTTGGAAAACGTTTTTAGAGAATTTCAATAGTTATATAGAAATGTTCTAAACTTTTTATATCTTATGAGGTTTTGAGAATCGGTAAAACAGAAGAACTTTATTTTTTCTGATTATTATTCAAGTGAGCTGTTTTCCAAGAATAAACTGCAACTTTTCATGATTTCTTCACTCCTACGTGCTTTTCAGATAAAACTGCAACTTCTTTTAACAACCCAATGCATTAACTATTATTTATTCCTCACAAGATGGTCAAAGGTTTCACAATAACCAAGAAAAACGAAGTTGCTCAATCAGAAGCAGTGCTGGAGGGTCTTGTTGCAGCCGCCGTAGTTGACCTGAAAATTCGTCTTTTCTTATTTTCACTTTGAGAAGGCGTTGGTTTTTATGAAAATCGTTTTTCAGCGCTCAATAAGCCCTATCTTCTGTAAAAAGACTGCGTCTTGATTTTGCGCCCGACTAGAAACTACTTGCGCTTGGTGGCATTAAGTAGCATAAGAGAAGCGATAGGAACAGTATTAACGTTGGAGCTCATTTTTGATAGTCAAAAACAGGGCGGGTAAATGCGCTCAGTAGATAATTATCATGGTCTAACTGTCTGCGCTCTCTCGTTCTCTTGATGATTTTTTTCTGTAGGCGAGAGAAAGAGAGAGCGCAGACGGTTAGAGAGGTGCTCACCTCGAAGCCGATCTCATCCATTTGGCACATGTAGGGGCGAACGGCCGGTCCGCAAATAATTGCATACAAGCTGTCCATGCAGTTGATGTACTGGTTGTAGGCCCTGCAAATATTGATTTAATCTTTTCAATTTGATCTCTATAGCTTGAAATTGTTCAAATTTTTGCGCTCTTGGTATTTTCTCATGACCTCGCCGGTGAAGGAGAGGAGGGCGCAGACAGGCAAGCCTGTTTAAAGTCGTAACGAACTCACTTGCAGACGTCGGTTCCGTTGTTGACCGAGGCGATGTAGGTATTGTAGCAGGATTGCAAGTCGCTGGACTCGTAGGTGTCCACCTTCAGGATGCAGTTCCAGTTCTTGGAGAGGACTGCAACATAGTCGATTGGTTAAAGATAAATTCGACATTTCAGAGGTCGCAGGGTCCGTCCCGCTCGTGATTTTTGCAAGTTTCAATAGTTTTCACCTTGACGTCCGTCAGTGCATTGGTAGTCTCCAACGTAGTAGAAGGTACGGAATTCAAAGGAATCGTTGGGAGGAGAGTTGAACCAGTTGGCGAAGCTGGCAGGGGTCAGGCAGGAGTTGAGGTCGACTCCTTGGAGGCAGGTGTCCAGGGCCAATTGCCACCTGAAAATAGCTTTCTAGAGGCCAGATTCAAATTTCAATGGATGTAGAACAAGACCAGCACAAATTAAAAAACATTAGATACTCTAAAAACGAACGTGCAGGACTGGTCGAATCCAGCTGGGCCTGACGCGTTGAAAAGAGCCAACCGAGCGGCGAAAAAGTTCTGGAAAGTGACTTGCGACGACGAGACGTTGTAGCTGTTCAGCCAGGTTGAGAAACAGCCCTTGGCTTGCTGAAAAAGGGAAAGTTAGCTGAAAAAAATCTTTTGAAAGGTGGTTAAAAGTCTTGAATGACCTCGTAAAAAAAATTTTTTTCTTGAAATTTGGTCCATCTTCTTCAGGCCCCTCAGCTGGACTATACAAGAAAAAATGATTGAAAGTTTAATATTCGAAAGAAAAATTAACTTACATCATTTTGATCCGAGGAGCAGCTCTGCTGAGCAATGAGGTTGTGTGCTGAAAAATTTCGAATAATTACAATTTTTTATCTACAAAAGATGAACAAAATGCTAGGAATCATCTTTTCTTGTAAAGAAGTTATCCTTGTGAAAATCTTGAATGCTTATAAATTTTCAATTTTTTGTGACAAAAAAAATTGAACGAACCGAAAACGCCGACGAGAAGGAGGACGAGAGCAGTTTTCATGGCTGGTTGTTGCACTGATGCTACGAATTCAGCAGCCTGTTCAACTGTTTATATATCAATTTATCGATAAGAAACGTGGCTGATAAGCTTCCAAGACATGGATCCATTTTTCAGGCTCCGACGTCACGATCACATCATTTTTCCAAGATCCAAGATCGAAATGACCTAAAATTTGTCCTGATAACATGACACGTAATCAAGAACAACAGACACTGAGTCGGTTTTTCTGATATGACGAATATTATCCGTCGTTAGTTTGTTGTACGATACGATTTTGTTATCAAATTCTAGTTTTAGTTATCAAAAAATTATCAGTTTAGCTGATTTTGATTTCTTGATAGGTATGAGACGGATCTGTACTCTTCGTCATATCTTTTGTGATTATTCATTCCAAGAGATTAAAAAGAGAAATTGCTCATTTTTCAAGCGCACGGAAGTAGAACCACTAGAAAGTGGTAAATTTTGTTTCGAAAAAATCACATTGAGCGTGATAAATAATTGAGAAAAAATTTGAAGTTTAACATTCATTCAGTCTCCAGGAAAATGTTGAATCTGCTGAATAATGGAATATTTGAAGGGATCTTTGTCGGTTCGCGCAACGCAACCAATCTTTGACCAAAAACGGCTCGTAGGTGATCTCGCCAATGGGGTCCTGGTCGTGCAACTCCACGCGTTTCAGCCCATGGACGCCATTCCCCAATTTTCTTCGCCCAAGGTCTTCTCCTACAGCGATCTTCTTTGTGAAAAGCCATTTTCTCTTCACAGCTTCCAACCGAACTTCGCGTAGCTTCAGCTTTTTATAGAGCCAGGAGTTTCTTCTTCTGTTGAGTAACGTTACTCCGAGCATTCATAGCTTCATTTTGCGCTGTGCCGTTTGCAGGAGGTCCCTCTGTTTCTTTTTTAGAGTCCATGTTTCCGAGCCATAAAGAGAGGCTGGTTCGGCGAATCCTGCGAAGGTGTTGGAAAGGTAACCTAAATGCCTGCCAGAAGGCTTTCAGAAGCCTGCTGGAATGCTTATGGGAAGCCTTCGGCAGGCTTTTTTTCTAAGTAGAAGGTGTTTTGTCTGTTCCGACCAAGACAGTCACATTTTGAAAACACAGCAGAAAAAAAGCTACCCTAAGCAGCCTTCCTTGCACTTTTGCTCTACAAAATTTCAAAGTTGGCAGGAAAAAAAGGCCCTTCAAATTTAGTCCATGAAATATAGATTTTTTTAAACTAAAAAAAGAAAGAAACTGACGCAAAATTTTTTTTCTAGCTTTAAGATGAATTGCTTATAAATTTCAATTTGACTTTCAATTTTTTTGTTCCACCGTATAATCTAAGGTTTGCATGGAAAAAAAAGTAAGAATAAAAGTTCGAAAAGATTTTTTTAGTTGACCTTATATGTCTTCGGATGATTTTTAAATTTGTAATTCCTTCGCATAGGAAAAAAAGTTTACGCTCCAAAAGCCGGATTTTACGCTCTTCCATCGTTAATTGTTTGCAGACAACCTTTTGCTTAATGCTTTCGATGAATGATTTAAAAAAAATTATCAACCAATATTTATTCATGAATAGGGTACAAGATGTTCAAAGGCTACATAAATTTGACAGAAGGTTCGAAGTTGCTCAGCTAGAAGCAGTGCTGGAGGGTCTTGTTGCAGCCGCCGTAGTTGACCTGAAAATTATTTTTTCTTCTTATCTTTTGAAAAGGCTTTTGGCTTTCATGAACACCGTTTTCATTGCTCAAAAAGGCGAAAGAAAGGCGAGGGAAAGAGAGAGCGCAGACGGTTGAAGTTATGCTCACCTCGAAGCCGATCTCGTCCATCTGGCACATGTAGGGTCGGACGGCGGGACCGCAAAGAATCGAATACAAGCTGTCCATGCAGTTGATGTACTGGTTGTAGGCCCTGCAAATATTCATATTTTCAGTTTGATCTCTACAGCTCGTAAAAGTTCAAATCTTTGCGCTCTTGGTATTTTCGAGTTCTCATGACCTCGCCGTTGAGGGAAAAGAGAGCGCAGACAGGCTAGACTGTTTCAAGTCGTGGCGAACTCACTTGCAGACGTCGGCTCCGCTGTTGGTCGCTGCAATGTAGGTGTTCCAGCAAGATTGCAAATCGGTGGCCTCATAGGTGTCGACCTTCATGATGCAGTTCCAGTTTTGGGAGAGGACTGGAAATGTTCCAATTTTCAAGTTTTTTAAGACCGTTCTGTAGAAAAAGTCTTACCTTTACGTCCGTCAGTGCATTGGTAGTCTCCAACGTAGTAGAAAGTGCGGAATTCGTAGGAGTCATTGGGAGTTGAGCCGAACCAGTTGGCGAAACTGGCCTGGGTCAAGCAGGAGTTAAGGTCGACTCCTTGGAGGCAAGTGTCAAGAGCGAGTTGCCAGCTGAAATATTTTTTGAAAGCTATAATCGAAAGCTTTTCAAAATTTCTTCATACAAAAGCTGAACTCGATCTATAAATAGTTCAATCATCTATTGAATTTTGTTGTCCTTCTACAGTTCCGGGAAAAAAATTGTGAAACGTAGAAAGTGTGCTCCAAGGACAATTGACTATTTTTGAAGGTTAAAATGATTTCAAGGGGAATTTCAACAACTCCTTGTCAAAGAACATATCCCGATGAATTTCAAAGCTCAAAAGGAAGAAAAACCAACACGCAGGACTGATCGAAGCCAGATTGTCCAGTCGCATTGAAAAAGGCCAGGCGAGCGGAAATGAAGTTTTGGAAGGTGACTTGGGAGCTAATGTTATAGTTGCCCAGCCAGGTTTGGAAGCAGCCCTTGGCTTGCTGAAATTCAAATAAATGTTTTAGTTTTATTTTTTATTCTTCCTTACATTGCTTTGATCGGAAGAACAGGTCTGCTGTGCGATGAGGTTGTGGGCTGAAAAGTGTGAATAAATTGATTTAACTTAATTTTTTCGATCAAGATTTAATTGTTCTCTTCTTATGAAGTTAGAATGTATATCTCGAAAGAAAGTACAGGCAAATTTTTAAATTCGGTGAAAAAGAGAAGAAAACAGAAGAAGACTAATCTCAAAAGTACGGGTTGAAATCGATGGAAAAGGCCCTTTATTCTTAAGAAGGTGTAACAATTTTTAAATTTTTTTCTTTTCCGCGGTGTGAAGAGCTTAGTTCTCAACAAAGCTATAGAAAATCTTATCAAGTTGACAAACAACTAAATAAAATTGATCGAACCGAAAACGCCGACGAGAAGGAGGACGAGAGCAGTTTTCATGGCTGGTTGTTGCACTGATGCTACGAATTCAGCAGCCTGTTCAACTGTTTATATATCAATTTATCGATAAGAAACGTGGCTGATAAGCTTCCAAGACATGGATCCATTTTCAGGCTCCGACGTCACGATCACATCATTTTCCAAGATCCAAGATCGAAATGACCTAAAATTTGTCCTGATAACATGACACGTAATCAAGAACAACAGACACTGAGTCGGTTTTTTTCTGATATGACGAATATTATCCGTCGTTAGTTTGTTGTACGATACGATTTTGTTATCAAGTTCTAGTTTTAGTTATCAGAAAATTATCAGTTCAGTTTCAGGTTTTGATTTCTTGATAGTTATGAGACGGATCTGAAATTTCTGTTGGAAGTTGTGATGACTCATTTGAAAAAAATAAAAAAATATAAAAATTTACAATTATTTTAAAAGTAAGAAGTCGGTTTTGATGCACTTGTTCGCTGCTCGATGTCTTCGCGCGCAAGTAGTTTGTGGTCGGATGCATTCTAAAGCAAGCTCAGGGATCTTCTTATGACTAGTATAGCTTACTTCATACATATGTTTGGATTTCACAAAAAAAAATTGGGTTCATCCGGAAAAATCACGTTTTACCCCTTTTTACAAAAAAAACAAATCTTTTTTCCTCCCTGCTCACAAAACTCCATCCACCAGTGATAATGCCTTCAATATGAAAGTTCACAGAATCTTTAAAATCTCCAAATTATAATACTGTTTATTTCACTATTATCTATATGTCGCTCTCACGAGAGAAAGAGAGAAAAAGATAAAATGGTCTACTTTACACTTTTTATTGACTGATAAAACATGGCAATTCCTTTTTTGCTTTCCACTTTTCCGTGGAAAATCGTTGATTTTCACTATATTCATGAAGATTTTGGCGTTTTCAGCGGATTTCTAGTGAACTTTGAGTTTCACGGGTCAATTCCTATTAACTTAAAGATTTTTTTGACTTTTTTTCATTCAAAAAAATACTTAAAAACAACTTGAAATGGTCGGAAAAATTTTTTTCGAAATGAATAAAAAAACTCACGATCAAAATCTCATTTCAAATGCTCAGAATGTCATTTCTCGCCCCAAAAAAATAGCGATAATTGGTGAAGGGGTCATTGGATGTTCTACAGCCCTACAAATCGCGGAATCTCTACCAAAAGCTCAGGTTTTTTTCTGATTTTTTAAAGTTTGGACCGAAATTCTAATGAAAAAGCTATTCAGATCACGATATTCCACGATAATCCTTTCGAAAAATCGTGCAGCGCTGGCCCTGCCGGCCTTTTCCGGATCGATGATGAGAAATACAGGTTTTTGTCCTTTTTATAATATTTAAGGTATAATTTTTCAAGGGAGTACGGTAGAGAAACATTCTCCTGGTTAGCCAAACTTCATCGAGAGAAAAAAGGAAGCGAAACTGGGGTCAAACTTCTTTCCGGTCATATTCAATCGGACTCTAGAGAAAGGTTGGAGCAACAGGTTTGAAAAAAATTTTTCAAGCGTCCTGGTCGCATTTGGAATGGCTCAGAATGCTTTAAAGTATTCCGATACCTTTTTTCTCCAGAAGTTTCAGACTGGAAGCACTTTAAAGCTACCGCTTCACATAATTCTTGCTTTGAGCCTTCCCAAATGCGGCAAGGCAATTTTGAAATGAACGAAAAATCCAAATTCTGTTCAGGAAAGAGCATACGGCGATATCGTGTACAATTTTCGTTGGCTGACTGATCGAGAACGTACAGATTTGTTCCAGAATTCTTCGAAGTAAGTTCATTAAATTTGCAAGAAAAATCTAAAAATAAAATATAAAAAAATTTGGAAAACTGAAGGAATTCAATCAAAAGTTTTCAAAAAAGATTAAAAATCAAAGCTTTATCTTGGAATTTCAAGGTTTTAAGATTTTTTCCAAAAAAGAGCTATTCAATGTGATTTCCAAGCACAAGATTTTATCCAATCAAGTGGTCACTAAAGGACACTCTTCACCATTTAAGAGGCCACTTAACTTGTTAATTTTTAATACCTTGAGTAAGCCATAAAAGGGGATTATTTGATCATTTTTATATAAATTTTTCTTCAAGAAAAAATCCAGCTCCATTCAGATACTGCATTCACTATACGGCCTACGCATCTGAAGGAAATTTGTACGTCCCTTATTTGAAGAAGCTGCTGATCAATCTTGGCGTCAAGTTTGAACAGAGGAAGATTGAAAGCCTCGAACAGGTTTTTTTCAGAAGTTGATACATTTATCGCAGGATTATGATTCAGTTAGGTGAAGAGAGTTTCGATGCGGTTGTCAATTGCGCTGGTTTGGTGGCCGGAAAACTGGCCGGCGATGATGATTCAGTTTTCCCCATTCGAGGCGTTGTTTTTTTGAGGTATTTTTGTTATTTTTTTATATTTTTATTCCTTATCAAGAACTTTCTGGATAGCTGAAGCTTCTCAACTTTCAGGAAGCTTTTTGACGAGAAAACTTCGATTTTAAAAAAATTTGAAGATGGGATCAAATTTGAAAAAAAGAGGTTCTTTGGACCCTAAAAATTCATTGAAAAAGTGAATTTTTTCCAGTTTACTATTTTTTGCTTCATTTTGAGAC
Source organism: Caenorhabditis auriculariae (assembly GCA_904845305.1). Taxonomy (NCBI): domain Eukaryota; kingdom Metazoa; phylum Nematoda; class Chromadorea; order Rhabditida; family Rhabditidae; genus Caenorhabditis; species Caenorhabditis auriculariae. Next base: position 524,054 of record CAJGYM010000027.1, read on the forward strand.
ATGTTTCTTTTTTCTAGTTGAATCAGTTGATCATGAAAAATCTTAAAAGTTTGAAAAGTCTGGGATTTTTCAGGTCGACGCTCCTTGGCACAAGCACTTCCTCTACCGCGACTTTTCAACCTTTTCAATTCCAAAGTTGGTATTCTTATAGTCCGTTTTCCGCGACTTGAAAGGGCAGGACTTCTCTGCGCCCTCCTTATCTCTCGACGTCTCTCTCATGTTTACTTGCTGCTTCACTATTTCTCTGTCCTCGCCGGTGAGGGAGCAGAGAGACGCAGACAAGCGAAAAGTCTCGAGTCGCGGTGGACAGACTATACGAAATTCTGGAAATATTTCATTCCTTTCCGGTTTGAAAGAAAATCTGACTATCTGCACTCTCTTCCTTCCAGTGGTTCTCTCGCTTTTGAGAGAAAGAGAGAGCGCAGACAGTCAGAAAGCTTCAAGTCGCAGCAAATAAATAAAGTATCGAAAAATAGTTCATTTTCCAGAACTGATTGTGTAGTCCTGGGGTCAGTGAAACAGGAAGGTCGTTACGAGACTGAAATAACGGACGAAGATCGTCAGGACATTTTAAAGCGATATATTGAGCTTCACCCAGCTATGAAGGTTGGAAATAGTTTTTTTTTTCCGTGATTTCATTTTTAGGAGCCAAAAATCCTACGCGAATGGCTTGGATTGAGGCCTTTTCGAAAGGAGATTAGAATTGAAGCTGTTGAGAAGACAACGAAAAGTGGAAAACCATACACGGTAGGCTTTCTTTTCAGAGGTTTATGATAAAGAAAGATAAAATTTTTGGATGGAAAAGTCATGAAATGAGATTTCTTTCAAAAAATCGAAAAACAAACTTGCTTTTGAAAAGTTCTTTGAAAAAAGTTACCCCCTATAGGAACCACTCTGAAGCTCCTAAGTAGTACCTTTCTTTTGAAAAATCATTAAATGTTTGATTTTGTATTGAAAACTTGTTTATCACACGGTTTTCCTTATTATCTTTGAATAAGGCCCTTTGTTTTTTCCTTTTCTTTTTACTCTGAGAAGGTTTTTTTCAGATTATTCATCACTATGGCCACGGCGGCAACGGCTTCACCCTCGGCTGGGGTACGGCGAAAAAAGCCACGAAACTCTTACTTGATTCCCTTGACCGATCATCAACCGTAAATCGTATCAAACTTCCTTCAAAGCTATGAGACTAATAAAAAGCTTCTTTTTTTTTCAAACTCTTACACATGACTTACCGCACTGAATATCATAAGCTTTAAAAAAACGTCACTTTTTTGATAGTTATAAGCAGGTGATTTTTGTTCCGAATGGAAAAAAGCTAGTCTTATTCTTCCTGAGTTACATAACTTTGAATATAATTCCTATCTTTTTGTCTTGTTGAAATTTGAGTCATTGGAACTTTTTTTGGGTACATTTTCGATTCGCCGATAGCTACTGACATAAACTGTGGGTTACCATAGGCAAAGTCGGAAGGACCCTCCGAGGGTCATGAAGACTGCTGGAAGGCTCCATAGAAATGTTACTTTCAAGGTGATGAAGGGTTCCTTTTTTGTGCCTTTTTGCTCCATTTTCTCAACCCTTATGCACCATTTTTGCTGCCTTTCCCTTTCTTCACCATTTCTCGAGCCTTCAAAATCCCAGAAAAATGGTCGATAAACGCTCCAAAACGGTAACAGTAACCTTTTTTGAGCCTTCCTATTTTAGCGGCCACTATCCACTATTCCGACTGTAATATTCGTCTCAGGATTTTCCAAACCCCCGATTTTTCCAGTTTTGTGAAGCATTGCAAATGAAATGTGTATGCATGAAAGTATATTTGGAAAGATACGTTTCAAAAAATTATTAAACCTCATTTTATCCCTATTTTGCTACTTCAATTATGATCTTGACATTTTCCGCTTTTAAAATTTTTTTTGACTTGTTGGGGTTCTCTTCTAATTTAAAAAAAATCATTTTTTTTTGAAGTTCTGTATCGCGCACAAACTGAACTTCAAAATGTAACCTTTCGAGCATTGAATCGCAATTTATTTGATGGAAAAACCCTTAAAAACTTGTTCTTTTTCAGATTCAAGTTCAATCAGGTCATCTTCGTTTCCGAGTAGATGGCAGCTCCCGAGAAAAAATTGATTGATTTGTACGATTCTCTTCAAGGTTATTTGTAATACTCTTTCTCTGTTCTTTGGTTTAAAAACGTTTTAAAAAAATCAGGTCTGAAATCAGAATTATTTATTGGTCTAAAAAGGTGTTGTTTGAAATAACGAAAGGAAAAAAACGCCGTCATTTTTACATTTGAATGGAATTTTTTTAAACGAAGTTGAAATGGAAAAAAATTGAGTTTTTTCATTTAAAATGTCTAAACTTATCATCGAACAAATTAATAATAAAAGGCGGAAATAATATTTCTTAGGAGTCGGTATTTATTAAGAAAAAGTTCTTGTAAATTAAAGAATTAACTTTTTCCAAATAAGAATTTTTCAGTAAAAAAATTAGCCAATTTTTGCATGAATATTTCTGTTTTTCCTCAAATATTTTATTGTAAATTTAACTTTTTTTATACAATTTCATTCTTTTTTTCTGGAGGTAAAAAAAGTAGAAATAAGAAATTTGTAAGTTCTGAAATCTTTTTTTTTAGTAACCTGCCGAAATATGATTATTCCGAAAAGTGACTTCTTGAAAGGTTTACAGCTCAAAAATTATTTTTAATCTTCAAAAAAATGTTTTTCTTTCACCTGCAATCGATCTGTACTTGGGCCAGGTGTAAAACAGCTAATAGGAGATTAAAATCAGAGTAAGAAAAATCTTCAATTCAGTTAGAAAGTCAATGGACGCCTTGTCGCTGTTCGTCTTACATGCTGACCAAGGAACGACAAATTTTCATTTCGCTCTCAGCTTATTTTTTTTGTTATTTTGTGCCTTCATTTCCGTCATCGCTATTGCTACTGTTCTCGAAACGAGGTGAGAATCTAGTCAACCCGAGAAAGCTGTGAAAAAAAAGACGTTTCCTCCAATTGAATAAAATGTTCCTATGTAAAATGTTTGATTAGAAAAAAAAGAACTCACATCAGAGATTCTGACGAGAAAGGAGATAAAGGGAAAATGAAATAGATGCTCCGAATTTCTTGCAAAGACACTGAACTTATGTGATTTTGCTCAGAAAAAAAAAAATTGAAAGCTCACCAATCACTTATCAATCGAAGATTTTTGCTCCACCAGGCTGTAAAAATAAACAAACTTGAACAAGATGAGGAAATAGGAAATTTAAAATAAAAAAGATTAGCCAAAAGGAAAAAAAAACGAAAAAAAAAATTAAAAAATTGAACTCTCCGCGAATGCATCGGTGTGTCTGCAGAACTCACCACTACCGAGGATGGTACGACAAAATCTCAAGTCCGCAAATCTCGAGGACCGTAATCTTGTGTACGCAGATCTAAAAGTCCCATAATCTTGAAACCAAAATCTTGGAGACCGAAATCTTGGAAACCACAATCTTGGAAAGCAAAAAAATCTTCCTTTTTTAGTCTTCTTTATTGCACTTTATCTACTTATATTCTCTCGTTTGGATCACCGAATACAATTTCTGATAAAATCTATTCGCAAAAGCGTTGATTTTTTTACTTTCCAAGATTGTGGTTTCAAGATTTTTGGTCTCCAAGATTTTGGTTTCCAAGATTTTGGGACTTTAGATCTGCGTACACAAGATTACGGTCCTCGAGATTTGCGGACTTGAGATTTTGTCGTACCATCCTACCGAGTATATCCACTTCTTTTCCACTTTTAAGGTCTTTGAGCGTTTATATTTCTAAGTATTTCAATAATATTGAGCCAATTATGTCAGCTATCAATGTGTGTAGTAGTTTCCTGCACTATGCCGCTAACTTTTTTTGCCACTAACCTAGATTTTTTACAGCGTCTACCATTGGAACATCCGTCGCTTGTATATTTTCACAACATTTAGTTGGATTGAAATGGCCTCAGCAAGATTATTCATATTCATTCATCAGAAAAACTGTTGCGAAGGTTAGATTTATTTCCTGATCAAAAATATTGATAGTTTTTCCAGAAGCTGATCATGTAGCAAATGAAAACCACATAAATTATTCCAGTCATAAATATCTTTATATTGCGGCCTGTTTGAGATATTTTTACGTGTACAGCATCACTTCTGTGCCCTTGTGTGTGATGATCGAGAGAGGCCTTTCAACAGTATTAATACAGTTGGTTTTTCATGATGTGAAAAAAATGAATTGGAAAGCTGCATTTTAACAGAAAAGGCTTTGATTGAAGAAGAGTATCTTGATAATACTTGTAGAAATTTAATCAATAAATTACTTGAAAAAGATTCACTCGATTTCAGAGACTATGAACGTAAAAAGCGACTTTGGATTTTTGTAATGCTTGTGGTCCTTAACAATTTATATTCTCTTATTTTTTGCCATTTAACCTTGGCGCGATTGATGACTCTACGCGATGTTCTACTGGTTATCGCTGTTCCAAACGTCTTCACTGGAATTGTAAGTCTGAAACTTTGAAAAAACGTGATATTATATATCTGTTGAATTTTAGCTTTATGCCTTTCTCTACCGTTACAATTATGAACGATTAAAAGTTTTGGAGAAAAACGCAAGGGAAAAACGTTATTCGTTGTCTATTAGATATCAACTTGAGGAAAACGTGAAGGTCTTCTCGGTGAGTATTTTAATATGTATTAGAATTTGGTCGCATTTGGAATGGCTAATGCTGTCTAGCGTAACTCGTTTTAGGTCTGGCGCGCTTTGAAGCTTTTTCTGAACTATTTCAATTGCTTGGGGAAAATATTGAAACAAATAAATATTTTATCTATAAAGAGGTGATTCACCATTTATTATTTTTCCAGGCACTCGTCACATTTTTCTTTTTTTGTCTTATTCTAATCGTCATTTTGGTTTTTATAAAAGCGACACCTGTTATTTTTGCCATTGACGAGTATTTTGAACGGTTGGCCGATGGGATTGTTGATTTTTTCTCATACTTGTCAGTTCATTTTTTTTTAACTTTTGACTGGTTTTTTTTTTCATTTGGAAGTTGGAGAATCTCAAAATCAAGTTAGTGTGGGGGAAGGCTTCAATCACACTCAAGTTGATATTGTACAAGAAAATCAATAATTTTTACCCACCGAAGCTTTTTTTTTTCAGGAACCCATTATTTCTTGTTCCGATTGGTATCGGTACAATACCTGCTTTTAGGAAAACTTTTATCCGAGAAATTCGTCGTTTATTTCTCTCAAAACGTCGTCAAGCTCCTTCTGTTCCTTTCCCTGCGGTTTCTCAAACCGTAGCAACGGAGTTATATTTTGAAATGTTCAACAAAAGTGTCTTACCGGCGACAAAATATTGATTTTTCGTCATTGTTTGTAAATAAATTATACAAAATTGAGTCTTCACATGACAAGTTTATGAAAGTTCAGATTTGTTTGGACCGCTCCTTCTTTTATTTATACTATCGTCAGATCGAAATAAGGTATAGAGAAATTGCAAATTACCGTAAAATCAGGTTTCTTCCCCCTCAGAATTGTCCTAAATCAATATTTCAAACTGTCAAAATGTCTAATTTCGAAAATTCGCTGCCATAATGAAGCTCTCTTTCTATAATCTAAGGAAATTTCATCAAAACCGAAAGATCGGAAACCAAAAAGATCAACCAAAGATCGACAGGCTACGTACATTCCACCGTGTATCTTATTTGAACAGCCCGGCTAGCGAATTCAAAAAATCAACGTCGTCATGGATTGCATGGAAAAATGGCTATCCTACTTATTTCTCTCCAAAAAATCAAAATCTTGTTCGTTGCTGTATTTTGTGTGGCGATCTGTTCGTTGATCTATTTCCGGCAAGGGGATTGGATCAAGTTGGATGGGAATAGGGGTGAGTTCTGAACATCCAAAAACCTTTTTAAGATCTAGGAATCTGAAAATAGATACGTGAATTTTGTCGATGGAGCGCACAAAACTCGTTTTTTAAGGCTATTTTTCCATGTCATCATTCTTGAAAAAAAAAATCATATTTATTTTGAAAAAACTCAAAAATTCTCATGTTATGTAGGTTTCTCTTTGGAGCGCGTTTCACTATCGTAAACGGTTGTTCTTCTTCTTCTTCTTACACCTTTGTACCGCTTGAGCGGCGTCGGCGCCCCAAGTCGATTCGCCGAGGTCCTATCCTGATATCAGTGGACTGGCTCCAGTGACATATCCGTCCTTGTGTGCGACGGCTGGGGATTATGAAGCCGTGGTTTTCTTACGACCAACATTTCTTAAACCCCTTGGTTGGGTCGGGGCGGGGATCGAACTTGTGAACCTGTGGACCGTAGACAGGCACACAACCTGTTGCGCTACGGCGCGCCCCATCGTAAACGGTTATTTTTTAATTTTTTTTCCAGTCAGAGCTCCACCACAACTTTCCCCGTATCGAATATTCATTTCGGAAGCTCACAAATTCCCAAAGAACTTCAATATATTCGAAACTTGCCCCAAAATAAAGGTTTTCAGACATATTTATAAAAAAAAATCAAAACAATTTTCAGAAATTTTGTGAAGTATCAACTGATTTTTTTATCATTCTGACGCGGTTGTATATCATAAAGATGACATAAAAAAAATGAAAAATATCGAGTCGGACCTATTGGATTCTTCTGTTATCCAAGTTTTTATGGTTCGATGAAGCTCAAGATGCTTGAGTTTCGATGAAAACGTCAGTGGTACGTATGTTTTCCGTTTTTTTTTTCTCGACGATACATTTTTAGTATCAATTCATTGGATTATGTCATATAAAGTTGGCTCTGAAGTTTATTTTCCGAGGGGATTCTTTCATCAAGAAAATTCTGTGAGTTTTCTCAATTTTTCCCAACAAAAATATTAGTTTTAGAACCTTACTTTGGACAATATTTGGTCCAAAAAAGACGCCAAAAAGTCGATTTTATTCCTTAAAGGTTGTGGAGAAGAGCCTCAGGAGAAATACGTCGAGTTTCTCGGAAAAATGGGCCTCAAAGTTTGATTCTTATAATGTTCTAGTTTAAATTGATTCAGATTGATCATGTAGACGCCTGCCACGTCAATAGCAACATCAATTACGATGAATTTGGGTGAGTTTGGCGCCACGGCCACTCGAAGATCTCGTGGTGTAGTGGTTATCACATCTGTCTAACACACAGAAGGCCGGCGGTTCGAGCCCGCCCGAGATCAAATTTTTTTTGCCTTTTATTCCAAAGACATTTTCAGGGAATATATGCTCATCTTCGCGTTGGAATCTAGTCAGTGTGTGTCTTTCATAACGGAGAAGGTCTTTGACATAATGTCGAAGGCGAAAGCTGTGCCAATAGTTCCTAAGTCAACAGTTTTTGCTGGACACCAGGTATTCCCCGTTTTCGCATCAAAAAGAAAGATTTTAGACACCAAAAAGCTCGTATATTTCGATAGAGGAAGGTGGTTTCAAGCAAAATATCGAGTTAGCAATTTGGAACAAGACTGAGTACTTGAAGTATCACGAGTGGAGAAGAACCATGAGGTGAGAAACACCGTGGTCGCATTTGGAATGGTTTTTGAAGCGTTGCGGCTGAAGAAACTTTATTTCAAAGTTTTGAGACGCTCTGAGCCATTCCAAATGCGACCAAAAACTTCCTAAAAAATCAAAAACTTTGAGGCTCCTGCCGAAATGGAACGAGTTCACTGGATTCTGTTCTTTGTGCAATAAATTGATAGAAAATCAACGAAAACCTCTTTGGAACTATTATAATATTTATGATCTGAAAAAGTTCTTTACTTCATTCCCGTGTGAAAAGGATGTATATAAATCTTGATTTCGATATTTTTTATTGTCAGAAAAAACCCTGAATGAAAATCGAAAGTTTCCATCTCGGAAAATGACTCAAAATGACAAGGGATGAAAAAATTATTCGAAATTATCGACTCTTTATTCTATCGATCAAATATATCAGTTAATCGTAGTAGAATTTGTCAGTTTGGTCATTCTTCTCTTGGAGAAAATTAGTGTAGACTCTTCCTTAGGCCTCCGAACAAACTCAAAAAATATGAAAGACACAAAAATCTTTCGCTTCTGAGAGTTTCCAATGATCAAAGATAAAGGTACGATAAAACCTGAAAATCGGCGTTTTGAGAGGAAAACGAAAGAAATTCGAACCTGAAATCAAAAGATTCGAAACAAAAAGCGTGCAGCTCATACACAAAACTAACATATTGTCGAAAGAGGCGACCACAAAAAACTTGTCAAATGACGAAAACTGTAAATTGGCGACGTTTCGCAACCTTTTTTGCGTTTTTCAAACTAACGAATGAATAAATGGAGATCGGTAGAGCTTGTAGAACGACTGTTTTATGGTTTCGATTGGTAGAAACGGAAACCATGGAGATTTGTTTCTTGATATTTCTCAAAATGAGTAGATAACCAGAGATTGTGAGCACAGCCAGTGTGATTTTGACAGTGAAAGCGACCTAAAATGAGATCTAATCTCGGGTTTGAAGTTTCCTTTCTTGTGTAGGATTTTAAACTTAGTTTCTCACATTTTTCTCACATTCATCACATTCCCCCTCATAACCATATAGGAACCACTCTAGCCTTCCTAAATAACGTAAACTTACATAATAAGGAGTTGCTAGTATATCGACTATGAGCTCGAATTCTACAATTGCAACGACTTGCGAGCAAATGTACATTAACACGTACGCAAACAGGAAAAACGCAATAGGCACCGACAAAAAAGTTGCGGTAGCCAAGGCCCTGAAAAAATTAATCATTTCATTCGAAAGAAGCTGAAAAGTAACTTCTTTCTCGGGAAGCCCCCTCATAAAAAAATCATTAAGAATTAAGAATTGGGTCTGCAATATAGTTTCGAAAATGGACTGTTCGACCGACCGTTCGACCAAAATTTTTTAACATGTCATAATAAACGGTCATTGGTCGAACGGTTGGAGTTTCAACATTTCAACATGTCACTTCAGAGTGACATGTTGGTTTTCGACCGTTCGAAATGTCACTTCGAAATTAGTCGGTCAGGTTTCGACCGTTCGAAATGTCACTCTTAAAATGGTCGGTCGGTTTCGTAAATTCAGGAAACTGGTTGGTCAAACGAAAGTTCAGAAGAATGACATGTTATAACCGTTCGAAAAACTGAACGGTCCAATCAGTTGAACGGTCTAATAGGTCGAACGGTCAAATTTTAGAACACTAGTCTGCAAGACTGAGAGATTCTTAAAGTTATCTGAAAGTTGCAGATCTTACAATGAGAATTTGGAACTTTTTAATTTTCTTGATCTCACGGATCTTAAAAATAGTACCATTCGAGATATGAGAAAAATAGTACCATTTGAGGTTCCTACAAAACCCTTTCGCAATACTGAAGAAACTGAAAACTCGATGCAGGCACAGAGCGGCGTCGAGAAAGACTAAGGTCGTAGGGGTCGTCATGAGCAAGAGAGGTTCAAAGAAGGTAGAAGGCGTTTTCGTAGGATCATAGAAGTTTGGAATCAGTCGGAGGAAAAATATAAAACCAGATGCGAAGCCAACAAGGCTCACAAATTCCATCCAAACGACGGCCGGATAGTAATCGAACTGTAGAAAATTCTCATTTTGATAACCCATTATATATATTTTTTTTTTGAAGGCACGTTAGCAGTAAGACAACGGATGTGTGTTGGAAAAATTATTATATTTGGGCTTCTTCTCAAAACTTCAACTTCAGTAGAAAAAAGCCAGGTTAACCTAAAAAAAAAAGGAAGAGAAAAGATCTAACCTTCTTGTCTTCCGGATAGCACTTTATTAGGATCCCAGTGAAGATAATGTGCAAAACGGCGAGGATCAAAAATTGAATGGACAAAATCGCGATAATATAGTTTGCATAAAAGCTGATATTTTTGATCCATTCGGTTTTTTTCAGAATATCAGCAACAACTTCTGGAGGTAATTTCTCCATTTGAGTTAAATTCGATGGTTTCAAGCTGAGAGTGGGGCCACTTGGGCAGGTGAAAGTTCATTTTTATTAAGACGGAGGTGCCTGAAAAATGGAGGAATAGTAAAGAAGTTGCTGCTCTCGTCATTGAAGCGAAAAGATCGACGAGGTTTTTTTTTCATTTTTTTTTTTTTTAACTATTGAAACAATTCAGATTTGAATCTTTCGCTTGCGAATGATATGTTCCTTTTTTAAAGCTTTATTTACACGGCTTTTTATTGAAGAAAGTTGCTCAGAAAGACAAATCGACGACGCATCGGCTGTTGATCTTGCCGTCGAGCATCCTTTGGTAGACCTCGGCGACTTCTTCCAACTTCACTTTCTCGAGGGGCACCTTGACGATGCCTCGTGCCACGAAGTCCATCGCCTCGTCGACGTCGGCTCGGTTTCCGACGATGCTTCCTTTCAGGGTCAGGCCTCGGAAGATGAACGGCGACGTGTCCAAGGTGATCTGGGAAAATGAAGAAAATTCAGGGAAAAACACTATTCTTTAAGGAATTTAGCCCAATTCAATAGAACGAGTTGCAAAGAAAATGGGATGACGTTAATGAGTCATATATTTTTAAACTTGAAAGTTGTGCCATTCAAAAAAGAATTTCTCCAAAACCGCTCCCGAAACTAGTGAGTTACAGTTGCCAGAAATATCTTACCCTTGAGTCCTTCGGAAGACCAACAAAGACAATAGTTCCGTTCTCACGAACATATTCAAAAGTTTGCTCCATCGGCTGTTTAGCTGCGGCCAAGTTGACCACACCGTGAGCACCTCCGTCGGTCAACTGAATTTTTATTCTCACCTTCATGTCATTTTAAAAAAATAACCTCAATAACGGTTTTGATCACATTTTTCGTGTCGAATCCGTCTACAAACCACTCGGCTCCCAACTCCAAACAATGGTCCTTTTTGATTTTGTTGTCGATGGCCACGACCCTCATGCCCATCGCCTTGGCGAATTGGATTCCCAGGGAGCCGAGACCTCCTCCAGCTCCCGTCAGAACTACAGTTTGGCCTGGCTTGACTTCCGATTGCTTCAGGGCCTTGTAGACGGTGACTCCCTGCAAATTTGGATCTGCTCGATCAGTTTTAAACAGATATTCTGAATCCTCGAAAAAAAGTTGAATAAACTCACGGCGCACATAATCGGAGCAGCTTGGGCCAAATTGGTGTGTGATGGGATTTTGGCGGCGTCGATCGCCCGAATGACGAGATACTCTTGGAAAGTTCCGGATCGATTGAACCCATAGTTTTGGGTCACTTTGCAATGTTGCTCATTTCCATTTTTGCAGGATTCACAGCTCAGACAGTGGTTGTTGAACAGCTAAAACTGTAAAATTTCTTGAATGTTAATCGATATTTTGAATCTTCAAACCGCAACGCTAATTGCATAAACCACAAAAAAAGCCGACCGGAAAAGAAATTGAGTTCCCTCCCTTTTTTTTTAAAAATAAGCCGAAGCAATACCTTCAATTCTCACCTTGATGCCAGCCTTATCACCAACTTTCCAGTCTTTGACTTTGGCTCCAACTTGAACAACTTCTCCAGCTCCTTCATGGCCGCCGATCAGAGGAAGTTCGGTGAAGAATTCCAAGTCGCCGAGCCAGGCATGAAGATCAGAATGACAGATTCCAGAGTACAATATCCTGACGAGGATTTCGTCGTCTTTCGGCTCAGGAATCGGGATTTTTTGAATATCCAGAGGTCCATTGAAGTGATCAAAGACCAGGGCGCGTTGCGTTTCGGGGAGACGAACCATTTCTGAGAGAATCGAGAAACTTTGCGAGAAACTGACGTCTTATATAGGGGGAGAGTTCTCGGTAAAAGAAATAAATGATAACAATTGGATGATGGATGACGGTTCTGAATTGGTTCCTACAGTGTAGGTTAGAAAAAAACATTGGAAAGACCTCGAATTCACTTCCTTTCTACCTTTTCGTTTGAGAAAAATATTTTCAAACAGAGTCGTTTGCACTATAGGTTAAAAGGAATCTTTAGGAATATTGCCCGTTTTCACAATTTTTAAATCACTTCGTTTGCTTGATGGTACAATCCCAACGCTTAGAGCCATTCCAAGTGCGACCATAAGCTGATGAGGCTTCAAACTATTTCCTATTTGAAAACTTTATTTTTTTAATTATTCTAACGTTGAAAAAAATCAAAAGGCCGTTGGTCTTTTTTTCACAACTTCGGATCAAAAGAAGTTCTTCACTTCATTTCTTTATGAATATAAACTTTTATTTCAGTCTCATTTAAAGCTTTATTTACACGGCAGCCTATAAATGTACACTTATTTTTTGAGAAAGTTGCTCAGAAAGACAAATCGACGACGCATCGGCTGTTGATCTTGCCGTCGAGCATCCTTTGGTAGACCTCGGCGACTTCTTCCAACTTCACTTTCTCGAGGGGCACCTTGACGATGCCTCGTGCCACGAAGTCCATCGCCTCGTCGACGTCGGCTCGGTTTCCGACGATGCTTCCTTTCAGGGTCAGGCCGCGGAAGATGAACGGCGACGTGTCCAAGGTGATCTAAAAAAAGGCTCTTTGGATTTGGCCGGATTTCAGGAAAAGAACGCGTGGGTTCTTAGAAGTTTTCTCGGTGAAAATTTAAGTCTACTTGAAAAGTTCTGAGATTTCATATGGAACGAGAGAGCGCAGACTGTATGAATGTCAAGCTTTCCAGAATAAAGATTTGATAAATTTGAGATTGAACCGTATGAACTCTTTTATGAGGAATAAAGAGAGCGCAGAACCTTAAAAGTTTCAGAGTATATCCTTCAGTTGCACCGACTTTCAACTGTCTGACTATCTGTCCTCTCTCTTTCTCTCATTTCAAAAGTATCGTACCACATGGAGGAATTTTTTCCCATCTCAATAATTTTTCAAAAGTTCCGTTTCTAGGATAAGAGCGATGCAATCATCTTATCATTGATTCTCTTTCTATTAAAAGAAATTGGAGAGTTTTTGCAGAGAAAGGAAGGGTCCAGACGGTTAGACGATATTCTGAGTTATGTGGTAGAGACTATACAAAACGAATAAAAAGTCCCTCATCTATTTTTTCTTAATTTTTTTTAGTAATGGTTTACCTTCGAGTCCTTGGGTAGACCCACAAAGACAATTACTCCATTTTCTCGGACATATTCAAAAGTTTGTTCCATTGGCTTCTTTGCTGAGGCCAAGTTGACGACACCGTGAGCTCCTCCGTCAGTCAACTGAATTTTTATTCTCACTTTCGTGTCTCTTCAATAAATGAAATACCTCAATAACGGTTTTGATCACATTTTCCGTGTCGAACCCGTCGACAAACCACTCGGCTCCCAACTCCAAACAATGGTCCTTTTTGATTTTGTTGTCGATGGCTACGACTCTCATGCCCATCGCTTTGGCGAATTGGATTCCCAGGGAGCCGAGACCTCCTCCAGCTCCCGTCAGAACTACAGTTTGGCCTGGCTTGACCTCTGATTGCTTCAGGGCCTTGTAGACGGTGACACCCTGCAAATTTTGACCTGCTTGATCAGTTTTTAACCGATTTCTCATTCTGAGTCCTCAAAAAGTTTGATAAACTCACGGCGCACATGATAGGAGCGGCTTCGGCCAAATTGGTATGAGATGGGATTTTGGCGGCGTCAATCGCCCGAATGACGAGATACTCTTGGAAAGTGCCTCCTCGGGTGAACCCGTAGTTCTGGCTTGCTTTGCAGTTCTGTTCGTAGCCGTTTTTGCAAGGTTCGCAGCTCAGACAGTGGTTGTTGAACAGCTGAAATTGACTTTTTATATCAAAAAATATTCGAGATTTCTTTTTTATTAGTTGCCTTAAGTGAATTTATCATTTCTCGCTTGAGAAAAAAGGTCTCTTAACGTTCATAAACCCCACCTCTGCTCTTTCAAACACCCCACGCAGTTTAAAAGATCATCTCGCGCTCTCATTGATAAAAAAAAAACTTCAACTCTCACCTTGATACCAGCTCGGTCTCCGACCTTCCAGTCCCTGACCTTGGCCCCGACTTCGATAACTTCTCCAGCTCCTTCATGACCTCCGACCAACGGGGCCGTGGTCATCGACTCCATTTCACCGAGCCAAACATGAAGATCAGTGTGGCAGATTCCAGAATACAGGATCCTGACGAGGATCTCGTCGTCTTTCGGCTCAGGAATCGGGATGTTGCGGATTTCCAGCGGGCCATTGTACTGATCGAAAATCAGGGCGCGTTGTGTTTCGGGAAGACGAACCATTTCTGAAAAAGACATTATGCGAGAAAGGACGTCTTATATAGCAGAAAAGGTTCTCAGGAAGAGAAACGATAACAATTGAATGATGAATGATGATTCTGAATCGCTCCCTATAGTATACGTTGGAAAGGTCCTGGACTCATTTTTTCTCTACCCTTTTCCATAAAAAGGAAAAAGTAATTCACCTACACTATAGGTAAGAAAGAACTGTGGTTTTTATAGAAACACTTTTTTTTTAGCCTACTCCGCCAAAAAATCCTTCAGGTATTGGACATTGAAATTTTGTACAACCTAGAAACTTTCGAAAGGTACCAGCTACCTTTGCAAAAAAAAAGTTAAGGAAGTTCATCCCGTTGATCTCAGGGCCCTCTTTTATAGGAGTTCCTGCAAGAGAATCACATGAGGGGTACTATTGACTCCGAGGCGTGGCTTCTTCTTTGGCACGTTCGCTACAACTGTTATTTCGCCCGAAACCCAGAAAACGATCATAAGATCAAGAATTGGTCGACCTTCACTCTCGTTTTCCTGCAAGGAAAGAGTGTAGTTTCATATATTTTTTTGGATTAGATATCACTTATTCCTGTTTCAGAGAGACAATGTCGCACATGGAATGGCTCAACGTGTAACGGCTTCCGCACGGTTACGTTAAAAACAGAAAACGCCTCCGGAAAGGAAAATGGGTATGCGACTGAAAATGAAGCAGCTTTAATATCATCACAATATGATCTAACGCGCAAGCCGTTTCAGGTCGGACGCGGTTTTCTCAGAGTTTTAGTTAACTTTTTTCTTCATGTTCAAATCTCAGGTTGAGGTCAAAAGGCTTTCTTCAATGTTTTCCAAGAAGCGCGAGCCGTTTCAAGTCGGGCGCGTCTTGTTATTTCTAAATTGAGGTTTAAAAAGCGTCTCATTGCGCTTCGATTTACTGTAAAGTGAACAAAAATCAGTACTTTCAAGGAAATTTGGAATCAAAGTTCTTGTGAAACAAGTTTTCCTAGAGAGAAACGAAACGTGACAATTAAGGGAACGGTCATTTCTCCAAGTTTTTTAAAATCACTCCTCTCATTTTTGACTTCTCTCTTTCTTTACTCATATTTAAACCTTTCATGTTGTTATTACATATTTTGGAAATTAAAAATTGATAAAAATTATTTAGTGAAGCTATGAGGACCTGTATAACAAGAAACTTTTTGGATTTTTTGAAAAAAATTGAGTGTGCATTTAAAAAAACAACACCGTCTTTTTTTCAATTTTTTTGCTTTTTTTCTTTGAAGTTGCCTTTTTTTCACTTTTTCCCATTTGTCGAATAATGCCATTATTATATTTATTATAATGGTCACAAAAAAACTCTCTTACTGATAACCAATGGTTTTCTAAATTCCTGATCTCAAAATTGCTGATTTCGCGTTTTCTTCAACGTGTTTATCATCCATAGAATGTTCATGGGCAGTAAAAAAGGCGGTTTCGAGATAAAAGTAATAGTTTGTTGAGCTTTTCATTGCGCTCCTTATGGTAGTTAGAACAAAAAAAGATCAATCCGTTCGAAAGATATCTAATTTTTTTATCCGCTCATGATTGCGCTTTTAATCAAATTATTTTTTTAAGGGTAAACCTCGAGAAGCTGTTTTTTTAGAAAATAAAAAAATGTCGATTGACTTTCGAATTTTTATTTGAAATTGTCAATTATCAGTAAAGTTTACAAGCTTATTTCACAAGTTTATATCATAATTGAGAGTCTTTAAGACGGAGAAATAGAGAAAAAGCATAAAAAAATCGTAAGTTGAACTCCGTCTAATTTATTTAACGTTAAAACTTTCATACTTACTCATTGGAAAAAAAAGATTAAAATAAGAAAAACGGTGTCAAACTGCAGAAAGTCTTATTTTTCGAGAAATTAGAACTCTAAGTTCAAATATGACCTTTTCAACAGTATTTTATTTTTTTTCAGGCGACTTCTCTCAAAAATCAGAAAGTAGAGCAGATTGAAACCGCCAGGATCTCCAACTGGTATCTTCAATCACTCTCTTTTTTCGTTCTAGTCGTGGATGTAATCGACTAGGCGGTGAACAATAGACAAAGCTATAACGCACAACCGCCTTTGGCGAGCTAGAAGTCCAAACGTGTAGTTGATCATGTTGGAAGCATGGTCTTGGTGCCTCGTTCTTCTGCGCGTAGTTCATCCAGTTGCACCTTGACGAGCTCAGAATGTGCGAATGTTGTACTGGAGCCCGGAGACCGTGCTCTAGATGGAAGCTTCGAAAGAAGACTAGTCTTAATAAGTATTCGGACCGAAACAAAAACTAAACTGACCCTCACTGTTAATATTTTCTAAAGTAAACTTTTTGAAATAGTACATTCGAGTTTTTGCTCGCTCTGTGTGTAGCTTGTTTTCTAGAGAGAGTGATCGTAATGGTTTCTCGAGTGCAGCTTACACTCGACACGTGCCCGCTCGAATTGTTTTGTTTTGCAAAGAGACCATCGAAACGGCCCAAAGATCAACAACTGATTGGCCTCTGTTGATCTCTCGTAAATAGGAAGCAGTACTTTGTGTCCTCTTTTGGAGCCAAATCGTGCAAAATTAAGTATGAAAATAAGAGAAAAGGCTTTTTCGACGGATCAAACCCAGTTCCTCCTCATAAGGAAGGTCCTTTACTTTTTTACGTGGCCAGGGCACTTCTTGAAGTACCAGAAAAAGGTTCTGAAAATCTTGCCCCGCACATTTTTTGGTTTTTTTGAAAAAACACAAAGTCGATGAAATCACTCAAAATTTGTTAAATTTTGGTATCTTTGGGCTTCGAGCCTATATTTCTTGTAAACAAAAAACTTTTGCAGGTTGAAAACTTCAGAATCTCTTTGTAGTACATCAAGAAGCGTTCTGCCGATTTTCAGGGAATTCTTAGACTTAAAGTCAAAAGTCACTGACCTTCCTTGTCAGAGCAAAAAAAGTTAACCAAAAAAAAAAAATTTTTTTCTGATTTTTTAAGAATCATTTCTCAAAGAAAAACCTAATAAGACTTTTCTGAAAATTTTTCAAAACCCAATGAACGAAAAATAGCATCGAAACCGTACATTTTCAGAATAAACGTTTTTTTTCTACCTTTCCCTTGAAAATGTGTACAAATACTCCTCAATCACCTTTCTTGTTAGTTGTAGATCTCTTTTCACAGCATCGAATATTTCACTCACGATTTTATGACCACGAACTCGTCTTATCGAAATCTCATTTTGCCAAAGTATTTTTCTATCTGACGCGAAACGTAACAAATGATGCTATTCTGTTTTTGCTTGAAATTCAACCTATCACAAAACTTTCAAAAAACTTTATTCAATAAAAAATTTACAAGTTTGTTCAGTCTTCAGAGAAGATTATCTGCTGAACCAGAGTGTAGTATTAAATAACAATATATACAAAATATGTACAGTTGAAAACAAATTTACAGGGAAAAGTCGATGACACACCGGCTATTCACCTTCCCATCTTTCATTCTCTTGTAGACGTCGCCAACGTCTTCGAGTCTCACCTTTTCCAGCGGCACTTTGATTGCTCCTCGAGCCAGGAAGTCCATCGCGGAGTCGACATCGGCACGATTTCCAGTCAAACTTCCTTTTAGGGTCAGAGCTTTGAAGACGAATTGGGTGGCGTCGAAGGTCATCTGAAGTGGAAAACTTTTAAAAAAATCTAGTTAAGATTTCATTTTCTGATAATCCGGACAAATACACACTTCATTAGAGCATTCTGGAGTGAGCCTCATGTAAGGAACTTCATGTTAACAACAGGAAAAATTGAAAAAATAAAAAAATGTTTTTTCTGAGCACTTCAAATCTGTCAGATTTTGAAATTTTAGTAGTCATTCAAGCTCCGCCCCTAATGGCGCGATGAACCAATCAGAGAGCTAGCCATCCACAGAGCGTTTTCTAATAACGTCCTTGCACTTGACGTTCAAAATCCGGACCTACTATATACCATCACAACTTCATATATACCTCTAGAAACGAGGTTTGCTTATCAAAAAAAAGATTTTGATATTTTTTCGAACCCAGAAACCTTGGCATCCTTGGGAAGACCAACAAGAACGACAGTTCCGTTCGCCTTGACGTATTCCATGGACTGTTCCATTGGTTTCATGGCGACTGCGAGGTTGACGACGCCGTGGGCGCCTCCACCGGTTAGCTGAAGTCGTCCTTTTAATTTTCTAAGTCCACTTCACATAGGGGTGTAGGGGTTATGGGAAAAACGACCCCTCTAGGGGCCAAAAAACTTCCTCCTATAGGTGTAAGATTTAAGTGGCCCCTATAGGGGTTAAAGGTCTGACCCTTGAGTCACTAAAGCTCGCGTAATTTTTAAATTTTTTTTCAGACTTTAAAATTTTTCAATACTATTTAGATTGCTAGAAAAGTAAGGAAAAGCTATAAAATGCCACTTTCATCTCAAATATGCAGAACACATTGAAGAAAACTGGAGAAAAACCACTTTTTAAGAAACCATCAAGACCATTGGACTTGAAAAAAAGCTTTTTCACATTCATACAGACTTCATTTGATTATTACTTTATGAAAAACTCCACCTCCTTGACCTTCTCGACCACTTTCTCCTCTTCAAAGCCATCGACGAACCATTCGGCTCCCAGTTCCTCACACAGTTTTTTCTTATCTGTGCTATCAATGGCCAGGACTCTCATGCCCATCGCCTTGGCGTACTGGATTCCCAGGGAGCCGAGACCTCCTCCAGCTCCAGTCAGAACTACGATTTGGCCCTGCTCCACCGAAGACTCTTTCAGAGCTCTGTACACAGTCACTCCCTGAAAAAAACTTTATTTCAGTTTTTTTCTTTAGTTTTTTTGTTCAGAAAAAGCTTACTGACTTTTTTCCAAACGCTTTAAAGTTTGTTTTGGACTTTTAGAAGAAAAACCTTTAGTTTCTGGTCTCTCTTGCAAGCTGCTGATAAAAAAATGATAAAATTGATAAGTTTCTTTTTTTAAGCAGATGAAATTCTCAAAAAAATTAATTTCTTTTGAAATTTTTGTCAGCGGAATTTGGAAAGGTTTAATTTTTCTTTACTTTAAATTGAAATAACCGAGAAAAAAAGTTTTTTTATCATGCTTTTTCGGAAAGTGTTCCGTATGGAAAATCTTCTAATTTGTTTTCAAAATATTCAAGAAAAAGACAAAATCCTTTCTTAATATGTTTATTCGGACTTTCTCTATATAATCAAAGTCCCAATCTTCTAGATGTAGCTTTTTTTAAAGCTAAAATATGAGCTTTAAACTTTAAAAAGTCTCAAAAAAAAAAAAAAAGTATAATTTCAACTCACCGCACACATGATCGGAGCAGCTTGGGCCAAATCAGTATCTTTTGGGATTTTCGCGGCATCAACTGCTCGGACAACGACAAACTCTTCGAAAGTTCCCGGGTACTTGAACCCGTAGCCTTTTTTCGCCTCGCAACTCGTCTCGTGCCCATTTTTGCAGTATTCACAGAACAAACAGTTGTTGTTGAACAACTGAAAAAAAATTTTTTTTTTCTCAAAACAGACTTTTTTTTTTTTTGTTTCTTTCGTGTGTTTATTCTCAAACTTAAGTTAGAAACAAGCGTAAAAAAAGGAATATTAAAGGCGCATGTTCAATATGTCCTGAGACGAATCATTAAAAAAAAAAACAATTTTTCTGCTGACGTGTTTGAATTGATTCCGCTGAATCCAAAATAGCCGCCAGAAAGTGAAAACTGAATTTTGAAAATTCAGAGATGATTTTGAATTTCGCAAAAATTAAATTTGAACGCGGCGTGTGCGAGAGCGCCGCAGTGCATGCACACTATACACTACACTTCACGGAAAAAAAGGCGGGGCGTCGTCAAAATAACGCCGCGTGTAGGATCTTCCTCATGCATGAAAAACATTGTTAACAGAAGAACGATGTTGATAAAAACTCTAAATAATTTTTTTGTGGTGCCGATAAAAAAACAAGAGACCATTTTCTAATATAAGAAAGTCAAAATGGTGAAAAAGGGATGATTTTCCAAGCAAAAAAGTCCATCAATTTGTCATTAAATTCAAGTTCAAAATATCATTCCATGATTCCAAAAAGATAAAAACAGCAGAAAATCCAACTCTGACCTTGATACCAGCCTTATCGCCAACTTTCCAGTCCTTGACCTTGGCTCCAACTCCAATAACTTCTCCAGCTCCTTCATGCCCTCCCACCAACGGAGCCGTGGTCATTGATTCCATGTCGCCGAGCCAAACATGAAGATCCGTGTGGCAGATTCCAGAATACTTGAGCTGGACCAACAGTTCGTCATCATTGGCTTCAGGAATCGGAATATTCCGCACTTCTAGCGGTCCTTCGTACTCGTCGAAGAATAGAGCGCGTTGAGATTCAGCCATTTTCCAGTTAAAATCGAAAAGAAAAAAGGGAGGATGCCAGAGTTGTTTGTTGTTTATTTCTAGGCGTTTAGGTTTTTGAGGCCCACGTGCGTTTGTTTCATCGAACTACAACTCAATTTTTAAGATGGGAAGGTAAAACATATGAATTATTGAAGCTGAAAAATGAACATTCGGGCTAAAAGATGGGTTTTCTGGTTATTCAATGACCGAGGAACAGTTAATTAGTGGAATTTTAGCTTTTTACTCAAAAATATAAGAAAAAAATTGTTATAATCCACAGAAAACTGCAATTTTTTTGAATATTCTGTTCGAAATTATAGCTGATTTGAAAGTTTTTCTGCTGTTTCAAATTCTTTCTCATATTCTTAAAAAAATACTCCATGCGAAGAATTCGTTATACGGTTTTTTTCATTTTGCTTCATGTAATCAAATTTCAAGTCTAAGTTTCAATTTTTTCTAATTTTCAAATTAACTTTGATGTAAATCTTTTTTTCTTTTGAAAAAAATAAGTCCAAAGACGAAAAAAAATCAAACATTTTTCTTCCGAGTTTTTTTCATTTTTTTATAAAATTCGGTTTAGTATAGAATTTTTTTAAAAAGTAATTTCCTTTTTTCTACCGTGTTCCTCAATTTTTTTGTAAAATTTCAACACTAGTTTAATTATTAAGAAACGATTTATTTATTATTGTGGCGCCTTTTCGGCGCAAAAAAGGCCTTTTTTTTGGTTTCCCTGGTTTTCCCCCAATCGATGCGTTCCTCTTTCGCCATTTTGTTTGTTTGCATTTTTGTGGGAATGGTCTTTTTTTGGTTTCACAACTCTTTGCCCACCTCGAAGATTGTTTTCTTTGCATAAAATTGAATATTTCGAAACCTTCCTCTTGCATAAAAATGATAAATACTTGCGAGACTCACGCAACAAAGAAATTGAATCACACTTTGAAATCTCATTTCTATTTTCACTGACTCACAAAGGTCTCGATCTGACATTTTCAATCAAATCAATCAAAGAAACCTTTTTTTCTTCTTTTTTTTCAAACCTCGCTCTTATCGTTGAACTTCGGTCCTTTTAAGGGGCAGAACGGCAGTTTTCCCTTCTTTTCAGTCGACAAAACCGTTCTTTTGTGGTTTCCTTCTTTTCAAACATGTCCGACGCCGGTGAAGAGTGAGTTTTGGTTTTTTTTTTCAAGGTTTCCATCAAATGAAATAAACTTTCATGAAAATACCCCACAAACTACTAAATGATAAACAAAGATGATTCCGTAATGAAAGATAATTAAATTTGAAAAGTCAGAGATAATTTTGCATTTCGCGGAAATTACTTTGAACACGGCATAAGAGCACGGTTTGACGATAATGCGCTCTATCGCTCTTTTTTTCATTTTGTCATTTTTTTACTCTTAATTTTTTTCTTTCTTTTTTTAACGTTATTTTTTTCATTCCTTTTTATAATTTTTGTCCGAATTTTAACTTTTTGATAATGTGAAAATTGCAAGAATTCATAGCACTAGGTAACTTTTTATTCAAAAAAAGTTTCAACGGGAATTATTTTTTTCAATTTAAAATAGTTTCATTTGCTATATTTCTCTATATAAAATGCACTCTGTCTTTTTCAGTTATAAATAAAGCATGAGACAGCGAAACAATTTCAAAGCTTCACATGACGTTTTACCAATAATTTGTTGTTGTGAATCACATCTCTCATTTTCCTCTTTTCTCATAAATCACAACACATTTTTGTCTTTTTTAAACTGAATTTAAGGATGACTCAACGAAACTCCGACATTCGTTGCTAGAATGCGCTTTTTCATTTTAGTTTTCCGTGAAAAGATAGTTTATTTTCCTCCCGAAACGTTTGACCTTGAAGTTTTTCGGTCGTTGCGACGGCAGAAATAAAAAACGAACGGCAGGAAAAGTGTAATGTTTTTCCGTCCAACCGCCCCGTTTCGTATTAATTTTCGGTTCTGTTTAAAGGTTCTTTCTCCTATGAAAAGAGCACAAATAACTTCTTTCCTTTTGAATATGTTTGTATCGAGACTTTTCACTTAAAAATGTGGCTGTGGTAATGAATCCGATTATTTTTTTTGTCGTTGAATTTGCTTTTAGAAGGTTATAAACTATCCAGAATTTTTCTAGCGAGAGTCGCTCTTCGGCTTTATGTTTATAGAATTTCACATTTCAAGTTCACCATATTTTTCATTTATTCGCATTCGGTTTTTAAAAATTCTCTCAAACGAAGCAAATATCTCCTTTTTTATCACCCTTCCAAAATAGTGACTTTTGATAGTTTTTCTGGTTCTTTTTTTGAATCCCTCATTTTTCTGAAAATGAAGCTTTTTCAAAAATAAAGATCCAAAAATTTAGAAAAAAATTAGAAAAAAATTTTTTTAGATGAAATTTTTCCTTCGAATCTTCGTTAGTCAGAGTGCACTGATAATTAAGAAACTCAGAGAAAAAAAACCTCTGTTTTTTTTTTATTTTTGAGCGATCTCTAGCTTTCGAAGATTTTAACGTAGACTCGTACCTCGGTACCGCAAACCGGACGCGCCCCGTGCGTTTCTAAGTTCATTTAGTGACCACTTTAGCGACTTCAGCACTCTTTTGAGATCACTAGAGCTGCTCAGAAACGCCCGGGCGCGTCCATTTTGCGTTGCCGATGTCTCAGGACTCTTAAAAAGAATTTTCTAGCTCCCTTTTCTTCGGCAAGTCGTTGAAAATTTAGTAGGAATCTGTATTTTTTATATCTTTCATTTTCTAACGTTACATCTCTTGCAGAATGTATCTAGAAGCCGAAACGGACTTCGGTCTGAACATCCTGCGGACGCAAGCCTTGAACGACTCGCTCGTCTTCTCGCCGCTGTCGATCGCCTTGGCCTTGTCGCTGCTCCATGCCGGAGCCGGTGGAAATTCACGTTCTCAGATCGCCAGCGCCATCGCAAAGGGTACCAGAAAATGAACATTTTTGAATAAACTATCAAACTCAGGCGCCAATGACGACCAACTCGCCCAGCACTACGCATCTTTGTCTGAATCCCTTTTGAAATCGAAAGAAGGCGTCCAGGCTCTCGTCGCTAACCGGGTTTTCGCAAAGTGAGGGGATGCAAAATCAAGAAAAAAGATGTATTTCGATATATTTTTATCGATATTGGGTTGTTGAAATGCAGTTTAAATCTCCCTTTTCTCATATTTTTGCAAACTTTTTTCTCGAATTTTTCGTTTTTGAGGTTTAATAATCCTCCAAGAAAGGCCCCCTAGAAGCTTCTTGTAGTCTTTGAAGGCGAAAAATTAGACTTGAAAAAAATTTCAAAACTGTTTTTTTTCAAAATTAGAATTTCTCGGATCTCTTTTTTTATTGAAATTTTTCAACAAAAAGGGTCTCAGAAGATTTTTTTCTACATAGGCAAAGTCGGAAAAGGGGGAAAAGGCGTCATAGAAATGTTCCTTTTAGGGTGAAAAAGCTCTCCTTTTTTCTGCCCTTTTGCGCAATTTTCTCAATCCTTATGCACCTTTTCGCTGCCTACTTTTTTTCCACCATTTCTTGAGCCTTCAAAATCCCAGAAAAAAAATGGAAGGCTCGCTAAAGGGACTCTTATTGCTGCCTTTTTGCGGCCTTTTAGCGGCCATTATACACCTGTCCGACTTTGCCCGAGTATACTTTTTTGAATATTCAAAGTTGTTTTAGTAAATGAGTGATTTCCATTAAAATTCTTCATTTCGAACTCTTCAAAAGCTCAAAAAACTTTCAGCAAAGGCTTCAAAATCAAGCAAAGCTACCTGGACACGGTGAAAAAGCAGTACAACGCGGGCGCCGAAGTTCTCGACTTTGATCAGGCCGACCCCTCGGCGGCTGTTCGTTTTTAAACTTTTCTGACCCCGTAAAAACAACAAGTCTTCCTTCAGAAGATGAACAAGTTCGTCGAGGACAACACTGGCGGAAAAATCAAGGAACTCATCAAGCCTGACGCTTTGAAGAGTTTGAAAAAAATGTCAAAAAAAAAGGTGGAGAAAATTTCCAGATGCCGTTGCTTTCATCATCAACGCTCTGTACTTCAAGGGCGACTGGGCTGACCAATTTTACGCCACCCAAACTCACAATTTGGATTTTCACTCGTGCGAGAAGACCAAGCGATCTGTGGGGCTTTTGAAGTGTTTTTCGGGTTAAAAAACAGGAGAAAATTGGGCGCTAAAAGAGAGAGGCTCAAAAAAGGCCGCAGAAAGGCAGCAAAAAGAGTCCCTTAGGCGAGCCTTCCATTTTTCCTGGGATTTCAAAGGCTCGAGAAATGGTCGAAAAAGGGAAAGGCAGCAAAAATAGTGTACAGGGTGACAAGTAAATATTGAAACCGTTTTTTGTTTGATCGCTGCTTTTTGCACAAAGGACTGGCCTTTGAATTTTTTTGTTTATTTCGTTCATTCATGCTCACTTATCATGTGTTTGAAGTCACAGCTCATACTTTTCAGTTTTCAGGTAATGGTGGCCCCATCTCCGTACCGTACCGCAATCATTGATTGTGTCAAAAGCGGAATGACGAATTCAGAGATCGTTAAAAAGCTGAAAGTGTCTCGTGTTCTCGTTTTTCGAACTGCACAACGTTATCGGCGTCTCGGTGCTTCAGATGACATGCAAAGAAGTGGACGTCCAGTCACCGTCACGACTCCAGAAGCAGTCAAAGCCGTTCGAGAGAAAATCAGACGCACTCCGGAAAGAAGCATGAGAAAGATGTCAAAAGAATACGAAATGAATCGAGAATCGATGAGAACTATTGTCAAGGACAAGCTGAAGATGATTCCCTACCGTATGCAGAAAGGAGCCTTCCTCAATCAAAAAAACAAGACATTCCGGATGAAAAAGGCTCGAAAGCTGCTCGCTGGCAGGAAAGATGGCTCGCATCTGACGACGCTATTTACCGACGAGAAAATCTTAACTGTGGAGACGAACAAGAACGGCCAAAACCATCCGATCATCGCTACTGACTATCAGAGTGCCTGTGAAAAAGAAAAAATTCTGAATAAAACTTCGCATCCGGCTTCCGTGATGGTTTTTGCCGGAATTACCGCTGACGGCAAAACTCCGCTGGTTTTTGTGGATCCTGGAGTCAAAGTGAACCAAGTATACTACAGGGAGCAGATTTTTAAAGTTGAGGGTGTTGCCCATGAGCCAATTCTCACTACGGAAAGCCGACCATGGACCTTCCAGCAAGACGGCGCCCCCGCTCATCGTGCCAAAGGGACTCAAGAGTGGTGTCGCGCCAATTTTTCCGAGTTCATCTCGGCTGCTGATTGGCCTGCTTCCTCGCCCGACCTCAACCCGATGGACTATGCCGTGTGGATATATCTGACCGAGAAGGTCTCTTCTAAGAACTACCCAAGTATCAAAGCTCTGAAGACCGCGCTCATCAAGAAATGGGACGAAATCGACGACGACTACCCTCGTGCCGTGATCGATGCGTATCCGAAGAGACTGAAGGCCGTTATCAAAGCTAAAGGAGGACGTTTTGAAAACTATTCTTGAATTTTGTTTCTATATTGTATGAATAAAATTTGTTCCAAGTTTGGTGGTGTTTGGTTGACTTTTGAGAAAGTTATAACGTTTCAAACGCGTTTCAATATTTACTTGTCACCCTGTAAAATAGCCGATAAAATGGCGCAAAAGGGCAGCAAAAAAGGAACCTTTGTCACCCTAAAAGGAACATTTCTATGGAGCCTTTTTCCACCCTTTCCGACCTATTCGAAAAACGTTGAAAAAAATTTTAAAAGTGGAAATTTTTGCCATTTTCGACGGTGTTTTTTTTTCGAAATTGAAGAAAAATGTCTGTCAAAAAAGTTCAAAAATGACGTTTTCAGTGTATTTATTTCATTTTTATCGGATCGGTAAAAACGAAGAAAAAAACCATTCATTTTTCAAAAAAAGTCTTAAATGGGAAGTTAGTATTTTTTTCACAGTTTACAGGGTTTCCGGGATGAAAAAAATTGATTTTTAAATTGTTGGAGAATTTTTTTCGAATTTTTGAGCTTTCTGAAATTTTTTTCTATTCTTAACAGCTGACATTATTCGAGAGAAAAGCTTTTTTTAAATTTTTTTGATTTTCGAAAAAAAAATTTTTTTAATCACTGAACTTCAATTTTTTTGACCGATTTTTGCGTTTTTTTGTAATTGAATTTTGATACTTCTTAAAATGAGGATTTATTTGGTTATAAGTTTTTGAAGGTTCCTTTCCTGAGCGAATCCGAGGTTAACCGAAACTATGCATCGGATGACGTTTTTGAGGTTTTTTTTTTCCAGCAAGAGAAGAAAATGAACTGGTAAATTTTCAAGGTCCTTTCGCTGAACTACAAGGACAGCAGCTACTCGTTTGCTGTTTTTCTGCCAAAACAGAGATTTGGACTCGAAAAGGCTGTCAAGGTGAGAAAAAAAAGATGAAGATGCGGAAATTGGAAAGATTTAAAAAGATAGTTGATAACGCCTGGATTGGACAAAAAAAAATGGAAACTGGTTCCTTGATTTATATTAAAAATATTCACAAAAAAATCGGCGCGATTTTTGGAAAACGTTTTTTTAACCAACTTTGAAAAATTTTTTTATTTATTGGTATGAATTTTTCAAAGTTAATGAATTTCTATGTAGGATTAAATAGAGTGTTTTTGAAACTAAATTGATAAATTAACAGAAAAAAATCGAAAAATTTCAAAATCCACTTTGAAAATATGATGGATAAGAGATTTTTCTTGTCCCAAAGTGATTGAACTTTGTGATTTTTTTATACTTTCTCTGAAGTTTGTGTCTTTTCTTTGGATGATTCGATTTCAAATCTTCAATTTTTTTGACTCGAGAATTTTTTTCCAGTCCCTCGACGCCAAGCGATTCCAGAAGCTCTTGTCCAGCTTGTCGTCTACTTATATCAATGTAGGACCTTGATTTTATAAGAAAAAATTGTGATTCTTTAGATCAACATCCCGAAAATGAAGGTCGAGAAGGAGATTGACCTGAAGCCGGTCTTGGAAAAGTTGGGAATTACGGAAGTTTTCACGGATTCGGCTGACCTCAGCGGAATCGCCGACGACATCAAAGTGTCGGACGGAAAACACAAGGCTCTCATTGAGGTGGGCAAATCTGGCTTTTTCTCTTCGTTCTGTCGGCCTCTGCTTGGGGTATTTTCATGGTTTTTTCTCAGAAAAAAAATAATTAAAATTGAAGGAAAAGACATAAAAAGAACATTATTAGAGAAGTGAAAATGTGTTGAAAAGGTTGGGAACTCCAGAATGGTCCCTATAAAGGCAACCTCAGGAATTCTTAGAGGGTCCGCTCTAGGGACAACTTCACCTACCCCTATAGAGGCCACTAAAGCTCACAAAAGTGATCCCTATAGGAGATAGGCTAATCTATAATTTTCATGTACTCTAGCGATGTCCATGCGAAAAATTTAATGAATAAGCGTTTTTTAATAAAGTTGAAAGACTTCTATAGGAATAACTTAAGCTTCAGGGGCTTTGGGGAGATACCCTAAACCCCTATAGGGACCACCTTGATTTTGCCCGTGTCTGGACCGCTTTTTCGGCCCCTATTGGGGCTGTTTTTCCTCCTGACCCCTATAGGGACCGCTCTGAAATTTCTAAGGATCTTATAAGTCAGAAAAAATGAACTTTGATGCTTCAGAATATTGAAAAAGCTTGAATTGTTCATGAAATTTTGCGCGTAAAATACTATGTTTTTTGTGCATCCTTTGTCATCATTTTTGAGGAGGACAGTTATTTTATATTTTATTAGATTCCAATGTGAAGATTTAAAAAAATCGGCCTTCTTTGTGCTTTATGCGACCTTCTGAATTTTCGGTGATTATTTTTTTGATGGGCTAAGAAAAAACCGATATGATTGATAAGAAAAATACCGTGCTATAGAAAGAAAACTATAAAAAAAATCACTTTTATTGAGCATTTTATTTTTTTTTGCGCGTCATGTCATACGCATTCTGTGAATACACCACTTTTGAACTACAGTAATCGAAAATTTCTCGATTCCCGATCCAGCACAATATATGCTTTGGCACGATTTATTCACCAAAGTGTTTTCCTATTTTTCTACCCATTAGGTCGATGAGAAGGGAACGACGGCCTCTGCGTCGACTTTAATAAAAATGGTCCGAAAGTGTGCAAGGACAACAAAACCGTTGACTTTCTTCGCCGATCATCCATTTTTCTTCGCCTTGCTCAAGAAGAAGCATCCAGTTTTCCTCGGAGTCTATCAATAAAGTGGGAAATATGATGGAATTTGGAGTTGTGTTGATTTTCTTGGGTTTTCGTGGGGATCTCTTCTTCTTGCTGTGCTTTTCTGGGTGGTTTCATTGGTTCGGATGGATGAATTTTGAAATTTGAAGTGGTAGTTATTATGGTTTAAAGTAAGGGCTCTTGTTCCTTTCAGATTCTTTTCCTGCTCTTTTTTTTGTTCTGGGACCACTTTTTTCCCTTTTCCTACGTCACAGCGGACTCCAAGTTCAAGAACTCAGTTAAAAGGAGAAAAAAAAATGAAAAGTTCCAGAGATCTTTCGTTGGTAAAGTTGGCTAAGGCTGGTAGCACATTAGGCAAATGAATCAGTTTGATAAATCTAGAGATTTTCATAAGAGCGCGAAATCTTCAATTTTTCGTATTTTCTATAAAGGTGAGGAACCTTGTACGCATACAAGTCTCTGTTGAAATCTTCACAGAAGTTTTCAATGGAGCATAGACTTATTTTGAAAAGTCTCGTGGCGAAGAGCTGTTATTTTATTTTGGTCGTGCAAGACTTGAACAGAGCTTTACTTGTTCATTCTTCACGACTTGAAACAATCTGACCTGTCTGCGCTCTCTATTCCCTCACCTGAAGGGGTAAAGAAGCCTGAAAATCATCATTTTATTTTGGTTTTGGCAACATCGGGATGGTATGGTGATGTTGCAGGGAGGTAGCCTAAAAACACGCAGAGAAAAGTGAGACTGTTTCAAGTGGTGATGAACATAGGGGCCGCAGACGAATTTTCAAAAAAAATGTTTCAGCGTTGAGCTTTGTATGGTTTGATAGCTGTTTCGATTCAAAACTCAGAACCGTTTAGTTTTTCAAAAAAGATTGAGGATGAAAAAAGTTATGACAAAAAATGTGGCGCGCCGCGCACCATTTTTTTAGTACTGAAATTTTGGTATTATCCATTTTTGACATTTTTCTCGATTTTTCTTCTAGAAAAAGTTTTGATACTGGTCTATTATGATGTAACAAATCATAATAGAGTGCTAAAATGCTGCTAATCAGCTAGTTTGCCGAAAAAGTCGGTATTTTCCAGAAAACAAAAAACTGACGCTTGCGGGCATCGAACTCGCGACCTCAAAATGAAATTTCGCAGCGCATGCGCTGCGCCAAGTTGTTAAGTCTAGCGAGGGGAGCTTCCATCCGCCTTACCCTTGAGCCGTTTGAACAGCACAGATTGCCTATTTCAAAAAGAAAAGTTTGAAGTAATTTAGCTATTCCTATCAGAATATGTTCGCAAATCTTTACTCAAACTTTCCGTGGAAATTCAGTTCGAAAAAAACTGTTTTTTTAGCGGTTTCTGCCTCGTACAACGATCGCTGCTTTAAAACGGCCCCGTAAATTTTTTTGGCAAAGACGAATTTTTTTATTTTTATTTCTTTTTAATTGAAAGATTTTTTTACTAATAAATGTAAATAATCGTTTTAAAAAAACCTGCGTTCGACCGCTTTCGGTGTGATAAACGCCGCTACTTTTTATTCTCTATTTTCAAGAGCATTTTTGCGTATCAAACAACTTTTTTTCAAGTACATTTTTCTGTGTAGAAAAAAATTTAAGTAAGCCCATGATCTAAATTTTGAAAAAAACAAAAAAACTCGATTATATTCGCTTATTAACGATATTTTTGAATTATGGCTTTCGGCACTCCCTAAATTTTTTTGGCAAAGACGAATTTTTTTATTTTATTGTTTTAAAAAAAATACCGTTACTTGAATCAAAAATCATTATATAAAAAAAGAAAGAGTGCGTTCGACCTGAAAAACACATGGAAAAAGCAAAAAAATGACAAAAATTTTTTTAGTTCCATTCACGTTTTTTTGTACGAAATTCCGCGAGAACGCATCAAAAAAGCGTGAAATATTTTTTAAACGAAAGAGGAAGCTTTTCTGTACATGTGTGTCGAATTTTATTAGCCAGTTCCACATATTTTGCAACTACAACAAAATGAAAGTTGAAAACCAAAAAAAGCCACTTTTTCTATCGCGAAAAGGGGCGTGGCTTTGCGGTCCCTAGATGAACGGCTTATACTTGAATGGACTGTCGAAATTTTTTCATTTTCCTTTTTATATTCTCCACTGTTGGGCGGCTAGCTTCTACTATTACTTCTACATGTTTTCTCGAAACTTGATGATATTCTGAAAAATCAAATCGGTCAGGTGGACGAGGAAGGCACGACGGCCTCGGCTTCGACGGCTCTCAAGATTGTGCCGAAAATGGCGCGAATGCAGCGTCCTCTCGATTTCACAGCCGATCATCCGTTTGTCTTTGCCCTCGTCAAGGACAGTCATCCACTCTTCATCGGTGTCCATGCTTAATTAAATTTCGATTTTCCATGCTCTAACCGATTGAAGATTTATTAACGCTTAATCTGGGTTTTTGTTCGTAAATTGCATAATTTCTGAAATAAATTGTATATTTAAGGTTTTCCTGGTAAAAGCATTTTGTAAGGAGTTTGTTCATAAATTTTCCGAGAGAAGGTTTCATTTAAAATATGATCTAAGTAAAAGCTTTAGAGTCCAGTTCTTCGAGGCTACTCGAGAAACGTCGAGTTTTTTTGAATTTTTGAACCATCGCTTTAGACTTTTAGAAGATAAGTTTCTTAAATATAGCATGGAGTAAGTTAAACGGCTCCTTTTCTGGAAGAACTTGATATGAATGAAGACAATTTTAGTGGGGATAACAGTTGAATCGATTTGATTTTGACTGGGTTTCCGAAGTTCTGAAAAATTGATTTTTCGATGTAAACCTACATGGTTTTGTAAAGTTCCTTGCCTTGCGGTCTCTATTTTTTTTATCCGTTTCGTTTTTTGTAACTCTTAGTGGAAACTGGAGGCTAAAAGTGATTTTTTTTTTTCGTTTTTCAAAGGTAGAGTGTATTTAGGTTCATTTTGGAACTTGAAAGTTAGACTCCTTCCCTTTTTGAATTTTCGGTGTTTTTCTGTCTCAAAATCTATAGATTTCCAATTTAAAAAAAGTTCTGATTGAGCTCAGAGGGGGATCTGAAAAATGGAATCACTTTAAAAAACGACTTCAACATTTTTTCTGTTTTCCTGCTAAATTCCTAGTTCTGGTTCATCAAAACTAACAGAGAGAACACTACTTCGACTAACCTAAGAGCTTTAAATTCCCAGCGAGAACCTGAAATTCCTAGGTCGACGAGCAAGGCACCACCGCCGCCGCGGCCACCGCTCTCCGGATGGAACTCGAAAGCATGATTATCCGCGAAGACAAACCCATTAATTTCCTCGCCGATCATCCGTTTTTGTTCGCCCTGTTGAAGGAAAACCATCCCGCCTTTTTGGGAACTTTCCATTGAACAAGTTGTGATTGTTTTGGGATGGTGCTGTAGGGAAATAGTCGCTTGATTCAACTGCTAACTTTGTGAATAAATCTAGTCTTTTTCAGAAAGAAGTTCGGAAAAGTTGAACAAAATTTTCAAACTTTGGAGTTTTTTGAAACTCTGCGCCTTTTTGGCGAAACTTCCATTGACGTTTTCTTAAATTTTAGGATAGTGATGTAGAAAAAAATGTGAAAAAAATCCGGTCTCTGCTCATGGAATAGAAAAAAATAAATTACAAAAAATTAATCTGGGTAGCTCATTAAAAATTGAAAAAGTTTGAAAAAAAAAGGTGATAGTCAGTATTTTTCCCTACAAGCTTAATAAATTTCATCTCTTCATTTATTTTCTAAAAATCTCTCAAACGACATAACTTCTCCAGCTTCATCTCCATCATACATTGCCCTATCCAGTCTCATCGTGATGACACTTTTTTTTAGCCATTCCAATTTAGGTCGATGAAGAGGGAACAACGGCTTCAGCGGCGACATCTATTCGGATGGTTCCGGTGATGTTCAATTCCGAGATTCCCAAGAAATTCCTTGCTGATCATCCCTTTTTATTCGCTTTGCTTTTCGAGAACCACCCGCTCTTTATCGGAGTTTTCCACTGATCAAGTTTGAATTTGGTAAAAATATGAATATTGATCGAAAAAAGGTTAAGAGAATGAGTAACAAAAAAATCGCAATGAAAGCCGGCTTCAAGGAGAAAAATCCCAAGTGCAACCGAAGAAATCAATATTCATGGGAAAAATCGCTTAAAAGAGCAAAATTTTCCTAGCCATACTCAACTGGTCAGAAATGTTGATTATTCATTCATTGTGGTTGATAATTATGACACAAACGTTCAATATTCTTAAGATATGGGGGCAATCGTAGTGTCCCTTTGAGGACTCCCAGTTACCACTTTACGTTCTCCTATAGGGGTCACTTAAGCTTGCGAAAATGGTCCCTATAGTGGAAAGCTAGTCTGCCATTATTGAAGAAAAGCATTTCATCTTATTTTTTCAACCCCATTCGAGTAAGGTTATCAATACGAGTTTCAAACCAACTTTTAAACTTTATTTCCTCACCTTTTCCGAAAATTAAGGTCGACGAAGAAGGCACGACCGCTTCAGCTGCAACTTTCGTCAAAGCCGTCCCCTTCTCAATGAGAATTCAGAAACCAACCAAATTCTTCGCCGATCATCCATTTTTATCCGCCCTGTTAAAGGACAATCATCCTCTGTTTTTGGGAGCTTTCCATTGAGATTTTCAAGTTTTTTTTGGGGTGGCTTTGGAGAAAAGTGGTCCTTTCTCTGCATAATGCTTTTGAAACTGGAAGTTGTATATATTATTTTTTTCTTTGGTTTTTTTCTAGGATTCTCAATAAATCTTGTCTGAAAATGAGAGTGAACCAAAGAAACCTAAAGTGACCACTTGAAAAAACACGAACGGCGCATTTGCTTCTGAAGAGGTCACTTTAGAGGCTTTCCGATGTAAGATTTACCTAATCCATTTGTTAAAATTGTCTTTTTGGAGGATCTATCATGAAAAATGGGACTTTTTTTTTGCTGAAATCGCCATTTTTTTTTTCATTTTTTAAGAAAGATGAGCAAAAAAGAGCTTGAAAAGTTTGATTTTTCTTGATTTTTTCAGGTCGACGAAGAAGGCACAACCGCCTCAGCTTCAACTTTCTTCCGAGGCGTTCCCTTGATGTTGAGAATGGACAAACCAGTGAATTTCCTGGCCGACCATCCGTTTTTGTTCGCCCTTCTTCACAGCAACCATCCAATTTTCATTGGTACCCACTTTTGAAAGGTATTCAAATCTCCATTTTTTTTTTTATTTTCATATTTTTTCTATGCACGGATTCTCATACATATTGAATAAAACGCTTTTTGGTTTTTTTTTTTGTTTTCGCTGAAAAAATTTTCCTGAAAATAGTGTTAAATGAAAACAGAATGAAGCGTTCTGGTAGGGGATGACAGCCTTTGCGATTTCCAAACTTTGTAACGTTCTTTTGGAGAATTTTTAGTGGCCTCTTTAGAGATTTCAGCGACCAATATAAACATCGAATGAGTGTACACTTAAGAGGCTAAAATTTAGTGTCCTCTTAAGAAATCGCAGTGGTACTTTAGTGACCACTATAGAGGCTCGCCAAGGACTATTTGGAGAGGACACTAAAGTGCACACTAAACCCACCTCTATAGTGGCTACTATTTTCCGTTTTAGTGGCCACTGTAGAAGTTTTTTATTTAGTGACCACTTCAGTAGTTTTTCCATCCCTTATCCCTTCCAGTAACTCTGATAATTTTAAAACAAACAGATTGGACCAGTAATGTTGATCCATTGACCCCTGAAGTGGTCACTAAAATTTTTAGTGGACTAGTAGTAGCACTTAGACTTCTATAGTGGCCACTTATTTTTAATCCCTTATGTGGCCACTAAAAGGACAAAACCCCATAGTGGGCACTAAAAATTTTTCCAGTACTGCTAGATTACAAAAAAAAATACTATAGTGGCCTACTGAGACGCAAAATAATGGCTTCTATAGAGACGTTTTAGTGGCCGCTTTAGTGTCCTTTCAAAGCAGTCCTCAAGGAACCTCTTAAGTGCCACTAATTTTTTTCCATTCACACAAAATTTTTTTGGATACAAATTGGAAATAGGAAGTTTACTTCAAGCTTCATTTGTACGTTAAAAAGCTATTAATTTATTTCTTATTCGGAAAAGAAAAATATTTTACAAATTGGGTTTTTTCTACGAAACAAAAAAATTGAAAAATTTTAAGAACACGCCCTTTTTGTAGAATTTTAACAATAGATATCCATTACATTCTTTTTTTAATTCTTTAAACTCAAGAAAAAAATTTCAGTTTTGAAATTGGAAATTTCTTCCGACACTGATTTCTAGTTTCAAAACGAACTTTGTGCTTTCAACTGCCCTTTTTTCTCAGAACAAAAAATAAATACCTGTAATTTCAACTCGAAAGTACCGCGTCATTGACTCATTGCGAGAAAAAAAGTGTAGACTAAGTAACCTGGAATTATTTCCCTTGTTCCTTGTCGAACATATGATTATTTTTTTCGAGAAAACCTTGTTATCCTTAATTGAATCCGAGTTTCGCCCGCCATTCACTTCACTTTTTTCTGCAAGGAATGCACGTTGTTATAGTTATTTTCGTCATTTTTCAAACT
The DNA here is from genome assembly GCA_904845305.1 of Caenorhabditis auriculariae. NCBI lineage: Eukaryota > Metazoa > Nematoda > Chromadorea > Rhabditida > Rhabditidae > Caenorhabditis > Caenorhabditis auriculariae. The sequence goes on from CAJGYM010000027.1 coordinate 559,424, forward strand.
GCCCTCTGTATCAGTGGTACTACCTTGAATACCTTGGTTTTGTACTTGGCATTGTTCCAAACCCCGAAAGCTTTGAGACGATATTCGATTCTAATCGTGGCCTCTTCTTTGACCGACTTGACACTGAGTTTGTCGGATATTTTTACCCAGCCCAGGTATTTTATGATTAATTTAAACGCGGTGGCATTTGTAATGACTCACGTCGCGGTCGGTGTACTTTCCGATGCCGATGCGCTCAAGCCGATTTGGGTCGGTCGCATTCTGAAAGATCCCATTCAAAGCAATCCTAGGACTTTATTTAGATTTCAAAACGCCGTGATCGTACTTGGAATAGCTCAAACTTTTTAGTTAGACTTTTTCAATGCCATCTCGCGTAAGCCGTTTCGAGTCGGTCGCAGTCTAGAAAAACCTCCTTAAAGTTCAGTCATAGACTTTCAGTTAATTTCAAAACATCGTGGTCGCACTTGGAATGGCTTAAATATATGTAGTTTGAATCCTTTCCCACGCCTTCTTGCGTAGGTCGTTTCGAGTCAGGCGCAGTTCAATTGAGCCATTCCACATGCGACCATGAGTCTACATGTTGACTCAAAAACCTTTATCATAACATTTTCTCATAGCCAACAGGCGGAAGTTGTTTCAAGTCGGACTAAACTTCAAAAAAGCCATTCCCAATGCGACCGTTTTTTAAATTTCTCATTGAATTTTCCCAATTTTCAGAGTTATTTCAAGCGCCAACACACTAGCTTATGTTTGCTACGGACCTTGTAAATATTTTGGGTCTCATGTTTGTTTTGTCAGGTGATTTTCTTCGTTGATTTTTAGGATATTATCATTTTTTTCATTCCAGTCATAATATTTCAATGCATTTATTGATGCACTCCCTGTACCTCTTGGTCGTATCTTTCCGATATCGATACCAAGTTCTTTACGACGGGTCCACATCGACTTCAAGCGTCTTTCTCATGCTAATTTTGGCATATACTCCGCCCCTTTTTCAATTGGTTAGTTATAAATTTCAGTTCTTCATGAAGAACTTTATTTTTAACGTTGGTAAATGAATGAAATTCTATATTTCAGTGAGGCTTTTATAAAAAATGGAAAATTTAATCTGCATGTTTTAAAAAAACTGTTTATTGCATCTTCAATGTAAGAGTACAGGGTGACAAATAAATATTGAAACCGTTTTTTGTTTGATCGCTGCTTTTTGCACAAAGGACTGGCCTTTGAATTTTTTGTTTATTTCGTTCATTCATGCTCACTTATCATGCGTTTGAAGTTACAGCTCATACTTTTCAGTTTTCAGGTAATGGTGGCCCCATCTCCGTACCGTACCGCAATCATTGATTGTGTCAAAAGCAGAATGACACATTCAGAGATCGTTAAAAAGCTGAAAGTGTCTCGTGTTCTCGTTTTTCGAACTGCACAACGTTATCGGCGTCTCGGTGCTTCAGATGACATGCAAAGAAGTGGACGTCCAGTCACCGTCACGACTCCAGAAGCAGTCAAAGCCGTTCGAGAGAAAATCAGACGCACTCCGGAAAGAAGCGTGAGAAAGATGGCAAAAGAATACGAAATGAGTCGAGAATCGATGAGAACTATTGTCAAGGACAAGCTGAAGATGATTCCCTACCGTATGCAGAAAGGAGCCTTCCTCAATCAAAAAAACAAGACATTCCGGATGAAAAAGGCTCGAAAGCTGCTCGCTGGCACGCAAGATGGCTCGCATCTGACGACGCTATTTACCGACGAGAAAATCTTAACTGTGGAGACGAACAAGAACGGCCAAAACCATCCGATCATCGCTACTGACTATCAGAGTGCCTGTGAAAAAGAAAAAATTCTGAATAAAACTTCGCATCCGGCTTCCGTGATGGTTTTTGCCGCAATTACCGCTGACGGCAAAACTCCGCTGGTTTTTGTGGATCCTGGAGTCAAAGTGAACCAAGTATACTACAGGGAGCAGATTTTAAAGTTGAGGGTGTTGCCATGAGCCAATTCTCACTACGGAAACCGACCATGGACCTTCCAGCAAGACGGCGCCCCCGCTCATCGTGCCAAAGGGACTCAAGAGTGGTGTCGCGCCAATTTTCCGAGTTCATCTCGGCTGCTGATTGGCCTGCTTCCTCGCCCGACCTCAACCCGATGGACTATGCCGTGTGGATATATCTGACCGAGAAGGTCTCTTCTAAGAACTACCCAAGTATCAAAGCTCTGAAGACCGCGCTCATCAAGAAATGGGACGAAATCGACGACGACTACCCTCGTGCCGTGATCGATGCGTATCCGAAGAGACTGAAGGCCGTTATCAAAGCTAAAGGAGGACGTTTTGAAAAAAAAATCTTGAATTTTTTTTCTATATTGTATGAATAAAATTTGTTCCAAGTTTGGTGATGTTTGGTTGACTTTTGAGAAAGTTATAACGTTTCAAACGCGTTTCAATATTTATTTGTCACCCTGTACATGTGCAATCGACTTTCATTGATTTCAACTGTGTTTAAACGGCGGCAGGAGCTGTGGCTTAGGCAGAGAAGTTGTGAATTTCGCTCGTAGAACATCAGGTACAAGAGAGGTCGTAGGAAGAAGTACGGTGCCGGCTTTCCAAAGGCCGATGGCAGAGATTGAGCCCTTTCGCTGCATGCAGCTCCCAATTTTATCTACCCCGGAGGGATGAAAGGCTTGGTCGACCTCGGGGGGACTCGAACCTACGACCTTGCGGACGTTAGAAATGAGTTATGCCAGCTGAGCTATGCCGGTTATTCTGCATGTGAATCTGCATGAAAAAGTTTTATTTCCTCATTGAGAAAGCTACTCGAGAGAACAAAAATTGATAGTTTCAAAGCATTCTGCGCATGATAATTATGAAAACATGTTCCGTTTCCTTATTGAGGATCTCTGAGAATTGAATTACGAATTGGCCGAATAAAAGGGAAGTTTTGCGGTGGCTGCTCCGAAATAAAAAAATTTCATTGAGAGTGAAAAAATTCTGCGGAAATGCTCGGAAAAAAAACAAGTAGAGCCTGTGTACCACGACTTGGAATTTCACGGAACGACATTCCGCTGTTCCGCTGCGTGCCTTTGCAAACCTTGGCCGCGTTATTTTTTTCTTTTATTAAGTTACTCTACTTTCATAAGCTCCCACAGCAATAACAATCAATGAAAAGCATGACCTAGATGCGAAAGACGCTTCGCGAACGCACGCAGCGGAACAGCGGAATGTCGTTCCGTGAAATTTCAAGTCGTGGCACACAGACTATGTCTATTTTCTTTTTGTTTTTTTTTTCAGAGAGGCCCATTTTTTCTTACGAAATCGTTTTTTTTTTCCAGTTTTTGTAATTTCACAGGTCTCCTACTCGTTCTCGGAAAGCCCGCCAGAAGACGTGGAACGGGCCATCATCCAAAGATTCCCCGAGTACAACTTTGACGACGCGGCCGTCAATGGAAACTATGATATGTTCTCGCCTCCCGCCCTGATCATGTTGGCCTGTATGAATTGTCCGCCTTCCCTGATCTATTCTTCCATTTTGTTCTACCGGAGGAGAATCCTTCAAAAGTTGGAGAGTTTATCCGGCCACATGTCCAGGGAGAGCAAGACGATGCATGAACAGCTTTTGAAGGTTTGAGAGGATTTTTTTCGAGCCTATAACAGCTTTTTGGAAATTTTTTCAGCTTCAGAATCCAAATTTTCGAAAAAGAAAGGAAAACCGGCAGTTTTAGTCCTAGAAGCTTATTTAAGAGCTATTGTAGAGCTAACTATGTGAAGAAATGCCTGATCCTTTCTAAACCCTCTCTTTTCTGCACACTTTCTCGTCAATCTTTTCATGACTATCTTAGGCTTTTTTAGAACATGAAGTAGACGAACGGTGATTTTACTTTTAGAAAAAAATTTTTCGCTTTTTTTACGATTTTCGAAACTTATTCAAACTTGCAGGCGCTCACCTGCCAAGCGATCATGCCTACCTTCTTCGTCGTCGGCTCGACGTCGTTCCTCATCGGAAAATTCCAAATAATCAACCATCCCGCATTAGAATACCTAGTAATGACTTCGGGAAGCGTGATTCCATCTTTCTCGCCCCTTGCTTCCTTGATTTGTGTCCGACATTATAGAGTAATTATCGCCGGCTGGTTAGGCTATAAAATTAAGAAATCGGGTAAGAATTCGAAAATGTTCAGCGTGAGTTTGAAGGCGACCGAGGATTGTATGTAAAAAGTTTTTTCGTTAATAGTTCATCCACCAGGTTTATCGGGTCAAGATATCCACTAGATTTCGTTTCTTTGATTTAGAACAACTTGATGATTTTTTCAAATTCAAAAGCTTTCTTGTCAAGCTAATGGTCAAAGCTCGTCTCGAATTTAAAAAAAAAATGAAAAATGAGTCGATATCAAATCCGCCAAAATATGAATAAAATTGGTCGTTTTTCGTCCCAATGTTTGGGGAAAAAGCTATACTTGTATAATTCATAATTTATATTTGAATACTTGAAAATCTCGGGTTTTTTTCTCTGTTTCTTTCCATGATCGCGCTGCCTTTGAATAAATATAACAATCGTAAAACCGACAGAAAACCTCTACTTGTGTAATACTCGTTTGAATTATGAGTTATAAACTATGGAAATCTAACGGTTCTCAATGGAACAAGTGATATATACCATTAGAAAGCTGATAATGAGACGAATCGATTGATACAGTTTGATGAGCATTAGCTGCTCTGCGAGCCGAGATATGAGCCGTCAAAGTTGGTCTCAAATGATAAAATTGCGCGTAAGGTCAAATATTTTGGGTGAAGTTGCGCGTCGGGTCAAGTGTCAGTCTGAAGCTCTCATCGGTGTGGTTTTCTCGCGAAAAAGGAATATCTCAGAAAAAAGTTCGTTTTTTCAAAGTTTTTCCTAGTGTAATCGATAGAGCAGCTTCTATTTAGTACTGTTATCATATCAGGTTGGCAGGAAAAGCTCAAAAATTTGGTGAAATAGAGGTCCAAAAAACTTTAACTTTTTGGACAAGCTTCATAACTCCGTTCTTTTTGAAATTACCGAGAAAATGAATATATCATTCGAACCGGAGGCCAGGTTTGACCTCCGTAGGTCAAATAGGAGCCAAGTTATAGGTGATCAAACTTAGAGATCGAAAAATCTGAAATTGATCAAATCTGGTATCAATCAATAGAGGAAATCAAGGAGATTAAGAAAAATTAGGTCTCTGAGTCCCTAAGTTCTCAGAACTCGAGCTATGATTAATTATAAACTTTGAAAAATCATATCTTCATTTCTAGAAGGCTAGGAACTCTTTAACCTGGTTTTTCGAACTTCTGATGTCATTTCCTATCGATCGATGTAATAATCAGGAAAACTTTGATTTTCGGAAAAATCGAAAAAAGTACAGTCTAACCCCTTCAGTTTTTTTTGAGCTTCTGAGGTCATGGAAGCCGATCCGGACGAAACTTATATCAATCGATAGATCTCGACGAAAAAATAACCGGAGGCCAGGTTTGACCTCCGTAGGTCAAATAGGAACTGAGTTAGAGGCGATCAAACTCCGAGATCGAAAATTTCAAAATTGGTCAAATCTGGTATCAATCGATAGGGGAGGTCACAGAGATTAAGAAAAACTAGGTCTCTGAGTTCCTAACCTTCTAGGAGTGGAGTTAAAGTCTCAAAAATGTCCATCTTTGAGAACCTCTATTTTTACTACCATGTGTTCATGAACTGTGTCACGTGCATGTTGAACACGAGACATGATTCTGCGTCGATTGATATCTTGACGACCGATTTTGAGCTGAATCGATTTGAAGCTTGTGGATGAAGCTTGATCTCGTGATGACCTTCATCATCTGAAAGCTGACGCTGAGACGCATCGACCGATGTAATCAGTTTCTTTGTAACTCGACAAAGAACGGAGTTATGAGTCTTTAAAGTCCAAAAAGTGCGATTTTTTCAGACTTTTTTTGACCCAATCTTCGAGCTTTTGCGTCCAAACGGATATGATAACAATACTATATCGAAGCTTCTCTATCGCATGCTCTAGAAAAAACTTCGCAAAATAAAACTTTTTTTTGAGCTTTTCCTTTTTCGCGAGAAAACCACACCGATGAGAGCCTCAGACAGGCACTTGACCCGACGCCAGACTTCGGACAAGGCAATTTATCTGACGCGCAGTTTTATTATTAAGTATTAACTTTGACGGCTCATATCTCGGCTTCCAGATCAGCTACAGCTTATCTGAATATATCCTTTGGTTCGTCTTGACGTCAGCTTCCATTTTTACACAATTTCAATAGTTCCAGCTCTCATTCCAGCTTTTCCCTCCGGAATCATTCAACCACATTCGAGAGAACATTCAAGGAAAAGTCAATAATTTAAAATTTAATCGCTAGTATTTTTTCAGTTTTGAGCGGGGGCGAATTTGAAGTTCAAGTCTAAAAACGGAGACAGAAGCATATTTACAATACTTCGGCTTGAAGCTTTGAATGAGGCGATTTTCTCCATTTTTGCGACATTTTCGTCAGTTTTTTTGTGTCATAATTATGCTGCCTTGGAGGAATAACAATAGAAAGTTTATTTATGTACATTGATCAAAAATAAATTACTTCATTTCGCCGACACTTCCTCTTAACACGTCGTTAAAGCGTATGTTCACCTTTATTTCTGTTCTTTTGAGAAAAACCTTCTTTTCCAATACTTTATTCATCTATGATGCATCGTCACACACATTTTTACACTATTTAACCCAACTTTGGTTGGAACTATACAAGAAAAAGGCTAGCGAAACTATGCTTATTATTATTATTATTCTCATTATTATTATTATTATTAATGTTAATTGGGATAACCGGTGTTAGTGTTTGAAGTTCTGACATGGACCCTATGTTTCGTGGCATGCTTTATCAGGAAATTAAAGGGTAAATGGGTCTAATAACGGCGTCGGAAACGTTTCTCGATGATGGCGAGCTGATCGGCGGCGGTGCGATCCTTGGTGGCCATGTGGCCGAATCCTTTGAAGATTTTGTGGCCATCGGAATTCGGGATCAGAGAAGTGAGACGGCCCCAGGCCAAGTTATTGTAGAGGATCAGGTCATCGTCTAGAAATTTAGACCATTATTTTGATTGTGAGGGATTTTGAAAAACTGTCCTAAAAACATAAGCAAGACGAGATGAATCTTTCTCATCAGGTCGACTAAAAACTGGAGTTCTTTTGGAGGTTTTTAGACATAGTTCAATCGCCTTGAGAATCAATCGTTTACAAAGCGGCGACCCGAAAATCGCTTCAAAATTGAGCAAAATGAGATATAGTCCATTCGCCACAATCTTAAAAATCTGTCTGTCTGCACCCTCTTTTTCTCTCAGTTGCTGATCGAAGACCAGTGTCGTCACGTCAGCGAACAAAGTAAGGAGGTTGTCTTCTCTACTTTCAAGCAATTTTTTAACTTTTCATCGCCCTCAAAAAAAAAGGCTTTTTTTTCATTCAAAACAGTTTTTTCATGTAGTTCTTAGAGTTCAAAAAATAGGTCCTCCTTTTTTCAAAGTGGCCACTAGAGGGGGTAGAGAAAAGACAGCCCTCATAAAGTACAAAACAGTGCCTCTTAAGGGATCAAAAATTTAGGTGGTCCCTAGAATAAAAGTGTTCCTAAAGCAGCCCCTCTAGGGACCACTGTGGGTCCCCTTAGTTCCCTATATGCTTTTCGATAAGCTGTTATAATCAAACCTCTCTTTTTCATTCAGTTTTTTTAGGCTGATTTGATATCTCAATTAAAAAAACAAACTTTTTTTCCAGAATTTCAAAATATGGAATAAAAATTTCCGAGACCTTTTTTTACTTTATTATTAATTATGCTAAACTATAAACTGATAACATCAAAACGATCCCTCTGATCAGAAACAAGTCATAAGTTTGCTTTTGGTTGCTGAAGACTCTCTTATCAATGGACAGTTCCTGTATTCTGACTCGACTTGTTGAAAGACGTCAGTTTCGATATGTTATCATGACAACTTTTTTTTTTAGGCACACCTTCCTTTTATCAAGCTTTTTATGGTCCTCATGATCTCAGGAGTCACTTTTGAAGAAAGGCAGTGGAAATCGATTCCAAAGGAACTTTTCTTCTTAATTTGAGTCACTGACGTCAGATGATTAACAAACTTTGAAAACTTGGAATTTCGGATTGATGAGAAAAAAATTTCGAAGAGTTTTTTTTGAGATTTGGTTCACTGAAAATCGAAATATTCTAGCCTGTCTGCGCTCTCTCGTTTTCTGAGCCTCTCTTCAAACTTCCAGGTTTGCAATAAGCCTCCAGGATAGATAAAGAAAGCAGAGACAGGCAGATTCTAGAACTTGTCAGTGAATGCAGTATAGAATATAACACGAAGTGAGTTCAGTTCTACCTCCCGAAATTGAATCTTATGTTCATTTCTATCAAAATGGCCTCCCTAGACTGATTATTAAATGAAAAAGAAATCACTCCTGAAAGGATTATTCAAAAAATCAATTTAACCAGGCAAAATTGACCTTGGCTCCAGATGCTGTAGACGAAGTCGGCCTCCTTGGTTTGATCGGCGTTGAGCGCAGTCAGGAATTCAGAGTAGTGCAGTTTGGATTCAGGACAAGGCTCAGTGGAAGGGGTAGAAGAGCAGTTGTAGGCGGTTCCGCATGAGTTCCCGGGGAAGAAACCGCTCTGAAAGGCCGACAAATTTTTGATAAATAGTCCAAAAATCAAGGTGAGGCGATTTTCGGCGCTGAAATTGAATTCAAAATTGCTTCTGAAACTCGCATGCTGAGCAGGTGTCTCAACGGGTGTACCCGTATTAAACCCGTGTTTCTGAGGTTATTTTAGTCTCAGTTGGGCTAAAACGGGGGAACAACGGGTGTAAGAAAAATAGGTAACCCAGCTGGGCTAAAGCGGGGTCTCAGTTGGGCTAAAAAGTGCCAAAAGTTCTATCAGCTGGGCTTATACGGGTTTAATACGGGGGCACCCGCGGAGACTCCGTGTTAGCACGGCGGGGTTACCCTGCTCAGCATGCGAGAATACAGAATTATCAGCGATTACAAGTTAAACATCCGAATTGTGGAAAAAAAAAACTTGAAAAACGACATTTGGATAAAAGTGCTACCTGAGCCCCACAGGTGAGCTTCTCCTCGGCAACTGTTCCACCACACGCGCAGATACCGTAGTGAGCTCCAGAGATGCTCAGGAAGATCTGAAAATTCTCATTTTCTTTAAGTCGAAGGTGATGTTTGCCGTAGCGGGTGCGTTGCGGTCGCGGCGCGGCTTTTGGCGCGAAATTTGATATTTTATCGACTCTTTTTTCAGTTTATTGAAGCATTCCCATTTTAGTTAAATGGATAACAGTATGAAAGCCTGTATTTTTCTCATTATACCACGCTCACGTTTGAATTTCTCATTTCCCACCAAAAACCGCACGTCCATCGCCATTGAAATGCGCAGATTTCGACTACATCAAAAAAAGTTCTACCTTGATCTTGTGATTGAGCGGAGCCCCCAGGTCACACTCGCCATCATCGGAAACCGACTTTCCGCCCTTGATGATTTTCCGGCCCAGGGTCGCTCCCATACTATGAGCAACAATGGAGACTTTGTGCGCCTCCGTGTAGGCCAAGACGGCTTCCAGGAACTTTCGCAGGTAGGTCAGGTAGGCGCATTTGTGGCTTCTACAAGCCGTTCTTTAGTTATTTCAGATTTAAATAAAAAGAACTATCCTTATTCTTTCCAGAATTATATCAGAAGCTGCTCTTTAGACATCAATCAAGAATCATAGTCATAAAATTCATTTCTTTTGATTAAGAATCGAGAAAACTCCTGATAATTACTACAGAAAAGTGAGAAAAAAAACTTGAGCTATGCGTTAAAATTAGAGAGCTATTTTATTGAAATTGAAACAAAATTAGAAAAAAAAAATTTTTTTTTGGCCGAACAAAGGTCATTAAAGAGAGCGATTCAAAAGCTACCACCTTTTTTTGCACCTTATCGTAACTAAAATAAGAAAATTAAAGTTTCGAGGCAATTGTTTTTGGCAAAACTATGTTGATTGTATTGATAAAAACTTCGAAAAGCAACTGTCGCAATGGCCGCTAAAAGGGAGGGGCTCCAAAAGGCAGCAGAAAGGCAGCAAAGAGTGTCCCTTTATCGAGCCTTCCATTTTTATTGGTATTTTAAAGGCTCAAGAAATGGCGGAAAAAGGGAGAGGCAGCAAAAATGGTACATAAGAGCCGATTTAATGGCGCAAAAAGGCAGCAAAAAAGGAAAATTTCTATGGAGCCTTTTTCCGCCCTTTCCAACTTTGCCTATGATTTTCAGGTTTAGAAATTTAGTATCGAAGCTCGGAAAACTTGATTTGTTCCATTAAAAACCTCAAAGGAGCGTGGTTCGGATTGATATCGCCCCAGGAAGTCGAGTAGATCTCCTCCGGACCGTAGCCGTTCTTCAGGAAGTACTTCAAATTATCATTTATATTCCCTTATTTTTCTCAGGAGAAAAAAACCCGGATAGATCTAGAAAATCCGGTCGAGAACTCGTTATTGTGAAGGGCGCTGTCCGTGTTGCCGTGCAGGAAAATTACCGGAGCCTTGGTGATCTGAAAAAAGGTCATTTTTGAAAAGATTCGCAACTAGCTTATGATACGTTTCAAAACAACTACAAAATTCCAACATTTTTCAGCAATTTCATTAAGACGGGCGGAGGTTCACAAGAAATTTTTAAAAATTGAAAAAAAAAACCTTTGTCGAAGAATTTGCTTTACCGCCGAAACTTCCTCGGGAACCGTAATCCGACCTCTCGAAATGGTATTCACCGTAACCGTTTCTTAATTTATAACAGTAAATAAATTAAACGGCCCATAATATAGTTAAAATCAATAAATTTTATTTTTCTCTATTAAGATTCATTCACCGCTACCTCTGGAAAAACCAACTAATATGACGTCTAAACCTCTTCTTTTCGCATACTATTTCGTTGATCTGAAGACTGTCATAGTATCTCAAACCAGCTGTGAAACGACTATAGCTCATTCGTTAAGATTCGAGAAAAATTGGTCGCATTTGGAAGGCTTGACGGCGCCCGACTTGAAACAACTTGCGCCAAATGCCAACCAGACAATAGTGCGACTCTCTGAGCCATTCCAAGTGCGGAAAAATTTCAAAAATCTCGATTTTGAGACCCATATTTCGTCATTCACGGGGTACTGTGACAGTGATTTTCCTTACTCACGTTGTGAGCCAAGTTTGGAAGTGAGGAGTAATTGGACCATGAAGAGGTTCTCCGAAAACAACTGCAGGGGTGCAGAGAACAAGGAGAATGGAGAGGGACATCTGGAAACGGTCAGTAATTTTTCAACCAAGAAAAAAGTCTGGAAATCCAGAAAAAAGCTACGGTAACATATATGAACTTTCACAAGCTAGAATATTTCACTAAGAAAAGAGGTTCAAACGGTTCGTTTTTGAGATTTCGTCGGAAGTTTATCAAGATCGAAACCTTTTGAAGATCAAGATGTAATGCATTTTTTTAGCCATTTGATTTTTAGCCTTATTTTGGAACCTTCAAGTTCGAAAGCCACCATTTCAGTTGAAAATAGGATTTTTGGCGTCCATAACTCGATTGAGATCAAGTTTTTATTTGCTCTTACATCTCAGGAATTTTAAATAAACCCGTAAGTGCTTGGAAGGCTATGAAGATTGCCTAGAAACTTATAATTCTTCACAAAGTCCGATCGAAATTTAAGGGGAAGAAGGAATTTAATCAAGACAATATTCGATCAAATAACCCACATTTATATCCGACCCAAGGAGAGAACGATAATGAAGTATGACTCAAGATTTGATTTTTGTTTTATCGCAAGTTGAAACTTTGATGATAAAATTTAATTTACCATTGACGTGAATATTATGAAATTTGCGATATTCAGACTTATATTTTGATGAGATTTCACAAAAATAAAGCAATTACAAAACAATGAAACTTACTCTTTTTCAAAGGAAAATTGAGAGCCGATAACTTTCAATCAAAACTTTGAGGCAAATAATAAAAAGTCTAAGAATGACACGTGGAATGGTGCCACTGGTTCTTTGCTCACAAAAATTTAAATGACATCTCTTTTTATGATACAGTAGAGTGTACCTTGAACTAGTCCTAAGTGAACAATCGAGATTTTTTTCTGATAAAAAAATTAGATATTTTTAGAAAAGAACAAAAATTGAGATAAAAATAGGTTTTGGGAGGGTTAAAAAAAGCATTGTGCTATAATTTAGATATATTTTCTGATTCGTTTCATTTTTTTTCTTTTAGAAATCACAAAATATCTAAAAAAATTTCATCCGAAGAACATTTTCATACAGTAGCTTTTACACTGAAAAACGCTGAAAAAAATTTTTTTATTTTTTTATTATTTATTTTTTTGAAAAATTTTTCTAAAAAGCAAGTTCAGATCTTCAAGAAGCTAATAATTTTTTTAAATAATTCACAAATACGGCTCTTAGACAGTCCTAACTGAAGCTGCTCCAAAATTATTTTTTTCAAAAAAATTCTCCAAAATTTTTAAAAAAATTTGAAAACTCGTGAAGCTCAATCAGTTCTAGAGGGTCTATAAATATTAAAATCTTGATTTATCGATAAAAAAAGTGCAAGCTAAAAGTTGGATGAAGTACAAAGTCGTATCAATATTTATAGGAAACCGCTCAAGTTTTGATAACACTGCAACCTATCAATTCATTTTCTCGATACACCCACGCTGGTTCGAAATCAAAGGACAGTGATAACTCAACTCGAAATGCTACCAGTTCAGGATTAAGCCGTCTGATAATTTCGGGAAAGGGCAGAAGTTGTTTGGACGAAATTGACAGAAGCGACTTCTCGCCTTGTGACTGAAGTTCGATAACTTGGAACATTTTGATAAGTGGTAAATTCTTTCGAGAAGTTACCAGTAACCAGATTAAGTTCGGAATTTTTTTTTCATCTTTCACTTTCCATCTGAGTAATGCAACTACACCCAGACCTATGATAAGAGACAAAGTTTCTTTTTTTAACAAACAAAGGCTAATCGAAAGTTTTATCAGCAAGTTGGTGTATCAAACGAGAAGCAGGCTCTAATTTCCTCTAGATTGTTTTTATTACGATTTTTTTTGTAGTCATTTGAAAAATCTCTTTTTTCGATTTGAGTTTTCGAATTTCAACAAGCACCCTACACCTTGTTTTAATTTTCATCTTTATCAAGCTTTCTGCGTCGTGGTAAGATTGAAAAACAATTAATGAAGTTCAAAACGATTTTTCTAAAGTCTCTTATAGAAATTTTCGAAAAAGTTTGTAGGGCTCGTCTTCTAGCAAGTTTAGATAAAGTTATCACATTTGAAGATTTCTATCCATTGACTCCTTCCACAGACCAACTTCTCATCTCAAGATTTCCTCTATTTTATGCATCGAAAAAGCAGTTGATGAGGTTATTTGTGTTATCAAAGCTCCGAATGTTATCATAAGAAAAGAACTTGCTTCAATCATTTCTGATCAGGGCACTTTTTTGATGATAAAATGTCAAAAATAGTTTTCCAGCCTGATCCAGGCGATAAGACATGAAATTGATGAAAAACATTTCAAAAAGCTCAGTGAATTTAATATTTTCTGATTCGTTTGATCTAAACGAGTACTCTTTGATTCAGCGGGAAACTGAGCTTTTCACTTTTTTTTTACGTTCCAAATTAGCTTTCGATGTCGATGAGAGCATGTTGAAAAGCCCTCAGTCGCTTTTTTGAGACTGCACCCGACTCAAAACGACTTGCGCTCTAGGGTATCGTAAAGCGTTAGAGCCAGGTTCATACATGGGATGAGCATGAGACTGGCGAGCCAAGTCCCCCCCTCCTTTTTTTCAGGTCCCGCCGAGACTATCCCATGTATGGCCAGGTTTCATTTTAAGGTATTCCATGACCTTTAAAAATATTTTAAATGGTGTTCAAACGTTAGTAAGAATAAAGGCATCAAAAGAAGCGAAAAATGAGACTTAACCGGAAACTGAGCTTTTCACTTTTTTTTTACATTCTAAATTAGCTTTCAATGTTGATGAGAGCATGTTGAAAAGCCCTCAGTCGCTTTTTTGAGACTGCGCCCGACTTAAAACGACTTGCGTATTAGGGTATCGTGAAGCGTTAGAGCCAGGTTTCCTTTTAATTTATTTAATGTCCTTTCGAAAATTTTTTGAATGGTGTATAAATTCTAGTAAGAAAATTATGAAGAGTGAGATATACCAGATGGAAAATTGAGCTTTTCAAAAATATGAAAAAATGAGGTTCAAACCGAAACTACAAAACTGAAAGCCCAGCACCAGACTGTACTTTTTGGTTCCCCCGAATCAGTTTAAATGAGTTTTGAGTTAAGTGTTTGGGCAAACATATATGTAGTCCGGAGCTTCCTCTAGGGGTTTCGAACGAGTGCAGAGGCCCAGAAAAAAAAAGACCGACGGACCGTAGTTTCATCTTGATTGGTTTTGTGGGAGACAGGGTCGACTAAATAAATACGACAAATGAATCAGTGAGCTTTGAAGGGAACGTCACTTTTTTACCCGTCTTGTATCTGCTTTGATGTTTGCTTCTCAAGGCTTTTTGACGATTTTCGCAACATTTTTCAGTGCTTCTTGGATTTTTGTCGCACCATTTTTTTGCTCTCTAGGAAGGAATTTTTGAGTTGGATCGAGATTTTTGAATACTTGTAGGAATAATTTCTCACGAAGCAGATGAAAATCAAAATATCAATTTTCGAAAATCATCAAACCCGTTGAAATTGACGATTCTTAAACTCTAAGTCCATTTTTTCTCGAAAATTAGAAATTTTCGCATGTTGATATTTTCAGGACTGGTATTTGATACATCAGAAAGTCATCTGGTCAAGTTTCAGAAAATTCCAAAATGAAAAGTAAAGTACCTTCCTAGTAGGGAAAATCTTGCTTTTTTGTTTCTATCCGATACTTTTTCTTATTAATCGCTGGAAATTTTTCTCGTTATACGAATTTTCGAAAAGGCTCAAATTATTTTGAAATATTGTTTGTTCTTGATTTTCACATTGTCAAATTTCTGAAATGGATTTTAATTTACGTTTGAAACTTATTCTCACAAGGGAAGTGTTTCTGGTGGCCGGTTGAACTTTTGTTGAAACTTTGCTGAAAGGTACTATAAGACCTCCTCTTTCCAAAACACGAATAAAATTTCTCGCAATAGATCTCGTTTTCGAGTTATGAAGCTTCAAAGTTTGCACGCTGATTAAGTGCTGCAAGGCAAGAGGGAACCTGGCTCGCGTACAATCCCTCTACTCCAGTTGGCAACGTGGTGTAGTGGCTAGCGCCCTTGCACTGTCGTCTCCATGACCGGGGATCGAAACGTTTTGAAGAAATTCGTTTTTGCCAAAACTTCCCTAGGAGGAATCTATCGACATTGGGGAAATGGACCAAAAATTTCCTTCCAAAATAACATAGTTTCTCATTTTACTCGATTTTCCAAGACTTTCGACAGACATTTTCCTTTGGCTCATAGGCATGATCAATAGATCGCTTTCTGTACTTTTTTTTTCAAGAATTTAAGGGAGACTTACTCATCTTTCTGTGGTGTAAGCTTTTATTTGATTCTTTTTAAATTATCAACTGGACTGAAACGCTGATGAAAAAGCCCGTAGAAATTTTTCCCAAAAAGAGGGACTATAAATCCTGTTTATAAGCGAAAGAAATCTTTTTAATCAGTATACCGAATCAAAATGGAAAAAATGTGTTAATAGGGAAAAAAAAATTATGGGTTTTATTAATGTCGATAGATTCCTCCTAGGGAATTTTTGGCAAAAACGAATTTCTTCAAAAAGTTTCGAACCCCGGTCATAGACACCGCAGTGCAAGGACGCTAACCACTACACCACGTTGCCAACGGGAGTAGAGGGATTGTACGCGAGCCAGATTTCCTCTTGCCTTGCAGCACTTATTCAGCGTGCAAACTTTGAAGCTTCATAACTCGAAAACGAGATCTATTGCGAGAAATTTTATTCGTGTTTTGGAAAGAGGAGGTCTTATAGTACCTTTCAGCAAAGTTTCATCAAAAGTTCAACCGGCCACCAAAAACACTTCCCTTGTCAGTAAAATTCGAGAAAATAAAAGTTCTTCGGAATTTTGAAAAAAAAACTGCGGTTCTTCAACGGTCAGTCAAAATCACAGTCAAAATCAAAATCTTCAAAAGACAAAACAAAAAAGATTAACTCTTCAAAAAAAAAAAATCCCGTGAGCGTCCTTCTACTGAAAGTATGCTGATAACTTTTCGCGCTTTAAAACTTTTGAAATGGAATTTTAACATTTTCCAGAAAATTACCACTGCCGTTCCTCAATTTCACTCTAAAAAAATATTGAAAACAGATGAATCAATATCGAAAAACTCACATTGTCAGAATTGAGCAACGGCGCAGAGTTTCATTTATTTCCAATGATAAATTTCATCCCAAAGCATTTCCAAGCTCGATGGTCGAATAAAATGACTGCAAATTTACAAATTCATCAATAAAACCATAAAAAACGTACCGTCATCATTTCGATGCAGAAAAGGCGTCGCAAAAACGCGAATTTTGTCTTCAAACGAGATTTTTATACTCAAAATAAATAACTAAATGAGAAAAAGAGTAAAAACTTAATTAAATTACAATTTGGCAAAAATTTGAATTATTAGCGGATGCGTCGCTGTGTATGCACAACTTCGAAATACAGTAAGATCGAAAAATGTTTTTTGTCGTTCTGGGTATTTTTTTTCACTTTATTTATGATGCTGAATTTAGCCAGCTATCTTTAGTTTTTCGAAAAAAAATTGGTTATTTAAATAATGAATGATGATGGTGCAACGCGTACCACCTTGCTTCTCAAGCTGACATCGTTGGTTCGATTCCTGCCCTTTCCCAACTTTTTTTGTCAAAGCTATTTCCGGCAACTCCAAACATCACCATAAGGAATTTACTGATTAGACCATTTTTTATCAACTTTACGGTGAGAAAGGTCAATTTTGATGACTGGTTACGGTATTTTAATTGGATTGACAGGTTTTTTCTATTACATATGCCGATTAATATAATCTTTTTCCTTTCTCGGGAAGGTCAGCAATTACGGTAGGTGAGTCAGATTGATAGGCGATTAATTATGTCATTATCCACCTCAGAATGAAGGTGAGGTTCGAAAAGGGAAGAAGCTACGGTATTTCGATTGGATTGACAGGTGTCATTCAACTGAGCTGATTAATCTTATCGACATTCTTTTTTCGGAAAATGGTTAGGCTTGAAGAAGAAGGGGCTACAGTACTTCAAACAAAGTGAGAATATTCAGCTTTTTTGACAAGAAAAGATGAGGTTCAGAAGAAGTTTCGAAAATTCATGTAATCCTTATAATTTTCCCATTTTTCATTCAGAAGAACTCGGTATTGGAAAAACACGTCTAAAAATAAAACAAGACCACGTTATTCTAACAGATTGGCATGCTCAGAAGCTGATTTTTTTTATCAACTTTTTTTTATCTTTATTGCTCAAAATCATCGATTTTGCAGCTTCTCTCAAATTCCCTCAAAGTTCAAACAATTTGAAGATAATTTTTTTCCAGTTTTAGACTGGTTACTGTATCTTACAGTACTCTGACGTTTTCGAGTATCTTTTGAACATTTCTGCAAACAAAGCCACAAGATTTATGTACACATGAGAACAGAATAGGAACACCCGTTCAAACAAAAAAAAAACAGAGAAAAATGCAACATACTAAAGCAAACGTTCTGTAAAGCTTTAGGGGAGAGATTCAAAAAAGTAAACTCAAAATTTCAAATTTTTGTTAGTAGAAATAATAGGTGTCAAGATATCAGTGGAAATTTTGAAGATTGGTGAATTATCGACTTTTGGCTTAACTCCAATTATGGCGTCTTTGATTTCGAATTTCTTTGATAGAGTCGTTCTAACGGCTTCTGTCACTTCGTGGACATTTTCTGATGGGTCTGAAAAATATGATTTTTTTTTTTCCGGATCTGAAGTCTATACGATTTGCTAAAGATATCTATGGGGACTGGAAAATACGCAAAAATCACATAATTTTGAAAGCCTTCATTTTTTGGGACGACATTATCTACCTAAGATAGTCTCTTCTCTTTGTGAAATCTCTGAGGACTAAAAAAAACTCATCAAAATACGCGAAGAATTATATAAAACTCGAAAAACCTTTCTTCCAAGTGAATTTGAAAAGGACAGGGAAAATAAGCCACATTTCCTTGTATTTTTTTTTGTCTGTCTGATTGTTCTCTTTTTCATTTTGCCTGCTATTTTTAGGTTTTATGCAAAAAAAAATCAGAACACTCAAGACCAAGCTGGCGTTACCAATGTCTCCAAATCACATTATACCCTACTTCTTTCAGCTCTACAAGTCTAGCCGCTATAAAAAAGTTTGCCAAAAAGAGCGACTGGCTTTCAAAAACCATGAAACTTTGCGATTCTGAAGTCTTGTTCAAAACTTCGAAGATTACATCTGAATTAACTAACCCAGCATGATATCAACAGCACAAGCCACATTGCTGGGGCTGATACTCCAAATGTGAAGTCGACTGACGGAGAAAACTCCGTCCAAAGCTTCCAGGGAGTTCTCAATCGTCGCGGCGTCAACGTCATGGGGGACAGCTAGAAGTAAGAAGCTTTGAAAAATTAAGTTGAAAAATCCTTATTATAACCCTCATGATCCTTTTTTTTGAACCCAAGTTCAAAATTTCTCCTATTTCATCAAACAAATCATTCGGAAGCCTTGTCACTTGACCGGTCGTAACACAGTCATTGTATTAATTCGAATTAGGCTGCACTGGGCGAAAAAGTCCGTGTTTTCAAAACGTCATTAAGCCTTGATTTCTTTTCCCGCTCCGTGGTCTGTTTATCATGGACGAATTCGTCATTGCGTGGGAAAACTGGCTTTTTTTTAGTGTCAAGTAGATTTTTTTTGAAGTTTGCAGTTCTCTCGAAAAAATTCCGTTCCGCAAAAATCAAGGTTAAATGACCGCTCAAAGTTCTTACTGATTCAATTTCGCTCTTTGGACCGAATTAGCTTTGGAGCGCACTTCACCTTCCATCAAGACGAGTAGAATATCCTTGAGAACGGTCACAGTGGTCACCAGAACGATCAACGAGAAAACGAAGGTACAAATCGGGTCCGCCAGACCCCAGCCGGTGTACTGAAATGAAAGTCTCTTTATGACATTTTTTTTCCAGAAAATAAAAATTTTGTAGACAGAATTCTGAAACCGAGGGTAGTCCTGAATAAAAAAGTTCTACAGAAATCGATCAAAAACTTGAACTTGCGATGCCTAAATTTGAGGCAAAATCTCAGGCACCACAACCACCATTGCGGAGGCAGCCGAGAAACTAGCATATGAGTATTTTTTTTTTGCGTAATCTCATGGGAAACCCGGTGACTTTTAATCGAAAATCCCTTATAAAGGGAATTTTAGTTCTGGTATTCAGGGAAATTTTTGAAATTTCGTTAATAATAGATGAAGGTCCTAAAAAGCTCGAACTGCCCAATTTTCTAGTTTCGAGAAAAAGAGGACTCATAATCATAAAAACGCTATATTTTCCTAAAAATAATAAGTTGAAGAGGCTGAGACTTCCAAGAACTTCAAGAAAGAGCTCTGGTCCTATTTCAGAAAATAGAGTCAGTAAGCTTCGCTGGAATCGACCTTATTGGCTACTGTAAGTGTCTCCCGATTTTCTGCCTTACACAACCTTGATAATGAGGGCTGCGAGAAGAACTCCGACGGACTGGATCAGGTCGCCGATCACGTGGACCGCCGCTGCGCGGACGTTCACGTTCTGGTGTTCTTTGCACCCAGGACCGCTGCAAGATTCTGCTATTTTTTCAGACAAGACCCTAGTCTTTTGAATACAGCCAGTTTCACGAGTGGAAGAGAAAAGCTCTCTCGAAAATCGGGTGAACTTATTTCGAGAATGATTTTCAGACAAGATGGCATAGAATCAGAAAAAAGTTGCGGTGCACTCCCCTTCGAACTCTCGGTACACCCCGCAGTGTAACAAGGGGTACACACAGTTCAGCTTTGAATGCCTATTAAGGTACTTTTCCCGTACACGACTTCAAAGTTGTTTTTATATCACCGCTTTCTACAGTTTCATTCTAGGATGTTACGCTGGCTTAAAAAAACTTTTTATTTCCGACCAGTTGCCCCAGGGATGCAGGTCTTACTTTAATTGAAAATTTAGAAATAAACTTTTCTTGTTAGATATTATAGTAGTTCGAATAAATCTGACTTAAGTTTCAATTTTTTTTTGCCTAATACCTTACGTAATCAAGAAAAAAAGCGTCTGGATACATAAAAATGAAAGAAAAGTAATGAGGAACGTTTTTTCTTAGCATTCTTGAAACTTTTTTTTCGAAAGAAGGTTCGGAGCCACTTGCCTCCCATGACTATGACTATGCTCGACGGAGCCAAAATGAAGGACCAGACCCATCAAAACGTTGAAAAAAACTCCGGCGGCCGAAGTGATGACCATCGTATTGGCTTCAACTTCTGAATAATTGAAAATTTTAACAAACTTTACAGCTGAACGAATTTTACCGTATTCTCCGGTGATGATCCGATGAGTGGCCATGGCGACGAGGAAAACTGTCAGAACCCATAGGATGAATATGGAAGTTAGAGCTCCGAGTACCTCAGCTCTCCCGTAACCAAATGTGAAACGGTGGCTTTCTGAAGTCAAAAAAACTTTTTTTCAAAGTCTTCGAATTGAAAAAAAGTTCCATAAAAAAATCAATGAGTGAAGTTTTTCGAGTTCCTTTCGATTCAAGAATGAATAAATGAGTAAAAATCCAAACTGGGAATTCTCAAAAAAAGTCTTTTTCAAAAAAATCCTGTTATTGTGTATCCAAATTTTTCAAGAAAATAAATATGAAGGATGAAATCAGGATGTTATTCCGATGAGAAAAAACCGAAAAATCCACAAATATGAAGGGGATAGTTATAGAAAAAAACATCGAAAAAAACGAGGAAATTTGAGAAAAATTGAACTTGAAATACAATTTTTCCTCTATACTAAAGTCGCGGAAAGCTAGATTTTTTCACTAACGAAAAAAATTTTTCTTTCTTTTTTTAACTGGAACTTTTCGAATTTTAAAAAAACGACAGTAGTAATCAATTCAAGAAAAAAACTCCCTATGATGCTCAACTTAACCAGAAATCTATAATTTTTCAACATTTAGGACCTTTTTAAGTTGTTTAAGGATCAAAAACGCCGCTTTTTTTTCAACTAATGGCATTCAAATTGGTTCAAAACTTTATTTTTATTAAGTGCATTTTTTGCTCAAGTACATCCCGCTATTCTTTGAATTAAAGCTTCGACGCAATAAAGAACCGAAGACATTTTTTATGATTTTCTGATCGATCTCACCTCTTTTCCTAGCCAATCTCAACGCCATAATCGATATAAGAAATGACAGCAAATCGGAAAACAAGTGAAAAGCGTCGGACATAATGGCCAAGGAGGAGGCCAAATAGCCGCCGATGACTTCTGAAGCGATGAAAATAACTGAGAGTCCTGCGACCGTCCATAAAACTCGCTCGGCTCGATGGCTCTGAAAGAATTATATAATCCTCATTTTATCAAGTTCCAAGTTCTACAGTAAGCTCATTTCTGAATTCTTATAAACATCTTGGTTATTACAGGCCCAAAAATGTATCACGACCCGGAATAACACTGAAAACGGCTTCGTGGCTTTAAAACTTGATAAGGAACTCTCTAAACTTATTTAAAACCTCATAAATTTTTTTCGAAAGGGTTATAATAATTGAAGTCATTTTTTTGGATTTCATGGCGAGGTTTTTTTGAAAAATCTTAAGAAAGGTCACAAATCAGAAAAAAACAGGACGATTGTAGCGCGAAAGAAGGCCGAATTTTTTTGTTTGGAAACGTTCAATTTGAAAGTTCAGTTCTGGATCAGCGTTAAAACGAACAAACTATACGGCCTTCTTTTTTTCCCACTTCATATATTTTTTTAGAACAGCACAAAATAAATTAAAAAAAGAAACCTCTTTGAGAGCTCCATTGTAACTGCTGTTCGTGTGATGTTTCTCGTGGGACATCATTCTCTGGAATTTTTTTGAAGTCAAAACAAAAATAATAAAATGAGTACGTGAAAAAAAAAGATGAACAAAAAAAAATGAGAAAAAGGCAGAAATCAGAAAAAAAGGGCACCAAATTTTGAGGACCTCAAATAAACAAACAAATTAGTGTTTTAAAAAAAGGTAAAAAAATAAATTTGGAAATGAGGAAATTAGGGGTTTTTTGAACTTTTTCTACAAATTTTATTAGAAAGTTCAAATGATCTATTTATGAGACGCATTTTTCATGATTCAAAAAGGTCAAATATTCCACTCGAAAAGGAAAATTGAATTCAAAAGGACAACTGAGAAAAATGACGCACAGTTATTTCTGAAAAGTGTAACTTTTCGATTTATAAATGGAAACGGTATACAATTTTTTCAAAGTCTGAGTTATAGTTGGAAAGGGAGAATAGAAAATTATAACGAAAAAAAAAATCAATTTACGAGGTAGATTCCTTTTTTGAAACAGTTTGAAACCAAAACTTCGAGGCTAAACAGGTACAAAAGTTCATTTTCCCCTCAAAAAGGGGAACCCATGAGGAAGAACTATTTCACAGCCAGATTATAACTATAAATCGAGGCATTTTTGAAAAAAAGAGCGAAAAAAAAGTAAACAACTGGGAAAAAGCCATGAGAAAAACCTTTTTTTCTTATAGTTTTTTTGTAGAGGTAATCAAACTTTTTAGAGGAAAAATAAACTTGAAAGGACAGCGGAACATGAAAAAAACCACAACAAATTTAATCCAAAAAGGGCAACGTTACAAACTCGAGGTGGTATTTTGGAGTTTGATGCAAAAAAATATTTTTTCGTTATGAAAAGGTTTTTTTTTTTCAAACTAACAATTCTTTATAGCTAGTTGAAAATTTAAAATTGAACTTTTTTTATTCTTAACGTCATAGAATTCAGGAGAAAAGGACAAAACAGAAAAAAATGCTCATAGATGATGTATTTAAAATGGTTCATAATGTTTTGGAAAAATTATATTTATACGAAATTCATTCCAAAAAGATGGCGCGATCTCAATTGAAAAGGCCTTTCTATCACAGAACAATTACTTGACTCATAATGTTTCTAGAATAAGGAAAGAAAACAGTAAGCGACCAGAAAACGGCTTACGCGGGGCTTATCCTAAAATTACCGAAAACAGAATTAATTCAACGGGAAAAAAAAACTTTGGAAAAATATTACATGTGAGAACTGTCCAAAAAAAGGCCTTTGCAAATATTATCACTAAAGTGTACACTAGTCGGACCGAGTATCATATTTACAGAACTTTAAAGACCCTCGATTCTTCAAGTTGAATGGAATTAGAACTATAAATCTCAAGATTCTTGTAAATTAATGAATTTCTGAACAATTTCAGAATACTTCCATTTTAAAGGACCAGAGGCTAATTAAAGCAAATTTTTATAAATTATTCAAGGTTTGACCTCAGTAGGTTTCCCATTTAGGAGTTCAAAAGCTAGTCATCCAGTACTACCAAATTAGGATTAAAAGTTTGAAATCCCAAAAATCCCGAAATTATCTGTAATCCCTCAAATCTATAAATCATCAGAAGAAAACTCAAAAACTGCAGAAAAAGTTGATTATTGTCAATTTGAGTGCGATCTTTTCCTTATAAGGCAAGTGGATGGGTGCCTCCTCCCCTCTCATCGCCTTTCGCCTTCAATTCTTCTTCGGCGCCCCCGCTTTTTTCCGTCTGTTGTAAAGCAAAAATGAATGAATTGAATGCGTGGAGAAAAAAAAACATCAAAACATGTACTTTAACTATATTGTGATGTGAATCACGTCGAAAAATTCACTGATTTTTGGACTTTCAAGTTAAAAAAAGGCGTACTTTAAAGCCATCAAGTAATGAATCAACGGTCTGATCTGAGATCGTAGGAGATTTTAAAAACTTTAGCTTTGAATGAAAAATTCTATAAATCAGGGATGGAAAAACTTCAACTTAACAATCAATATAAAACCTTGATTTTCCGAATTTCAGATAGTTTTTTTCAGTATGATTAGGATTCACAATTAACTAAGATTCAAACTTGAATGAGAATCCAACTCTTCAGTGTTTGAAATCAAGATTCAAATCTCGCAAAAGAAAACTTTCGTGAAGAGGATTTGAACCTGTCTGTCTTGAATCTCAAATTCAAAGCTTAGCCACATGACCAGACTTGCAGCATTTTATTAGAGCAAGGAAAAGATTTTTTACGGAAAAAGTTGATTTTTCATGTTGACGAGTGTTTTGCTATCTGAGCTCTATAAATATAATCCCCTCTAAGAATACACATTTTTGAACTTTAAAAAGAAAATAACTTCTGAAATTCATTTCAATTATATTCCTATCTGACCTTATAGTGTCTTTAGTAAAAAAACCCTCTCTATGTTTTTCTTGAATTAAAAAAATAGGAACTCGGAAAATCGTGTCAAGTTGGACAAAAGACTCAAAATTGGAAATTTCTATTCAATATGTTTCTATTCTCGCATTCTTTCTTTTTCAAGAACTTTGAAATTATTGATGGCGAACAATTAGTTATCAATTTTTTTTTTTTTTGTTATTGCCTCTGTGGCGTCGGAAGAATGCCACCCTGGGCATTGTTTTTTTCGCGAAAAAGAAATGTATATGACATAGGAAATAACTGGAAACCAAGGGAAAAATGTGGAAAAGTTGCATGTTTTTGGAGAGGAATCGTTGGACTTCGGGTAAAGTTTAGATAGCTTCGGGAAGTTGGAATTTGTCGAATATCAGATCCTATTTTTCTAGGGAACCCATATGAATAAAAAGTTCATTCATAAATTAAAAAAAGGAGAAATCCAAGTCGATTTTTGAGAGACAATTGGGAAGACCTCGAGCATTCAGAAAAAAAGGCTCAAAGGGAGGTATGAAAAAAAAAACATGAGTTCAAAGGTACAAAAACTGATAAAATTTTGCAGAAAATCATGAAGTTCAAATATTATACAGACAAAAACAAAGAAAAAACCTAAAATGGAATCTTTTTCCGTTCAGCGCAGGCTCCTGGGACCTAACCTCACGAAAATTAAAATCACCATAGATTAGTTTTGCACTTTTATTTCTCCTTTTTTAACCATTTAGCTCTAAAATGGACGCATTTTATATTAGAACTTAAGAACTTAAAACAAAACAACCCGAAAACATGTGCAAAAGATGATGCGGAATTCGTGAAAGTTAAACGGTTGAACCGGTTTTTCTGCACAGCGAACTGTAGTTGATCACATTCATTTTATTTTTTTCATATGGGAGGCCGAAAATTCTGAGGGAAGAAAAATGAAGATCTAGTTCAAAACAAGTAGAAGATGAAGCTTGAGAAGTTGAGTTTAAACTTTTTCTTTTTCAAAGATCTGCCTTTGATCAAGTATTTCAAGTTTCTCATAGAATCTTGATTTTTGCAAACAATAATAAAAAGTCCAAAATGATTAAATGTTTTTTTGGTTCCAAGAAACTTTTGAGTAATGTTTTTTATAAGAATAGGATGATTAAGGTTAAGCTGAGATCTTCGCACAGAAGTTTCCTAAATTTCATTCGAAAAAAATAAGGAAAGTGAATAATCGGTGGAAAAATTTTTGATAATTCTCAGCCAACTGGGCTAGTTGAATTTAATGTGGTTTTTGTAATCTTTAAGTAAAACTTCCCCCTTTTTTAGCGTTTCAAATTCGAAGAGAAACTATTCCATTTCGAAAGTTGCTCTAACGGAAATGCCTTCCTGAGTAGCTCAACGCGTAAAATGTTTCTGATATGCACCCGACTCGAAATGGTTTGCGCATTTATGCATCAGAAGTCATTGAAGCTGGTTGCCTTTCGATCGCAACGCTTCTAAGATTTTCATGGCGTTTCAAAAATAATTTTTTTCAAGTATTTTTTTCATTGGGAAAAATAATTGCGAAAGATTTTTCCCAATGGTGCGAAAAACTCCCATGAAGTTGCAATTAATGAAAAAGCAAAGTTATTTATGAAATACTTTCTAGTGATAACGATACTCCGGAAGTTGATATCATTATGTGAATTTTTCTGAATGTGCTTTCTCGTGCGTTATATAATATGGTTACACGGCTTTATTTTCCATTACTCATTTTTTTTTTCTTTCAAAAAGTTATTCAAGCTCAAATGATTCTCTTATTTTTATAATCGAACGAGAAAAGCATGAAGAAAAAAAAACAAGGCTTGAAAATAATTTAGAAAAACCAAACTAGTTTCATATTTTTCTTCTCTTATTTTTCGCTCGGTAAATTTTGAAAATTTCATTTTCAGACATGGAAGAGCTCTACCAACAAATCTACTTTCATCTATTTCCCGATTTACACGGTTATCTCCACTGTGGAGCATCTGTATTTGTTCTATGTCATGATCAACTACACGCCAGGAAATTTGAAGTCAATGAGACTTCTCATGATGCAAACGGCGTTTTTTTCGATGTTATCATAACTATATTGACTTATTCCACACAGTTTCGGTTGGTTTGAACAGCTTTTTGAAAAGATTATTTTAAGGAGCCTAACTACTGAAAAGTCGGTGGCGGTTATTTGTCATGGTCCAGCCAAATATTTGGATTCAATGTTCTGCTTCGTCTCCTTCGACACTATTTTGGTTAGTTAATTACCTTGGACGCTTCGAACTGGAACTAAAAGGAACAAAAGTTTGGATTTCAGACGATCTCCGGTGCCGTGACAATTTCTGTCACACACACCGTATACTACAAATCGAGATCATTGATTAATAACTCTTTGGCGAACTCATTCAAAAGAGTTGTCATACAAACAGCCGTCAGTATGATCCCAATCTACGTTTTATTGGTGAGTGAGAAATTAGTTATTCTTTGAAGATAAACTAGATAAAGCCTGAAAACTAGCGTCAAAGTCTCAAGATGGTGTCTCATTGTGTAATCCCCATTTCAAGATACAGTAATATCAAAAAAAAAAAGCTATATTCTAAAACCCGCAAACTATATGTGTTTCAACTCGAATTATTGTGACACGCACACGCCAGATTGCGGACTTTTGATTCTTCAATCACTATGCCGAAT
The DNA here is from genome assembly GCA_904845305.1 of Caenorhabditis auriculariae. Classification (NCBI taxonomy): domain Eukaryota; kingdom Metazoa; phylum Nematoda; class Chromadorea; order Rhabditida; family Rhabditidae; genus Caenorhabditis; species Caenorhabditis auriculariae. The sequence goes on from CAJGYM010000027.1 coordinate 586,580, forward strand.
CAAATATACTTCCAGGCAATGCAAGTCGTCACAACGAAAGACTTTTCCGCAGTCTACACAGAACTAGAAAAATGGAATCTGACATTAGGTCTGCCTGCCGAAAGGATTTCCGGCTACTCTGACCTCAGTCAATGGCCAAATATCACTGCGAATATTATTTCTGCCTTGATAACGTATGGAACTCCTCTTTATTCTCTTTTTGAGAAAAGGTAGAGCTTTTCTTGACCTAAATTCTCATTGCGGTACCCTCAACCAGTAAAACTCCTAGTTTTTGAGAAACTAAGTCGACGTCTCTTCTGGCAAATTTTCTGAAACATCTTTAACCACAAAATAAAACTACCTTTCTTGTTTAAAAACTTCCAAGTTGATTCAAGAAAATCTCAAAAACTCAGATTTTCTCATTAAACTTCAACCTTCTATACTGAAAAAAGGCCAAATTTTGAATTCAGAAGAACAAGCCGATGCCTGAAAGAACACCAAGCTCTACTATCCGCCAGGACTGCACATCAAGTCAGAAAATTTACAATTGTAATTTGAAAAGTTTTCATGAAAAAATTATAAATCGTGATGTTCAGGGGCTACTACTACAAATTTGGCTACCAATCATCCTGTTCGTCCCGACAATGAGCCTGAGCATTTATGCCAGTTTCTCACCGGGTAGCACTCAATTTTTGATTTTTTGAAATGAATTTATTTTTTTTTCAGAAGGATTGCCCTCTTTTTTCGACTACATTCCAGCTGTTACCGTATCGTTTCCGGCTGTTTTGGACCCGATAATCACTTTATTCGCTGTGACCCCTTATGAAGTCGCTTTCCGTTCCCATATTTGTCGCGACCGTCGTGTTTCCGAACTTTCCACTTCATCCAAAATCAGCCAGAAACCGACTTTTATGTTTTGAAGGATAAAGCCGCATTTGGAACGGCTTACTAAGAACTCTGTAGTTTTAAAATACCTCAAATAAAGTTTATCTACCTCGAAAGAGCTTTTTTTCCTTTTTCTATACACAGCTCTGAAATTTGCAACGAATTTAGCAAAAATGAGTGAATTTGAGAATTTAAATAATTATTTTCATAGAAAGCCAAAAATTCCAGGGCTATAAAAAAATTGTGATTTTTCAGAACAAAAAAATCAGATGGGAAAAATTAAACAGAATGAAAAAAAGTAACAAAAAAAGAGATTCATTAACAGAGCAACTTTGCCAAAGAATTTGAGATTGAAAACGCTTTTTAGAGCCGATTCCCCCGAAAAAAATTATTTTTTGAGCTTACTTTCAAAAATGCTATGAAAATCTGTACAAAATCACTTTTTTTGAGTCTCAGAAAACAAAATTGCAAAAAAAAATCTATCAAAAAAAAGGGTTTTTAAAATCATGGAATCCTTTTTATTGTAATTTATGAAGTTCAATTATGGCTTTGAACTGATTTCTTATTCGCCTTGACAAAATTATTGAGTCTTTTTTCAAGCGAGAGTGTAACAAGCTGGTTTGATAAATTTGCTACAAAACTTGTTGGCGGGAATTTGAACGCCTTTTTAAGGATCTTTTCTTAAAGGTGTATCGAATGTTGTGCAGTTCTGGACACACTGTCCGTATCGTCATGAAAAGCTCGAGAAGATATTTCGTCAAAAGCCTCGAAAGAGAATTAGTTCCGCCAAAACGCCTTCCCGAAAGTACGACTCATTTGAAACTATAGTAAACTTCCTTGTTATGTTTTTTTTTCTAGCCAAAATCTATTATGACAGCAACGTCACCATTTTTAATCAACAAATAGATTATGCTCCGATGCAAAAAATAGCCAGCAACCATGCAAAACTAAACCGATGACACATCAAAATGAGCGACGACTACGCATCTTTTGTGAACCCGCGCGTATTTAGTCCATCTTTCGACTTTCACTCGAGACATTAACATGGAAGATCTCTACGAATCTCTATTTTCTATATACTTCCCTATCTATTTCATTTTTTCTATGACTCAGCATCTCTATTTGCTTTTTTTGATGATTAAGTACACGCCGAATCATTTGAAGCCGCTACGGTTGATTATGATTCAAACTTCGTTTTTTGAGATTCTTATCACGATTCTGGCCTTTTCAACTCAGGCTAGGTTCGTAAACACATATAAAATGGAAACATGTTCAAATACGGTTTTATAGACAAATTATAACGGACAAATCAGTGGCGGTGGTTTGTTATGGCCCAGTAAAATATTTAGACCCAATGTTCTGCTTCGAATTTGTGGACACGTTTTTGGTGGGTTCTTTTTTGTTAATCATAAAAATAAATTCTCCTTTTCGTTCAAACTACGATCCATATTTATCTCAATTAAAACGAAAAATACGAAAAAAAAGGGTTCTGCACTTGCATTTTTTTTTTACTGAAAACCAGGCAACAGAAATTTTTAACAGCAAGAAATGATGATAAAAATGGACAACCTTTTGTGAACAGTTTACAGAATCATTTGCCCGCGTCTCTCGTTCAATCAGTTCCATATCCGCACTGTCGATGATTTCGGATTTATAATCTGAAAAAAGAATAAATCAAACAGGACACTGTTCTTTTTGAAAACTCAACTTGCTTTCAGTTATTTCTTTTTTTTTTCAAAATTACCGTTGTTCGGAGAACGGAAAATATTAATGGACATTTGAAAGTTTGAAACAATATGAAGCAAGTTTCCAACAGAAAAAAAAAGGAACAAAATAAGTGAACAATTGTTTTAAATAATTATAAAAAAATGAACCCGTGTGAATCGGTGATTTTTTTATTGAACTCTTCGAGAAAAAAACTGTCATGAAACATATTCAGAAAAAAATTAAAAAGTCAGTTTTTCCAGTTGATAAAGCCTTTAAAATTATAAGTTTGAAAGAATAAATAAAAAAACAAAAAATAAAAAATAAAACTTTTTTCTCGCTTTGAGGCTTTGCATGGATGCGCCAATTTTTCGCAACAACCTGCGCCTTTAATAAGAAGCTTTCAGAAAGGGATTGAAAATTAAATAATTCCTCCAGTTTCAAAAATAAACTGTGAAATTGTCCCGAAGTCTTATTAAAAAGATTATGGGTACCATGTTTCAATTGCAGACATTGTCTGGAGCCGTGACTATCACAATAACACATACCGTTTACTACAAAACGAAGACTTTCATAAGGTCTTCAAATCTAGAAACCTACCGTCAGAATATTGGTATTCAAACAATCGTCAGCATGATTCCAATCGCACCTTTGCTGGTTAGATGCGAACAGAAATGTTTAAAAAAATGAGACGGATTTTCAGGCAATGCAAATCGTAACGACAAAAGATTTTTCGGGCGTTTACTCTGAACTAGTTGATAAAAATCGGACTTATGGTCTTGCACCAGAGTCGGTAACAGGTTATGTCGATGTGTACGAATGGCCGAACCATGTTGCGAATCTTGTATCCGGTTTAATTACCTATATCACGCCCTTTTACTGTATCTATCAGAAAATGTTGGAATCATTTGGCGTACTCTTTTTTGAAAAATGAATTTCAGAAGGTTGCGCCTTTGCTTTCAACGGAACCGATCTGCTCTTTCTCCTACAACTAAAAAACAAGCTCAATGTTTTATGAACGTAGATCTCTGACAATTATTCTTGAGATAATTATATTAAAATCAGGGTCTAATCATTCAAATCGCATTGCCAGTCGTTTTTTTCGTTCCAGCCATGTCCTATAGCATCTACAGTGTGCATGCAGGTCAGTTTTTTTCAGTTTTTTGATGAAAATGAACTTTTTAGAATCCTATCTTTTAATTACCGAGTTCCTGTTCACTGTTATCAACTCCATTCCTACCTTTTTCGATCCAATAATTACATTATTTTCTGTCGCGCCGTATAGAAGGTCTTTCCTGTCACTTTTTCGACGGAATAATCGTGTGGCTGTTGTTCCGGCATCTTTTTCGACACCCTCTTCACTTATGGCTTGATTATGAAAATTATAGAAAATATAATTTGAAAAATAAATTGTTTCCTTTCAAGTTGAATGAAGCAAAAAGTAGTTAGAAAAATCAGAACATTCACTTTCTTTAGAAAATTTCCTACGAGTTTAAGTTCCCAATCGGGTCCTTGGTGTGATGGTTGAATGTTCCCAACGTTGTTTTTGATACCGAGGTTCAATGCCTATCGGCGTTTTTGGCATTATCAATGTATTTTTCAACCGAACCTCATTTTGTTTCACTTTCATTGATGTTGAACAAAAGTACCAGTTTTTCCTCAAATCCATTTTTTAAGGCTAGACAAGGAAGTGATATTCGATAATTTAAACAAATAAACGGATTATCAATAAATTCATTGTTCCTGTATCAATATCAATCACTTGGAATCTTAAAAAATTCAATTACTGCAAGATAAGTTGAAAACAAAGCCAAAGTTGGGTAAGGCGACTGCCTTTCTTAATCCTTTTTCCTTTTGCTGAGCTTTTTGAGATAAATTTGCAAGTTTTCAAGAAATTTACTGTTTATTCAGGTTATTAAGATTTCAAGCCCATCAAAATGAATTCAAAAAGGAAATAAATTCCAATTTAGAGAACATATTCCTTTTTAGTTTCAAATTTTTGTGGGCTACAAAAAAAGAGTAACTGGATTATGATCTGAATGATTTCCATGAAAATCAATAAGTAAAATTAGCTTGTTCGCATACTTTTCGGAAGTTTACAACCTATCTTTCTCAATCAATTTTTGCTTTTCTCAAAATCAATCACCTGAAAATTGAATTATAGCCATGTGAAATGGAAAACAACGGCAAAAATGCGTCTGGCAATTTTTTTTCTAATCATTTTCCCTGGACCTTTTTTTCCATTTCGAGTTCATTTTTTGATTTTGCAGATTGTTGAAAAAGAATGGGAAACATCTATGAACAAGTTTTGTCAATTTATTTTCCAATCTTCTTCGTTTTGTCTATGACAATCAACTTTTATCTACTATATATTATGATAAGATATACCCCATCTAATTTGAAAATAATGCGACTAATTATGATGAAAACTTCGATTTTCTTGATTCTCATCGCAATATTGACATTTTTCACGCAAAACAGGTGATTCTTTTTTTTTGCTGACAATAAAAAATGATCTTGAGAAACATAACAACTCAAAAGGCTGTGGGGCTCGTTTGTCATGGGATTGCAAGGATGCTCGATCCGAGGACTTGCTTCCACTCTAATGGAATCATTTTGGTTAACTTTTTTCTTCACTTCATCAGGGTTATTTTTAAATCTGGTCCAATTCAGAGCCTACACACTGCCATCACTCTTTCCATAGGTCACACGGTCTATTTTAAATCGAGAACTCTTTCAAATTCTTCAAACGAATTTTCGGTTCGAAAGATCGCTGTTCAAACGGTCATCAGTATGCTTCCAGTTCTTGTTTTAAAAGTTAGTTTGGATTATTCATTAAAAAAAATGAGACTATAGCCTGTCTGCCACGACTTGGAATTTCACCAAACGACATTCCGCTGTGCCGCTGCGCGCCTTTGGGAACCTTGGTCGCGCTTTAAATTTTTTTTTTCTTCTGTCAAGGTACTATACTTTATGCGCTCCCACAGCGCTCCCATAACAATCAATTGAAAGCCTGACCTAGATTCGAAAGACGCTTCGCGAACGCACGCAGCGGAACAGCGGAATGTCGTTCCGTGAAATTTCAAGTCGTGGCACACAGACTATACAATGAATAAATTGCAAAAAAGTAAGAAATTTTGAGGGAATTTGAATTGTTTACACAAAAAAGATTTGGAAAAGAAATTTAAATTTAAATCAAAAGACAAATTAAAATAGCACTGAGAAAGTTGGGAGGGCTTCGTTGTTTTAGGGACCACTATAAGGGGCTATTTCACGAACCCTTTAGGGTCAAGTTTTGCGTTCATAGATAAACTTTGCGGAAAAACGCACTTTTCAGGAGAGTCCAAGTTTTTTTTTCCCGAGCAATTTTCAGATCATTTCATTTATAACGCCAGTCAACTTTGCAAAAGTCTACGCTCAGCTTAAAGCTGATAATCTGACGTATGATATTGCGCCAGACCTTATGACGGGTTACGCCGATATCGATCAATTGCCTCCCACTCTCTATGGATCCATCACCAATGTTATAGCTATCGGCACACCAATTTACTGTTTATATGAGAGGAGGTTTCCGGTTTTCTTTCCTAAGAGAAAAAATTCGCTTTTTTTCGTTGAAATTTTTGATTCATGACAGATACTCGGCAGGAATTATGCTCCGGGCAGACCCTATCTAGGGTGCGGCCTTTAAATTTTCGGTGCTTTTTCTCGCACATTCAGAGGCGAAACCGAGCGCGGAGTCAGTTTATCGCGCAATGACCTCGAGAGTGGAGTTTTCGAAATTCCGAGTCAATTCAGTGCAATTTCAGGGGAGAAATCGAGCGAAAAAAGCGAATCTAAAATCTGTAATTTTCTCAAATTCAATTCTAAAGTTTTATTTAGTAGATGTTTTAAAATTAAATAGAAACTCCTGCTATCGTAATAGCTTACTTCCCGCACCGTATTTGCGCCCAATGGGAATAGGTTAAGCCCCGTTGATAATGAATTTTTTTTCCCCATGCAAGTTGAATTTCGTGGTCAGCACTGTGCAGCCTCTCCTTTCGCACGAAAAAGACTCGAAAATGTTACGGTTTGTCACTACCACTTGCAAAGTGCAAAAGATGGGGAAAAGAGAGCAAATCTGGGGGTTGCACCGGGCCGAGGTATCTGCCGAGTATTCCACTTCGATTTTCAATGGAGCAAACTTTGTCGCGTTTTTCTTTGGTTTAAAAATGTTTTTTTGTAGGAGAATGAGCCAATATCTACGAGCCAACCGCGTTTTGCTCTCTCCAAAAACGGAACAGAGAGCCAGGAAATTCGTGAACGTAAATTTTAAAGGTGACTTTTTTCATTGATTCATATTATTTTTATAGGGATTGACGGTTCAAGCATCGTTTCCGACATTGTTGAGCGTTGCAAATGTATTTTTTGGAACATACGCTAAAAATGCAGGTAATGTAGTCTTGTTTTTCAAATATCACGGCATTCCCAATGGGGTGAGGGAAGGTGAGCGAGGCGTCAAAGTTTCTGAATTTGAAAAACAGTAAGTGCGCGCTTCGGATAGAAGGGTTGTGACGTCACAGCTACCTATCGTTGCAAATTAAACTGAGTATTCAACGGCATGAAGAATACATTTGACTGCGTACTTGAGATTTCAATTTTCGCGCCAAAGTTTTTTGACGTCTCCCCACCCCGTTTGGGAACGCCGTGAATATATATTAAATCGGAATTTAGATAAAATAATCTGTTCATGGGCCTTCGAATTGGCCTTCTGTTTTTTTCTAAAGTCAGGACGTCTCTCCAACAAAGTATCATCAAAATCTCAGCAGGAAATTAACAAATCTCGCTTCAAAATGTTTTTTTGTAACTTTTTAAACTTTTAGAGGCCTAAAAGCAGCTTTTGACAATGTATTTATATCTGTTTCAGCGAATCACCCACTAATTTTGCAATACAACACGGCTGTTTTCTACTCGCTACCAACGCTTGTCGACCCGATCGCTACTTTATTTTCAGTGACACCCTATGAAAGAGCATTCCTATCCCATTTTGGACTCAAGAAAGGAGATGGTGGCCGAAATCCACCCAGTAAAACCGGTCCACTAACTGTTTCTTAAGGTCTCAAATAAAATATACACGGTAGGGAATATTTTTTTGATTTTTTGTCCGTAACTTTGTTAAAAAATCTTGGAATCTCATTGAAAATTCAGATCGAAACAATCGTTCCTACATACAGTAAAACCTTTTTGGATTTAATTTTTTTTAATTTCTATTTTTAAGAAGACACAGTAATTTTCTCCTTTTGGGGAAGTTCACTTTTTCGATCATGAAACTAGACAGAAACTTCGAAACAAGCTTAAATTGCAATCAATCATCAGAAACATTATTGTTCACAACCCCACAAAGTTTCGAAACTATTGAACTTCTTACAAAAAAGTTATGATGGAAAAAAAGTGAAGTTTCGTATTTAAAATCAAATAATTATTTCAAATAATAACGGTCTATGAAATTTTATAGCAAAAAAAACACTCATATGGGGAGATGCTCAATCACTTTTTTAGAAGAATCCGAAAGACAAAAAAGAAATATCAAGAGACCTGGACTTGAAGATTGTTCCAAGTTATTTTCCTTCTAAAGTCGAACATTTTTTGGAATAAAAGTACGATATTGGTCAACACTGTAAAAAAATTCAATAAAAACAAGAAGACTGCTCAAATTTATCGACAAATCGGAGAGAAGACAGAATATGCAGAGAGTATATCAGTTGAAATGATAAACTTTTAATCGAGTTCAGAAACTTCAACAAATAATTCATGCGACTTGAGACGTTGTCCAGCTGTAAGCAGCTCCTGAAAATTTTTTGATTTTTTTGGAAGATCATTTTTCTAAAACTTTCTATCTTCTGCCTCTTGTCAAAAATTATCCTCCGGAATTGATGGTTGAAAGTGATGGTGACCACACTAAAAAAACAATTTTTTAAAATCTGGAAGTTGTGGTTATTTTTTCATATGGTCTGTTCAGAACTTTAATGTCAAGTGCAATGACGTCATTCAAAAAACCTCTGTGGATAGTTCGCTCTCTGATTGGTTTATCGCACCATTAGGGGCGGAGCTTGAGCGACGACTTGAAATTCAAAATCTGAACAGACTATAGCACAGAAAAAAACCCAATGCATCGATTGAGCAAAAAAAAATTCACTGTCAAGTGGTTTTTCCTATCGAAAAAGCCGCGAAATCCAAAAAAACGCACAATTTTTCATGAAAATAAATTTTTTTCGTTAAGAAAAAAAATATTAAAAAAAAAATTGTACACGAAAATGTGTTCAATTCGCCATTGGATTTCGTTTGAAAAAAGTATCATTGGATTTGGACGATGGAGAAAAAAAGTTACATCAAAAAAATCTATGTAAAAATTTCGGGACCTTGTGTAGTTATTGTTCATCGATTCTCTCGGAGAACGAGTGTTAAGATGTGTTTTACCGTATTTCGAACCATTCCCTTGCCACCATGGTGCTGAATCAGAAAACCTACCCATCCAGACAGTGTGCAGATTCCCAGACAACCATAGACATGAAGAAAAGGATCCATCCGGGTGGAATCAAGGGAGTGAAAATAAAATTGCACAGCAGGTCGCAAACGAAGAGGAAAGCTTGCATACAAGCCTGGAAAGCCGTATTTTAGAAACTTTATAAAAAGCTGTGAAAAACTCGGTGAAAAATCCGACCTGTTTCAAAAAGTTGATGTCATTTTTGCGGCGTCTCGAGCTGTACTTGTGATCCGAATAAATCTAAATTTTATACTTTTTCTCTATTTTTCTGAAAAGACGAACCTGATTATTAGTGAGTCGAACCTTGACGACCGTCGCGACATCCACCGCCACGATAAATATCACCAAAGAAACACTTTTCAGGAAGGCGTTGTACCAAGAGATCATAACACAGGTCGGTGTCGTCGCAAAGGCGAATAGCCGCAGTTGATCGATGTGGATGAGAGAACAGTCTTCTAGAAATTTCGACTTGAAAAGACCTTGGGGAACTTTTTGAACCGTATTCGTAGAAGTAAAACGTGGAAACGACGGACACGATCAAGGTGAAAGCGATCATGATTGTAGTGTTGAAATAACTGAACATTGTATTATAGTCTGTGTGCCATTTCACGGAACGACATTCCGCTGTTCCGCTGTTCCGCTGCGTGCGTTCGCGAAGCGTCTTTCGAATATAGGTCAGCGCTTTCAATTGATTATTATTGCTGTGGGAGCACATGAAAGTAGAATACCTTAATGAAAAGAAAAATAAAAATAAAAACCGCGCAGCGGCACAGCGGAATGTCGTTCAGTGAAATTCCAAGTCGTGGTACACATTTTTTTTTAAAGGGAAACAATGACTTATTTTGCAAAAACCTACTTGAATATCTGCTCGTACTTGATTGGAAAAAATATAGCGCAGAACCGGTTCAACGATATAAAAAGATGAGAGAAGACGCTGATGTCGAAGCAAACGAGAAGTGCAAAGCCAATGTGTTGAGAGTTTTCCCGTAACATTTTGATGTCACTAAATTTTTTATGATTTGAACAGAAAAAGAAGTCTTGAATATTGAAACCCTAAGATCATCTACACCTTCCTGAGCTATTTCAATTTCAAACTCACAACATGAGCATTGGGGCATAGACAAGACAGAAAAGATGGTAGAATGTATGCCATCTCCGAGCGCCTGAGTGGCCGAAAGTCTTCCGAAGGAGTTTTGGAGTGCTGAAACACGTCGCTGAACGAAGACCACCGTCCAGTTGGCCGTGATTCCAACGATGCCGATCTGAAAATATTTTATTCAGAGATCGAAGTGAATTTATATTTTTTTATTTTTGATGCTCAACTGCAAACGGCTGACAAGTCATTTTACTTTACGGATGAGATTTTCCTGAAAATTGGCCAGATGAGGAAGATTCTGAGAGTTTCAACTCTCCAGTTTTTCAAAAATTCGGACTCAAAGTCAAGAAAAACCCTTAGAATTTATTAACATAGGCTATTTCGGGCTTTAGACCCTTATTTCTCGAAAACAAGGAAATTGTGCAGGTTGAGACTTTCAGGATGTTCATCTGGTACATCAAGAAGTGTTCTGGCCAATTTTTAGGAAATTCCCAAGCGCAAAGTAAAACGACCTCCCGTGTGAGCTGGTTGGTGTTACATTTGGAAAACTCAAGAAGCGCTGAAAATTGAGAAGATTCCATTTTACGAGCTGCAAAGCGCTGAGAGCTTCATATTTTTTTGGTTTTAAAAAGGACCTGAAAAAAAGAGCTAGCTTTTGAAAATAATCATTTTTCTAAACGGAAATGTTGACCTCAATCTTTTTCAATTATTTCAATTTCAATTTTTTTATTTGTAGTACGAAAGAAAAGTTCACGTTCAAAAGTTTAAATGAAATTGTGCAAAAAGAATAAAATTCCCAACCATAAAACAAAGAACCGCAGAGATTTGATCGTCGTTCATCTCACAGCGGAAAAAAATGAAAGTGACCATTTTGCAGGAATGATTCAATTGAAAAGTATAACTTTTGCAGTTTTCTTCCTACACGCCACAGAACTTTGTCTGTGAGCGAAAAATTAACATTCAAAAGCCGCAATTAGGTGAATAATATTTTTTTTTCCATTTTTTCGTGTTCGTCTGAGAATAAAACGCCTTCTTGTTCCCACCCTCAAGTGTCCTTTTTATTTGAGGAAATCTCTTTCACTGCAGATAAGATCTATTGTTCTATTCTTAAGGTCCTTTCTCGAGCCAAGAGAAGTCAAAGGAGAAAAAAAAAACGGACTTCTGGAGATCTTACAGCTCAAAGTTGGAATGATTTTTGCACATCGGAACTTTCACCTATTAATTTGCTCTGATTAAAATGTTCGCTTCTGCGCAACAGTTCAAAGATTAACAAGCTTAATTTTCATTTTCTTTAAGATCAAAAATTAATTGCTAATGTTTTTTTCTGTAATTATTCGAAAAGCAAAAGCTCGAAGAAAAGACATTGAAAACTCAAAACTTTAGAGTTTTTTTTTTCTCATGGGGCCACCAAATGTCTAAAGTGGCCACTAAAGGGGTGGGTTAAATAAGAGTCTTTAGAAAGAAAATGTAAAATTCTTTTCTGCACTATTTTATTTTCTTGAGCGAAACCCCTCGGGGGACCAGATTTCTAGGAGCCGAAAAAATTTTAGACTTAGAAATCCCAGAATGTTCCCTATGGGTGTTGAAAAAGTGGTCCCTATAGAGGTGAAATTAAGGTGGTCCCTATAGGGGCTTAGGTCTGACCCTTTAGCCCCTAAAGATCAAGTGGACCCTATAGGGGTCTTTCAATTTCATTCAAAAACGCTTATTTATTTGGTTTTATGGAAATGCTTCTCCGCTTAGAGTTCATAACAATTATCAAAGAGCATGTCCCCTGTAGGGGCCACTAACTTAAACCTTGGAACCACTTTTGCCAGCTTTGGTGGCCCCTATAGGGGTTGGTAAAGTGGTCCCTAGAGGGGACCCTCCAAGGACCCCCATGGCTTCTCCTATAGGGACCGCTCTAGAGTTCCTAAGGAGTACACTCAAATAGTCGCGGAACCTAGAATTCGAGCTTTTTCTCCAACTTTTCCGATAAACCACAAAAAGAATATGGAAAAGTCATATTTCCAGGAAAAGAACGACTTGACCATTTCCTTATCTTTCAATAATAAACTTATTTCTGCAAATCTAATATCAGATGATCTTTTTTTAGATTTCATTTCTTTTTCCGCTCAAAATTAAATGTTTAATCTTTAGGTTTTATGAAGGAGGAGCTGATCATCAGAATGGTTCAAACGCGTCTACCACTATCATAGGAAGATGATCTACGAGCCGTACTTGATTAACGAAAACAACTCTTCAATTATTGCATGATTCAGCAGAGAACTTTCACAGAATACTGAATGAATATGCGAAATATCTGTAGGCTATCATTTCGAGATTAAGAATCAGTAGGTCTCTCAGAGAAGCCCGTTCTTTGATTAAACGGAATTGATATCGAATGAAAAAAACCAACCCAAAAAAGGATGATACCACCGATTTGGTCGTCGTTCATGGCACAAAATGTCGGTTGAAATCTTTACGATAAGATGTTCATGAAGATAAGTCAGTCCTACATTTTCCTCAATGAGACTCCGCCCCTTGATTGCACTTGATGAAGTGAGAATTTATTGGCGCCAGTCTTGCGTAAAACTCGATAAACAGGAAGTCGCACTGAAGGGTGAAAAATATTGTATGAAATTGAGCCAAGTTAATTGCGTTCCTAGAAATCTTCAAAAAAAAAAACTTTGCCCTGCATTTTGGAACTTGAAGCTAAAAAAAAATTCAAAGCGTATAAGTTCAAAAAAATGGTCTTTTTAATAATGTTCTATTCAAAGAACAATAATAAAAAATAACATTATGCCAAAAATTTTAACTAGAGAGATTATTATGTTTTGCTTCTTGAGAAAAAAATAGAAAATTCATTAAAAAAAGATTGGTGACAAAAAAATTATGATGAGTCATAGTTGCAGAAAAATCTTGAAAAAGTTTCTTTTTTTTTGGACAACAGCCAAACGCATTGACGCACTCAAAACTTAAAAAATACTTGTCGTATGAATCACATAGAAAAAAAAATGTATCACTCATAAGACATTTTTCAAACTCATGTCTTGAATTCAAAAAACTTTCAGAAAATTGAAGACTGCAGATCTGATCCAAGCTTCCGGGGTAGGCAGTCCTGTTAAAAGTCCCGAAAAAACGTATCTGCCATAGGGTACTGGAAAATAGCCGAACTGTACGAAAAAAAGGATCAAAACTTTTTTATTCAAATTTTCAGGTCCTTACTGCTTCGAATGAGCATATCAGAAGCGACTGGATACCTCAAAAGTTCGTATGAGAAAGCTTTTTCTTTGGGATCCTGTGGCGCTGTGCAGATTTTGTTCTGTTTTGAAGTACTCAACCTAGGAATACCTGCCCTTCAGAAGTTTGGAACAGATCTGTTGATTACGCCCCCCCTCTTTTTGACCAATCGCGAGTTATTAATTACAATTTTTTTGTGATTTATCAAAAGTTTGATTCTGAGTCAGAATTTCAGCTTTTTAACTTCCTTTGCGTCACCCGTTGATATCCTCAACTCAACCGGAAAGTTCGAAAAAAATATATAAGAAAGTAAGATAAAAAAACCCAGTTTCTCATTCGGAAACACCTGACTCATGTGGACAGATTTATCATTATCTCAGCGTGTGGTAACATGAAGTTACGGAAAAAAATAAGCATTCATGAGATTTAGTGAAGGAAATTCACACGGAGTTGTATTTATTATAGTTTCTCATGAAATTCTGTTTCGGTTTGGCTCTAAATAGTATGATAATTTCTTTTAGTACAAACTAGACTGATGAAGGAAGTGTGAGATGAGAATCGCAGAATTGGTTCAAACTTCTGTGGTAGGTAGTCCCAGGTGCGAGTATTCTAAAATAAAAACAATTATCTGCTAAGCGCCATAGGGTACTGAGAAATAGCCTGTCGAAAAAGTACAGGATAAGCTGAAAAACAAATTCTTAGTTTTTGAGCTTTTTGCGTACATTTTCTAGAGGCATTTTCTCAGTACCCAATGGCGCTCAGCAGATATTTCCTTTTTATTTACGAGTACTCATACCTAGGACTATCTACCACAGATGTTTGAACCATATCTGCGATGCTCACCTCACAAACTTTCCTTTTGAAAACATATAATTTTCGTCAAAAATGAAATACGGCTTGAGAAAAAAAATTTCTTATTTTTTCTGATTAAAATATTCCGATTTGATCTCATAGAAACTTCGAAATTGTGAAAATCAATTTTTAAAAATCGTCTTTCTGTGTCCATGAGAGTTAGTTAACGGTTGATTGATAGCAACAATTCAAAAATATTCCGTTTCAAAGAATATTTTGAAAAATTGCAATTTAGATAAAGACGAAAAAATTCAATCTTACACTTTCTAAAACGCTTCCAAAACCTGTCTAAAGCTAGATTAATAGGAAAAACGAATCTACAGACTACAAAATCGCTGTCAAGTTTTACCTACACTGTTTGTACACAAATAAATGAAAAAATAGACGGCAAGAAAAAAAAAAGAAGCTCGCGTGAAGTTTGCGCCGGAAACCGGAACTTGCCGGCCGTATAAATACGGTGGCGGAAAGTGCAGTACAACTCAAGTTCGCTTCGAATTCCTTCCAACATGTTCAGCTCCCGAGTGTGAGTTTCTGTCATTCTACTTTTGCTTCATTTTATCCTGACTTTGGCATTTTCGAGCTTTTCCATAGTTCTAGTGACTGATCTTGAAAATTAAAAAACCAGCAAATAGGTTCACCTAAAGCATAAGAGCTTTTTCTACCTCAAACTGTCAAAAAAAAAAAAGAGAAAGAACGTCTTGTCTTCAGCATGATCATCGCCGTCGTCGCCGCTCTCCTGGCCCTCGGTCAGGCTCAGGTCGTCGTCCCAGCCGCCTACGAAGCCGTGGTTCCAGCCGTGTCGCCGTTCTACGCTGCCTACTCGCCATACTACGCCGCGGCTGCCTACCCGGCCTACTACGCCTGGGGATCCAACAAGGCGAGTTGTAGATGATTAGAGTTTCCTGAAAGTTCCGGTTTTTCGCGAATAATCAGAGTTCTTTAGATCTTCAAACCGTTCTAAAAAACCGTCAGAAACTCTTGGTTTTTCAGAACCTACTTTTTCTGATTTCAGATGATTTGGATGATTCAAATTAGAAAATTCCTGTTAGTACTCCATTTTTCAGGATTATTATGATATCGCAAAGCAGTAGATGATCTGACTGTTTTAAGAAAGTTGTAGATGAACATAATGTTTGAAAATACTTGTAAAAGCTCTATGACTTTAGTTTTCTAGTGGTTCTGTTACCAGGTAAACAGTTTGAAAATTTTCGTGTGATTTTTAGAAATTTCTCAAATTTTTCTCTTTTTCAGGGCAAATCTGACTCTGCGCCAGCTCCTCCAGCTTCTTCGCTCCTGAACAACCAGCGTCCTTGAGCTACGAAAAATTCCACTTTTCTGTTTGTACAATGCTCCGAAAATGAACTCTTTTTTGTATATCTTGTTTTTAGCAGCAAAATGAGCCCATCGGAAAAGACTTTCTCGAAGTCTCCTTGAGATTAACTTAAAAATTGAACACCATAAAGTTTACAACTGTTTCAATATTTTCATATTGAACTCCAGTGCGAAAAATTGAGATATTATTAGTTTAGAACAAAGATTCAGGTTGAGGCATTATTTTTTTCAGTTGTGGATATCGTTTAATTTTTTTCCGTATGACTTCATTCTACTAAGAAGTCGGAAATTTCTGAAAATTGGCCGGAATACTCCTTTATGTACCAGAAAAATATTCTGAGAGTCTAAACCTGCAGGACTTTCTCATTTTTGAGATACAAGAGTTGAAAGCACCCAGCCTATTTTATGGGATTTTGAAAGTTTTCTTTTCTTTAACATCAAAAAGTGTTCTGACCGATTTCTTTGAAAATGCCCAAGTAAAATCCCCTTCCCTGTCTGATTTATTCGACCTTCCTCCTCTAAAAAGGAACCAATTTCAGTCCCTCATTTCCCACTATTCATTCCAATTAACTTCTTCCGTTTCTTCCAACTCATACCAAGTCAAAACTTGCAATTTAATGGAATAGGCCCCTCTTAAGACGTAACAAACAAAGAAAACCACAAGTTTTGAAAATGTCAGCAGGAAAATTAGCCATTCATTGAAATTGCCACGACGGCTTATAATAAACACAGAAAAAATGATTTTCACGTGATATTTAGCAGAGTTTTCTGTTCATATTTTGTTCAGATGAAAGTTTAGAAAACCGTGATACTTTACAAAAAATCAAATGAAGATGATTTTTTCCTAGAGTACTAATAGTGCAGTTCTCGAATTCAGCAGGGAAAAAAATATCATTTTTTTCGAAGAAAAAAATATAAGTTTTTCTTCAATAGTGCAAGCTATACTAGGTATCCTTCAAAAAAATCAATAAAAAAAATGGGTATTTTATCGATTTGGAATATAGTAAGGTAGAAATTGAGAAATATTACATTGAAAAAAGTTAGAGATTTTTAAGATTTGGCCAACTTCGAGTTGGACACGTTCAACGAGTTGGAGCTCAACTGGATTACTTGAAACTGTAACATATGGACTATTTTTTTCTGAAGTGAAAAGACCTGACGCTTCGTTAAAAAGAATAACATTTCACGGATCGGGGTTCTTCCTGCCTAGAAACCTCAAAAACTAAAAAAAAATCACGATCTTCAATGAATATCAATTTTTTTCGGTGTGAAAAAAAATGTTCCAAAAAAGTCATTATACAAAAAACGTTCATTTTGGTACTAGCTTTCGTTTAAAAAAGGATTTGGACCACGGAGAAAAAAGTTAGATTTTTTTTCGTATTTCGGCTACAGTAATCCTCAAAAGGGGCGGAGCTTGAGAAAACCTTGTTTAAAAGTTTTGTATACTTTTTTATTTGATGTGATGAAAATATAAGCTCAAAAAAGCAAAATGAGTTTTTTGTGCCCACCGTACTTCGCATATCTCAGAGAACGTGTGTAAGGACTAAAAACAAGATGATTGTTCGACTGATGTTCTTACTTTGATACTTTGATAGTTCGTCTTCGCTGATGATCTTCCTTCTCACTAGGGTATGGTCTTCCCTTGGTCAGCGCGAACCACACGTCCTCCATGCGTCCCGGTCTCTGGCGACGGTCATCCAATGACGTCCATGACGGCTGATGTTCTTCTCGAAATGGTCTGCCCATCGGGTCGCTGGTCGTCCACGGGTGCTCCTCGTGTTTCTGGTAATCCAAGATGTTACTCTTGTGCTCCAACGCTCGTCTGTACTTCTGATGACGTGTCCTGCCTATCGATGTTTGCCGCGGCTGGTTTGCTTTTCAATATCCCTGCTTTGGGATATTTGGTCTGTGCTTCTCTGATTTTGGTTCCATTGTTGGTAGCGGGTGGTGCCGAGAAGAGCTCTTTCCAGTGCGCGGCATGCCGTTTTCAAAGCGATCTTCTTGGTGTCCTTGATTTGGCTTGTGACTTACCGGACGTTTTTAAAGGTTCTTGACTTCCCGGATGTAAAACAACATTGATGTTCTTCCTTCATGAAATCTTCCTTTTCAGAAATCTTCGATTCAAAAATGTTCTTTCGAGCTAACTTGATCAATGCAAAACCAGACCAAGCATCTTTTGAGAAATAGCTGAAAGCTCCAATTAGTGAACTCCAAGTGAAATTACCAGGTTCAAGGTTCTCATTAAACAGCAAAAGCAATTTCAACCAGTCACGTCTATTAGAAATTGCGTAAATCTTGTTACCAAGCTAACAATTTTCATTCAATACCGCGCCAAACTTTTGCTCGATTTTTGCTGGAAAATGGAGGCTGCTTACCTAATACCGCTCTCTATTTTTTATCCCATTCATTTTGTAATAGTTATTTCAATGCAATCATTTTTGCTGTTTATTATGATTCGAAAAACGCCAGCGACACTTCAAGGCCTTCGATTTTATATGGCAAAGTCGTGTGTTGTGGAAATGATTGTGATATTTCTTATTTTCTTCGCTCAATTTAGGTTTGTAGTTCTAAAAATTCTGGCTCTTACAAACTTGAAACTTCTAAGAAAAAACTGCTGGGAATTTAAAAAAGCACGTGTCAGCTCCAATTCATGTTTTTGAATCTCTTCTGCGCAAGTTGGTTCAGGTCCGGCCCAAAAAATGGCCCGCATTTCAATGAGCCGCACTGAACTACCTGCGCCTCAAGCTTCAAATTGATTATTAAAAAAATTTATTGCCATTTCAGAAGTATAAATAATCATATTTCGTTGGCAGTCCTTTGTTACGGACCTGCATCTTATTTTTCTGACACAATTTGTTTCTACTCCTTCAATGCGGTTCAGGTAATTTCCAAAAAATACTCACACCTTTAATTTCATTCATTTATCGATCTCAATCAATAAATCAACTGAAAAACGTTAACTTTCTATTTTCGGTTTTTTCCAGGTAGCCGCAGCGGAAGCTTCTTTCTCAATCGCTCATACAGTTTATTACAAATATCGGAATGCCTTGGATTTCTCGAAAAAGCAGTCATTTTTCAGTATCCTAGGACAGACGAGCATAACCGTGTTGCCCTTGATAGCATTGATGGTAAGAATGATTTGACCATCCTTCTTATTATTTTTCCATATTTCTCCCAATCAAAAATGGCATTAATTCAGATAACCATGACGATTGGGAGCTCGGACATCCCGGCTATTCGCGCAGAGACCCAATCAGAACATCCCGAATACCTTATAACAGAAGATACAGTACTCGCGGGGTACAGTAACATGCGAGATCCTGTCAGTGTCATAGCCCTGACGATAATCGGCCTTGTGGCTTATGGCACATTCCTTTTCACCTTCATTTGCAGAAAGTAAGCTTTTTGCATTTTTCATTCAAGACCTCAAGAATTGGGGAAGAGGACTTTTTCAAAGTGTCAATTACAGGAAAATCGAGAAAAGTTTCCAAGAAAAAAGTGAGCATCTTTCGGAGCATACAAAAGAGCATGCTAGGACCTTCATACGTGTAAGTTTTCATCAAAAAAAAAAAATCTTTTAAGGAAATTGCGCCCCATGGCGAAAAAGCAGCCTGAATAAGTTTCCGGACCTGTTTTAGCATCTTCCTGCGCTTTTAAATAACATTTAAATTAAATAAACTTTTTGGCGACTTCGTTTTTGATGTTTAGCCGTGGAGCGCAGTTACTTCTTTTTATTTTTTTCAATGTTTGGAATCTTTTTTGATAAACTAAAAAATTCTAATGAAAAATATTAAAACTCAGACTTTAACAATTCAATCACTTGTGCCGGCCATCGTCAACATTCCTACCATCACTTTGTTCATTTACAAACAGTACACAGGTTTCTTTTAAGATCAAAAGTCTTTGATGTAGTGTGTAATGAAGCATATTTTCAAAGTCCTGACATGGAGGGTCATTTTACTTTGCGGTTGAGAATTCGCTGAAAATGATGAGAACAATCCTTGGTTCACAGGCCTTGAAAGTTTCATCGTGCACAACTTTCTCGTTTTTGAGTAAGGACTTTTCAAAACTAAAAAGAACCCAAAATCCGTTGAAAAAACTATCTTTGGGCCCGTATTTCTCGAAACCTAGGGAAATTTGCAGGTTCAGGCTTTCGAAACCTTTATCTGGTACATCAAGAAATGTTCTGAATAACTTTTCCCAGCTCCCATATTGAAAGACCTTCCTTGTGAGCCGTTTCAGTAGTATATTAGGGCGAATTTGAAATATTTACGACGTTTTTCTTAAACTGCCACTTTTTCAGGTACAACAATATTTATTACCGAGTTCATGATGCCGGTTGTCATGGCTATACCGATCACATTAAATCCACCAATGGTTCTCTATTTCGTTCAACCGTATCGGAAAGCTGTTGCTTCATTAATTTTCAATAACAAATCAGAAGATAGATCTTCCCGGAATCGATCAATTTGATTTGAATCTTTCTTTTTTGATCTTGAGAATAAACTTTTGGTTCAAAAAATTAAAAACTAGGTTCCAGAGCGAAGAGCGAAATAGCAAGCAAAATAAGAGCGCATACAGAAAATGGATAGATTTTTTAGAAGTACTTTTTCTCATGTTACCTGATTTTTTGTGGGTGTGAAGCTATTTGATTGATTGAAGAATTCAATTAGACATAAAAAGGTTAAAACGAGTTATTAAAAAGAGATTTACTAAAATTTTTTTAATCACAGCTGCCCACTGCTATTTTTGACTCTCAGCCCGAAAATTGCTAGTTTCAAGGGTCTTATCAAACAACTAGACTGCGTCGGGAGCAATTTGAGCCAGTCACGGCCATTAGAACTTGCGTAAATCTTGTTACGAAGCCGAAAAAGTTCATAAATTGCGCATAGTTTTGGTCAACTTCCTACTCAAAAATGGAGGATGCCTATCGATTATCGCTCTCTATTTATTATCCTATCCATTATGTCTTAGTTTTTTCGATGCAATTCTTTTTGTTGTTTATTATGACAAGAAATACGCCTAAGGCGCTTCAAGGCCTTCGATTTTATATGGTAAAATCGTGCTTTGTTAAAATGGTCGTCACGAATCTCATTTTCTTCGCTCAATTTCGGTTCGTGTTTGTAAAAATAAAAATGAAGGGTGGGCTTTCGATACAGTCTGAATTTTCTGTGTTTTTTCTTTTTTTAGTTTTGATCATGCATGTAGAGAAAAGAGAGCGCAGAGAAGCTGGAGAGCAAAAAAAGTATAGCGTGTTAAAAAATAGATAGGAAAACTTGATAAAAAAAAATCCTGATAAGCAAACTGAATATTAGAAATTTGCCTGGATCTAAGCAAAAATTGAAAAATGAAGCAGAACGAAGCTTTTTGAAAAAAAAAAGGTTCACAAAATTTTCCATTTTTTCCAGGATATCGAAACTTTCTCTTTGAATAAAAAATGCTCGATTGAAACTTTAAGAATATGTTTTTGAGCAAATGAAGCTCATTTTCGATCTTCTAGTGTGATAATTATAGAAACTGTTGAAAAACCTGAAATTTCATAGAATGGTTAAAATGACCCTTTTGAAGAGAAAAACCAGCTAGTTTTTATTAATAATTCTTCAAATTATTCGAATTTTTATCACCGATACTTTTTTAGCACCATAAATAACAACTACTCGATAGCCATAGTTTGCTACGGGCCTTCTTCCTATTTTTCCGACACAGTTTGCTTCCATTCTTTCAATGCGATTCAGGTACTTATTTTTACAAATTTGACAGGTTGTTCTTCGATTCGCGATTAAAAATCAGTTTTAGAATGAACATTTTCAGATTGGTCTAGCAGAAGTTACCCTATCCCTTGCCCACACCGTGTATTACAAATATCGAAACGCTTTGAATTTGTCAAAGAAACAATCGTATTTCAGTATCCTGATACAGGCTAGCGTGACCCTGCTTCCCTTGATAGCTTTGGCGGTAAATAGTTTAACAAAATTTTAATATAAAGGCTCAAAAAACGTCAAAGACTGGTTTAAGATCATGCTGAACGTAGTTTCCTCTCATTTTATATTCCGGGAAAAAGATAAAAATTAAGGTAACCATGACGATCAGCAGCTCAAACTTCCCCTCTATTCGCGCCGAGACCCAAGCAGAACATCCCGAATACCGTATAACTCAAGATACAGTACTCGCTGGGTACAATAATATGCGAGACCCCGTAAATGTCGCAGCCCTCACGATTATCGGCCTTGTGGCTTATGGAACAACAATTTTCACTTTTGTATGTAAGCAGTGAGTTTCTCATCACTGATTTTGAAGCAGGAAATTTTTGAATTCAGTAAAATAGAGCAAAGCTTCGAAGAACGTAGTGAACACCTTTCGGAGCATACAAAAAAGAGCGCCAGAACTTTTATATGGGTAAGTTACAGCTTTTAAAACGGCCGCGAAAAATCACAAGTTTCGGACCATTTGCGCTCCGTTGAGAAAAATTGCGATAAGTCCAAAATATAGGGAGTTTGGCATCAATTTGTCTTCTTCTTTCAAAAAGAGAGAAAAAAAATACAATATACGCCGTTTTTCGCGCTTGTTGCCATCATACCTAGGGACAAAAAGTATACGGTTTTGTCTTACCCAAAAAAATTTTTCAAAGCTTAACTATATGGTAGATCTGTAAAACGAGGTCAAAAACGATATTTCTTACCAGGATTTATCGATGGAGCATATTACTTTGAAAAAATGAGCCTTTTTCCAAATTAAGAGAAAATTTTTTTTTTCTCCGTGTTTTTCAGTCACCCCGAAAAATTTTTCTGATCGATATTAAACGAAATTCAGACCCTTACGGCTCAGTCGCTAGTTCCAGCCGTATGTAATATTCCTACGATCACACTTTTTATCTACAAACAGTACACGGGATTCGGTAATCGAATATTTCTTATTCATTATCGAAATTCCAACGCTTTTCAGGAAGATCATTGATTATCTGTGAGTACCTGTGGCCAGTGGTTATGTCGATTCCAACGACGGTTAGTCCACCGATGGCTCTTTATTTCATTCTACCGTACCGAAAGGCGGTCGCTTCGTTATTTTGTAATAAGAAGACCGAAGACAGATCTTCTCAAAACCCATCCGTTTGATTGGAATAAAATATTTGCTGTGATTTGGCTTGAAATAAACTTTTAAAAAAAAGCGAGAAACATCATTGAAGTTTCGAAACATAGAAAAAAGTGAGAGAGCAGAGTAAAAAATCGAAATGAGCCCTCGAAAAAAATCAGATCCTATATTGAACTCTACCGTAATCGCCAGAGATCCTTGGTCTAGCCAAGTATTCTGAAATGAATATCTAATCTCAAGTTAACAAGGTTTTAGAAATCTCCGATTCAAACAGAGTCCTGTTTCAAAATATCATTTTTCAAGGAAAAGACCCACAAAACGTAATTAAATGGCTTTTGGTCGGCAAAGTCCCGAAAAAATACGACTTTTCTCGTAGAGATTTCACCTAGGCTCGGCCACGGGAAAACATGTTTTTTGGCTAACTTTTGGTTGGTTTTTTGGCACGGTTGGATAATTTTCCAACCTTTTTTGTTCATGATATGACGAGTCTTGTTCCTTCAGAATGAGCTCATAGTTTTGTTTTCGAAAATTTTGCATCTCTCTGCTGATTTTTTGATTTTGAGCGCACTTAATTCATTTCTAGCTTGTCACAAAAGTTTGAAGGACCTGTTAAAATACGAGAAAAGGGTCTTGGACCGACTAGAGAAGTAGTATGCAAAAACAGGAGGGTTTTACAGTTTTCTCAACATTTTTTTTTGCATTCAGAGGTAGCAGTGAATTCAGTAAACTCCCAAAAAATACATTTTCCGTATCAGAATCTTTTTTGAGGTTTTTCTACGTTCCTTTAAATTTTAACCCAAAAAAAGCAAATTTCTTCAATTTTTCGAGCCTTATTGACTTTTTCTTAATTTGGTTCAAACTGAAAAAAAACGAAAAAAATCATTCAAATTGGAAAGCGCATAAGCTGCGTTTTTTTAGGGGAGATGTACTTCAAAAAAATTGAATCATTTTTCGAATGCGAAAAAAACATTTTTTTAGTTTTATTTTTCGATTTTTAAAAAGAACATGTGAGGAAAAAGCTTGTTTTTCTTTAAAAAGTTTGATAACTTTTTGATTTTTTTTTTCCCAAAAAAAGTTCATGACAGAATCAAGTTCCTCCTCACGCTCTATTAGTTAGAAAGTACTTAGCCTCTGACATATTTTTTTAATCTTTTTGAACTCTTAATTTTTGCAAATATAAAGTAAGATTTTTTTCGGTGCATATTGAGATCAGTTTTGAGGTTTTTAGAAGCCCGTAGATTCAAGTAAATAAAATTCTCCACATTTTTTTATTAATAATCCAAAAATCTTAAATCTTGAATTTTTTTACACTTCAAGCCCGTCACTGTGTTACAAAAAAATCTAAATTTGAATCAAATTTTTCAAAAAAAGAACTAGAATTGTTTCGCAATAACTCTTTACAAAAGAGATTGAATTTTGAAAGCGCATAGATTTTTCTCTGAGCGGAATTCTAGTGCGAAAAAGCATTTTTTTTTTTTTCAAGAAAGGGGTGAATAAAAAAATAACTCTAGTTTATTGAATTTAAAAACAATTGAAAGGTTTCGGTTCAATAGTTTTTTTCATCATTTTTTTATCAATATTTATCAATATTTAACCAGGGAACGTTTTTTACCCCCCGGTTGAACTTTTGCTGAAACTTTGCTCAAGTGTACTTTAGGACCCCCTGATTACAGAACAAAAAGAAAATTTCTCGCAATAGATCTTGTTTCCGAGTTATGGAGCCTCAAAGTGTGCAAAATACGAAAAATAGGCCAAAAAAACGCTATTTCGGGTATTTGAAGCGTCCTAACTCAAAAACGAGATCTATTGCGAGAAATGTTTTTTCTGTTCTGGAATTAGGGGGTCCCAAAGTACACTTCAACAAAGTTTCAGCAAAAGTTCAACCGGGGGGGTAAAAAAAGTTCCCTAGTAAGGTTCAACTTTAACTTCAAAAACTCATATTTGTTGAAAAATTTATTTTCTCAACTTTTCATGATCTCCATGACATCAATTTTGATCTCAATGCTTCTACCAAAAACCTACAAAAAATAATCATTAATATATGAGCTCAAAAAAGACCAAACCATGCATCTGACTAAGCCCTTTCTAACTAATAAACCATAAAGAGGAAGTATCATTTTTCATTCTTCCATAAAAAAGTTAGAACCGCCCCAAATCTACGGTACCCTCGATTCTGCATACAAATGCCTTTCACTTCATTTTCTTCCGTTTTCCTCAACACTACTTGTTATTTGGTTCAAACTTTAAGAAAAATGACGTTTTTGAAAATTTTGCGCGTTTTGTTTTGAATTTGCAGATGCTTCCTTTTTCTGAAATCCTCCATAATTTTCATGAAAAAGGCGGAAATTGGCAAAAAATGCTACTTGCAAATGAGTAATCGCTCATATTTAAACGAACTATCAGGAAAATTTGGCTCATTTTATATTTTGTCACTTCCTTTTCTGGGTGAACATGAATTTCCTTAATTTTACAAAACATGAAGGAAAATGATAGTCTTGAACGATTGAACAGTTTAAAAAAAAAAACTAGTTTCAATTTTAAACAGGTTACGGTAGCTGCTGCGTTACTGTAAAAATTTAATAGACCAGTGAATCTTGGGATAAGGGTCCTGGAACGATAGACCAAGATAAAAAAGAGACATCTCCAGTTTATAAGGTGTTACGGTAGCAAATAACTACTGTATCCACGATTTAAAAAATCCATATTTTCCATGATGGTAACATCTTTCCAACCTCTAAACAAGCGTTATAACGGTGAAAGTGGAATATTTGACTATAGGTTACTGTATCTGTGTTACTGTTTCTGAACCGTAAGAAGATCAATTTTTTTTCTCAAATTTAAGAGTACGGTAACTAGTTACTGTAGTTTGATTTCCTACTGGAGAATTCTATTCTAACTTTAAATTTTTTTTTCTTTCCGATCCAGTGTCCTAAAAAAATTATTATTTAAAAAGTTACGGTACTTGGATTACTGTATGGAAACATAGTGAAGATTTTTGAGTTATCAGTAAAAAAATTATGGTTCTTGAAAATTAAAAAGTCACCTTTCAAGGAAACAAGTTTCGAATTAAATCTTTTTTTTCCATTTTTTAGTTTCCAGAACTCCCCTTCCGACGTTCCAAATCCCAAACGATCATTATAAAGCTTGTTAAAAGTGTTTTTCATGTAGATTTCAAGAATCAGGCCAGACATATGGCAAAAACCCAAATCACTTCAAGGAAAATTCAATTTTCTTTCTGTCTTTCAATCTCAGTTCATCAAATTTCCGAATTTCCTTCTATTCTCCCAGATAAAAAGCTAACAATTACGCTCTTTTTTCCTAAATTTCTTGACCAAGTACGTGCAAATCTTGCTTTTTGATTCGTTTTGCGCCCTAATTTCGTATTTTTTCTGTTTCTAGAAACAATTAGGAAGTTGCAGCAGTTTTTTTTCCGGCTGTTTTGTTGGACCCCGTAAACAATAAACATAGATTTTGCACGATATATAAGAAAGTAGGTTCGATAAGCTCACCGCATTGTTTTGCTGACGAAAATTGACGTTTGATTTGTTGATTTTGTTGAGAAATTAGAGGTTCATTCATTTTTTGGCCCTGACAGTAGTGAAATAGCAGGTAAAAGTGGTTAAAATGAGAAAACTCGTGAGAAAACTTTTGCTGCGATTTTTGTCTGAACGCTATCGTGACTAAGTATGATGCAAATCGGCTACCGTATACGAAAAATTCTCATTTTTTTTACTTTGCTTTGCAAAATTAAAAATTTTGATACACCGCTTCCGTGAATTTTTCGAGATCATTCTCAAAAGGGCAAAAATGAGAGAATCTTTTTTTTTTAATTTGTGATCCTATTTTGTATTTTTTTTTCAAATTTCGTTCATAATATATTTCAGTACTTTTTTTACTGGGATATTCGGATAAATATGTGAACCATTCCCCTCCAGAATCCATCATGTAGTAAAGACAACCAGAAAAAAAATTATCATGACAAAAGTCAAAATTTTTGAAAGAGTATGTGAATTTGCGTTGCGGTGTAGGTTATAAACTGACTACCGTACACCAAATTGTCAGAAATTATCTTTTCTCTTGTTTTCTTTGCGACACTATTCTAGATAAGGTATCCCCTTGGATTTGTTTTTTTAACGCCGGAAAGTCCGAACTTTAAAGATTTCCACGAGATCATTTCCAAAGTGCAAAAGTAAGACCATTCTCTCTAAACTGCATGATTCAATCCTTTTTTTTTTTGACCTCGAAAACTTTTTTTTAGCAAAGATTTTTTCGGACAAGCTCTTCCTAGTCAGTTATTCGAAGGATCAGCAAAATTTCCACAAGATTAGCCTCGAAATAAATCTTCTTCTTCCTCCAAAATTTGTGATTCATCTTATCTTACTTCCAAATCCTCTTTTTCTTTTTTGAGCATACTATACTTTTTTTCGAAGTTGGGATGAATATATGAATCATAATTACCTATCCATGACAATATTTCCAAAAAAAAGGTGTAAATTTTCACGCACTTTCCACTTGGAGGCCCAAAATGTCTCACCTGACGTCGGAAAAAGGTTTATCCAATGGGAAAATAAGGCAAAGATCATAGGAGAATTTAATTCATGTTATTCCCAGGTGTTTCCAATCTTTTGGTGTCCTTTAAAGTCGATTTTTGGCGGCGATATTAACCTCTGTCTCGACTTTTCTCTCGTTTTAGAATCAAATTCCAAGAGCTCACATCGAATATTTACAGCCGGCATATTTCATTACTTGTCTTGGCTTATTTGGAGCTGACAAACTCGATTTTGATTCAAATGGACTACAGCGACGGCTACCCGAGACCTCTCCTAGCGTTTTTTTCGACTTGTTTCTGTTTTTCTATGATTGAACAACTGGTTTTGATGTTTATTATGATGAAATATACGCCGAGGCCGTTACGTGGGATGCGATTTTACATGGTTAAAGCGAGTATCATGGAGATGGTCCTCGCGTGTCTCATTTTCTTCACTCAATATCGGTTCGTAGTCTACTCGGGGGAAATTTAAGTGTTCACTGGAGGGTTCTAGGGGCTTTGAGTGGTCTTTATTGTCTTTAACATTTGGTTATTTACGCGCCTAGTGGTCCAGAATCTGAGATTTTTGAGATTTTAGATAACTTACTATAAATTGAAGTGACCAGTTCGAGAAAAGGCGTAGTAAGACTACTTGAATGGAGATAAGTAAAAAAAAAGTCTGGAGGAATTTCAAGTGGTTCCCTAAGGGTTTTCGGTTTTTAGTGTCTCTAGAGTTATATCCTTTTGGTGGTATTTTAAAAAACGAAACTAGATTGAAACAGTTTTTAGAGGTTGACTACAATGAAAATTTCCAGGAACTTTCAGATTTTTAACCTCCTACTAGTTTCTTTTCTGAGAAATCCTGAGCTTTCTAGGACTCAGTTCCAAGCTTCTAGTGGTTATTTTTCAATGGAATTCTGACCTTTATAAGACTTTATTCTAAGCTTCTTGTGGTGAAAGCACCGTTTTACGGGTTTAAAGGAGAATTCAGGGTTTTGAGCTTATAGCTAGCCTCTGCAGAATTTCAAGCTTCAAATGCTGATTCCTGTTCTTTCAGGGTACTTCCAAACAAGAAATCTCTAGCCGTCGTTTGCTACGGTCCTTCGTCTATATTCTCTCAAGATGTTTGCTTCTACGCGTTCTTTACTTTACTGGTACGTTCAATTATCCAAATCGCGCGATAAAAACAATAAAGCAGCCGCTGTTTTTTGGTTGAAATCGCTACGTAGAGAATTGAGTTAGCGTCTGTTTGGTATTTGGTTTTTGAAAAACGCGTGATTTCTTGAAGAACACGTTGCGAAAGTTGAAGTTTCGAGAAATTCTTCAAAAATTGAGCTAAACTTCATTTGAAGGGGATTAGGCTTGAGATTCGAGACTTTATCAAGAATGGAGCTGAACCTTCAAATTGAGGGATAAGACCTCAATTTTGGGGAACCTGAAAAATGAAAATAGGTTACGGTAGCTGGGTTCTACAACTTTATCTAGGGGGCGCAAAGCCCCGCCCCTTCACGGCACCAAAATGACGATTTTTTTGTTGCAAAAACGGTTTTGAGGCGTTTATACTAGCTAAAGTCTCACTTTAAAAATGAACTGTTTCTGAAAACCTATGTAATCGACAACGCTCTACAAGACTGAAATATTTTTTTAAAACTATGTATTTTTTTCAAAAAAATAAGCGAAAAAAAGTAAGATTTAACACGAAAAAAAACTGACAAGTTTCACAAAATCGTCGCGTTTCTGAAAACCAAGTGAGGAACGCTTCCGAATTTTTGAGTATGTTATACATTAACACTTTCTTTATTTTTTTGAAGGAAAATTTGAAAACATCTAACGACGCGAAAAATATCGAAAGCTTGTAAAGTGACACCAAACTTTGAAGTTAAAATGCGAAAAAAATTTCAGCGACATGGTATACTTTTTTTCATTTGATTTAAAAAAACTCACAATGTGCTCACAAACAAAAAAATTCAAAATGAAAATAATTATTGGGACAGCGAATCAAATTATATTTGAATTTTTACCAAAAACCTCCATTTTTTTCGCCTGCCTCGTTGACGCATGAGAGAATATGATCGCGTCTATATTTTTTTGATTATGTTATTAAGCGTTCAAAACTCTATTAATGGAAAAATCATGAAAAAAATCAAACGACGCGAAAAAAATAACGGCTTTGAAAACCTCGAAAAAATGGCAATTTTTTTTGAAATTTTGGAGGGTTTCGTGCAAGTGTCCGTAGCAGTGTTTGCGTCAAACACACCGATGCGCCCTTTTAAATGTTGCAGGAGCCGTTTTTTTGGAGTCAAATTGCACATTTTTCCTGTTTTTATTTCGAAATAAAATTATTTTTTTCATTTTTTTCTTTTTTTCCAAACCAAATGATAATAATTTTTTTCTGATTAGAAAAAAAGAAAAAAATAAGCTGAAAAAAATCCCTTTGACCTTTTTTTCTAGGTAGTTTTTTTGATCTTTTTAACAAAAAAATTCTTATGAGGATTGTACAAAAGATTCATACCAAAACATGAGGCTCAGTTCGGACAACCTCTCAGAACAGAAAACCGATTCGAAAACGGTCCAGAAACGCGCAAAAACATTTAAAAAGAAAGCGTGCGGCAGCGGGTAAACCGTGAGATTTTGCCTCCAGTTGAACGCCGAGCGCGCTCGTTTTTTGGCCATAACTTTTTTCTTAGTGGAGCTTTTTTCAAAAACTAAACGGATTATGAAAATGGACAGTCTCCTCTATCGAACAATGTGAAAAACATATTTTTTGAATCGTTCTGAAGAAATGGCTTGCGGACCCTAACTTTATCCTTTAATTTTGATTCAAATTAAAGCTCTCCAATTACCAGGCCATAACTAAAATAATGTACCAGAAAACTACCAAAAAACCATCTAACAGCTTTCTTGAGCCTATCTTCAATTTTTTCTCAATTTTCAGATATTCGGTTGTGAAAGCGTCCTTTCCATAGCCCACACAATCTACTATCAATGTCGAAACGCGGATAGAACCTCCAAAACTCTGCCTCTTCCAGTCATTATTCTACAAACGAGTATCACTTTTATTCCACTTTTTGTGCTACAGGTTTGTCGGTTCGATCTTTTGAAAAATTTTCGTGCATAAAACCTAAAAAAAGCTTCATGCAGGTGCAAAGTATGGATAAGAAACTTCATGGTATGATGGGAAAATCTGGAAAAATTCCCACAAAACCGAGCTGAAGGTTCCAAAAATGTAGCTAATTAAAACATAAAGAGGGAACGGCTTTGGGAAAATGCGGAATTTTTCCGCAGGTTTGTAGAATTCTTTTTAAAAGTACAAGCAAATGAAACGAGAATAAAGTAAATATAAAGAAAAATTTCTATTTAAAAAGAGATAAAATTTGATTTTTTTAGAGAAAAAAATATCCATTTTTCTCTTTTTTTCAAAATGATGTGACAGTCTACAAATTGATGAAGCTCGGAAAAACTTGAAAGTAAAATTTTTTAAATCGAGGTCTCTGAAAGCTTTCAAACTTTCCGGAAACTTTTAAGGGTCAATTTTTGAGACCTATTTTCAAAATTTATATTACTTCTCTTCAGAATTTTTTTGATTTTTTTTCCAATTTCGAAGTAAAAAAAAATCCAATCAAACCAAAATTGGTCCTTTCCTTAAACCTAACGGAAAATCCTTTTTTTTTAACTCATCCAAACATTCTTCTCTATTCAGAAATGACTTCTTGAAAAAAAACCTTTACTTTTCAGATGCTGATCATCATGATGAAGAAGGACTTTGCGGCGGTCCAGGAAGAAACTGAACTGCTTCATCCCGACGTCAGAAATTCGGGCGGAGTCGTCTCCGGATTCGCTGAAATGTACGATCCCTTGAATATCATCGCCGTCGGGGTCCTCGGCTTGATTATCTACGGAACGCCGTTTTTCTCGATTCATTGTAAAAGGTTGGCTTGATGGGTGAGGTTACATAAATAATTTATCCGATTCAGAATAATTTATCAACGTCTGTTCGCGTACGAGGCCTCGATTTCCCAAAGAACCCGTGAGAACGCCAAGACGTTCATCCGGGTGAGTCACGTCAATTATTTATTTTGAAAAATTGGGGCTTCAATTGGGTTCAAATAAACACAGTTCGAAGTGATCTTTGAGATATTAGAGCCGCCGAAATGTTGGATGAGAAATTTAATTCACAAAACAGGTCAAAATTTGAGATTTAGACGTAGAATAGTAAATTTATTTCATCAAAAAAGCTTGTGGTGCCTTATTTATCATGGTTATAGGATACTTCACTTTTTTCAGTTCATCATTTTATTTGGAATTTATCAAAGATTAAAATCTGTAGTTTCATAAGCTTCTCAAAGGCTTCAACGTTATTTAGATCCTACAAAACTGATCCACGCTTATAAATTCTCAAATTCCCATATTTAATAACCAGGGAGCGTTTTTTTTACGCTATTTTAAGCTTCTGAAGTGAACTCGAAAGCGAAAAAAAACGTTCCCTAGTAAACATGCTCGGACATTGGTTACGCGACCCGGACGTGTCGGGGCATTTCTGGTGACCACTTTAGTGGCGTCAGTACTCTCAAGTGATCCCTAGAAATTCTCAAAAGCGTTACCAAGATCCGAGTGAGTTTTTTGGGTTCCTTCAGGATCTAAGGTTCTTAAACTACATGCGTCTTTAAGCTTTTGGGGTTTTTAAGGTACTCCTCTTCACCATGCATTTTAGGCTTTTCTAGTATACTTCAAAGCTTTGAACTTTTTTTTAGAGTTTCTTATTGTTTCAAATTTCAAATTTTTTTCATCCCCAAGAAAAATCTGATTTGTAGCCCATTTTCGTTCCATAAAAATCACTGAAACCACTTATTTGGAATGAAAAAAAAAAGAAGTCATGTGTCAATTTATATAGGATTTTTGAATCAGAACCGCTCAAAACTTCAAATGAATAAAAGATTTTCCAGGCTCTCAACTTCCAAGCGATGATCCCAGCCATTTGCTACATTCCACCATTCACAATCTTTGTATATAACCAATATTTTGGTGAGTTTCTAATTTTTCAAACTTCTAAGGATCTAATGATTTTTTTTCAGGCTCCGAAATGCCATTAACATCTCTTATCATTCCGTTGACCATATCAATCCCTACAATTATTCATCCAGCTATCACTTTATATTTCATCCAGCCTTATCGTCGCGCAGTCATGGCATTCATCAAAAGAGACCGGCTCAGAAGACGTTCTTCGATCTTCCCCTCTAATGATGACAACAGCAAATATTAATTATCGATTTTAAGCGAATTTCGATTAAAATTCAATAAAGTTTTTTTTTCTTGTTTTTTTTTCAGATTGAGAGTAAACGTGAAATAATCATTATATAAACAACGCCATCAAATCCTTTAAAAAATTTCATTTTCAAATATTCCTACTGACCGGTGAGAAGGAAAATAGCTGAAACACGCCTCAGTTAGGAATAAATCGACGCCAATCAAAAATCTTAGAAAATTGCTTTTTATTTTTTTTCAAAATCGAAATTGAGAACAAAAGATTTTTAAACAGGTGCGTCAAAAGTATTGAAACAACACAAGAATAATAAGCTTCAACTGAAAGGTCACCAAAATCCCCGATTTCAATTTAAATTTTTTCATTCATTTTTTCAGAACTGGAATGAGACACTTCTTGTATATTTTAAAACATTTATAGCTGAACATTTAATTCAACTTTATTGTCTATTATTGTGAAAAATGCCCTTCATTGAAGACATTTAAAAAAAAAATTGAAAATAATCAAAAAAAAAAGGGCTTTTCTTAACGTTAACTTGAACATAGTATGTGAAAAAAGAAATGAATAGAATTATTTTAAAACTTTTTTTTAAATTTTTTCCTTCTGCAAGTGTAATACGATACCATGGCGTCTATTCAAAATTACATCATAATTTCGATGTTTCAATATATTTGACGCACTAAAGAAAAATCACTGTTAATATTCTTTATCATCTTTTTGTTATTTGCAAAAAATTCTTGATAAAGTTACTAGGTAAGTATTAAGTAAGGTCTCTTTTAGCTCAATTTTTTAAAATATTGAACTGAAGGACATCCAATTAATGTCCATTTCGGCTGAAGTTTCTTTTTTTTCTTTGAAAATGGCTCTCTCCGGAAACTCTAATTCTCTCAAGGGATCTAGGATGTCACTTTCCTGTCCTCGAGGTTTTTCTATTCCAAAGTACCTAGAAAAAAAGGAAGAAACAACTTTTTGAAGATTTTTCAAAGTTTTGTTGTAAATTTGCACAAGGAGCCGTGAATTTTGTTTAAATTTGCATTATTTTTTCGGTTTGAAATATTTTTCTCCTGAGGAAAATACAGTCTTTTTCGTAGAAAAGCTTCCGAGTGACATTTGAACATTATTTTGTGACCCCATAAAGTCGCCTTTTCCTGCATTTTCTTTTTTTTCGAAATTCGATCTCCTTCTCAACATCATCTCAACTATCCGCCCTCGAAACCGGAATAGCAAAGAAAAAAAGAAACTGCGCCAAGGTCTTTGAAATTTTCCTCCTTTTTTTGTCTTTCATTTGGCTTATAATTAATAATTTTTCTTTATCTCGTCAAAAAAATCTGTTTCTCGGGCGTTTAAAATTTTTTTCGAAGAAATCTTATTTTTCAATTATAATAATATTTATATACAGGCAGAACAAAAAAACATGTACGAAAAAAGATTAAGAAAGACGAAAAATTGGCAATTAAGCCTGAAATATTTTTCATGCCCCTTGCCTGACATATATGTCAAGGAAATCCTTCTCTCTTCATTTTGATCAAGTTTAAAATTTTCCAGAGCTGAATCCGCCCCAAACGCTCATAGAATCAATGAAAAAGGCTACAGGTTAATTTGAAAACACAAAAATTTTGTTCTCAATGAGCAACTTTCTTTTTGAAACTGCCTTCTACCAATTTATTTTGTCTCCAAAATTAGACACAAAAAATCCAGAGAACAGTCAGGAATTCTTTCAACTTGTCAAATACACGTTCAAACTTCATGTCCGCCTTTTTATGTACATCTTGAAGAGACTTTCCTAGTTAATTGCATCGATGACTAACGCTTTTTGTGTAGTGTATAATATTTTTTCGGAACTTCCTCCTAATTGACTATTTTTTTGAATTTTTTGGAATTATAAGTGATAAGATTTTTGAAAAAAAATCTTTCAAGGAAGAGAGCTCAATTTTCCTAGAAACATGGATCCTTCATATACTTCCTACCGATTGATAACTACAAAAAAAAATTCTGAAAAGTCTTTTCTTTCAAAGTTCAACAGTTTTTGCTACTTTTCAGGGTCCTAAAAATTATATTATTTTTATTTTTCAACCTTTGAACGTTATTTTTCATTCGTGAAAATAAAATGAACATTTCTGTTAAAGTTTCCTTTTGGACAAGCGAAAAGTCAAATTCTTCGTGTTCTTGTATGTATGAATCCTTCATTTTTTTTATTTCAGCCTTAAACTTCTTTGTTTCTTTCAAGTTAAAAAAAGGCAAAAAAAGAGCATATAAAAATTTTTTTAATTCGACAAAGTCACAGCGAAATTTCAAACAGATTGATAATTAATTGGCTTCTTAATGGTGCCAACAAATGTCAATCGAGGTATCCACTTCGTCAGTCAATAAATAGGGTGGTATGAAAAAAAGACCAGCGAAAATTCAGACGGCGACTTTTCCGATTTTTTCATATCGCTAGGGAACTTTCCGACGGCCACCTTTCCGCCGAAACTTTTTCCGACTTTTTTTCTCAATAAAATCTTCGTTTCAAATATTCCTATGTGAAGTAGGCAAGTTATTCATGATTAAAACACAAAGAAATAAGAAAAAAAATGTTAATAGATCTTTTATAAACCGAAAAGTACAAGGGAAAAAGGCGGAAAGGGATCCGTCGGAAAGGTGGCCGTCGGAAAGTTCCCTAGCGAAATGAAAAAATTGGAAAAGTCGCCGTTTGAATTTTCACTGGTGTTTTTTTTCATACCACCATAAATATGATACGCGGTAAGATAGCTATCGGAGTGCACTTCGGCAGCATACTTCTAAAGCTTCGTCAGCACTTTCAAATCCAGAGAGCATAGGGAAGGTATCAGAGTGCACACAAATGGTATCGAAAGAGCAGAGAGTTAGCCTCTGTATGCTATTTATTGATTGACCGCAAGCAAATTCTGACTAAACTTGAAAGTGCATTCCGTTAGCTTTTTTTGAGGATACGCCTACTGACCAGTGAAGTTCTATCAGAAAACTGAATTGAGATTTTTGCACCTAGTCCAAAAAGTAGCGCCTGAAGCTCGATTTTTTACTGAAACTAAATTTTGAACTCAGCAAGTTGAACACTCCAAGTAACTAGCAAATCGAAACCAGTTGAAATGAATGCGAAATGAAACGTATTCCTACCAAGTTTTCTTGAACTTTCTCATTCAGTCAGTCAATCAGGGTCATTTTTTCAGCTCACCTTTGAAAGTGATTCAAAACATATTCTCAAAAGAAGAAAGATTCTAAAATAAACGCGTTTTTCGGTCAAATTGCTCTTGTCAAACGGATGTATTAGGTCAAAGATCCGCGAAGAATAGCTAAAGTCTAATTGGCTTACTTTTCTATTCAGAAGACGTTTCTGGGAACGTTTTTTAGTCTTTGAGCATCCTCCTTATGGGATAATAAGAATGATTTTGATGAAAGAACTCTTTTTTTATGATAAAAATGTTTATCTTCAGGAGTTGAGGCCTATTTTAACTGTTATTTCTCGAAAAGAAGATTAAAATTAACGTTTTTAACTTTCAAAGCAAGATTCCAATTGTACTTCGAAAATTTTTAGTGGCCACTATAATGGTCTAAGTGCTACTACTAGATCACTAAAAATTTTAGTGGCCACTTTAGGGGTCAATGGAACAACGTAACTGGTACAATCTGTTTGTTTTAAATTATCAGAGTTACTGGAAGGAATATTGGATGAAAAACTACTGAAGTGGTCACTAACAAGAGAACCTCTATAGTGACCACTAAAACGGAAAATAGTAGCCACTATATTGGTGGGTTTAGTGGCCACCTTAGTGTCCTAAGTAGTACTTGGCGAGCCTCTATAGTGACCACTAAAAAATTTCCCAGTATTTCAAGATTTTTCTTTTCAGTTCAAAATAATTTCCCATTTTCGTCCAACAAGTTCACGTCAAATCTCTTCACAGGTGTCGCTAATACGAAAATTGGGTGAATTGAAAGTTCATAAGCAAACTTTATTTCGTTTTATTTATTTTATTGTCTGTTCCATATTATCTTAACACTTCCAACTCAGATTTTAAACTTGGGTCCTGGAAAAAAAACTTTATTTGAGAAGACGTCAAGTAGAA
Source organism: Caenorhabditis auriculariae (assembly GCA_904845305.1). Classification (NCBI taxonomy): domain Eukaryota; kingdom Metazoa; phylum Nematoda; class Chromadorea; order Rhabditida; family Rhabditidae; genus Caenorhabditis; species Caenorhabditis auriculariae. Next base: position 623,129 of record CAJGYM010000027.1, read on the forward strand.
AGTTCATTCTTCGCATTTATTCCAATTGTACCCAGATTTAACTTCAGACAAGCACAAAATATTGAACTTGAAGACTAGAAATAAAAAAGTGACGCATTTTTAAATATATCTCAGAATATCGAGGTTAAATGTTCAATTTTTGTTGTTTTCACTTCGGTTTGAAAGATTTTTTTTGGATTATTTGTGATCTAAGACTCGTTTAACGTTCTAAATTTTGGTTAATTATCCATTTTCGGCATACTTATAGTTAAACGGAAGATATAAATTTGAAAAAGTTTGTTCCGAAATGAAAAATCTGTCCAAATTGCCAACGCATCCAAAAAAATTGGCAGAGAAAAAGAAATTTGGAACCCTCCACTGAGAAAATGAACGACCCAAGAGCGGTCTATACGAATTTTACCTTAATTATTGTTCTAGGAAGATTTATTTATTATTATTTTTTTATTTTTCCTTCAAAAACCTTTTTAATGAAAAACGGAAAAAAACTCTTGAAAAAAAATAATGCCCATTTTAGAACTTGAAAAATATGAAATGTTTCAAAAGGGCCCTCGCCGTCCTCTTAAGCAACCACTTATGATTAATTATTTTATAAATAGTCTCAAGTTTGATTTTTCAACCAGGAAGTTCTCTTAATTCACCAATAAAAGTAACTTTTTTTTCAAATCTTTTTGTTCTGTTCTAGAGTGACCACTAAAACCTTTCGTTATTGACTTTTTTTTTCTCGAAGCTTCCAGAAATTCTAAAAAAAAAAACTTCCTCCAAGAATCAAAAAATCGGCGCCAATTTTGTATGCGGCCAAAAATCTGCTCAACAAAAAACATTCGATTCATTTGGATTCAATTCAAAATCGTGAATAACTAAGACACACGGCGTCCATAATTGAGCAGACTCCGCCCCTTTCTCGTAGGGTGCACAAGAACACGACAAAAAAGGGGGAGGGCTCTCCAGGCCTCAGTCTTTCGACAAATCAACCCGCCGCATGGAGGCTCCCATCGGCCTTTTCCATACCATTTATTTCACCGCCTACTTTATCATATCAATATCACAACAGCTACTCCTGGTCCATATCATGATCCGATACACGCCTCGGCGGCTCAGAGGACTCCGATTTTTCATGATCAAGTCGTCGGTCGTCGAGATCGTGCTCATTTGCTTGATCTACTTTACTCAGTACCGGTAAATTATTCTCTGATTCTTTCCAATATTTTAAAATGGGATGGGAACCTTCAAAAAGTTTCTAGGAAAGTACTTAGACAGACAGAAAAAATTGCTCATTTGGCACAATCAAAAAAAAATGTTGCAGCTTCTGATAGACCTTCTGGATTTTGCTAACTTTTGAGCTAATTTTTCCCGAAACATTCTGATTTTCTTCGCCCTAAGAAAACTTATAATTCTGTTCGAAACTTGGAAGGAAAAGTTAAAAACCTAAAACTCCATCAATATCATTTCAAATCTCTTATTTCTTCTCATTTATCATGTTTGAACTTTTTTGTCTGATCGAAAAATGTATTTTGAAACTCTAATGTAGTTGAATATGTACTTGGATCTATAAAAAAAAATTTAAAGATAACAAATTCAATTTCATTCCTCACTGTTTGGTCGTAGTAACTGAAACTCCTCTATAAGGATAAGTCATTTTTTTAGGACAATGGATTATTTGGTAGTAAGAACTTCCTATTCCAAAAATACTTCCTTTTTCGAAAATGAATTAAAATTCATCTTGAAAAATCATCGTTAAAAAAAGACCTTTCCAAACAAGCGAACAAAAATCTCCATTCAAAACAAAAAAAAACTTCTTGGATAGATAAATTCTTCAAAGTTTCAAAGTAAACAGTCTAAAAAAAGTCCTTGATCACTTGGGATACAAGCCAAAGTCGGGCTCAAGAAGAACTTTTCCTGAGGGCTTAAAAACTGCCCCAAAATACCAGATTATTCTAACGTCACCTTCTTTGCATGCGAATCTTCATGGGAAAATTTTCGGTCCGAAAAAATGACAATGGAAATTGGTTCATGGTCTAATTATATGAATTATTTATTCATCTATCTATGAAAATTGTGAGCTAGAAATTTTGGGTGAAAGGGAAAGGGGTTAAAAATTTTACTTTGATTTTATTCAATTTTTTTCGAAATTATTGACAAAATTAAAAAAATGACACACCTCATCGAAGTATGCTGCAAAAACATTTGAACCGTTTCAAGTCTGCCTGAAAAAAATTAAAATTGAATAAAAAGAAAAAAATTTGAAAAGAAAATTAATAAGACTGAAAAATAAGTTCAAAAAAACTATCACACGATAAGCGTCATTACGGTTCATTGACGTCTTTTTCAGATGCTAGTAAAAAAATATTCCGTTCAATCAATTTTTCATTTTTTTATTTGAAATCAATTTTTATAATCCTTTTAAAATGTTATATTTTTTTTTAAAACAACATTCTGGTGTTCCAAATGCTTATTTGCTTGTTGAAAATGTCGCCCACTCAAAAAGTACTAGCGAATAGTTTGGAGTGAACTTTATTTTTTTTTTATCAACGTAACATATCGGGAGTTTGTTTAGAATATTGTAAAGCTCATGAGAACTTTATTCTGCTTTTTAATAACGCTCGAACCATATTTTAAGCTTGCAAAGTTCATTTAAACACGCTCCTTCCTTATTAGAAATTGTGTATAGGGCTGCTAAAAAATTGTTTACGTGAACTTGCAAGGGTCATTATTTCTTCCTAGGAATATGAATAACACTGCAATAGAAATTAATGAGAGTTTCGAAATTTTCTGGTGTTTCAGCTACGTCGTGAACACCAATACGTTGGCGATCATTTGCCATGGACCATCGGAATTTTTCTCGGCCAATATATGTTTCTATTCATTTTTCGCTGTCCTGGTAAGTACTCGAGTAGAAGTTTGAGTTGAAAATTGATTTTTTTTTTCAGGTGATTGGAGCGGAAAGCGTCCTTTCAGTGGCCCACACGATTTATTACCAATTTCGACACACTCATTGTGTTCTGAAGCCTTTGTCGCTGTTTGCTATCATTCGGGAGACCAGCATCAGTTTCATTCCGTTGATCGTTCTACAGGTTTGTTGTAAGTCAAAGAAAAAATTAAACTTGAAAAAGTGTCGAAAAAATAGAATGAAATTAGAAGAAATTGAGGTAAATTTAGTTTTTTTTTTGAGTAACATGACTTCCTAAATTCAATCACACCCCCATAAAGCATATTTTCAAACATCAGATTTTAGAGAAATCAAGAATTGAATAGGTTTTTCAAAAGAAAAAAAGTCATGAAAAAGTTTTTAGAATGGTATAAATTTCATAAGTTCCATTAAAAAAATGAGGACCTAGGTTTTTTTCTACTATATCTCATCATTACAGCCTGGATTAGTCCAAATTTTTTTGCTACTATTTATTTAATTTCTTAAAAAAATCTGGAAGGTAAACTTACTGTTGTATTAATTCGATCATTTCCTTTCTTAGGCGATTTGAATGATTCATGCTAATAATGTACGCAGTAAGTAACTATCAAAATGAAAAAAAGGGCCTTTATAATTATGACTAATGTGCCGCATTGATTATTCACCACAACAAAGGTTTTTGAGGGTATTTCTTTGAATTCAGTAAATTATGATTAGTGAAAACTTCTGAGGCTATTTCTTTCCAGTCTTGCAAATTATCGGCGTAATCAAGGCTTATTTTTTGGAAATCTGCGAACTAACCGTGGAGCACATTACTCATCCTTGTTATGGCTCTTTTTCCCATGTTTGCAAATCATCCGTAGAGCGCATTAGTCAAACTTGTCAAGGCTCTTTTCTGTAAGTTTGCAGAAGTTCCTTGAAACGTTAATCAGCTAGGCTATTTTTTCAAACTTATGGAATTCCTACAAAGTCATATTTTTCACTTAACTTAGGAGTTTATCGATGGAGCTCATTATTTAGCTTCTTCGCGGCTCTTTTTTCCTTTCCTGCTTTATGATTCTCAGCTCGTGATTTCTGTTTTCATGAACCTAATTGCCTTCCAGAACTCACCTGTTCCTTTTCAAAGATTTTTGTTTCACTGCTCTCACCCTTCCGTCTTGCAGGTTATGGTAGTGCTGCTGAGTAAGAACTTCTCAGCCGTCAAGATGGAATTATATCAGCTGCATCCCGAGGAAACCCTCAGCTCGGGAGTCATCGCCGGCTTCGACGACATGTTCTCGCCGTTGAACATCTGCGCCCTGTTCATGATCGGAATCATCGTCTACGGAACGCCCCTCTTCTCCATGTATTGTAAGAAGTGAGTAGCGCGGGGACTTGGGAAACTATTTTAAGAGATAGAAATGACAAATATGGAAAATAGTTCGGAAGACCTTGTTTTATTGTAAAAAGTAAGTTTTCCTGGAAGGGGATGTGTAAAAAAGCACCTGTTTAATTTGGTACTCTGTTCTTCGAAATGGTAGTCTGGTGTTCTTTGGGTTGGCATTAAAATTGGTTGAAAAGTCATTTTTCCTTTAGGGTGAGGGGAAGAGAGAGAGCCCAGACAGTTAGACTCGCTTTTCTTGAGAAAGTTTCCACTAGAAAGTTCGCAAAAATCGCAGAAAATTGAATTTTTCGCGCGGTACCTATCCAAGAGCCTTTTTTTATTTTCAAAACACCTTCTTTAAAAACTTGAAAAAAAAAGACTTCAGAGATCTCTCAAATGATTATTTGGTTAATTATTCATAGAAGTTGCTGTTTTTCTCCGGTCTCCAGGTACTTGAATGAACTAAAAGGTCGTTCCAAAGGTTTTCCCGATGAAAATTTCCATTTTTGCATTTCCAAAAGGCCACTGATCAAAGTTTTGCCCCGAGGAAAACTAACCAGAAAATCCAGACTCAAAAGGAAGTTTTCCTGCTGGAAAGTGTATCAAGTTATGGCATTCGAGATTGACTTTTGCAGAAAATTCTCATCTTTGACTTTTTTTGGAACACGTCACTTTAGTCCAATTGGACACTTTCCGGGATCTTATTACTTACTTCATAGCAATTAGAACGGAGAAGAATTTCCTCGAAGACATGAATAATGGAGATGAGCTCAGAGGAAGTTGAATTTCAAGTCGAATTTGAGAAAAAAGGAGCTGTCTGGAAATTCAAATTTCATGAAAAATGGCTAAAAATGAGCTGGAGGTGGTTTTTTCAATTTCTTGTCGAGTTTCAGAAAATTCCCAAAACTGTCCAAACAATCCAGAAGTCTATTGAAACGTTTTCAACACGTTCTACACTAGCGATCAGAAAAAAATTAAAATTCTTTATTTTTTTCTGTGATTTTTTTAATTTTTCATCTTTTCTTTTTTTGGAAATTAGCTCGTTTCCTTTTTTTAGAATTTCATCGATTTTTCTTTTTTTATTTCAAAAAGATGGAACTCAAGTTTAGTCAAAGGCATTCAGACATCTTTTTTTCTTCAAAAACCCCGGAATTTTTTTCTTTCATAAAAAAATTTGCCTGCGAAAGGTCAGAACTTTTTTTCCCAGTTTTTCTGATTATTTTTTTCTTTTTTTAATTAAAATGTGTGGGAACACAGGTGAAACTCCGTGCTTCCTTAGAAACCGTAGTAATTTGACTAAGAAAAAAAAAGTGAGTATGCTTGAAAATGGCAGGTGTAACCTTTGGGTTCTTTGGAAATAAGAAGTTAGAAAGGGGAAATTTTCGGTATGGTTCATTCATGATGGGGATATTTAAAGGCGCAGGGGTGTACTGTATTTTTTTTTTCTGAACCTTTGAAGAGTCTAGAAAAGGTTTTCTCTTGAGGGGTTCTGATTATAGAATCTATAGAATCGTGTTCTAGACAAAAGTTCATCAGACTTCACCATTAAAAAACTTGAAAATTCGAGAAAAATCCGTTTTTTACTTATGCACCGTTTTCTACAAGTTTTAAAACTTTCTCTTTTTTCCCACTTTCTCTGAAAAAATTAAAAAATCTTCCAAGCTAGCCTTGACTAGAGTATTTTCTTATTACGTAACATTTCCGATTTTCATTCTAGACATCATTTTTTGAAGATCAAACATAGTCTCTAACGTATTTCATGAATAAACGCCTAATACGTGTTGCTTTTCGCGCCTCAAAATGAGAGAGAAAAACAAATTTTGTCGGGAAATGAGCCGAGAAAATATTCCTCCTCTGATATTTAAAAACACAAAGAGCGAGCGGAAAAAAATACGTAGGAGAGAAAATATTAGTATTCTTCACGTACTCTAAACGTGGGCTTGAATGAGAAAAGTTGAAAATTGGGCTAATTATTTGAAGACGGATTTTGAAGGGGTAAAGAGACACGTTTTTAGTCGTTGGACACAGATGCTTTTTGATGATGATGATGATGATGATGATGATGATGGAGTCTCGAAATTTGGCCTAGAATTGAAATATGAAGCTTGGAGGAACAGAATTCCCTAGAAAAATCAAGAAATTAGTCCTAGAACGATAAAAGAAATAGTACGTGAAAATGAGAGAGACTAGAGAACTTGAGATTTTTCAAGATTTTGAAGAGAAGTTATTGTTGTATAAAATGCAAGAAGAACACATTTTTAGCATTTTAGTGGTCATTTTAGGATTCTGAGCTTTTAAGTGGTAACTTCAGAGGTTTTTAGATCTCTAAGTGGTCGCTAAAGGGATCAGAGTGGAAAACTCAGAATTTTCGATCTTCTGGTCAGGGGAATTTACGCTATTATATGACCTTTCGAAAATGAAAAAAAAAATCAGATCTTTTTTGTGATTTTTTTGTGATTCTGGTAGAAACTGACTGATAAATCACTTCCTATCATTTTTTTAAATATCACTTGTAAGTCTTCTTTTACGGATTCTGTGAAATTACTCAAATTCATTGCGCTTACGTTTTCGATTTTCTTTTTACACCAAAAAAGTCGCATAATCTTGGATTATACTAGCCCACACACACAAGGCCCAAAAAAAAATATATAAATAATACTTTCCTTCCGCTCGGATTGAACGCATTGGACTGGGGATATTAGAAAAGAGGATTTTTATTCGAGCATTTCGATTTTTCAGAAGAATCCACCGACAATTGTTCAAATGCGGCAATTCCATCTCGAAAAAGACGCGGGAGAACTCGAAAACTTTTATCCAGGTAGAGTTTGAAAAAAAAAAAAAAGATTTTCGTAAAGAAAATTATATGAAATTTGAGGAGAAAAGTCGAAATTTTTTTTTAAACGATACTTCCAAGACTTATTGAAAAGTTTATTCGCCTGGCTGTTATCGATGAATTTCTGAAAAATCAGAAATCAAGGCTTTTTCTGTGACTTTCGTCTCTAAAACGAAACCCGTTTCAAGTCGGTTGCAAAAGTAACATCGATAAATTTTGGAATAAGCCAAGATATTCAACAATCGAACATTTTTAAGATATCTTTTGAGGAATTTCATCTGCCTAGCTGTTCAAAGAACATATAAGTTAGTAAAAACGTGTGAATATTCGATTAACCGCCATTTAATCACCAAGTTCAAGAAAGAAATCAGAAATCTAGAGATTTTTTTTAAACGCTGGCTGTGAGTTATCTCATGGCGGAAACCATTTCAAGTCGGCTGCACAAGTTTATCCATCCATTTTCAGGCGCTGAATTTCCAAGCGATGATCCCAGCAATTTGCTATGTTCCACCGTTCAGTATGTTCCTGTACAGCCAGTATATTGGTTCGTTTTTTTCTCAAGCTTTTGTACTGAACTAGAAAAAGATTTTTGTAATAAATTCCCATTACTTCCTCCATATAGGCAGAAAAAAGAATGGAGAAGTTTAGTTAATCTCAAATTATCCGACTATGAGCTCAACCAGATTGAACTACATTTTTGAATTTTTCAAAGAGCTTTCTGAATATTATATTCATTTTTTTCATCTTTTTCCAAAAAAAATTTTATTAGGGATTTTTTTGAACTGCCCATCGACTATATTTGCGCATTTTGATTTTTTTCTGAAGTTTTTTTGACAATTTAGTAGATATTTGAGATAAACTGTCCATGGAGCACTTTTTTTCTCTAATAATTCGGCCTCTTTTCGTTTCTTACACTTTTCATAATTGGATGAAGAGACTTTTCCATTCGATTTTATAAAATTTATAATTTTCAGGCTCCGACCCTCCATATTACACCTACATCGTCGCCGTTATGATCTCGGCCCCGACGATTCTGCACCCGGCCGCCACCATTTATTTCGTTTTACCGTATCGCCGAGCCGTCGTTTCAATATTCATGAGAAGCGTCAATAGAAAATCCTCCGGTTTCAACGGCTCCTCTGAAAATAGCAATACCCAGACGGTCTGAATCCTGTGATTTTTCGTTTTATGTACTTTTTGTCTATTTTTGTATATTTGTTTTTTAATGTATTTATTTGGTACTGACTGTGATAATGAACGTCTTTCTATCTCATTTTATTGTTTTCTGATGTGAAGAAATCTCTTGAAACTTATCTTGGGAGCATTTTTGACTGCAAGTGGCAGCTTTATGCCGTGTTCAAAGTAATTTCCGCGAAATTCAAAATAGCTGTCAGAGAAAGGAAAAGATCACTAAATTTTGGAGAGTCAGAGATCATTTTGCATTTCGCGGAAATTACTTTGAACACGGCATTAGGGGTCTTGTTTTTGCCAAGAATGGGAAGAAGTCTATTGAAACTTAGTTCCGAACAATTTTTTGAATATCTTTTGTTATTTTCAAAATAAAAGTAGTTCCTTTAGGCTCCCAGGACTGCTAGTGGCCACTGAAGGGACTGTGAGGGACAGGAGAAATGGTTATAAAAAAGTGCGTCATAAATATTGATACGCTTCCCTTTGTCAAACTTTTTCTTTTGGAGAATCTTGCAAATTTCAAAAGTTTTTTTCATCATGAATTCCAACTTTCATATCGTTTCTGGCGTTTTTTTGGTTGGGGAAAATACAAAAAAATATAATTTAAAAAAACAAGTTTTTTTGACTGCGTCAAGATTATTGACTCACCGGGAGGTTTGTCCCTTTTTTTATTCTTCCAGTTTTTCATCTTTTATTTCTCATACACTGCGACGCATAATTATAGACCCACCCTAATTTCTCCGATTTTAAGAAAGATTGAAAAACTTTCAGCCACCAAACTTTTTTTGTGATAATCCTTGTTGATAAGGAACATAATCATATCATAATTATCAATCACCCAGTTGAAAAAGTTTTTTTCAAGATACGAGAAAATCTGATTTTTTGACCGACCCAGAATTATAGACCCACCCCAGAGTTTTTCCGAGTTTTTCGTTTCAGGTAACACGTTTTTTTCCTGTTTTTTTCAGTGGTATATAAGAGAAAAAAAGTCCTCGTGTATCACTATAAGCCATAATGCCTAAATCTACTCAACTTGATAATACCGAAAAAGCGGTAATCGATGCTCTACTCAACAACGGCTTGTCCCATCGGCAAATCGCTCGTCAGACGGGTCGCTCAAGACGAACTATTGACCGTTATGCAAGGAATCCGCAAGAATACGGCACAGCAATACATTCTGGACGGCACAGGCTGCTATCAGTTCAAGCTGAACGAGACGTCTGTCGAAAAGCATCAAACTCTACGAAGTCCGCCAACAAAATCAGATCCGAAGTTCCTGAAAACGTCTCGAAGGACACCATCTTACGAACAATTCATCGGTCCGGTCGACTTGTGAATACTCCAATGAAGGCAGCACCTCGTCTACAGCAACGCCATAAGAATGAACGGCTCCAGTTTGCACGCTCTAACATGGCCACGGATTGGAATAAGGTATCAATGTTTTCTATCACCTTATGATTCCCAATTTTTCAGTTCAGATCATCTTCAGCGACGAGAAGAAATTCAACCTTGATGGGCCAGATGGGTACGCTCACTACTGGAGAGATTTGAGGAAAGATCCGATGTACTTCTCCAAGAGAAACTTCGGCGGCGGCAGCCTCATGGTCTGGGCGGCTTTCTGCGGCAACGGGACGGTAGCTCTTTCTTTTATTGGGACCAGAACGAATTCGCAAGACTACCAGCAACTGCTTGCCCAGCATCTCCTGCCCTCTCTCCGTCGCCGACGACGTGCTAATATGATTTACCAACAAGACAATGCATCTGTTCACGCGAGCAACTCCACATTGGCTTGGTTTGCGGCCAAGAACGTGGTTCTTCTGGACTGGCTCGCGTGCAGTCCTGACCTCAACCCTGTAGAGAATTTATGGTCAGTCCTTGTACGAAGGGTCTACGCGAATGCCAAGCAGTATACAACGGTCAAAGATCTAAAAAGAGCGATTCGTGCCGAGTGGGATGGTTTGGACAAGTCACTGCTGCAATCACTCGTTGGCAGCATGCCGAACAGGATTTTCGAAGTCGCTCAGAAACAAGGAGGCATCACACCTTATTAATTAATTTTTTTGTTATACTTTGTTGACTTTGTGAAATGAATTTTGTTAATTACTTATAGTGGGTCTATAATTCTGCGTCGGTCAAAAATCAGATTTTCTCGTATCTTGAAAAAAAACTTTTTCAACTGGGTGATTGATAATTATGATATGATTATGTTCCTTATCAACAAGGTTTATCACAAAAAAAGTTTGGTGGCTGAAAGTTTTTCAATCTTTCTTAAAATCGGAGAAATTAGGGTGGGTCTATAATTATGCGTCGCAGTGTAGTTGAGTTATTAACTGTACAAAAAGAAATATATTAAGATTCCAAGTAGGGATATAAATTAATTATTTAAAAATGAATCAGTTGAAGGTTTTGTATTAACTGAATGGAATTAGGAACTCCAGAGTGGTCTTTATAGGGGCCCTTTGGAGGGTCCCCTCTCGAGACCACTTTACCAACCCCTATAGGGCCCACTAAAGCTTGCAAAAGTGGTCCCTTTAGGGGACATGCTCTTTGATAATTGTTATGAAAGTGAAGAAGCATTTCCATAAGAAAAACTTGATAAATGAGGGTTTTTTGAAGTAAATCAAAAGACCCCTATAGGGTCCACTTGAGCTTTAGGGGCTAAAAGATCGGAGTCTATACCCCTCTAGGGACCACCTTAATTTTATCCCTATAGGGAACACTTTTTCGGCCCCTATAGGAGCTGTTTTCCCTCCTAACCCCTATCGGGACCACTTTGGAATTCCTAAGTGCCACTAAATTACCGACTGGTAATTTTCAAGTGGTCATTAAAGGGATTATTCAAGTGCTTCTCAGCACTACCACAATTATACATCAGTAAAACAAGACAGAAAAAATATTTTCCACCAATTCTTGTCGCTTTTGATCTGCTCTTCTCATAAACCAAAAAACTCTTCCACTACTCAGCAGAAGCGAAAAAACGAGAAGAAGCTCTAAAAATAACTCATTTTCCGTTTTTTTCTCGAAATGAATTTTCTCGTCGCGAAATTTGATTGACGAAGAAGAAAAAGGAGAGTTTCATGGAAAAAAATTGTGTCATGGGGAAAGGAAAAGTGCAAATAATTATTTATAATTTGAGTTTTTTTGAAATTTTTTTAGAGATGTGGTCTTTGGAATGGAGGGGAATATTTCTGAACCGGGAATGTGAAGACCTCCCAAAACGTTTGAAAGTTTAAAAAATACTCTGAGAAAAAGGATTTTCGAGTTCTCAACTTCACCAATAAGATAATTTTCTATTGAATTCTGAAAAACGTCTTTTTTTCTTCATTGCTCCGTCGCAACTTCAAAAAACCTAGTTGCACTTGAAATGACTCGAAGTTTTGTGATTGACATGCTTCCTGATGCTCCTGGGCGCAAACCGTTTTGGGTCGGGTGCAATTTCTTAAAGACTTTCAAGTGTAGAGCCATTCCAACTGCCATCAAGAGTTTCAAAAGACGAATTAGGAATTTTTTCTGTGGATGTACGATTTTCAAAAGGCTCTAATTTATTCTTTATTGCACTTGGAAGATCTTGAGCATTTTCAAACTCGGAAATATTTTTCAAAAAGTTTATGAACCAAAATGAACATCCTTACTAAACATCTCCCAGACTTCCACCACCTCATCAGACGGAAGACGATCTTTGTTTTGGACTTTGGGGTCATTAAAATTGGAACTTCAGCTACATAAAATAATTGAGAAAAATAATTGCATTAGTGGAATTTGGGCTATAAGAAGTTTTGGAAGTTTTTGGTCGGAGGTCAGTTTTTGCGAAATTTGGAAGTTTTGAATTGGAAAAATGAGAGAATTTACTTTCTAAAGATTCAAATTGAGCTTTGCGATGTTCAGACTGCTGCTCAGCTTTGTTAAAAAGTGTAGAGTCGAATTTTCGGAGGATTATGTAAGGCTAAAGGCTTCAATTTTGAAATTTGGTTAAGCTAAGCGAGAATCGAACCTGCAATTATCGGATTGAAGCTAAGTAACTTAACCACTAGGCCACGAGAGCACTAAAATAATTTGGTTCGAAGGGTTTCTATGCAACTTTGATGTTTGTTCATTGGAACTGAGCATTTCTGAACTTTTGAGGACCTTTTTTGGCGCCGGGGATTGAACCAACGACCTCGAGATTGAAGTCAGGGCCCTTAGCCAGTTGGCTATGAGTTTCCACTTGAAAGTGAGGTTTCAAGTAATCTATGGAAAGTTTGATGTTTTTCCTTTCAAAAAATGGAAAACTCTTGGCTTTTTGAAAAATTTTTTGGCTCGAGAGATTGAACTTGGGTCTTTCGGAATGGAATCGAAATTCTTAGCCATCAGGCCATGGTCTTTCCTTTTAAGTGAAGCCTAGCTTATCTACAGCTTATCAGTTTTTTTTTTATCAAAATGAAAAAAAAAAAGATCTTGAGGGATCGAAATTTCAGAATTGACTCAAAAATCTGAACTACTAGGCTCTCAATTTTTATTTGAAGTCGATTAAAATGGAGCTCATTTTTCGTCCACTACAACAACAAAGACCGACTTTTTTGCGGACTTTGAGCTCTCGTTATTCCATTATAGAGAAACTCATCTTTTCCTATTTTTTCTCTTTGAAATTAACTATCTCTCAAAGACTACATACGTAACAAGAATGCAATTAAAATTGAGTCTTTGCAATTTTCAGGGCTTAAAAATAAGGAGGAACGTTGATCGATGAACAGAAATGTGATTAGATTGTTTTGGAAATTCTTTGGTTCGATGCAATGACGTCAGGAGAACAGTAGGGATCTTCTAGAAAAATCATTTTTCAAGCGATTTTTAAATTTTTTCAAGAAAAGGTGCGTTTAAAGTATCAAAAAAGGCACTGCTCAAAAAAATACTTGAGTTTAGGGAAATTTGGAATTCATGGTCGCATTTGGAATGGCTCGAATGTGTTCACAAGAAAATCAAGACCCCCCGGTCGAAATTTTTGATGAAACTTTGCTGAAGTCTCATTTAGGACCTCCATATTGCAGATCAAAAAGTAATTTTTTAATTCTTCAGCCCGGAAATTTTTTAATGCAGTTTGTGAGTCATTCTACCAGTTCATCTTAGGATTTGGCATTTTTTCTACATTCAAATCGTTTCTAATAACTGCCTTGTTCACTGAAGAAAGTACATGTTTCGAAAAAGTCTTAGCCTCCGGTCTCACCGGACAAAAACTGAGACGACGGCGATTTCCAAAGACGATAAAGGGACGAAAATCCGTTGCAAAGGTCGCCCCCTGTGGAACTTTTGAGTTATCGGCCTCCTTTTTCCCCTCTTCAGTTTCTTTTTCCTTGCCATGGCCTCCAATCGTGTACAACTCTTCTAATTACTCGCAGAACTGATTGATTTTCCCGTTTTCTTCCAAAAAAGTAGGAAAAACTGAGTTTCCTAATGATTTGAAGTCTGAAAATTGAGACATAAATGCTGAAAAATGAGTTATAGTACATTTAAAACGGAAAGATAGATTCTGAGTTGTTTTGATGTTTTTGGTCCCGAAATGTACTTTTTCAATCTCCGCCCTGCGCCTTTGAACTTTCTATTTGATGATTGATCTAAAATTCTCTTTTTTCGTCATTTTCGCAGTTTTTGAGCAGATCCCTCACCATTTCAAATGGTTAGAAGAACAAGAAACCTTTTGTGAAAAAATGGGTCTTAAAAGGAAAGTCTTCAGATCCATGCTGCGCCTTTAAATTTCTCTCAGCCGTTCATGAATGAGCTATAGAAAAAATCCTTGAACTTCATTTCTCAACGCAAGAAAAATAGGTACTTTTTCTCATTTTTCATTTTTTTAAAGTTTTTTTGACATTTTTTTGACTTTTTATTAAAAAAACTTTAAAATTTTTTTCTTTTGTTCATTTTTCATTTCCAAACTCGTCGTTTTTCTCATGTTGAAAACTCCAAACTTCAACCCCTAAGCTTCATTTTTCAACGCACTAATCTTCTTAATCTCAAAAATCAGAGAAAAAAGCTAAGAAAAGATCGGATGACTAAGATAGGAAGAAGTCCCAATGTGTAAACACGATTTAATTGAAAATTCGTGCAGCTGATAATTTTTTCTCTCACTGGACGTGTCTAGGGGATCTTTCTCAGAATATTCAACGTTTTTATTCGTCAAAAATGCTGGTTGGTGTCGTTTTTTTGGGAATTGAATCAACGTCGGATAACGGTGATTAGTTTTTAAGTACTGCGCTGAGATGGATATGCGAGAAGGAACAACAAAATGAAGATTTCCGTCTTATAGTTATGGAGATGATTTTGAAAGGAAGGGATAGGGTTTTCGTCGAAAATTGTGAAAAATGACGGAATTTCGAAAAAAAAAATTTCGTTGAAATTTGTGAATTTTCAAACGTTTTCCATGTTCTAAAGATCTATGCCACTTGATCACTTCAGAATTTTACAAAAAATAAAAAAATAATCAAAATTGGAAAAGTCTTCCTTCTACAAAATATCACTTCTCCAAAGAGAAGATGAAAAGTTCTACCCCTTAAGTGACCTCTTCATTTCATTAAAAAAGTGAAATTGAGCTGGAAATAGCGTCCTGGAAGTCTTCTGTGAAACTCAGAGACCCAGAAGTGATCATTTAAGGGATCAAATTCAAGTGGTCACTTTAGTTGCGCTACACCTGGATTCTTGTAGCTTTGAAGTTCATTTAGAGCTACCAATTGAACTGAAATGTCCTTTTATGATGGGATTTTTTAAAATTCGGTAAGTTTATGAAGTCTAAACAACTTAATCGCATTGGGAACGGCTCCAGGCTGCAAAGCGAAGTTGCGCCCGACCAGAAACAACTTGCGCGCTTCGGTTCAAAACCTCCATGATTTTGCGAGAGTTCTGAAGTAGTTCCCCCTAGTTCTCCCTAGCCGAAATTGATACCTACCTGAAGATTTTATCACCCCTCTGGAAAGTTTGCCGCGATTTTGAAAAAGGCCGAACAAGGGTCGAAATTTCACTTTTTGCGGTTTTGCGACGTCGTCGACAACCAAGAATTTAGGTCTCTAACACATCGCCCCTGCTGTTCATTTCAAGTCGGCGACCGGCCGACGAAAAATCGAGGCTTTAGGTATCACTCCGTTTCACTGGCTATCCATTATCGCTCTCAGTTACATTTGCCTACTTTTTCTTCCCTTTTTTTCGATTATACCCCCCCCTTCGCGGCCTCATTTTTTTCGTGTACCGCCAAGAGTGGATTGCTGAAAATTTTGTTTTTTTTTGGGTTGGTTCTAATATAAATTTTGAGCTGCGAACAGCTTCATTTTATCATTTTACTGGTCAATTTTGACCATTCGGTTGGATTAGATGGTTTTTTTCTCCAATAAGGCAAAATTGAATTATGATTTTTCTTTGTCCAACTTGTTGGGTTAAGCTTCGTGACTTTTTTTTCAATCCAGGCTCAATTGTGGATTTAAAAATTTCATTTTAATCCTGATTAAAATTGAAAATTCGATAAATTTATCATTAGGCAGTGGATATCATTTTGAGTGAGCTTTTCTGACTTTTTCAAGCTTTTTTTTTTGAATTTTTGAAAAAAAGGTTTGTGATTATCAAATTTGAAGTAGTGCTGATCATTGTAAAAAAATGAGGATTTTTCAAAATTTTTTTTGAAAGGATTTTTTTGATTGAAAAATTGTATCATTTTTAAATTTTTCGCTAAACTTTTTGATTCACGAACATATGAAACTTGAAATATGCAAAATTTTTGATGGTTCATTGGTGCAAGCCTAAGAAAAAATTTTCCTCATTTATTATCTCGTATTTTTTTGAGGGAACCTCAGAAAGCTACCTCTAAACTGGGATTTTTTCAATTTTTTCTTCTCTTTTTCATGAATTTATAAAATTCTCATAGTATTGCTCACTTCCTACTGTATGTCTGGTTTTTATTCCTTTTTATCGAAATTTTTCGACAGTTTTCTGGCTTCATACTAACCTACGTTTCGAAACTAAGCCAATTATAATATTCGATCCTCAAGGATTTAGTAATCTGCGACTAGACTTTCTCGCTTCATAGTTCAAAGTGAAATTCGATTTAGTTCTGCGATACGGATCCTTTTTTTCTCGAAAATAATCGCCTATAGATCTCTGCACCGTCTTTTTTTCTGTTTCATTTCGCACCTTATAGCGTGCCGGCTTCTGGCCCCTGAAGACACGAAGATAAGAGCCGTTCAGTTGGTATCGTCACGGCTATGCTTCGGCCGGTCGTCCTCCACATCTTATTATTAGTCTTTTTCACAGGTTTGTGAGACAAAATTGTTGACATCACAAAAGAAAAAGATTGAACTGATAAAAAGTTATTGAATTTGCGCGTGAAAGTTCCTCTGTACGTTACGCTCACCACGTACCGCGTAAATCGGCCTCTCGTATTTCATTCGTTTGTAAATATTAAGCGCCGGTAATTATCACCCATTATATGTGAACACTTCGCAATAGGGCGCACTTGGTTTTACGCATATTTCGCGGAAATCCGAACTATTTCTATCTCATGCCGTGTTCAAAGTAATTTCCGCGAAATGCAAAATGGTCTCTGACCCTCCAAAATTTAGTTATCTTTCTCTTTCTCTGACGGCTATTTTGAATTTCGCGGAATCACTTTGAACACGGCATCACCTCGCTTTTTCTGAGTTTTTCATTTGTTTTCGAAATTTCATGATCTATAATCAAACTACAAGATGATGGTGAATACTTACTGCGACGAAAGGAAAGGGGCTACCGTTCGCGTGAAAAATTCCCAAAATCGAAAAAATTTTCAATGAGACCGTGTAGTCATCATCAGGGTGATACGGGAACCGGCTCGTGAGCCTATCGGCCCTTGGCCATTATCTAAGCCCCGTTTGACCTTAGAGAGGCCTCAAATAAAAAAGAACGGGCTCAAATTTTCTTCAAGTCAAATATCAAGCTTTTTTTTTACAACAGAAGTCACATTTATGCTTGTTCATTTACTCACAGTTCAACAGAAACTATAATTTAACAAAATTTAACAGTGAAATTTGGAAAAATTTTCGAAGCCTGGCCTGACCCAAGCCTGCGCAAACTTTTTCTCAAAAATGAGGCCCTAAGTCCGGGCGCCCGGAAGACGATATTGCTGACGCTACATTAGTAACTCGCAAAAAAAAAATCACTCAAATATATAGAAGATAGTCGTCAATTTTAACGTTCAATGGGATGTTCGTTCGATTTTTTTTTTCAACCGTTTACCTAGTTTTAAACATAAAAACGGGGTCTTGCTTTTTTTTTTAAACTGTTATCCAGTTTACTCCAAAGTTTGTGTGAAAATTCAGTGTAATCCCTGTAAAAGTACACTGCAGTTCTCCGAGCTATTTTGAAGCTCTCTGCTCAAAACTTGTGGCAAAATTGATCTCGATCATCTACGTGCCGCAGAAATTCGTTTGCTACGACATCTTCGAGCTGTAGCACGTGCCATAAAATATTTTTTATTTCAAAGTTCATGAAGTGGATTATAAATCATGAAAAAAAAAAATGAAAAACTCAGAAAAAGCGAGGTGAGATGGAAATGATTCGGATTTCCTCAAAATATGCGTAAAGCCAAGTGCGCCCTATCGCGAAGTGTCCACATATAATGGGTGATAATTACCGGCCCTTGTAAATATTTCTTTTCTTTTTTTTTTGTTTTTCTTTTAAACTTCTAACATTCCAAAAAAAATTTTAGTTTAATATAGCCATATGTGCGTCGATTTTTTTTTGTTTAGAAAGATTTTCATTTGCGCCGGAAGCGGTTTTACGTCAAATATTCATTGAAATGTTTTTTCTCTTTTCGAATTTGTCGCTTCGGAAAAGAATGCTTGAAGTTCTTTCTGTTCAAGAGTTGAAGAAAGATCTTGAAATTCGAGTATCTTCACTAAAAATTGGATGTGATTCGTTAAAAACCTATTGAAACCATTTTTTTCAACAAAAAAATTTTCAAAAACTCGTTTTCAGATCAAGCCGCTGCCCAATACGATCCCGGTGAGTTGAGTGCGTCTAACAGCTGATATTTTTGACATTTCATCGTATTTTTCTGAATTTCTCGGTATCGAAAGTGAATTCAGTAATATCATCATCATGGTCGATGTGGTCGCCGTGGAGTTTTTGCTCCAACAATTTGATGATTCGCGTCAGAGCTTGTTCTACTGTTCGAGGATATAAATGTGCAGGACATAATAAGGTTCGGAAACAAAATGCTCTTTTATTTTTGAATTTATGAGGTTTTCTTAGGATGATTTGATGGAAGCGTTACATTTCAATGGAAACTACTATCGGACGGTCATTTTAGACCTGTATTATTTCGTTATATAGCTGTCAAATTTTAAAAATGGATTTTTTTTTCGCGTTTTTCACCTAATCTGTATATTTCCTGTTGAAAATGTAACTTTTGGAATTTTTTTCGTTACCATTCGTTTTCTCTTCAAAAATCATCAAAAACCACAGTTTTCTTTCTTTCATCCATCACATCGAAGAACGCATGAAAATCAGTCTTGGTTTCCCTTTTTGGGGAAATTCGCCGTTCGATTGATTAGATAACCCAGATAGCCGCGAAAATGGAAGAGATTGATGGAAATTGCAAAGTTCTGGGTGGACAGAGTTATTGATTTTTTCTTTTGAGTGGAAAATATTTAGGAAAAACATGGAATTTTTTTACTAACCTTTATATGAGTTTAAAATTTCGATTTTAGAAATCTTGCGCTCATAATTTTTGTTTTTTTATTATTTCAGCGAAATTTTTAAAAAAAGGAGCTCAAATTAGAAATCAATTTTTCGCTGAATTTTTGAAAGCATAACTTAAAAAAATTATTGGAAATCGAAAAAAATGATTCTATTTTTTTCTATTTTTTTAAATTAGTTTCAAAATCATGAAAAAAACATTTTTCTTGCAATTATACTATGGTTTTTTTGAACTTAATGCCGTGTTCAAAGCTATTTAGAACAATTCAAAAATAGTTTCCAGAAGGTTTAAGATATAGATATATTGTAAATCCAATCTAACCTCTGAAATATTCTTAATTTTTTTATTATTTGATATTTCATCTGTACATTTTTCACATACATTACATCATAGACATCATTGTCAAAATTAATATAGGTTAATTTTGAAGATCCAGGTAATGTTCGAAATACTTTGAACAAGACGTTATCTGTTTTTCATTGTTTGCTAGGGTAAATTGACTGAAGTTACATTAAAAAAAGATCAAAAAAGCTCAAAATTTCACAAAATAATCATCTTTTCTTAGTTTTTCCAAAAATTATTCAGGAATTCCAATCGTGCAGCTCAGCGCCACCGAAAAGGAACCAACTCGACTACGATCACCAAGATCCGGAAGCCGTCGACCGTGAGATGGCCATGCGACAGTTGTATCAAGACTACGAGCCGGGAGTTCCGGATAATGTTGAATGTATTGATTCGTTTCCTGTTTCTGGACAAGTTTAAATGTTCTCTGCTATTTATTGTTTTTATTCGTGATCAAGAAACAAGATGATTCATTCTTGAAAATTCCCTTTTCTCTTAGTTTTTGGCACTTGAGCTCAATATTCATCTTCAAAAAAAAAATTCTCTTTGAACTTTTTTCGAAAAAATTCCTCTCATTATGGTAGTTTAGTAGGAAATTTATCGTATTTAAAAAAGAGATTTGAACTTTTTTTTTTAAATTTACACCTAGAAGATTTTTTGTACAGAGAAAAGCTATCTATCCGAAGAATTTTGAGCTTGAAATTAAAATTTTTTGTTCTACTTCCGACCGCTGTCTTATGAAATGATAACTTTCAGTCGTTCCAAAAGTGCCTTTGATGACCCGAGGAGGCCGTCCTTTCATGGAAACTCGCCCGGCCGTTCCGACAACGACGACTAGACCTGAACCTATCGAGCAGATCGCTCAAAGATTCGCGAATTCAGGTAAAATCAAAATATACCTGGAAATGTAAAATTTAATTTTTCAGAGACATCAAACTTGTCAGTTATCCCACCACAAAGGAATGACGACAACTTTGCGGTTATTAATATGAAGGAACCTTCTTCGACTTCTAGTTCGACTACTACTTCTGAACCTATAAAAACGACCACCGCTTCTGAAGGAGAAGAAGTTCCTGCTTCGGCTGAACCTGGAAAAGAAGAAGAAGAGGAAAAATTGAGTTTGGAAGAGCGACGAGGGCTCGAAGACGTGAAATCAGCCTTGGAGGAAAGACTCGCAGAAAAGGAAAGACTTCTGGAAGAAGAGAGAAGGCGTCAAGAAGAAGAAGAAAGGATTCTAGAAGAAAGAAGGCGTCAGGAAGAACAGAAACTTCAAGAAGAACGACAAGCTCTAGAAGCACAAAAACGCCAAGAAGAACAGCGTTTGGCCGTAGAGCGACGTCTTCAGAAAGAGAAGAAGCTTCAAGAAGATCAACGACGTCTTCAAGAAGAACAAGGACGCCTTCAAGAAGAACAGAAGGTTCGAGAAGAACAACGACGTCTTCAAGAAGAACTGAAGCTTCAAGAAGAACAACGACGTCTTCAAGCAGGACTGAAGCTTCAAGAAGAGCAACGACGTCTTCAAGCAGGACTGAAGCTTCAAGAAGAGCAACGACGTCTTCAACAAGAAGAACAGCTCCAGGAAGAGCAACTTCGTAAGCTACAAGAACAAGAGCGTCTTCAAGAAGAGGAAAAGCTCCAAAAAGAGCGACTCCAGGATAAGAAACGTGTTCAACAAGAAGAACAGCTTCAAAAAGAGCTACAGCTCCAAGAAGACGGCCGACGTCAAGAGGAGCGAAGACTTTCTGAAGAACGACGTCTTCAAGTGGAACATCAGCTCCGAGAAGATCAACGACATCAAGAAGATCAACGTCGTATCCAAGAAGAAGTCGCCTTAAAGTCGAGGCTCGAAGAAGCTGGCCGAAGAGTCGCCTCCCAGAACTCTGATTTTTCTCTCTCGGACCATGAATTTTCTGAGAAGTTCGGTCAGTCCAGAGAGCCTGAACTATCCTTCGGCAAGCCTGTCGTTCATCTGGAGGACTCTGAAGCTACCTCGGACTCTTTCCCTATTGAGGCTGAGCCGGAGTCTGACTTCAGTGGGTCCACCCACAGCGTTGGCTCCTATGCCATTGGCAAGGAGCCAAGTGTTGAGCTTCCCAAGTTCAGCATTGCTCATCGAGCAGAACTTCCTGAGGTCCGACGAGCTCCAACTCAGCCCTCGACTTCCGTTGCTCATGTCGAGCTCCCCATGTCGATGATCCCGGAAGTCGTAGCTCCGGCTCCAGTTCATCTAGTCACGGCCAATCAGAAGCTCCGGAGCATGCCTCGGTTCATGGGCGAAATGGTTTGAAAAGAACCAAATTCAAACAAAAAAATTAATTTTTAAGAAAGCCTATCCAAGAAAGGTTGTTCCGACAACTACGACGGTTCCGACGCCATCGCCGTTGGATATGGATAAGATTTTTCCGGGAGATTAGCGCTACTTCTGTGAAACCTAATCAGGTAAAAAAAAAAGTAGAATAATTGAATGGGAAAAAATTGAAAAAATTGAAAAATAAAAATAAAATAGCTGGATCACATCTGCGCTCCATTAAGAAAATAAAAAAGGACTGTGGATTAAGTTTCAATTTCAAGGTTTACTTCTTATCTTACCAGGAAAAATGCATGTGAATTTTTAAGACAAATAAATTTTTGAATGTTTTATCCATGCAGCGCACATGCTCAAATGTCTGTGGTGGGGAATTTCTGAGAGGTCCCTATAGGAGAGCCCCTCATGAGGCCCCTATTGAAAGAGAGTATCCTATAGGGGTCCCTCATCAGTCCCCTATGAAACCCCCTATAGGGACCCCTTGAAAGTTTTCCAGTGGGTTAACAAGCTAATTTCCTTTTTTTTTTTAGTTCAGCTTCTAAAAAAGTTCACTTTTCTCACTTTTTGTCAAGCTCAACGGAAAAAGTTTTTGCTATTTTCGGTAGATTATTCAATTTTCAAATCTTAAAAGCTTGATGGCTTCTTTATAATGAAAAAATGATGAAAAATAGTTCTAGGGGTCTTCGGGAAATTTTTTTAAATAAACTTTGGGCTCAGACTTTTCACCATCAAATTCACATATTTCCAATTTTTTTTTAGCTCACCGTCGAAATCACATCAGCGCCGACGAAGAAGAAGCTCCGCAAGACCAAAACCAGAAGATTGAAAAAATTGAACAGGAGGGGCAGGATGAAGGTCGTCGCCGTGGTGCCCACTGACGCTACGGTAAAGTTGACTTTTTTCAAAATTTTTCTAGGGGTTTCTTAAGGGATATTTAAGCAAAATAAACCTTCACAACTTTAAAAGTCACTTTCCAGCTTCAAACTATTGGAATCCATGAATATTCTTGTATTTATTAAACCTGAAGCATTCAGATGGTGACTGAAGCGCCGAATGAACAAAAAATGAGCCAAAATTCGAACAATATCGGACGGCGAGTGGCTGGAGAAGCGTCCGTGACTACCGAGGTAATCATTTTCAAATTTGGATCAGAATGAAATGTTTACAAGGTTCAGTAAAAAAGGGTTAGTTTTTGATCAAAATTGAAAAATTTATTCATTTTTCCCGTTCATGAGAAAATCCTCCTGAAAATGTAAAATCTTGGTTGGTTTTTGCAACGTGGGATGAATTTTCAAAGGTCTACTCCGGTTTTGAAATGACTTGAATTTGCTATTTTTTCTCTGCGCCCTCCTCGTCTCTCGACGACTCTCTCATTTGAACGTGCTATTTTCATGTTTCTCTGGCCGGCGAGGGAACAGAGAGACGCAGACACTCGAAAACTGTTATAGTAATTAATTAAAAACGGCATCTAAAAACCGATAACTGAACAATTTTCTAATTATTTATGGAATAATTTGGTTTATGGAAAATTTTTTTCTTGGCATTAGATGAGATTTTGAGTTTCACAGGGAGTGAAAGCTATCAGAAAATTTGAATTCAGAGGAAAATTTCATTTTTTTCAGTTTCTTATCATGATTAGAAATTTTTTTGACTGGTAAGCCAGGGCTATAGGATAACTTTTTCAAGGATTCTCGATGTAATTATAATTTTCATTATGTAGGAACTCCCATACATCATCACTTTCTTGCAAAGTTCAAACAGAAATGGAAAGAATGCTTTATTTTTCGTAATACTGTGGCAAAGAGGAGGATCATCGTGTGTGAATTGAGCTGTATGTAGAGTTCGTTCGAGGTCTTCAGTTCTGTTGGGTCTGCGACGGACCGAAACCGGCCTCGCGCTTGCCATAGCCGTAACCGTAGTAGGGGTATCCGCTGTATCCGTATCCGCCGTAGCCGTAGCCACCGTATCCGTAGCTACCGTAGTAGGATGGGTAATATCCACCGTAACCGTAGTACTGGGCGGAGGTCTCGCTGACGATCGTGCAGAGGACGACGAGGGCGACGAGGAGGAGGCTGGAAATTGATGCTTTGGAAAAAAATTTAAAGGAGAATGCAAAAAGGGACTCGGAGTTTTCTTGAACAAATTAAACAGCTTGCTGGCTATTTAAAAAGTCATTTTCGGACACAAGTCTGAAAACTTGGAGATTTACTGAAGTATTATTCAATTTTTAGGTTAATTTCGCGATTAGAAAAGTTTTTTGTACGTTAGTGCTGCTTCTAGGCAAAAAACAAGTTTGTGATTATTAATCTTTTGAAGATTACGTTTTTTATCTCTTTCTGAAACATAGGTCCAACTGGTTTTTCAATGGAACATTCATATTTTTGTATAAGATTAGGAAAGGTAAAATTTTATAAGGTTATTTCCAAGTTTCCTGTACGAAATTAGTCAGTTTTCTTGAGCTCAGAAGATTTTATTAGGAAGGGAAATCATATTGATTTTTTATTAAAGTTTTGTAAGAGATTCGAATTTTGCTTCTCAAAATACAAACGATGATTTTTAGAGCTTCATTCAGGAAAGAAAATAATTTTCCCCATATTTTGGAGCTTTTTTCGAAGTTTTATATGTAATTGAAACTCACATCTTGGCCTGCATGTTGATGAGAAGCTGAGGAATTCCGAGCTGAAGTGCTGTTTGACGGTAGATCAGACCGCTTTTATACACGAGCTGCCCGAGGCGTGGTGTTTGCACTTCTCACTTCTTCTTCTTTTTTCTCCTTGCCAGCCGCAATTTGTATTGTAGTTGAGTTGAGTCGATGAAGGGAGGGGAAAAAATAGAAATTTTTGGCGGCGGAACCAGTAACTGTCAATTTGAGTTGGTTGGCTGAGTTGACCTTGGCGAGAACCGCGTGACTCCTGGATATTGGATACATTGCCGTGAATTGACGGGTATTTGTCCTCGGATAGGGTTGAAGTTGGAGAGATCAAGGAAATCTTAAGTTTTCTGTGGAGATAGAAAATGAGCTTCTTTTTCAAGATTTTGAGTCGAGTTTTGAAGTCTTTGAGTTTTTTAGACTTGCGTGAGTTAGTTTACATTATTTGATATCTATTTTCCTTGAGATTAATCAAATCACTTGTTTTGTTCTTTTAGTCAGATATAATCGAATAGGCAGTGAACAAGAACTTTAAAAGCTATAACGAACAACCGCCCTTGAGTCTCGTTCTTCTGTGCATAGTTCATTCAGTTGCACCTTGACGAGCTCAGAATGTAGCTGATATCTTGGAGCCAGGAGACCGTGCTCTAGGTGCAAGTCTCGAAAAAAATGAGCTTTTTTTTAAAAGTTTTTGATTCGAGAAGAAGCTAGTACAAAGCTTTAGAAAGGGTTAATTTCAAGCAGAAGCAGGAGTTTCGTCTTTTCAAACATGTTTAAAAATTAAAAGCTAATCGGTTTCGTTGGTAAACTCTTGATTTTTAGGGTAATTTAGTTAGGAATGGTTTATAAAATCACAGGAAGAAGCATTCAAAATGACTTTTTTTGAAGTTTTTGAGTATTTAGGGGTTCTACAAATTCTACCAATTTTATTAAAACCATCAAATTCTGACTTTATGGTCCATTGATCTGAATTTTACTTCAAAAATGAATATTTTGCCCTGTTGGATTTTTTTTTACAATATACTCAAGACTCACAAAAAATGATTCTTCTCCTGATCATCTTTCAATTTTACCAGCCGATTTTTCTATCCAACTTTTTCAGACACCCATCGATACATCGAAATTGTCCGAGAAGGACAGGAAAGTTTACGAAGAAACGAAAGCGTTGGAAGCCCGTCTGATCGCCCTGCAACACCGTGTCGCTGTCAATAAGATGAAGCTCGAAGCGACGCGAAATTCCGACCCAACAGATGTAAGTTTCGAAAGAAAAATCTGTTTCTTGTCCTTTGAAAATTGCCCTACTGAAATTCCTTGCTGTCAAAAATATTGAAATCTATTGAAAACGCGAATTTCGTGCGCTTTGAGCTTAAAGTGACGAGAAATTCGGATCCAATAAATGCATAGTCAATTCACGGCTGACTTAGGGCGCTAAGCAGGCGTGTCCTGTCTGCGCTCTATGCTAAATAGGCACTATCTCTTCTTTTATCGTGTCAGGACCCATTTTTCGATGGCATAAGCTAGTCGTGGATCAGCTGTAGGTTTCAAAAAATATCAATTGGAGGTGTTTTTAAAATCAAAAGTTGGATTATCCAGCTTCTGGAAAGTCTCTAAAAAAGCGAAATCCGAATTCTAGCACCTACTGAGAGTCAGTTTCGTCAAAAATGATGACTTCTTCCAATTTTTTCCAAGAGCTTTTAGAAGGTTTTCTTGGCCAATAGTCCAGCTGGAAAGTTTCTGAGAATTTTAACTCGTATGAACAAAGGTGCTCCACTGATAAAAACCGATCTTTTAGAATACTTGAAGGAATTCTCTTGAACTTTTCTTTTCATAAAGCGCTCCTACCCGTTGATTTTTTGTCATTCCTTTTTTTTCCAAAAATTATTATGCTTTGAAAATAGCAGTCTATGAGCCATATAAGAAATTTTCGAAGCTCTAGTCCAAAATTCAAAATTTTCCGTTTTTCAGGCAAATAATTTTTTTCCTGGTCTAATTGAACTTTTTTTGAAATTTCAGAACATTTTCAGATGCTTCAAGGCGACACGGCTCGAGCACTGTCCTGGATGATTGCCAACATGTCGAGAATGGTCGACGATTCCCCGATGGACGTCATGGATGTCGTGCCCTTGGATCGGGTGGTCGAGGAAAAAGTTTCTGAGGTACGAAAAGAAGATTTTGAAGTTTGGATAGAAAAGGCTCCGAAAAAGTTATCAAGCTGGTCAATTTGTAGCTTCTCTGGTCTGATTTTAAAATGGTAGAATCTTAGCGGTCGCCATGCAGTCGTAGTTCGATTCTGAATCTTATCGAATCGCTGATTACCATCCAATTTAGTTACTAGACACGCGCAAGTCGCTTTAAGGTCGGGCGCACCTTTTTCAATTAGTATCAGCTCTTCTTTCAACAACAAATAAGTTTCGGACGAGATATCTTGCTGAAATATTGCTCAAAGATGTTTATTGTACCATTTTACATCTTTTTCATAGTTGCATTATACAATACTGCAGATTGTAGATCAGTGGAAGACAAGTTTACAAGTTTTGGTTTCGTTCAGAGTAGGATCAATCATCTTCAGTTCTGTTGGGTCTGCGACGGACCGAAACCGGCCTCGCGCTTGCCATAGCCGTAACCGTAGTAGGGGTATCCGCTGTATCCGTATCCGCCGTAGCCGTAGCCACCGTATCCGTAGCTACCGTAGTAGGACGGGTAGTAGCTACCGTAATAGCTACCGTAGTACTGGGCGGAGGTCTCGCTGACGATGGCACAGATGACCAGGAGGGCGATGAGGGCGGCGCTGGAATTTTGAAGTTATTTTTTGGAGATTTTTGGTTTTGGAGGGTTATTTTGATATGAGATTGAGATTGAAAAAGTAGAAGCTAGCTTCAAAAAAGAAATAGAATAAAAATTTTGACGCGAAAAAGGTCCTGCGCCTTTGAATCACAGAAGGCCGTTGTGACATGATTTCACAATTTTACAATTTCAACTCCCTGATCCAAAAAGCTTCCTTAATCATTTAAAGGAGCATAGCTGAACTCCAAAAGAACTTTTAGTGCGATCCACTTCATTTTGGTTGAACCTGGTGTTTCTAAACGATTCAAAACTCTAAAAAAGGATTCTAGAAAAAAAAAATTGAAGCTAAATAGTTAATTTTGGATGATTTTGTATAAGCTTCAGTTCTGAGGAGTACAAAAAAAATTTTTTTCAAACTCACAATTTGGCAGACATGCTGAAGGTTGTAGAGGAGTGACTGTTGTGCCGGCAACTCCCAAATCTTCAACTTTTATACTCTTGGCATTATTTGCCTATTTTTTTTCCAACCCTGTCAAACGGTTGCGACTTGTTCAAACCTTGAACACGGCAAAGAAAAGATCGAAAAACTGTAAATAAATGGCGTTTTTTTTTTTGGGTCCACTGTTTGAGGTTCGCAGTTGAAAAATGTGTCATTTTGAGGTCTTGTCGGAGTTTTTTTGGTTTTTACCGCTTACTTTGCAGGAACAAGCTTTTAAGTTTTGAATTCTCAAAGGAGAAGAAAAAAAGAGTTGGAATGATCGATATTTGGTATACGTTTCGATCAAAAAAGATGAAAACTTTGGAAAAACGGGAGTTTTATTGATTTTTCACTTCAAAAAGCTCTGTTTGGACCATAAAAATTCAAATTTTCTTTCTTATTTGACTGTTTCAGGACAAGACAGTGAGAAGAATAGGTTCTACGAATGGATTGGTCCGTTCCAAGAGGAGCACTCATCCGTCTCCCGATCTCAAAAGTGAGTTTTAAAAATTCAAAGGAGCATGACCTGAACAAGTTGATGGTTTTAAAGCGATTTTTTTTTGATTTTTGAGAATTTTTTTGCTCTGGATCCTACTTCATTGTGAAGCTATCGATTCGAAAAAAAAATTATTAGAAGATATTTTTTATTTCTCACTCTGAAATATTACACTTCATTCACTGACTTGTGAATCACTGCTATCACAAAAACTTTACTACCAAAAAAAGTAAGAAATTAGTTACCCTAATACGATCAAGACAAATTGAGAGTAAAGCCGGATTAACACAGTTTTTCTTCTACTTTCTCCCCTTCAATTTGTTATTTCACAGCGCTCTGGTCGCCGTGGTCAGAATGGTCGGAATGCGAATGCGGCAGGCAGAAAAGGAAGCGAGTCTGTCTGAAACAAATCAGGGTCGCCTCCAACGGCAGTGCTGAGCGTGAGTTCGGAGGGGTCAGGAAACAAACAAAAAAAATCAGAATATTTGGATCAGTAGCTGATTTTTTTTTTTGATAACGGGTGAGCCGTTCTCTCCGTTATTCAGATGTTTCGAGGAAATCCAGAGAAGTCCCTCTAGGGATAACCTCAGGGACTTTTGAAGTACTCCCTCTGGGGGCCATTAAACCTATCGGACAGCATTATTATGTTCATTGTTGTGAGCTCTATGCGAAAAACTCAATAAATCAGTGATTTTCGAATGAAAAAAAAAATTGAAGACCCCTATAGGGGCCACTTGAGCTTCAGAGGTTCAGAGCTCGAAACCTTAACCCTTATAGGGAGCACCTAAATTTTAACCTAAACCCCTACCGGGAGAACTTGTTGTTTTTTATAGGGGTATTTCTTTCCTCTAACCCCTACAGGAACAACTCTAGCGTTAATAAAATCAAAAAAAAATTTTTTTTTGTGGTCGTCTGTTGAAGATTGAGAAAAGTCTAAGAAAAATTTCGATGAGGTGAAAATCCTTTTTGTCGGAACTGTTGAAGATATATATATATATATATATATATATGTTTGCATAACTACTTCAGCTTTTTTTCAATTTTAAACCCGAGAAAGTTTTCAGAAACCTTCTACCCGATCGAAAAATCGACAGGACCACCAATCGAGTTCCCCGAACCGGCGCCGTTTCCGTCGTTGATGTCCAGAAATCGCATAAGACGTTCCAATAAATGCCCTGCTCCGCAAATCGAAAGCCGCGCATGTTTCTCTATCAAATCTTGCATAGATTAATATAGTAACGTTGATTAGAAAAAAGCTTGATCTGTGGGAGAAGAAAGTGCGCCCCAACGAAATAATCGAAAGAGACATAAGAGACTAAAAGAAAAAAACCTTGAATAGAATCCCTCAATTGATCTCTTCAGATCTTATCGTTCAATCCATTTCTCTACCTTTTTTCGCTGGAGCGCACTTTCCTAAAATAGTCAAGCTAAAATCAACTAATTTATTGATTATTGTGATATTAATAACTTGATTATGGGTATGTGACGATCGACCACTCATGGTTGATTCCTTCTTCATTTGCTCTCTAATTTATTTCACTGCAAATTCTCACTTTTAATGCATAAATATGTCAATTATGACCCTTATTTTTCATTTAATTACAAATATGTACAGAAAGAAATAAGTGAATGAAATAAGTTCAAGCCGTTTCGATGGATGATCGGATTTTAAACCGCTTTTCGACGACGTGTGGTCTGAAATCGATTTTTTGGATCAATCAGCAATCAATATTTCATTTGAAGATTTACCCTGAAACTCGACGATCAATAGGCATATCGTGACGTCGGCCCAGAAGCCAAAACGTCTGCATCACTCCTTTTCCCTGGAAAATCAGTCAATAAAACAAGTTTCACTGATTTTTTTAGAAACAGAATTTCAATGGACCTTGGGTTGTAAAACTATTCAAGAAATTTGAATCTTGGTTTCCCGCGCATTTTTCATCAGAGCATACATTGCTCAAGACCTAGATTTTCAACTTTTAACTTATTAAACATCGCGCAAATTCGATATTTCCTAAGAAATTTTCTTTTAAAACTGACAAACGTGAAAAAAAAAAATCAACAATTCAAATGTCAATTTTCCCGCGCAAATCTTTTTTGTCAATGGAGCGAACATTCCTACAAAATTTTTCCTTTCATTTTCCTACCGCCCTTTTCTGCGTATTTTGCTACAATACCTTTTTGTAAACTTAATCAAATTGAAGTTTTTGTACTAGGAGAAAAGATATTCAAGTTTTTTTAATGAATGACCCTCTAGTAAAAAAATTTTTAGTTTAAAAAAATTACCTTAATGATAACTTCTCCTCGATTCTCGGTCACATAGTCAGGATAAAGGTCATTCAGGAGTTCATTGGCGTCCGGGGACAAATGAATATGACCGGCTAAAATCAGATTTGTTTTTTTTTTTAACGACGCTCCAGATTACGTTTCCCATTGCTCTCCATACGGCTCGCCGTGTTCACCGTGTCACCAAAAAGGCAGTATCTCGGCATGGTCAAGCCGACGACGCCAGCAACACAAGAACCTGAGAAATAAGCCGTGGAAATGAAAGAAAATGCGCTCCAAGGATAAAAATGCATAAATGCATGAAAAAAGAGACTTTTCCAGACAAAGTTCAAAAAAAAGTTTACCCGAATGCATGCCGATCCGGATATTGACTCGTTCAGCCGGCAGATGAGCTATCCGGAAGCCTTTCAACCCCTAAAGTGATCACTTAATGAGAAATAAAACGCCTGGAACTTGCCTCCAACAGGGCCAAAGACATGCTGGCAATATTATTAATATGTTCCTGTCCATTTCGTTTCGGGAGCCCAGAAACGCAAAGATATCCATCACCGATTGTTTCGACCTCAACTTTGACCTTAAGATGAACCTTTATAATAAATGTTCGAACTTTATAAGCGTCGTGCTCGTCGATGATGCTGTCGAAGATCGTATAGAGGTCGTTGAGCAAGTTCACTACCTGGAAAGGATAAAAATAAGTCGATGTGAAAGAAGAGCCGTTTAGTATCCGGAAATATGTGCTCCATGGAGAATTAAACTTAGAATTTCGAATTTCAAGGAAAACTCATTCATATTCGTATAAACTTGTTATCGAACACTCCTGCTTTACGTGAAATATTGAAACACGTTGATGAATCCACTGTTTCACACCTGAAGAGGAGTACATTTGCTGGCGAGCGTCGTGAAAGAAACGACATCGGAGAAGAAAATCGTAACGCTTTCGAAAGTTTCCGGCTCCACCGACTGGCCCAGCTTCAACCGGTCCGCAACTTGTCTGAAAAATAGTTCATCTGAAAAAGTTGAAAAAATGGCTTTGAGAAATGAAGCAAATACGCTCTAATGACAAAAGTTCCATGTTCAAGATATAAACTTTTGAAGAAATCGGAGATAAAGTTGAAAAGTTCACTTTCTATTGAACTGGAAACGGAAGAGTGATCCCTATAGGGGCAACCCCTAGCGGCCCTACAAGGTCCCCCTTTAAGAACGAGCCTCTAAAGGAGCATGATTTCCCCCTAACTCCTCTAGGGATCACTCTGGCGTTTCAAAGTAATTTTTTAATGAAAATCCATGGGAACACAGATTCGCCTCTTTTTCATAAATATCTCAAAGATCTCTCTTCAATCAACTTTTTTTTCACCCCTCTTTCCACTTTTTTCCCCACTGACGGTACCACGAAAAAATGAGCAAATGCCGTGCCGACAGGCAAGTATTGGCACCTTAGTGCAAATACCTACCCGTTGCTGAAATTAGTATAAAAAGGCCCCAAATTTACTCAAAAATCACGGAACAGTCCCTTCCAACACTCTTCAGCATGTCCGCCAAGTTGTAAGTTTCGAAATTTGAACTTTAAAATTTAAATTAAATGTCTTAGCGCCGCTCTGATCGCTCTTCTGGTCATCTGTGCCATCGTCAGCGAGACCTCCGCCCAGTACTACGGTAGCTATTACGGTAGCTACTACCCGTCCTACTACGGTGGATATGGATACGGTAGCGCCTACGGATACGGCTACAGTGGATACCCCTACTACGGCTCTGTTTATGGCAAACGCGAGGCCGGATTCGCCCCCAAGAACTGAAGAATCCGAAGAATCCCTTGTAAATGTCCAAATCGATTCCGACACCAAAAACCCCCACGAGTATTGACTTTTCCGTATTACAATAAATCATTGTATGCAACTTTTCTTGTCGTTCACATGAAAAATATCAGAAGAAGAAGTTCCGAAATCTCCAATAGGAGCTTTTGGCTAAAAACTAAGCATATGCTTGGACCATAACATCGCGGCGCTGAAAACGTATTTTTTATCAATATTTTCTAAAAATGGGAGAAAAACCAGGAGGGAAGAGACCGAATTCTCAAAATTCCAGAGTTTCAAAATAATTTTTAAAAAGCTGCGAGAATGAAATATTCGAATTTGGAGGTCGCGAAACTCGCATTAAACTATTCCGTTTCCTTGTTATTTTTATCTTATAATTGCTCGCAAATCAATAATACTAAAAGAAGTTTACCATGTAAGGTTTTCTAAAAACTGGAAATTCACTTTATTCGCCCAGGAAATACGCTCCATTGATGAATGTCAACCGAAAAGTGCTAAAACCTCTTTTGTTTATCTCAAGTCCGAACGCGCAGTTTTTAGGTGAAAAAAAAACCATTTTCTTCGGCTCTGAGTTGAAAAAAAACCAAAAAAAAAAAGTTGTCAGCCGAACAAACCGAACTGTCGCCAACAAGACCTCCTACGCTACATGGAGAAAAAATCTTTGCTCGAAAAAGTTGCAAAAAATTTCCTAAGCTAATGAAAAAACTAAACAACCAGAAATTCTGAGAAAAAAAAAATTCTGCATAGAGAACATTTTTAAGTGAAATTCGTAAATCTTATTTCCAGTCGAAGGTTGAACCAAAAACTTCGAAAAAATACATTATTTCGGGTGGTATGAAAAAAACACCAGCGAAAATTCAAACGGTGACTTTTCCGATTTTTTCATTTCGCTAGGGAACTTTCTGACGGCCACCTTTCCGACGGATCCCTTTCCGACTTTTTTCTCTTAAGTTTTTCAATTTGCAAAAAATCTATAAACATTTTTTTCCTATTTCTTTCTGTTTTAATCATCAACCAACTAACTACTTTATATAGGAAGATTAAAAACGAAGATTTCATCGAGAAAAAAAGTTGGAAAAAGATTCGTCGGAAAGGTAGCCGTCGGAAAGTTCCCCTAGCGGTATGAAAAAAATTCGGAAAAGCCGCCGTTTGAATTTTCGCTGGTCTTTTTTTCATACCACCTTATTTCGAGATCGATATGAAAAAAAAGATCAAAAGATTGTTATAATAAGTATGAGGCGACAACGACTGGGTGCTCCACTGACAAATTTTGCTTGAAACGGCTTGCAGGAGCTATTTTTCAAGAAAAGAACGCGCCATATCAAATAAATTCAATTTAAAAACTTTAACAGCAGGTATTATTTGAGAAAAAAAAACTATCTCCGTTCATAAAATTTGGATAAAAGGCCCTCATTTCTTGAAATTCTCATTCACAGATCAGAAGATCAGGATAAGGCTATCTTCAAGATGAAAATAAGCTCTATTGACAAAAATCTGCTAAACGAGTGGAATTCCTCAAGTTCAAACGTGCAGCTTGAACAGAAAAAAACCATTTTTTTTTTACCGTTTCTAAGCTGAAAAAGCCTAACAAACAGCCAGGCACGTTCCTTTCAACAAGGAAAAAAAACTGTGCTCTATTGCTTCTTGAACTCTTTCTTTCAAATGGCCCGCCAGCCCAAGGATCAAGGAGCACAAACACTTACAATTTGCGGCAACTTGGAAAAAAAGCAAAAAATTGGTAAAGAAAAGACTGTAGGGCGTGGCGAGCAAAGAGTTACCACCCAATGGTTTGTTGAGTTTGGCGGAGTATAAAAGGGAGGTTTTGGAGGTGAAATTCAGCAGTGCAGCAGTCACTACCAACCCAAAAAGTCATCATGTCCGCCAAGTTGTGAGTTTTTGAATTTTTATTCGGAAAAAAAAAATTATGGAAGCTTTACAGAAGCTTGTTTTGAAGCTAATTGTTACAGCGGATTGCCTAAAAAGTCCCACTCAACATTTTTTTTTTCGTTTCAAGCTACAATATTCAAACAATATTTCCATTTTCGAAAAAATAACCTCAAAATTTCGCTATCAATTCAAAGACCTTAGGTCTCACTCTCAACTTCCAGTAGAAGCTCAACCAATTTTTATAAGCTTTACAAACCTTTCTCGTCGACCATCCATTAAGATACCATCTCTGATCTTCCAGATTGATCTTCATCTCAGCTTCTAACTCCAAATAACTTGAAAATATTTCCAGCGCCGCCCTCATCGCCCTCCTGGTCATCTGCGCCATCGTCAGCGAGACCTCCGCTCAGTACTACGGCTACTACGGTAGCTACTACCCATCCTACTACGGCAGCTACTACGGTGGCTACGGATACGGTGGCTACGGATACAGCGGTTACCCCTACTACGGTTACGGCTATGGCAAGCGCGAGGCCGGTTTCGGTCCGTCGCAGACTCAACAGAACTGAAGACGATGACCTACTGCACTCCGAACGAAATTGTAAATTATGCACCCCCACCTACGAGATTCGATTACCCCTGCCAACGTGTTTTTATCAGCTTTTACTGAGATCGAGTATTACGACAGAGCAAAAAATGAAAAAAATGAATGATTGCAATCATATTTTTCTGTTTTATTCGCACTTGAAATGATGAGAGGCGGCAGAGAAAACGATTTCAAACAGAGAGATAATTGAAAATGAATCAAATTTTCTGGCCTCTCTTTTTGTGAAGCCTGAACTATTTTTTTTTGATTTCAACTCTTGAAAGGAATCGAAAAACGGTACGGTTTACATTCGGAATCCCGTCAGAATCGGTTCAGCTTATTTGCACTCTCAGTTGAGGGTTTTCAGGTTTTTCTCCCAAGCTTAAAGCTCGACTCTTTCTAGATTTCCATTTTCGTGATCGAAACCAGTTTCTTTTTCAAATTCAAGCTTTAGGTCTCCCAAATTTGTTCGGAGGAAGTTTTTAATAAGGTCAAGAGAAAACCTATGAAAATTTTTCCGCCTAGCTTCGAGATTCTAAAGGCTTTTTATACATCGCAAGGACTTTCATCGTGGTGAAGTACAAAAAAATTCCTATTTGGAAATCAGATCATACAAAGAAAAAGGTAAGACTTCTGATTAAATTAAAACCAGGAAAATACAGCTTTTCCTATGAACCTGAACTTCTAAGATGAATTCAAAGTCTCGAGAAACATGTTTCATCAGAGAATCGGAATTTTTTGTTTAAGTCTGAAACTTCAAAGTGAAAGGTGAGCATTACTGATATTTTCAAAAATCTCATAGAACTGGAAAAAAAAAAAAGAATTTTTCTTTCTTCTGAACTTCAAATTAGTTTTTTTAGCACGTTTAAAAAAACAACATTTTTTTCAAAAGATTCCTAACCTACAAAAAAATAATAATTAATTGAGAAATCGAAATAATAAAAAATGACAATGTTTGAAAAAAGGTGAAAAATCTAATATCTCAAAAAAATATAGAAAAAGATTATGGTAAATCCAGTTCTCCGGAATGCAAAGAAATTCCAATTCGGTTCAAAAATCAGCTCCTTTTCTTCCTATTTACCCAGTAATTCTCCAAATACAACAAATACAACAATTTGAGAGTTCAGAAAACGGGGCGAAAAGTTTGTTTGCTCTTTTTTGAAATCTCCATTTGACAGTTACTCGTCAAGGTTTGAACAAGCGTTTGTGCCACCGTCCGTCGATGAATGACGGAAAAAAAGGTGAGTAAACTCGGAAAGACCCATCGAGCAAGCAAATAACTGCTCGCTTGGACTTTTTTCTCCAAAAATTGGTATATAACGATGAGAAAAATTGGGGAAATTCAGCAGTGCCGCAGTCACTTCCAACACTCCTCAGCATGTCCGCCAAGTTGTAAGTTTCAAAATATGAACTTCAAAATTGAAAATAAAATATTTAGCGCCGCTCTGATCGCTCTTCTGGTCATCTGTGCTATCGTCAGCGAGACCTCCGCCCAGTACTACGGTAGCTATTACGGTAGCTACTACCCATCTTACTACGGTGGATATGGGTACGGTAGCGCCTACGGATACGGCTACAGTGGATATCCCTACTACGGCTCTGTTTATGGCAAACGCGAGGCCGGATTCGCCCCCAAGAACTGAAGAATCCGAAAATTCCCTTGTAAATGTCCAAATCGATTCCGACACCAAAAACCCCCACGAGTATTGACTTTTTCGTACTACAATAAATCATTGTATGCAAGTTTCTTGTTTTTCACGTTAAAAACATTATGAGAAGAAGTTCTGAAAACTCAAAATTGAAGCTTTTCTTGGTTTCTTGTTCAAAGCGAATCTGAAAAAGAAAATTTTAAAAAAATTCAAAGGACAGTGAGTTCAAAATTAAAATTTGGAAAACACCCAGATGGTAAAATGTTATCAAGAGGTTTTATGAAGCAGAAATGATGCTCAATTATCAAGCTCTTGTATTTATTTATTTTTTATTGTTAAAGCGAAAAAACCACAAGGAAGGCTTGAAAATACCATACAAAATGCTGTGAAATCACATAAAAAACAGAAAAGCCTCTCCAAAAGTGTATAATGAGCCTCGAACAAGACTTTCTGTGGATTTTCAGGCCTGGTTTGAAAAAACGTCGAGAACTTCTTAATTGAAATCAATAATTTAACAAGTTCCGGAAAAATACAAAAAATAAAAGGAACGTGAACTTTCCTCAATTCGGTTTCGAAAACAACAATAACTTACGTTTCATGGCTTACATAACCTTGATTGCGATATAAATTAAACAATGTTCGAGTTTCTTCATCCTCGAAAACAAAGCAAATAATATTATCAACTCAAGAAAAAAAATGAATGGTTCTCTCGAACTGTTTCCAGGTGGCCTCGGTCAAAAAAAGTTTCATAATTTTTTTGATTTTTTTCCGTATTACAATAAATCACTGTATACAAGTTTCTTGTTGTTCACGTTAAAAACATTATAAAAAGAAGTTCTGATAACTCAAAATTGAAGTTTTCTTGTTGTTGAAGCAGAGCAAATCAGGATATAAAAAAATAAAAGATACCTAAATGCCAGTGAGGTTAAAATTAAAATTTGGAAAGAACTAGAAGGTAAAAGGTTACTCAAGAGATTTTATGCTATTAAAACAAAGTTGAAGCCCCATTCTCAATCTCTTGTGTTTATTTTTTGTAGTTAAAGCAAAAAAACCGCAAGAAAGGCTTGAAAACACCATACAAAATGCTTTGAATGAAGAGTCACATAAAAAGCAGAAAAGCCTCTCCAAAAGTGTACAATGAGCTCGAACAAGACTTTCGGTGGATTCTCAGGCCCGCTTTGAAAAAAACTTCAAAAACTTCTCAAATGAAGTCAATAATTTAACAAATTCCAGAAAAAATAAAAGGAGCGTGAACTTTAGTCAACTTCTTCTCTTAAACTCCAATAACTTACGTTTCACGGCGTACATAAACTTAAGTACAATATAAATTAAACAATGCTTGTGTTCCTCTCTTCTTAAAAACAAAACAAAAAAATATTATCAACTCTAGAAAAATGAATGGTTTTCTCGAACTGTTTCCAGGTGGCCTCGGTCAAAAAGCTCTTTCAAAATTTTCGGAATTTTGAGAAGCTTTATGGTTCCAGGGACCTTTCAAAAATTCTTATAAAAATAAATCCCATTCACAAAATTTTCAAACTTTATGAAGAATTTATTTTTTATGAATTCTAAACTTGCCAAAAAGTTCAAAATCATATGGTCCCTGGAAATACGCACTAAAACGAGTTGCCGCGATTAAATTACTTCTGAATGCCTGAAATGGCTTATTTTTTATTTCAGGAAGATAATTTAAAAGTGAAATAAGACGTTTTTGTCAAAATTACCCTTGGAGCGTAAATGTGCTCCATTCAACTTAATAAAAACGGCAAGTTCTGCGGACCGGAAAAAGTTGTATCGAAACGAGGAATATGTTTCTAAACAAAAAAAAGAAAATTTTTTAGCACATTTCCGATGAACATGTTTTCTAACTTTTTATAAATTTCCAAGTTGAAAATGCCATTAAAACTGTCTTTCAAATCTTTAGTTCCTACTGATAAACCTCGGAAATCATGATCTTCTGATCACAAATCAGTTCCTACAGACTGCAGCATTTGACAGGCGCATTTTACGTTTGAACACCCTAGAAATGAAAAAAAGAGGCGCTACCGTAATGCAAACATCAGCCAGTACTTCTTTCTCGATTGCCGTCCCGAGCAATCACGGAAAATTGTATATAAGGTCCCAAATTCACTCAGAAGTCACGGAACAGTCCCTTCCAACACTTCTCAGCATGTCCGCCAAGTTGTAAGTTTCAAACTTCGAACTTTAAAATTCAAAATAAACTATTAAGCGCCGCTCTGATCGCTCTTCTGGTCATCTGTGCCATCGTCAGCGAGACCTCCGCCCAGTACTACGGTAGCTATTACGGTAGCTACTACCCATCCTACTACGGTGGATATGGATACGGTAGCGC
This sequence comes from Caenorhabditis auriculariae, assembly GCA_904845305.1. NCBI lineage: Eukaryota > Metazoa > Nematoda > Chromadorea > Rhabditida > Rhabditidae > Caenorhabditis > Caenorhabditis auriculariae. The sequence continues at coordinate 661,732 of CAJGYM010000027.1, forward strand.
CTACGGATACGGCTACAGTGGATATCCCTACTACGGCTCTGTTTATGGCAAACGCGAGGCCGGATTCGCCCCCAAGAACTGAAGAATCCGAAGATTCCCTTGTAAATGTCCATCGATTCCGACATCAAAACCCACACGAGTATTGATTTTTCCGTATTACAATAAATCATTGTATGCAACTTTCCTTGATGTTCACGTTAAAAACATTATAAAAAGAAGTTCGAAATTCAAGGGGCTGAAAAAAGTTTAAACTTGGCCTAAGACATCAAATAGTTCATACTGAAGGCATTTCTTTAGAATGAAAATTACGATTTGAAGTTCAGATGAAAAATAATGCTTTTTTGACTTTGAAATAATCGGTTCAGTTCGAAAATCGGGTCCGAAAGAAATGGTTTCAAACTATGAAAAAAACATCTAAATACCAGTTTTAAGGAGAAAATAATCAATAAAGGTTTTAAATTTATGAACTTACATTTTTTTATTATTATATAAATATACTTGCAAATTTCTTTCCTTACAACCTACATCGAATCCAAAAAGTTTCACTTCGTTTTTTTCAAATAAAAAGGACGTTTCTTTCTGAAAATATCCACTACAACATGGTTCATGTAAAAAAACGGCCAGGATACGTTTCATTCGGGCTATAAAGGTACATTTTTCATCGAAGCCGACAATTTCAACTGCGCAATAGCCTTGCCAAAACTTGGTAATTTACTTTCTCGCACTGATTTTTATTGAATCTTACAATAAGGTTAAAAAAAAGCGAGGCTTTGAGCCTTTTCCAGCTCGTAAAAGTCACATTTTCGTTCTTGAGCAGTCGAAATTTCATATAGAAGTGCGAAAATATTACTGCTCCTAATACATTTTTCTTAAAAACCGTTTCAAGATTCAACTTATTTCTGCTCCAGTCTAACCAATTCCACGGCGGCATCTTGTCTCAGCTCCAAAACATGGAAGATTCAAATTTCAGGCATTTTTTGAAACTCAATAAAGCTGTTTTTTCTTCTTTTTTTTTTGCTTCGAGCTGGAAAGAATTAACTCTTCAGTATAGAAAAGAAAAAAGTTTCGCTTTTTTTAAAAATCGCTATTTTAAATCTGTTTTTGATTTATCTCTATTTCACAACAAGGTCCTACCCATTTTTGAAATATTGGAGGATTTCTCATTTCTATAACTTCAAATCCAATTTTCACTCTTGAAACTTGAAAAAACAACGACCACATTTCACTACAAGGTTCAATCTATTTCCGTAGGAAGGTAACCAGTTTGGCGGCACCTTTTTCACAGGTACTCGCGGTTCGTTTGAACAAGCGCCAAGAGTAACTAAATCCGTATGGGAGTACAGGCAAACAACTTGGCGGTATCTTTTGCAGGGGAAAAAAGATTGACATTATTTGAAACTTTGTGGAAGTGGAAGGGAATGAGACATTTTATAAATAGAAGGTAAACAGTTTGTTCGAGAGAAAGCTAGGTGTTTTATTTGATTTGATTAGATCGAAGGGAAAATCTCGAGTGGTAAAAAATCCTCTTTTCATGAGAAGTTTCTTGTAGGAGAGGTTATAGAATCGATAAATTTTTATAGTGGGATTCAAAAAGGGAAAATAAATTTCTTTTTTTTATAAACGAAATTCCCAGGAACTCAAAATAAATCCAGCAAGATGTAATTAATAAAAATCATGTTCTTGTGTTCGTGAAACTTTCAAATCTATTTTTTTTCTTTAACATGTTTCGAAAATGCTAAAAAATTGGTTTTTTTCCCTAATAAAAAAATGATTTTTTTGTGTTGCGTCAATAATAAAACCTAACAGTTCAGTAAAATTCGCAAAGCACCTTTTTGTAGGTTTCGACGGGACACTGAAACGGGAAACCCAAGGTTCGTGGTTTTTTTTTCAAGTAATCCCAAAAAAACGCATATTTTTGAAGATTTTTCAACTGATTTCAATCGATTCCCAGGTAACAAATCCAAAAAAAAAAGCTTGAAAAGCTCAAAAATTGTCTGGAAAATCTCTAAACCATTGAAAAAAGCTCTAAATTCTTCAATTTAAACTCACTGCGGAAGCATCCTGTAGAGCAAAATGTCGCTTTTCTTCTTCTCCTCGACCAATTCCTTCATCCTTTCTTCGACCTCGTCTTCCAGGCTTGACGCGTGCTTTTTCCAAGGCCGAGAAGACGTGGTCCATCAGGGTTGGCGTTCCTAAAATCATTATTTCACTTTATTTTTTTTTAATTATTACAAAAATATCTCATAATTCTCCACGAAGACTATAGAGCATACAGATTTTAAACATGACCTTCAATTTCTCCTAATTTTTTTTTGAACGAAGGAGTCAAGAGTTATTTAAAAAAAAAAATAAACACACCATTTCTACACTTCACAACTATTGATCCAATTTTGTGGATAATTTGCTAAAAAAAATCAAAAACTGTAAGAAAAAAATATCCACAAGTTGACCTAAATAATAGAAAAAAACACTATTTTCACCTAAAAACTGACATTTTTCTCAAAATTTGTAGGTAACTCGACCACTAGAAAATCAGAACTTTCCACCTATAAATCTGCATTTTTCAACTATTCCTCAACTTTTTGAATTTTTTCAAGGCCCCTTAATTTTTTTAAAATAAGTAAAATTTCCCCAATAACTTTCAATTTCACAACTTTTTCAAGGCATGAAAATCAAGAATCTACGCCAAAAATTCTTCGAAAAAAATCCAGAAAACTATTTTTTTCTACATGTAGGAGCTACTGACTTTTTCTGTCAGTTTTTTTCTCAAAACTTTCAACTTTTTCTTCTGAAATCCCTAACCTTTTTTTCTTTAAAAGTTCCTTATAAGATCTCTGAAAAAAACTCCCCCCCCATTTTCCCTCTCAAAACCCAACCTGCCATCGTTCATATTCCTCATCAACTTGTTGATCGTCTCGATCGAAGGCCGATTTTGTGGATTTTCCTCCCAGCATTCTCGAATCAGGTGCCCCTGTTCAGTAAAAAATTAACTTTAGGAACTAGTTTTCCTAAAAGTTACCAGGCCAGGGTTCAGATCTCCTTCACGCATGATCAAATCGGGTCGGAACGATTTGCCGCCTCTTTTCAGCATGAATACGATTTCTGGGAGGAAGAAATGAAGACTTGAGATGAAGAAAGGGTGAAATGGTAGAAATCAGTTTGAAACAAAAAAATTAACTTTATATCAAACTACACACTTTGAAGTTCATTACTTTACCGAATTTCAATGGTTTCTTCAGTAATCTTACAATGAATCTCCTCATCCAAGCGTGATTATAATAAAAAATCACGGAAAAAAATAAAAATGAACAGACTTTTCATAAATAGCTTCATATTGCTCAAAAATTTGAGATTTTTGATCACATTTTCTCAAAATTTTATTCATCAAAGCCCATTTTTCTGAATTAAAAACTCATTTTCCACTTTCTGATCACACAAACCCACCGTCAACATCTTCCTTCCGGTTCTCCAGATCCCAGGCCGACGTCTGGCCAACGAGTTCCGAGCAAATTATTGCAAAACTGGGAAAAAATCAATTGAAAATCCTCATTTTCTCTAGAAAAACCTGAAACAAATCGCCTTCCCGAGTTCCCTCCGCACTATCGCCTTGCCTCAGGATTTCCGGGGCCGTGTACAAAAGTTCTAAAAAGTTTTTATGTTATATATTTTTTCAAGGATTCTTTTCTGAGGCTATCGAAGGAACATTAGATTTCGAATGATAAACCCCTACTTACAAAAATTTAGAAATCATACAAAACGAAAAAAAATAAATCGTAGAAAACTTTCTCAATGAAGGTCATGCGCCTTTAAAAATCCCAAAAAATGTCGAAAACATAAAATTAAAAGAAGCTCAATGTGAATATCAAAAGAAAAAAGCAATAGAATAACCATTCTCAGTTCTTTTCTCCTGATCCTGCAGGAAACTCAGGCCAAAGTCGGTGATTTTGACCTGCCACCGGTCGCTGATCAAACAACACGAGGAGGTCAAACGGCCGTGTTTTCCAAGTTGTGAAGAATGAAGGTAGGCCAGACCCTAGAAAATTAATAAAAAATGCAAGATTTTTCTCCTATGTTATGTGCAGTCATGCTTGGAAAGCACAAGAAAATCAAAGTAAAAACCGTTAAAAAAAATTCTCTAGAAAATGCAACAAAGACAGGACAAAGCAAAGGTCTTGAAGCGAAGTTTGGTATACGATATTTTTTCAGAAAAAAAGGGTATGAGGTGTCGTCTGAAGGGTTGGTAACAGTGATAAAGTCGAAAAAAGTTGAGGAATTATGAAAATTTTGAAAGAAAGGACCACTTAAAAAATTTTATTTGGCTCCTTTCAACTCAAAAATCTCATGGTGATCTTTAAAAGTTGATTCGAAAAAACATAATTCTTGAAAATTGCAGAAAAAATGACGACTTCGTAGTCCATTTGAATGAAAATTGGAGAATTGTTGTAGCATAGAAGCTCAAACTTTGCCCCTATAAAGATCACTTTGGGAACTTTTTTTAAACATTCCTTTTGACCTCTCTTTCAATAGAATGATCTCTACACAAACGAACAAAAAATCGCTTGAAGTTTTCAATTTTCCTTTTCTCTTTTTATTCTTGAGCATGACCTTTGAAGTTAACAAACCAATTTGTTTTTTAAATATCCTTTTCCGCCCCTCAATTCAAAATCGCGTGAATAAAAGAAGCTCCATGACTCAAAAAATGGCCTTTTCCTCTCTCAAAACAAATATTTTCTCCTCTTCTCTGGTCATTAAAACGAAGTCCTACATTAATACCACCACCCTCAATTTCCGACTATCAAGAAAAAAACAAAAACAAAAAGTACTTTTTTTCTAATTTTTATTTTTTTAATAATAAACTAAGATTTTTGGCTTCTTGTAAACTTACACTGGCGACGTCCTTTATCAGGCAATAAATGAAGAAGCCGTCCATATTTATCGAACTTTTGCGAATGACGTCCTGAAACCCGAAAGTAGAAATACAGTAAGACTACAGTAGTGCAGACTTTCAGGCTTCCCCGGGTACAGTACCGCCAGATGGACATACAAGTCGGCGCGTCGATGCACATCCCGATGAAACGGTTCAGGTTCTCGTGCTCCATCGTACGCATCTGCAGTTTTTGGGCTAGGTTCAAGGAAAAGTACACGTTTTCACAATTTTTAGATTTTTGGATCGTTATGGTTCATTACCGTCATCTTTTCATAGATGGTCCCTATTCTTCGATTTAGGTCCCTTTCTCAACAATTTAAGTCTGCTCGGACATGGGTGACGCGAAACGGAAGTGTTCCGGACGCTTCTGAGCAACTCTAGAGATCACATAAGAGCGCTAAGGCTACTAAAGTGGTCACTAGAAATGCCAAGTAACGTCCGATTCGCGTCCGTTTCGCGTCACTAATGAATCAGAAGTGAATCAAAAAAGGTGTAGTTTTCGTCAGTCCTTTTCTAGATTTCCTAAAAAAAAGAAATAAAACTTTGCTCAACTACCAGCTTTCAACGTCAAAATTCCTAGACTCCATCAAAAATCTTTTCTGTAGACTTCAAATTTGATCAACTATTACACATTTTGCAGAAGTATCTGAAAACGCGAAAACCTTGGAAAAGGTTTTCGGCTAGGACTTCATTTATTGAATATTCACGATCCTTCTGAAGTTTGAGGGTGTATCTTCGTCTAACAGTGTAAGTATTTCAATTGAATAACTCGAACGATATTTATGAACGCTCTCTTTCATTATTTATCTTCTTAACTCTCACAAAATTGAACGACCCGTCTAGGGATCACTTTTTTCCCTCCAACCCCTATAGAGGCCACTCGAGCTTTAGGGGCTGAACGGTCAGGCCCTAAATCCCTATAGGGACCACCTAAATTTCACCCCTTCAGGAACCACTTTTTCGCCCCATATGAGGGCTTTTTGTTATCCTAACCCCTACAGGGAGCACTCTAAAATCTAATAATCACCTCTCTCAGCCTCGACCTGTCCGATTGGAGCAACATTACACGAACGGGATGCTTTCTGGCGGCCACAAATTCGTTCTCATAGATGAAGAAGGCGTATCGAGCCGTTTCGGCCTGTCGATCAAAAGTGATCCTTGTCGAGGAAGTGTGGGCCGTGGCGCCGCTTTGTAAAGATCGGCTCGAGTGGATTTCTTGGGCCTTAATGGATATATGAATCTTGAGAAATGGAGATTACTGCTATATATACTGGGCATTTTTTTTAAAGTTTAAGATCAATAGGGAACATTTGAAGCCTATTCAAAATTGAAATTCCGGAGCTTCCAAATAAAAGCTCGCTAAACTTCGCAACAATGCGCAAGTCGTTTCAAAGTCGGGTGCAAGAAACCTTCTTGCTGCTCGCGACGATCGGCTTTAACATAATTTTCGAAATGTGCCAAAGATCATCCAGCCGCTTTTGTTCGAGCTTTCGTGTCCTCAAAATAATAACTCATCGATTTATATCTCTCATTTTTTCATTCGCCACGACTCGGACCTGTCTTCGCCCTCTTTTCCCTCACTGACAAAATGATGAGATCATGAAAATAACTCGAAAAAACGAGAGAGCACCGTGAAATAAGTTTTGGCGAATGGGGTGATAATAAATTGAAAATTCACTTAATAATGCAATAAATGGCCAAAATCGCCGCCACCAAACAAAGAGCAATGATGAAGCCAACAATAATGACGACGAATAAATAATCGACGAAAAAATTGATTGGACAGTTGGTTCCTGGAAAAATTATGGTTTATTCAAAACTATCCACCTTTTTTAAGTTCTGTATGAAGAGTTATTCAGCACAGAATCTTCCTTGAAGACTGAATAAGAAGCTATTTTCAGCTAGAATTTAAATAAATAGGCCAAAATTACTCGATTTTTCGACTTTAAAACTTTAATTTACTGATTTTACAATTCTTGAAAAGCTAATCTGGCTATCATAAGGTACCCTAAAACCTATTTTTCTCAGAAAATATTAATACCAGTGAAGCCGCAAAGAGGCCTTGTCAACGGCTGATTTCCACGATAAGCGTCCCAAATCAGGCCTTGATCTTCAATGGCGTAGGTCCAGTTCTGAAAAAGGATCCAAAAAATGGAGTCGAACTTTTCAAAACGCAGTGCGGAGCTTCACAGTTTCTCACAAGGGAGGTCATTTTACTTTGCGATTTGTGAAAGTTGTCCAGAACACCCCTTGATGTACCAGAAGAAGGTTCTGAGAACCTGTGAAACTTCCTCGTTTTTGAGAAAAGAGACTTCAAAGGGAACCATCAAAATCCATAAAAATGGGCTATATTGAGACTTTCAGGATCTTCATGTTGTACATCGAAAAGTGTTCTGGGCAAGTTTCAGGATATTCCCAGCCGGAAAATAAAATGACCTCCCTGTCAGAATACTTTGAGGCTTACAGAGGGAGGATTTTTATTGGAATTCGTTTCTGATTTGTTTTTTCTCTTGACAATCTTCTACTAGTTTTGACCTCACCCCGAATAATTTCCCTTCTTTTAAACTTAACCTTAAATACTTCTGTCTTTTTTTTCTCTATGAAACCCACCACTAATCGGCCATCAATCGCCAAAGTCGCGACAGTTCTCTGAGCCCCAGTCGAGTCCAAATTCGCCAGAATCATATTCGGCATTCTCTGACCATCCTCGTTCATTCTAACTTGTCCCGACATTCCTTGAAAATCCCTTTGAAAAAAATTATATTTCCTAGAATATTTACTAAAAAATGCTTGAACTCATGAAAAATCATATAAAAAAAAGCTTAAAAACAAGTGTAATTTCTTTATTTTTGGGAAAATCCAGTTCGATTATCAATGGAGCACATATCTTTCTACAATGACGTCGTCTTCCTGGCTTTTTAGCATTTTTTAAAACAGACTTTCGATAAAATTTTCCCCAATGAAGGTTATCGTCTCCATTTTTTCTCCTACCATCAAACTCGATAGCCGTCTTGACGAGAAGCCCACTGCCATTTCGAATACTCTCAATATTTTGTTCTTGAAGGGTTCGATTCAATATCAAAGCATATAAGTAAACGGTGTCATGAAGTTGATCAGCATATTCGGCGGCCTGAAAAAAAAACTGTTAAAGATTAAAATCATAGGAAAAAAAGAGCCGAGAAGAAAAAAAATGTTAAAAATCAATCGAAAACTTTGCGCGAGTCCAAATCGCTCATTTCGAAAACAAAAAAATTGAAGCAGGAATTTCTCATAAAATGATTATCAAAGTACCATTTTTGGCATCCGGGGCTCCGCAGCTCCGTTTTTTAACCAGGGAAACTTTTCACAACACAACAAAAATAAACAAAATGCAAAAAATACAAATGATGAACTTCTTGATATTCATGCGCCGCGCACTCCTCGACGCAGAAAAATGGAGCGACTTTCATCCTTTGGACGACTTCTTTTTTGAAATCGGCATATTCTTGTCCCTCTATCGGTGTGGCGACAAGCTGAAATATGACTTTTTTTTGCGACATCTGCGGCAAAATATTCAAACTGAATCTAGAATTGTATCTTAAAAAGATGCAGATAAGGAACTTTTCTGAAGCCAAATTTATAAAAAAAATATATTTCTGGGCCAAATAAACCTCTTTTTTTATCAAAATAATCAGCAGAATTTTTGAAATAAAATAGGATTTTTCAGCCTTTTTTTCTTTTCTATTTTTTTCCCTGAACTTCTACGAGTTCTCAAAAAAACTTCTTCATAGAACTTTCTGAAGCTTAAATTTTTTTCAGCTCAACAAAAAAATTTTTTTAAATGATGGAAAAACCCTAAAAAAAAGTCAAGAAAGTGACCAAAACTGTGAAGACGACTTCTTCATGGAAAACCCAAACAACTTTGTTTTTTTTTCATTCCAAAACCCACCACCATGGTTCTGAGAAAGGCCTTCCGGGCGTCTTCGTCCCGCCCGTCGGGATTTTTCTCCCAGTCGACCCAAATGGCGACGACCTCGCCGCTCGACGAAGTCTGCTCTAAATTGCGCTCTAGAAACGCTCAGGATCAGTATTTCCAGTACCCGTCGCGTTTCTCCTTTTGTTTTTGGGGGTGCCACCGGCCGCAGAATCTCGTCCTTTTGCGGTTGCGAACTCGGAAAATGAAAAAAGTTACTTGAAAAATATTGACTTTTGTTGTCAAAATTTTGACCGAAATTCGCTTAGCCGGTTTGCACCCCCAAAGTTTGATTTGTTACTCAAAAAAAAAGTATAGAAAACTATTTATGAACCTTTCGAAACTCTACTTTCACTGACCAGTGTTCAAAATTTGAATTTTAAATGGCTTCCTCCCGCACCTTGAAATAATCACGTTTTTCTCTGTTTAGAGAACTATGATTCAGAAGAAAGGTTATTAGGACCTCTAAATGCAAAAGAAAAAAAAAAACTAAAACATGTTGATTTCAAAAAATCGACTGGGGAAATTTTAAGTGGCCACTATAGGGTTTTGATGTTTTAGTGACCACTACAGTAGTCAAATTAGTGGCCACAAAATGGGTTAAAAATTAGTGGCCACTATAGAGGTCTAAGTGCTACGACTAGACCACTAGAAATTTTAGTGGCCACTTTAGGGGTCAATGGATCGAAATAATCGGTCCAGTTTATTTGTTTTACAATTATCAGAGTTGCTGGAAGGAATACTGAATGAAAAACTACTGAAGTGGCCACTATAGAGGTGGGTTTTGTGGCCACTTTAGTGCCCTCTCCATGTAGTCCTTGGCGAGCCTCTATAGTGGCCACTTAAAATTTTCCCAGAACTCGTCAAAACTATCATAACTCTTGTGATAAAGTATAACTAAATTACGAAATTTTTTTCAAGTTATAGAACTCGTGAATAGACTCGAACTGTAATAAAACCCAAGTTTAAACTTCAGCCTTTTATGAGTTTAAAAATCTTGAAACTTCAGATTTTCTCTTCGTTTTCCTTGAAAAGATTCTGAGAAACTTAAAAATCTCTTCTTACGATAGGCGGTAGACTTGGGGCCGGCGAAAAGGTACAAATATTCGTCGTTGGTCATCCCCAGGTCGTGAGCCTCCAACATCAACGTCCTCTTGACGTTCGGTCCCGTTTCGGGCATGCACAGGACGAATACTGTAATTCTTCCTACAGTACTCGAAGAAAAAGGGTTGAAGATTTCCGAGTTTAGAAAAAAAAATTGTGAGTTATTCAAATGAAACAAGCAAAAGTCTTGAACGGTTTTTTCAAGCATCACTTTTAGATTTTGTGCATTTAAGAGTTAGGATTCCGAAAAACTATTGCTTCTTAGTAACTCCAGAATGGTCCGAATAAAGGCAACGTTAAGGGCCCTTGAAGGTCTCCTCTAGGAACCACTTTACCAACTACTATAGGGGCTAATGAAGTTTGAAAGAGTTGCTCCTAAAGGGGTCTTAGTTAGAGGTCCCTATAGGGGTCATGCTAGTCGATAATTTTCTTGAACTCTATGCAAAGAAGCATTTCCATGTGAAAAACTGAATAAATAGGCGTTTTTTTTTGAATAAAAATGGAAGACCCCTATAGGGACCACTAAAGCTTTAAGGGCTAAGTGCTCAGACCATAAACCACTATAGGGGCCACCTTGATTTTACGCCTATAGGGGCCACTTTTTCGGCCCCTTAAGGGGCTATTTTTCCCCTAACACCTATAGGGAATACACTGGAATTCTTAAAGTTGGCTAGCGTCAAAATTTTGAAAAGTCCTAGGAGGACTTAAAACGATGAAAATTCAAGATTCACTTCTGGAGACGCTTTTCAGCTTTTCCAGTTGCCGACGAATATTCGCAGTCGACAAATCGGTGAGCAGAACGACTCTGGCCATCGTCGTGTAGTTGGAATCCGAGGTGAGGGCCTGCTGGACATTGAGAACACGTGGATTTTTGGCTTCGAGCCAACCTCGAGGTCCTCTTTAAAGTACGGACATTTTTCGTCGTCGACGTAGATGTAGGAGAACTCGGTCCACTGGAACTTGAGCATCGTCTCGTAGATGCCGACCGAGACCCTGGACATGGAAAAAGTTCGGGTTTTCGACAAAATTGGAATATTTGAAGGGGCACTGGCAAGCTTATTAAACAAGGATTTTTTTAATGTTTAAAAAGATCGAAAAAACCGTGAAGTGTATGAACATAGATCCAAAAAATTGAAAGAAAGCCTTATTTTTGAATTTTCTAAACACTTTTCCTTATGAAACTTCAAAAAATCTTTGATATTCACGTCTGAGAAACTGGAGAAATAGTGATCGAAGTTGGATATCTTTGCTTGTCCAACAGAGCCGAGGCGATCGTCAGACCCCACGTCAAAATGGCTGTATTATAAAAGGCGGCCAGATTCGCCACAGAAAGAGCGGCTGAAAAAATATATACATTCAAATTGAATTGAAAAAAATAATATAAAAATCTGTCCAAAAACCATTACTTCGGTAGTTAAAGGCACGGAACGACGAAAAAAAAAAAACGAAACTTTCTTGAAAATTTGTCTATGCGCCTTTGAACACCCTAGCAAGGACTTGTGGACATTTTCCTTTCTCAAAACCTGCATTACAACTAGGGCCAATAATCGCGCTGACGTTGGCATCGATGAAAAGTTGGGAAGAAAGGCCGGCGGCTTTCGATTCGATGCAATCGTCAATCACGTAAATAAAACTATAATTTCCATATTTATATCAATTTGAGGTCTACTTTTATCAACTTCAAATAAATATCGTCGATAAGGTGCTCTTTTTTGATCCGATCAACGGCGATTTCAATCGCCGACGCCGAATTTTGCCATCCGACGGCGTCGGCCATCGCCGGATTGTTCTTTGACATCATCACACCAACATCCACTCGTGTTGTTTGTCGAGGATCGTTGGTTTGAACTTGGGATAGGAATATTCGACATGAAGAAAGAAATAACTGAAAAATCAAGCTTCAAAGCAATGAAGAAATTCAAGAAAATACAAACAATAAAGAAAAAAAAATGAGAAAGTAAAGTATATTTCCTTTTACGGCCTTTTACCAAATAAGATGCTACTACTCTGTAAATTTCAAACTCACTTAAAATTTTTATTCAAGATTATAGTCAATTGAAACATGTTTGAAAGTTTACAAAGAGAAAAAAAAAATTAAAATCTTAAAACTGAAACTTTTTTCTTAAAGCAGCGCTAAAATGTGTTTCAAAGCGGCATCCTTATATTTTCAAAACTTCTGAATGAATTTCAAGACGGAACTTTCTATCAATAAAACTTCGAAAAAGTTTAATGAGAAAAACGAAAAAAAAAACCCATTTTTTCAACTTTTGCGCGTAGGTCTTGTCGCTTCTTGTGCACTACACAGAAAGCGAACACAGTAATTAAAATGGCTTTTTATATTTTTTTACATTTGTTTTTTTCTTCACTTCCTTCCCCATAAAACCCTTTTTTAGCGCTCAGTTCAAGTTTAAATCAATTGAAAGAACTCACAAAACTCGTAGTGAACCACCGATTCGTAGGCATCACGCCGACGAGACTGCCACTGCATTGAAGCCATTCTCCTGGATCTCCGCTTTTATATACTTGATAAATAGAATCCCTACTGGGTCATCCCCACCGCAGTTGAAAATTTCTTCATTTTTTCAGTATGCACCGTTGTTATGGAAGATTTTCCGAAGGCAATATGCCAATGACGGGTTTCTTCCCAGCGGTCAAGCGCCTAGATAGTGATTCTGATAATCATTCAGTAGTATTCTTGAAATTGGAGGGTCTTCCGTGACTTTTGAAAAAATTTTCGAAGAGTGTCTGAGAACGATGTTGTATTGATTCAATGGATTAAGGCAAAAACTCATGAAAACAACTTTTTTCATTTTTAAACTTTTTTCTTAAAACTGATATAAGGATCTTTCTTTTTCAGAAAAAGCGAAAACTGAAAGTAATATTCAATATTATTAGGTTTCAGGTACATCAAATTGAACAAATTCCAAAAAAAAAAGAAAAATAAGAGAGTGATGACGAGTGAAGAGACTTCAGAAAAGTAAGGAATCTCTTTTTCTCTGGCGTCTCTTCAAGCCGCGTCACTCTCTTTTCTTCGCAAATTTCGTGCTTTTTTTTTGAATTTTCACTACCTAAATTCTTTGAATATTCAATAAAAGTTGAAATTTTTCAAATCTGTTCAACTCCAAGACCTTCAAGGGTTTTCGGATTTTTGATTTAATTTTTTTTTTTCCGATTTTCAAAACCTTTTTTCTTTCACATAACTTTCATAAGTAGGCAAAAGATGAATTGCCTATTTAAAAAAAAAAGAAAAAAAGAAAAACGATTAAAGCATTTATTTCCATTGTCAAGCCGAGCGCGATGCATAAAATTTGTACATTACTGACAAAGGAACCCAACAAATTGAGTGTAAAATATATGACTAGAGGATGGTTTCAATTTAAAACAATTGATATTGGTCGACTTTGGGGGTTTCTCGGGTGGCGGATTGAAGAGGGGAGGTCAAAGTCGTCATCAATTTGGTCAGTTGATCCGACTTTTTCACGGCGAACATGTCGCTCACGATTCTGCAAATGGTAAATTTATAATTTTTTTACGCTCAATATATAATTTTTTTCTACAATGAACCTTTATTTTTGGATCTACATTCAAGGATTTGAGAGAGAAGTGATCAAAAAAAGCTGAAAAAAATAATTTCGTGAAAAAGGGTCCTGAAACGATGAGCATTTTTTTACTGTTTTTCTTTTTTTGAAAAGTTATGTTTTTCAATAGGTTTCTTATGTCTAAGAAGTTCCTCGAAACGAAAAAAGCGCAAAAATCGGCTCATCGCCTCGAGACCTTTAAGAAATTCGCAAATGTTTCTTTAAAAAAATTTTTTTAAGGCAAACATTTTTTTCCTACCGCATTCTTCCCATCAGAAAACCTCACTGCAAAACAAGGAACAGATTTTTTTCCCGAGATTAGGTTCGAAGCATTCGGCTTTAATTTAATTGTTTTGACTCATCTCGGTGAAATTTCTTGATAGAAAGAAAAAAATGAGGAAGTTCAGTTCGTATTTTTACAGAGATCATTTTTGAAAAAAAAAAAAAAAAATGAGTTTCTCTATATCAAGAAAAAACTTGAAATCCCTACAGTATTCCAAAGATTTTCTTCCATTTCGCTGCAGGACCCATTTTTCTATCTTGGGCTCATTTTCAGAGCCCCTTTGGCAGAGAAACCTACAAATAAATCATCTGTATTTTCAAAATGAAGTGGAGTCATAGAACTACAGAACTTTTTTCATTAACGTTCAAAATGTGTCTTTTTCCGGCTTTTTTCTTTTTTGACTATTCTTTTCTATTTAAAACCAACCTATCAGCGACTTTCGACTCCTCGCAACTCAAAACAGAGATTCCCATCGAATAAAGGAGCTCGTAAACCCGTTGCAAAGCCGCGTTATCGGTTTGAACATGGGCGAAAATCTGCAAAATGATTATCACCAATCTATCAATCAGTTTTGATCTTTCCGTTCTTCCTGGTTCTTTTTTTTGCTATTATTTATTGTTGGTGTTGCAAATTTGGAATGTGTCAATCAGATGATAAGGGAAAAATGATTTCTTTGATAAAAAGGGAGAAAAAAGAAAAAGAATAAAGTTTGAAGGAATCAATGAAACCGAACAGAGTTCAGAGTATCATTCAGGCAATTTTTGGGGAAAAAATCAAGATTTTCTTAAGAAATTTGAACAAATTTTTCAACTTGGAAGACCTATTTTTTTGAGTTAAAATATTTTTGCTTCGATATAATTTTAACCTTAAAGTAATGCTTCTTTAAAAAGTACTCACGATTCTCTCTATTCTCATTCTATATTTTTAAAGATAGAATGAAACAAAAAAATGTAAAAAAATCACATGAAACTCGAGAAAGATGCATTTCCTCCGCGTCGAAAAAAAGTCCTATTTCGGCCCAAAATTTCATCATTTCCTTGAAAAACGAACCTTAGCCGACTTGGTCTCCAAAATCGGATCGTAGAGTCTCAGAGAAACGTGCTGAGAATGCATCGGAATTCTCTCGTTCAAAGAAATTATCGTGGCTTTTTGGCAAGGTCTCCAAAGTCGACCACAGCAGGTCGCTTTCTTCGGCTGCAATTTTTCAGAATGATCTAACTTTATACAAACTTCAAAATATATATTTTAAATAATACAAATCAAGAAACTAACCAGTAGTAGCATCGATGATCTCATGGACTTCTTTGATGTTGTTGAGGTCGACATTGACCGAAAGGCGGTTGTAGCTTCGAGCCGCAAGAGTTTGTTGGTGCTGAAAATTGGAACAAATGAGTCAAAGTTCCAAATTTGTGGTGGCTAATTCACTACTTTAAAAAGTCCAAAAGAGTCTCGGATTTATGTTGAAAAGAGTCTTTTTTTAAAAAACCCTCTCTGAATTTTTGAAACGGCGCAAATTGACAAGTAGTTGATGAATAACACCAAGAACCAATCAATTGAAAAATCAATTTTAAGCTCGAAATCCCCTAAACGTTCTCATAAATTTTGTCCCATAGTAAGAATGATTGTTCAAAAAAGGGAATATAGTGATAGTTGTGAACATTTTTCTTTTTAAAAACGTGGATAAGGGACTAGATATTCTCTATATTACCTTCAAGTCGTCGATGAACATCATCGGGATTTTCTGTTCCGAATCGGCTTGGATCACTTGGCGGATGTATTTTTGAGATTGAAGTCGAGGGGCGCAAAGGGCGACTCTTCGGCCGGTCGTGCACACTAAAAGTTTATTGAGTTTATTTTTCAAGTTGAGAGAATTGGTCGTGATTTTTTGCATTCTTCTTTCTTTCAAAAAAATTACGAGTTTTTTCAAGTTCTAAGCTTATTGAAAAATTATAAAGCAAAGCCTGAAGCGTAGACTTTTTCCAAGTTGATCACAAAATCATGAAATGTATCAGAGTCCGTTTTTAAGCAAACTTAGATCTTTCTAGATATGAAAATCTCATGAAGCAAATCTTTTGACTTTGACTTCGAACTTAAAATGATTAAAAAGCCCTCTCGAGTTGTTACATTAATATTTTCCTATCGATTTCCTCTCCAAACAAAGACCAATCGGTGCAAAATGTGTGTGGCCCCATTCGATAGCCGCCCGAACGGCTGTTGTGAACAACGAGGGTGGTATAGGAATAGGTCACGTGAATTTCATGAGGAACCTCCCTTCTTCTAGTTTTCAACAATTATTAAGGATCTCTTTTGAATTAATATCATTTATAAAAATTCTGGACCATCCTTTGATTTTTTTTTCTAAGTTGTCAAAGGAAGCTGGAACCTCTAATGAAAGTAGTAAAACAAAGAAAAAAGAAGGAAAGTTTTAAGATAAGATAAAAAAGTTCTCTCTTTCTGTTATCAGTTATCAGCTGTTGACTGGTTTCAAAACTCCATAACTTTCTCCTAATCTTGAAGCTTTTTCTTGAGTTTTATTCTATTTTCCCAACTCACTAAGTGCAGCCAGAGTCTCGGCGACCTTCCCGCTTCCGATAACAACAGACGTAGCCATTTCAACTCAGAACGAAGTGCACTTTTCCAAGTAGAACACTGAAAACACGAGTTTTCTTGGAAAAAGTGGTAAACACATTCAGAAAACTCCAGAGTAACGAGGCTTCTTGAAGAAGAACGGATGGAAAAAATGGTGAAATTTTTAGGAAGCTGGAAAACTTTGAGAAGCTGAGTACAGATCTATATAATTATGTAAAATAATCAAATGCGATCTTTTTTTCGGGGGTGGGGGAAATTGAAGGATTATAAAAGCATTCAAGGAAGTATAATAAATATAGAACCTTAAAAAAACAAGTAGTATGATTCTATAAGGGTAGAGGATTTCAAAAAAACTCTTGCAGATTCAAGAAGAAAATTTAAAAGAAGCTCAAAAAATTCTTGACTCAAAAATTGATAGGTATTTTCAATGGATCACAGAGATTCCTTCAAAAAGGATAAGAAAACTTTGAAAAAGTTAGAACTGGAAGAGTATCAAAATTCAAGGAGAAGCTCCGCTTCAGGACCATTTTCATGGTCCTTTCGAAGAAAAGCAAAAGGGAACCAAAGTGAAAACCCAAGTGGAAACTTGCTGAACCGTTCCAGGAGGGCTTCTTTTATAGGACGGCTGCAAAAGACGGCACATCCCACGGGCGAATTTCTGACCCCTTGGCTCCGCCCCCAAATGTGGCGCCGAGTGTTCACGTGTTCTATTCCCGGTCTGTCTGAAGAAACGAGGAGAGTTTGGATCTGATTCATACTTGGACCACTGAGAAGCTTCTTTCCAGGACAATAGTTATTTTAATTTTTAAAAAAAAAGCAAATTTAAAAAAAAAACTGTCATTTTTTTCGCTTTGAAAAAAAGTTACCGCAATGGATTTTTTTGAAAAAAATCCCGTTCTGATTTCTTTAATAAACCATCCTTGAATATTTTTAATAGTTTTTTTAAAAAAACTCCTTGGAATATTATTTTTATTAAAAAAAGTATTACACATTGTGTGCACTCCTTAGTGTGTCCAGGAAGTCGAAAAAGAGAAAAAAATAACAGTCTTTAGTTTTTCTTGTTGTAACATCGAACGATGTTGTTGCAAAGTATTACTTTTTCCAAAATCGCGCTGATAAAATCTTCAAAACAATTGGAAGTCTTGTAAAATTTTGATAGTTCGACATATTTGGAAACCTCAGAGCGGTCCCTATAGGGTTTAGGGGAAAAAACAGCCCCTATAGGGGTTGAGGGTCGGACGCCTGACCCCTACACCTTAAGTGGCCCCTAACGGAACTTTCAACTTTTTTTCAGATTTGAAATAAAAAAACGGACTTGATAAATTCATCCTCTGTGGATATTATATTTATTCAAATAATGCTAATTTACGATTTTCAGCATGGAAATGATTCATTTCATAGAGTTCATGTCGCCTATGGCGGACACTAACTAAAACCCCTGAACTGGCCACTTCTCCATGCTCAAGTGGCCCTTATAGGAGGAGGTAATGAGCTCCCTAGAGAGGAATCTTCAAAAAAAACCTGAAGTTGCCTCTAGAGTGGCCTTTCTTGAGTTACGAAGGACGTTTACGATACTACTTCCTACTGATTTGGACCTGAAAGTAAAATTCGCAGAATTTCTGATAGAAATGATAACTCAAGACCCGACTCGATAATTTTTCAGATTTCAAAATCTCTCAGAAAAAATAGCCTTGAAAAAGAAGGTCTACAAGATCATGTGGGCCGCTTTTTTTAAAAGTATTTTCCAAGTCAATCTCCTCGAGTTTCTTCCAAGTTCTTTAAATCTCGATTCAAAATCGGTTTATCAATATCTTAGGCAGCTTGAAAAGGTCTCAAGTGGTTTGAAAACTGTCAAAAACCTCCTTTCGAAATTTTTCAACTCTGTCTTTCATGATTTTTGCTCTCACGACTAGACTGTGCTTTCCAATTTTTGCAGACAAACAGCGTTTTTTGTTCCCACATTATCGTTGTTTATCTGAAGAATGGCCAAGTGTTCAAGTCTGCGTTGTACGGAACGAAAAAAGCTGTCTAGGAATGATAAATGCAATTCTGCAAAATTATCGCTTCGGGCAAAAAACGCAGTGATAGACCTGAGTTTTGCA
This sequence comes from Caenorhabditis auriculariae, assembly GCA_904845305.1. Taxonomy (NCBI): domain Eukaryota; kingdom Metazoa; phylum Nematoda; class Chromadorea; order Rhabditida; family Rhabditidae; genus Caenorhabditis; species Caenorhabditis auriculariae. The sequence continues at coordinate 680,267 of CAJGYM010000027.1, forward strand.
AAAGCTTTAATATGATGAAGCTGCTGGAAATCAGACTAGGGATAATTGGAAATGAATAAGAAAAATTCGGGAATAAATTGAAAATGAGACAAAATTGAAAATTCGCGAAATTTCTGGCTCGAATTTTCCTTATAAAACTTTTTGAAAAGGCGGTTCGGAAGCCAGAAAAGTTGAAAATTTAATTCAAGTGATGATTGGCAATTTTTTATTGAAGAAATTATTCATTTTTCTTTTCGACCAGAGCTCAGGGTAATTTAACAATGAATTTATTCAAAATCACTCTTTAAACCTCCAGAAATTGATTCTATATAAGTTTATCTCTACTTTTTGTTTTTACACGTTTTATTTATTTTTCCGTTTGGAAATTTCGAAAAAAAAAGCTTTTTGCTTTCAAAACCAAGCAGGATAAACTACGTTTCAATAATCTAATAATTAAAATAATGAATCGAAGCCTGGTTAAGCCACCATCCGCTATGTTCCAAAAAATAATTTACTTTCTGAAAATTACTTTCAACAAAGATCACTTCTCCAGACAATCCGGCAAACAGGACACACCGTTTTTTGTACTCGTATTATCTGTAAAAGTTATCGTTCCACACTTTTGGCGTCACTGCCGCCGCCACCTGGAACCAAAAAAGTAGTCTAGAACTGATAAATGCCGTCTTGCTGAAGCAAAAATCACCGCCGGGAGGGCTAAAGTTTAGGTTTGGGCGACGAAAAATTCAACATCAGGATCGAAAATTGAGGTTTTCCACTTGGAGCTCGAAGTAGAACTCTCTGGGATATTATGGAAAAGTGTTAGCCTAGAAGAAATAAATAAATTTGTAAAATCGCAAAAAAAAAGACTTTGAAACGATGAGCAGGAAAAATGTGGCCATTTTCGAATTTTGGAGATACATTTTCAAGATATTTTTCTAAGAGAAATTCCTAATATTCTTGGAAAAGTTCAAAAAAAAAAATCTGGCCTTATTAGAAAAAACTTCTACAATAACCCTTTATGCATTAGAAAAATCAATTTTCTAGGTTTTCAATACGAATTCCATCCTTTCTCTTTTCATTAAAGTTACTAAACGAAAAAATAAAATTATATCTTTCTTTTTCTGTTCATTCTGATGTTATCTATGCACCTTTCAAATTTTTTTGGAAAAAAAGGAAAAATTTGTGAACTCCACAACCATCTTTCTTGTACAACGAAAAAAATTTTTTTATATACTTTTTGGTTAAAATTTGGACCTTTATTAAATAATATAAACTTGAAAATATCATTTTGATGTTTTTTTCAAGCCAAACTGATCTGTGCAACAACGCTGCAAAACATATCCCATTCTCTTTCTTCTTCTTTTTTCCAAGATTAATGAGCTCAGACAAGTCCAACTGTCGTTTCTTTTGTTTCTGTTGTCCGGGTTTTTCCTATTATCAGCCCTTTTTTTCGGGATGAAAAAAAAGAGAGCAGTTGGCTGTCTGGAGCTGATAAATTGAGCTGAAACAGGAAAATGTAAAAAAAGAAGTTTTGAAAAGAGTGGCGTGATTAGAAAATTCAAAAGTTGGGAAAAAGCTGAAAAAAAGTTTGAAAAATTGTCAAGATAAAAGTTTTTTTAACTGATCTGAAAATTTAATTTTTTGGGGTATTTTTGTGCTTTAAAATCTTTTTTTCCTGGAAGTTTTTTTCACTTCATTTTCCAGTTTCGAACTAAAACCAACCTTTCGAAAATTTCAAAGTCGATCTTTTCCTCCAAATAATGAGTTAGAAACTTCAGAGTGGTCCCTATAGGGGCAATCTTAGGGACCCTTGGAGGATCACCTCTAGGGACCAATTTAGCAACCCCTATAAGGGCTATGAGGCCAGGCACTAAATCCCTATAGCGACCCCTATTTCGGCCCTTATGCGGCTGTTTCTCCGACTTAAAAATCAACTTATTTAATTTTTTTGAGCTTTAATTTCAAAAAGTAAACCTCAGAGTATATTTATTGAATTATTCATTATAGGCACATTTAACCAGCGGAGGGGAAAGGCGATACAATTGAGAAATTTGACTTCTTGGGGTTTCCAGCATTTTCTTCCATTGATCTCCTGCTTCTGGCGAAACCACGACCCGGCCAATCACTCGTTTTCTGAGAGAAAAAAATTATGAGCTATTAATTTTTGATAAAAGGAATATTGTTAAAAACCCTTTTTTCCAAATTCCCACGAAAAAAATACCAAAAACTTACCCTTTACTTAGTCGATCGGTACCTTCATTTGAAAAATATAGTTTTGAGATAAAATTTAAAAAAATGAAGGATCGAAATAATTTTCCGAGCGTTTTGTATGGGTTTTAAAACACGATTTCTTCCAATATCAAACCCAACTAAAACTTCGTAATTATCATCCCATAACTGTTTCGTTAACCTTTTATCAATTCTCACTGGCAAAACTTTGAGTGTGACTACTTACGATGTAGAATCTTTGCGCCCTGGGCGATAACACGCCAGACAATTTTTTTTCTTTAAAATGAAAATCACGAGAGGGCGACACAAAGATGGAACGACCTCCCATAAAACCAGGAAAAACGGATTTTTCCTGTTTCCCAGGCGAAAAATATTCAAAAAAGACATTTTTTGAGTCTCGGAGTATACAAAAGTTAAGTTTGTAGAAATTTTTGAAAATCGGAAAAAAACGTTAAAACTTCTTATTTCTCAAAAAAATTAGTCATTTACGATTTTTTTCCCTTTAAAATTCATAAAGTTCAGAAAAGTTGAAGGTTAAGAGAAAACCCTTGCCTGAGTATTCAACGAGATTCATTTTTTTTACAAATCAGCTTATCTCCATTTTCCCTGTGCCTTTAAAAATTCTCTAAAAAGTTATGAACGAGTTTTTAAATAAAATATAGCTGAAAAAGTTTTTTTTCCAATTTTTGACTTACAAGAAGTATTAAAACTCCATGACATTTGTACATCCCGCGCCAAGAAACATTTTTTCAAGCGCCTCCTGCGCCTTTAAATATTCCTTTTGACTCCCCTGAGGTTACGGTAGATATTGTCAGTTATCTCTTCATTATCGCAGGCAGCTTTTCAGGCTTCAAAATATTAAGCAAGCAATCTTAACTTTCCAATTTTCTTTCAAAAAATGTTTTGCTTATAGAAACCTTTTTCTCTTAACCTCCATGTGCTTTTAAACTTTAAACAAGCTATCATAAATTAACCGAAAATTTCCCCACCTCTCCAGGCCATTTTTATCTTTGATCATTTGAACGGCATGAATGAGCAACAAGGAATCCAGCAGGTCTAAACGATCCAAATCAAAAACCATCTTCTTCGTGAATAATAAGCCGTCGTCTTTTGTCGCTCGGGCGCATTTTCCTCTGGAAAAGTTCATTTTAGACTTCATGAAATAATTTTTTTTCAATTTCGAGATTTTAGCTTGAATCTGAGAAACTTTCGAATCCCCAAAAAGGTAATTTTCAAAAATAAGACCTTGCTAAAAGAATTTAGAGCTTCTATACCGTATTTTGGTGCTCTGAACTCATCCAGGAACTAAAAGTTATCGGATTTCTGCAAGAACATAATGATCGTAAAAAATTAGCACAATGAGACCTTATCTTTTCCACGTTTTTTGGGAAATTTGACAGCTGTCAAACGCTTTTTTTATACATGAACTGTTATCAAGTACGCTGGAACCATTTTACAAGGCCAAAAAAAAGTCTCAGACCACGTTGGCTGATATTTTATCAAAACTACAAGATAACTTCGACTTGAAAATTGAAGGAGAAAGAGAAATAATTTTTTGTATGAAGATACCTTCTCTCGGTTTTGTGTACTTCTAAGACTTTTGAGTCGACAAAAAGGGAGGCGCGGATGTAGATCTCTGAAAAAAATAAGAAATTATCGTTAAAAAAAGATATTTTTATTAGGGAAATGATAAATTCGAAAAATGGCAAATTTTTCCTCAAAAATTTCAGAAAAAAATCAAACGAGAAAAATCAAGGCTGTTGAGAATTTGCAGAAAAGAATCTGCAGAAAAAGTACCGCATTTTTTTGATTAAATTAAAGTGCTTATAAATAAAAAGCTAACGTTGAAAACTAATCTGAAGATAGAAACAAAAAAATAAATGAGAAAAAAAATAAAAACGACGTAAATCTCACTCAAGAGCCAAAACGATTTGCTGTGGCGCGCACATGCCCATGAGTTCCGTTTTCTCATTTTTTTTTTTCTTATTGCCTCTCATTTTAATTTATATTTCTGATAGAACCAACGTCTACATTCATCATCCAATTTCAAGTTCGTTGCCGAACACGAATTGACGACAAGCCGCTGTGCAGTGGGCAAATAAACCAAGGAAATGTCGATTTCTCCGAGATCCTGTAGAAGTTCGTTATTTTTTCGTTATTTTTCCTATAACTACCGGAGCAAAAGCGGGTAGGGCCATTTCAAATTGAGTAAACTGAGAAATCGGGTTGGAATCTATCCAATAGTCCAGTTCTCCAACGACAACCTAAAAATTGACTTATTAAGTTATATTTCAAAAATTTTTACATTATTATCTTCCTTATCAACGTCGCAAAATTGAACTCTTAACAATGTGCTGTTGAATTCCGATTTTTTGACATAAGACGTGAAATATTCATTGAAGAGTGTAGTTTCGCAACGATGAACGCTCAAAGTCGAGAACATTTCCGGGGATTGGGCGGCTATTTCCTGAAAATTTCTTGATGTTTAATATTAAATCAAGCTTTAATCATGGATTTAGACAATGCTGAATTCAGTTCGCAAGGTTTTTATTGTTTTTAAAAGCAAACCTCCCACAAAATGACTCTTTTCCGGCCCATCCAAGACCTTCTTGAAATTCCCTTTACTACGTGCATGACTGCCCGAGACCATCTTGGAATTAAAGATGGGTAGATTTGACATTGTTCTACCTGAAAAATAAGTAGTTTTGGAGGTAATTGAAAAAATTAGAATTTTTTTTCGTAGCTTTTTAGGGTCAATTTTTGAAGAGTGTTTGTTTTATCAGCAGATTTCTAATTGTACAATTATTATATTTCATCATTTTTTTGAGTTTTTTTGAACCGAAAAAAATCACGTATTTCAACGTTTTTTTTTTTCATAGAAGTCCGTTAATCGACGGTCAAATGTTACTTTTTTTCATTTTTTTCCGATCAGAAAATATTTTCTAAAGTTAATATATCACTAAACTGAATATTCTGAACCAAATTAAGAAGTATAAAGTTCGAAAAAAAAATGAGAAATTCTCATTTTTCCCATTTTTTTTTAAAATACCTGTCTTGTGCGATAATTAGTTTTAAAAAAACTTCATCCTCACCTTCCTGATGTAGAAGTTGAAAGCCTCTTCGATTTCGACGTATTCCAAGGCAATGACGAGTTTTGGCTGAGCCGCTTCGGCCTGCGAGATGATCGATATTTCGCGTTCCATAGTTTTTTTTTTTGGTTGGAATGGAAAATAACTGATCAGAATGCCTTTTGATGGAAGGTCGTGGGAATTTTCTCCTTCTCAAAGAGGCATAAAAGGAATTTTTATTGATTTCAACAAGAGATCGTATTTGCATACAACTTGCAAACTTCCAGAAAGCTGTAAAATGCGTTTGAAAACAGTTGATCTTTTATTTGAAATGTTTTTTCAACTTTTGAAAGTCCTCAGTTTCTTACTTTAGAAAATGCACAGAAGGATTGCATAACTCAAAAATGGTCTGAAAACTTTTTTCTTTTCGCCTTCAAACAGTTTGACATCAGTTTTGGAACAATCGGAAAAATTCTGGCTTGACCAAAAAGAAATCGCTTGGATAAAATTTGAAAAAAAAACATAAGCTTTTTCCCCAACTCACTTCTCTTAAAAAAAGAAACTAAATGAAAAAAAAAAATTTATTCAAATAATGGCAACATAGGCTTTCATTCTTAGTTCAACGACCCTTGCCACTGGGGTGCCATTCGATCCATGGAGTGCCGCTGACCAAGGCGACGAGCCACGAAGAAGATGAGGACGGTGGAGGACGACATCTTACGATGGATTTTGGAGGAGAGAAGGTCTTTCGGGTTGAGTCTAGATGGTTCTCAAGGGTAGGACAAATTGGGAAATGGGAACCGACCAGAAGTTCAGGGAAATCTCTCAAGGTCGAGCGCCTTCTGAAACTAGGAATTTTTTTAAAACATGTTTAACCGAGTCCTGAGAAACTTCCATGATTTTCTGGTCAACTCCCATCTTTCCATTAGTTCTATTCTTAAGAACCGTCCAGATCCAACCTATAAAATGGGCCTTCTTCCCTCGAGAATCCATCGGAAGATGTCGTCCTCCACCATCCTCACCATCTTCGCGGCCCTCGTCGCCTCGGCCAACGGCCTTCTCTGGCTCCAGTGGGGAGGTGACGCCAACGCTCGCGCCTACGAATGAGCACCATCTTTCGTATCATTAAAGCTTTTTCAATAAATACTTTCATCCAAAAGGTTGATATCGATCAAAAAAGAAGTATATGGCAATATCAAAAGAAAAGGTTTTCAATATCTTTTTCGCTGATAGTTTTGAAATCGGTTTTTTTTTTTGACTGCCGCATTTTTTTTTTAAGAAAAAGCTGTTTTTATTGTTTTATGCTGTCCTTATGCTTTATAAGTTTTAACTTCCGTATTGAAAAAGCAAGGGCTGCGTGTGGAGGACGACATCTCTCAGTAGAAGCTTCCAATTTTCAAAAAAAAAAAACAAGTAGATTGAAGTATGAGAACTGATCGAAAATTCCCAAAGCTCCATTAAAACAAGCCAAGATTCTCATTCTTCAATCTGGAAAACGATTAGCTTCTGTTATAAAAAGACATCCGATTCTCTCAAGAGTCTATCAGAAGATGTCGTTCTACACTGTCATCGCCCTCCTCGTTGCTTTCGCGGACGGCGGCTTCACCTGGAGCAAGTGGCACAGCAGCCTTGGCTAATGATAATGAGAGCTTCATGGAAGTTGTCGTTTTCGAATAAAATGTTTTCATCTACCTTTTTTGCGGAATATCGTGTGAAATCTTCATTAGAAGTGGTCGCTCTCATTTCGAAGCTTCCACCTAGAGCACGGTCTCCAGGCTACAAGATCCGCTACATTCTGAGCTCGTCAAGGCTCAACTGAATAGACTACGCGTAGAAAAACGAGGCTAAGACCATGCTTTCAACTTGATCAACTACACGTTTGGACTTTTAGTTCGCCAAAGGCGATGGTTCGTTATAACTTCAGAAGTTGTTGTTGACCGCCTAGTCGAATACATCTATGACTAAAACAATAGAATAAATGAATTAAAGAAATTAAATTGAGTACTGAACTATATTCATGTATTTGAAGACTATTTCGTCCCGAATTTTGATATTTTTTTTTCAATTAAAAAAAAGTTTTTGCAAATAAATGTCATTAATTTTGAATTCACGAATTCCATGTTTCCATAAGATAACAAGCGTAATGTACAGATATTTGCAGATATGTCTAAATCTCTTATTTTGACACAATATTCCAAAATTGTGTAGAAGCTCGACCTTGGTGGCAATGACCTATTCACGAAGGGAACGATTTTTGGCATAAGAAAAAAGTTTCTTTTTTGAAGTTTCAATAGGATAATTACCGGTTAGATGTCGTGAAGAACCGGTTTATCGTCTTCAGAAAAAATATTCTCAAGGAATTTTGCTTTCGATGTAAACTACATAGCTCCAATCTTTAGCCATTTTTTTGTTTCGTAGCTGTTCTAGGGAACTAACGACTCTAGAATCGGCATCAAAATTTGATAATAATTTTGGGATGAAATTTTTATTGAAAACGATTCACTAGTCGAAAAATGAAGACGATGCTCAATCGTTTTTTTTTCATCTTCTTGTCCTTTTCGAAGCCTTCTGTTAGTTTTTTGTTTGTCTTTTTTTTTCCTTGGAATTTATGTAAAAACCTTTCTAGATGCCAATATTTATTATAGACGCTTTACTATAAGAAAAAGAAAGGTGGTGTTCATTCGTAGGCACGAGCGTTGGCGTCACCTCCCCACTGGAGCCAGAGAAGGCCGTTGGCCGAGGCGACGAGGGCCGCGAAGATGGTGAGGATGGTGGAGGACGACATCTTCCGATGGATTCTCGAGGGGAAGAAGAAGACTTTTATAGGTTGGATCTAGTGGTTCTCAAGGAAAAGTTAAATTGAAAGATGGGAACTGACTAGAAGTTCATGGAACTTTCCCAGGACTTGATTTGGTTCCCTTTCTTCAATTTGTACTATCCTTGAGAACCGTCCAGATTCAACCTATAAAATGGGCCTTCTTCCCTCGAGAATCCATCGGAAGATGTCGTCCTCCACCGTCCTCACCGTCTTCGCGGCCCTCGTCGCCTCGGCCAACGGCCTTCTCTGGCTCCAATGGGGAGGTGACGCCAACGCTCGCGCCTACGAATGAGCAACAACTTATTATTTTCATCAGTAGAATTCAATAAATCTTGCATCCAGAATGTCTTTATACCACTTAAAAAAAAAAACAAGTATCATTCTCTACAAAAAAACAAACGTTTTGGATTCATAAAGAAGTCCCACAGTTGAGGCTGAGCTGTCATGTGTGATTGGAGGAGCGTTCTTTTTTTTCAAAAAAATGCAGGAACATTTCAGAAATGAGATCCGAAAAACTTGTTTCACGAATTGAAGAAAAATTCTTCCAATATTAAGACGCGCTGGTTTTCAGGGTTAAGGACAAGTGAAAATCGGATCTCACAAAAAAGACAAAAAAAAAACCAAAAAACTGACCTCATGATCATCGTAGTGGATGTGCATTTCCGAGGTGTCGAAACAAATTGTTCATCGATCTGCCGCCGTTATTTTCCACTGGTTTCACTGCCTTCCCCAAACAGCTCTCCGATCCGCCATCTGCCCTATTTGTCATAACGGATCCGCCACACAATGCTCTCGTCGTTTCCGTTCCTCGTTTCGAATCGTTGGAGGACTGTTTTAATTAGGAAATCGGTTTCAGCTGTAGAGCAAATCTCGATTTTCAGATTCTCGCTAGTTCCTCATATTTCGGGTTTCTAGATAAATGTGAGCATTTGAAAGATAAGAGGGATATGTGAAAAAATATTTTTTTTCGAACTGAAAAAGGGGCAATTTTTTCAGATAAATGAAGATACTAACCATCTCAGCTCAATCAGCTCAATCAGCTCAATCGGAGACATCAGAAATTTTGACTTTTGAGGGTCCATAACTTTTTTCACAGACGTGTTGGGCAATTTTTGAGACCAGATTTGGAATCAGCGTGAAAAACTACATCTAGGAAATTTGGTCTCATTCAGATTTCCAACTGCGTCCCGAAACCATTCCCTGGTAAGATCTTCAGAGATTTTTTTCATCCATTCCCTCTTACTTGAAGGATGCAGAAAAAGTGCTGAAAAAACAGAAAAAAACCCTTTCCGATAATAATTTATTCAAAACTTTATTTTCACACTCTCTTGGTATCTATAAAAATCTATCAGGATTGGAAGATTATTCAAGAATAAAATAGTTTTATTTTAAAAACTTGTCGTCGCTTTTACCATGGACACTTTAAAACATATGATCCATAGGTGTTTTTTTCATAGTTGTAAGATTTAATTAAAACATTTGAGAAAGAATTAATGTTCACAAAAAAATCGACTTGACCGAAAAACACAAAATAATCGTCAAACTCCTTGTCAGGAGGCTTAGGAAATCCAGAATTATTCTTTTTCATGTTAACATTAACCAATTGACTAATCAAAACTTTATTACGATTATTTTAAAAATTAGGAAAAGTTTCTAAATGGCCGAGCATCCGCAACTAGTACATTTGCAGGCGCCCGAGCAGTTCTCTAAAAATTTTCCTTTTATGACTTGATAAAAAACTTTTTCTCACCAGAGCAACATTTCTTGTCTCTTGCAGCCTCGCAGCAACTTTTTTGACAGTTTTTGCTGCATTTTTCAGAAGTACAGGAACAATTTTTCGCGCAAGGACATTTTTCGTTCTTACAGTCTGAATTGAATTTTTCATCAAAGAATCGAAGGATGGAACTCACCACACTTGCAGGTCATTTTTTGAAGTTCAGGAAAAGAACTCTTGGTAATTCAGGGTTTTTCGAGTCTTTTATACATGAGACATCACTCCACCAGTAAAAAAACAAAACCATCGTTCTTTTTTGGTCAGAAACTCCACACTCCAAGCTCCAAAGTCGAAAATTCAGTACAAAATGGTAGACTTGCAAAAAAATATTGACACTTCTTTTTGCAGTAGACGAATTTCTACTTTTTATCGACCAAATAAAATAAATAAATAATATAGATATAAATTTTTCATTATGTGCAGAAAAAAAGAATGAAAAAAACCTTTTTAAATATATGAGGGCGTCATCTGGAGCATCGTAACTTTATATAATTGAACTTATTTTTTTATATGATGAAAAAAAGTATTGAGAATTAGAAGTTATGTATATTGTTTTTTTTTTTAAAACGCCCCTCTAAAAGTTTTATGTCGTCAATTGGAGCTTCGTAACTCTGTTTTTTACCTTTCGAAAACAAGAAGTCATGGCTTTTCAACATCTTTTGAAGCACTGTAATTATTTTTTAATTGCTTTGATTTTTTAAATGGAGCGATAATATTTTATTTAGTTGATCGATATGTTAAAAAAGGATTTTTCAAGTAAAAGACTGCAAGGCTTTCAAAGCCACAGTCGCAATCACATCGATTCCCTCTCTCGAATCGTTCAAACAAGGTACAAAGATCAAATTCTCCCCGCCGTGCTTCCTAAAAACGTTTTTTAATCAGTTTTAAATCGAAAAAACTCACAAAAAGTCGTTTTTAAGTTCGATGGCGATTTCTTCCAGGGTTTCTAGGCAATCCGTAGAGAAGCCAGGAGTCACTATGAGTATATTTTTCATCCCGAGTCTAAAAAAGTTGAGTTGAAATCTTAAGAGTAAAAAAAGTGACTTCGCCTGTTGAACAACCAAGTCATCGGTGTAGGGCTTGAGCCATTCGGAATAGCCAAATCTTGATTGGAAACAGGTGCCGATTGGTATATCAAGTCGGAGAGTTTCTCTGAAATTTCAATTTTTTGAAGTTGTCTCGGATAGAGGAAAGGCTTAGAAATCGGAAGTGATAGAACAGCGGTGGCTGGAAGAGATGCCAGAGAAAGAGATGAAAAAACTTACTTTATTAATTCTGTAGTCTTCCGACATTGACTTCCATACGGGTCGCCTTTTTGTTCGTAGCTCAGAGGAATGCCGTGGTAGGAGAATAAAAGCATATCAAAATGGATGGAGGAGTGTTCTTGGAGACTTTTTTGGATCGATGAAGCTATGGAAGATAAAAATGTCTTGTCCGTGTAGTAGGGAGTAATTGTATGGACCGACATCTGATCTCGTTGTTTCATTAGAGCGCGGAAGACCTGAAAAGCAAAAAATAAAACTGCAAAGAGATTTTGGGAAAGGAATATGAAATATAGCTGATTCACGGCTGGCTTATGCCATCGAGAAAAGGGTCCTGCCACGAAAAGAAACGAGGCAGTGCACTGGTTGGTGGAGAGTGCAGACAGGCCACGCCTTTTTGCCTCCCAAGCTAGCCGTGAATCGTCTATAAGTATATCTCGAAAAAAAGTCATAAAAACTTGAAAAATAAAATTGAATAGTTTTTCGAGCTTCAGTAAAGGGTGCCGTGTTCAAAGTAACTTCCACGAAATTTAAATTTATCTCTGATTCTTCGAAATTCGGTTACCTTTATCATTCTCTTACGGATATTTTGAGTTTCGTACAATAACACGAATCGAACCTGATCCTGGCAGCTGGCCATAGTTGTCGCGGAATAATGAGGGAAAAGCGGAATTGAAATCAATCGATCGCAGCCTTGCTCTCTCAGTGCTTGGACTTTTTCCTCGATGCTTGGGCCTCCGAACCGGAAGGCCCAATCGACAATTATATCATCGCGCCTATCGAATCTGAAAAAAATTAAAAGTTTGATAGCATATCTAGTCCAAAAGATCACTTTTTTAAGGAGAGAAATATTTTAATTTCTCCATGGAGCGCAAAATCTCAATTTTTAAAATGTTTGACGGCTATTTTTTCCTAACCTTTTTGAGACCGGAGATTGATTTTCAGTTATTTTTTCAATAAACATTGAAAAAAAAAGTCAAACCTCTCTCTGAGAAGCTTCGATTGGCTTTTGATAATAGTCCGCAATGGCGATTCATCAGTAACTTTGTTCCAAATCGATCCGTACGTTTTTTGTTTTTTCAGAGGTTTAAAAGGGAGGATAAAGAAATGGAGAATGGGACACCATAGGAATCGGGTTAGTTCAATCACCTAAAAAAGTAAATTTCATTTTTAAATAATTGCAAATACCCTTCTGTCATGCAGAAACTCTTGCAAATATCGATAAATGGTCCAATATTTGAGATCCTTCGGCGTTCCTGTGTTAATTAACAATATTCCAATCTTCTTTTTTAACAGGTTCGGGAGCCTAGAAAGACAACTTTTAAAAAAGTATGAAGTTTAAAAATCACCTTTTTGTACTGCGAAAGTAATTGACTAACTTTCTCAGAAGTTAGAAGCTTGGAAGAACTTGAATTCATGGCAGAAAATGATTTGGAGAGAAAACCGGCTTATCAGTGGCAAAATCGATGTCATTTGCATTGATTTTGTTATCATATTTCCGAGAAAACGTGAAAAATTCAAGAAAAAAGAAACTTTATTGATTTATAAAAGGAAAACAGTTGCATTTTTACAAGAATAAATGATTATTTACAAGTTTAATTGACTGTTTAGTGCTTGGTGTGGTCGTCGTGATGCTCGCCCTGGTGCTCATGATGGTCACCACCAGAATGAGCATGATCTCCGGAATGCTCGTGGTGATCGTCGCCGTGCTCGTGATGGTGGTCCTTGTTTCCTGGAGCAGGTTTATTAGAAAAATATTGAATTGAGTTTCTAGTATTTCTATGGTGATTTTGTGGGAGAAATTATCAGAAAAGTATGAAATATTCAAATTTTCTAGAATTTTCGAAAGTTTTAACCGATTTACGACTGGCTTCAGCCATCGGAAAAATGGTCCTGACACGATAATGCCCGAGATAGTGCCTGGCTCATTGAGAGTTCAGACAGGCCACGCCCTCTTAGGCTAAGATTCTAGCTTGAGACGCTAAGAGTCTTAGCGTCTCAAGCTAGAATCGGCTATGTTTAATCAAGTTACTGTACCTACAAAAGTGCCTTTAGCAGCGTTCTAAGCCAATCAGTTTACTATAGTCTGTTCAGATTTCAAATTTCAAGTCCTCGCTCAAGCTCCGCCCCCTAATGGCGTGATAAACCAATCAGAGAGCGAGCCATCTACAGAGCGTTTTCGAATGACGTCACTCTACTTGACATTCAAAACCTGAACGGACTATAACAAGTATCTTTTTTGAGCACCCCCTGACGGTGTAACTTTCGTTTCAGGAAACTTTTCAAATTATTTCAAAAAAAAAAAATGAATTTGCTCGAGGAAAACTGCTTTGAATCCAAAATATAGTACGGTCGAAACATACCGCAATGCTCGTTGTGAGCGCTGCAGACGTCGGCGCAGTGGTCCGGAGTGCATTGGCAGTTGTCGCCGCACTTGCAGTCAGCCTTTTTCGCAGTCTGTAGTTACATTATTTCTAATCTAATTAAGATTTTTATAAATATAAAAAAAATCATTTTTTTAAACACGTAAAAAGCTTTTTCCCCCATATCTATTGTTTTCGAACGCGTTTCAAGTAGAAAGTTGTTCTCTTATCGCACTGCTCGATCTTGATCTATCGCTTTTTCAAAATCGAAAAAAATCATTGATAAGATACACGCATCATGAATGTGTAAATACTGGAATTGTATATTAAAAAAACTGAAAACTTTCTAGAAAAAAATTAGCTTGAAAGTTGATACTAGAATTTTTTTATTGGAAGAAACCATTAAACTCACGTTTTTTTGAGAAACTGGTTCTTTAACTGGATTTCGATTTTTCATCAATTTTTTTGATAATTATTTGATTCATAAACTAATTAAACTCAATATGACCGGTTTCAATAGTTGATTTTGTTTTTAATTTTTCAAAAATTACAGGATTTTTTTATTCTCCAAATTTTCTAGGCATTCAATAAATTCCAATGAGTAGTCTCCTGTATGAATTTGTGACTGAGATGCTCAATCTGGGGCTTTTCGAAATAGATCTTGGTTCCTTAAGGTTCTAACGAATTCTAAAGGATTTAGAAGAGTTTCGAATTTTTTAGTTTGATTCAAAAATCCCAAACTCACGGCACTTGGTCATTTTTGAAGATGGTCGGTTGGAGAAAAGTTGAACTTTCGAAGATGAAACCTCTGTAAGAAGGATGTCCTTCTCAAAGTTCTTTCCCCCTTTAAATAGGACCAAAATTGTCTGGCACCCTACTGCACTTACATAATATTTTCACGAAAAGCGCGAAAAAACACGCCTTCAGGTTGGTCAGAAACTCCAACTACCACGCCTTCTTGATTCCCACGTGCTCTTGTTGACAAGGAGAGGCGATAAGCGAAAAATCAAAGATTTTGATAAAAAGTTGGTGGCTTCCTAACTGCTCAAAATTACTGTAGTTTTACGCTTTGTAATTTTTTTTAGCTAACTGGGCGCAGCGCGAGATTTTTTTTTTCGACTTTGGAACTTTCTTACGGAGCAAAAGGAAATAAACATGGGCTTTCGGGAAAAATCATAAATCAACCGAGGTGGAGGCAATAGAACCATTTATGATCAGGAAATCGGATAGTGCTAAAAATAAAATATTTGGGTGGGATAATACAAAAATGAAGGTGGAAAACAAATTCTAGGTTTTTTTCAAATGATTTCAGTTAATTTCTTCTCAAGTTTAAGCGTGTTTGACTGTATTTTTTTAGGATAGAAATCGTACACATTTTGAAATTTCAAATCACAATAATTTATAGAATTTTTTCAAGCTTTATGTCGTGTTGAGGGTTATTCCGCAAAACTCGAAATAGCCGTCAGATAATAAAAAAAAAAACTAAATTTCGAATAGTCAGAGATAATTTTCTATTTAGCGAAATTTACTTTTTGAAAACGGCATTTTGAAAAAAAATTATTTTTGTTCGACGCGAAAATACAGAGTTGCGCGTGAGAATTGCTAGGTGGTCTGCAAACACTACGCGATTTAATTTTATTTGTTTTTTTTTTTGGTTTTCATTTTATTCAATTTGTTTTTCTTCCCTTTTCGTTTTGTTTTTTGATATTTTGTTTCAATACTTATTGTACGCATGAAGTGAGGAGAACGTTACAAGTAAAATTCTCATCCAACTCCGGATTCTTCAATCCAGAAATCAGATGTGGAACGTTTCGTATACGTTTAAACGGCGTATACTTTAAAATTGCGGAAAATTTAATTTTTTCATTTTCACTGCGACGATTCATCATTATGGACAAATTTGGTTAACCAAAGAACACTAGAAATGAAAAAAATTTTTACGAAATACCGCCTGATTTTTTTTCTGTTTTGTTAAACTTGTCTCACCATAGTTCTTTCTTTTTTTTCATTTCGAAATTCACACATTCTGTTAGCGTGACATGTTAGATATGTATGATCGAATTGCACTATGGTTTCAAAACATTTATTTATTCACAAAAAGAAGAAATTGTGGAAAAATGATTTAGTGAGCGGCGCATTCGCAGGACGAGCACTTGCAGCCGCCCTTGCAGTTGTCTGGAAGATTGAATCAATTGAATAATTTAATTCCGATTCATTTTTTCTTACCAGAGCAACATTTCTTCTGCTGGGCCGTTTTGCAACAGTTCTTGACGCAGGTTTCGCTGCATTTCTGCGAAGTGCAGGTGCAGTTCTTGGCGCACGAACAGTTGCCGTTCTTGCAGTCTGTAAATCCAATATTACTCGAAGTTTTGTAATTTTAGGTAATTAGGATTGCAGGCTCGACTTGTAATGAAAAGGTAAAGCAAACTGAGCTGGAAATAGGGTTTTAAAATTTTTCTAATTATATTTTATTTTTCAAGGAACTCAGGTATTAAAAAAATTTCAAAAAGAAACACATTCTTTTTTTCCTAACTTATTTTTTTAATCACTTTCAAGCTCACCACAGTTGCAGGCCATTTTTCTGGTAGTTGAAGTCGAAACGAAAAGTGAAGTAGAAGCAGAAGAGAGAACCTTAGAAGGTGCCTATTCAGGCCTTATTTTCCCTTTTATACCATTCCTAAAGCTTAAAACTCTCTCAAATAACCGTTATATTTCCACTTTTGTGATCACATTCTGATCAGAAACTCCAAACTTGAAACTCAAGAGGCATATACGTGCGGAGGAGCCTGAAATTTTGGTGATAATGAGTATTTTTGTAAACATGTCGGTGAACGGTTTTTCAAATATACTTTTGACTTTGATCAGAATTTTGAGAGGAAATTTCTGTTTTTTTTTTCTTGAAGCTTTCAATTTGTTTTCCTGGAGCTCATACGGAGATTTTGAGGGTGTAACTTGAATGTTTGAGAGGGAGCTTTTAAAATCTGTATTCGAAGAACTTTTTTTTAAAGTTTTTTTCCTTATGATTTTTTTAAAATTTTTATCAGGCAGCTTCTTCTTGAAATCCAGTTATCTCCATGCTTTCAAAACCACAACTGATGATTTTCTTATTTTGGAAAGGCCCTGATGTAATTTTTACAGAAGTTTTGAACCTCTACTGGTTAAATTTGTCCTATTATTTCAAAATAAGAAGCGTAATTCAGGGTCTCGTACTTTATTTACATAATTAAAAAAAGATAAATTGATCAAAAAAATTCAAAAAAATTTTTGAAGGATCTTGGAAAAATCATTCTAAAAAGTCTGATCAGGGAAGGAAAATGGAAAACTTGTTTCAAGTTCTATATCACGTGTAATTTGGAGCTTCGTCGTCAAGACTGTAAAATTTTCTGATAAATCAACTCATGGATTTTTTAAAGCGATTTTCAGAATGTTTTTTCATTTTTTGAAGCCAAGAAAAACTCATTATTAAACATTTATTCGATCAGCAATCTATATACAGTTAAATAGGGAATATACATGTTTTTCGAAGGTTCGTTTAGTGGGAACATTTGTCCGTGTGTTCGTGTCTGCAGTTGCAAGTCGGACAATTGCAGCCGCTCTGACAGCCGTCTGAAAAAAAGTTAAGGACATTTTTTGAACAATAATCACCTCAGAGGGTAAATAAATCTATTTAAAAAGTTCTTCAAGTTCTATAGATTCCTTGAAGATATCTTTCATATAATATGCATTTTTCTTTTTTTTTACAGTTCAAAAAGCTTACCAGCACAGCATTTCTTGTCCGAAGCGACTTTGCAACACGATCTCATGCATTTTTCGCTGCACTTTTGCATCGTGCAAGTACAATTGTCGCCACAGCCGCAGTTGGAGTTTTTACAGTCTAAAAATAGTTGATTAATACGTTTAAATGATCAAATTATAAAGGAAATTAAGATGAGGAACAGAATTTCAGTGAAAGAGACGCTTGAAAATTTATATTCGAAAAGTAAAGCCTAATTTTAGTGGGGAACTATCAGAGCCGCAAACATCAAGTTGTTTTTTTCTTTTCAATTTTTTTTTTCCGTTATTTCATTGCAATCATTTTATTTTTATTTTTTATTCGAATTATTAGAGCTTTATAAATATATATGTTTTTTTCGAAATTTCGGTTCTGAAGTTTTTTTAATGATAAACCTTTTTTGCAGATTCCGAAAAAAATTTTTCCAGGTTCAAAAAAAGTTTTCTCCAAACGTTAGAGAACGCAAAAAAACATAGTTCATTTTTTCAGCGAAACCTTTCAAATGTGAGCTCAATAAATTTCAAAAATCTTCAAAAACTAATGTCAACCCAAAAACTCATCATTTGTTTCCTAGAATTCACACTAAGAGCCGTGAAATCAGCTGTATCGCAGACCCACGTGACATTTGTTTACAATTTCCTTCTTCCTAGTATTTCTATTCGAATGCAACGGACATCAGCTGCGAGAACTAGGAGATAAACAACTTTTTTTTAAAGTTATTTTTGGCTGCTTCTAATTGAACGAGCGCGAAGAAGTAGAAAATAAACGTTTTTTAGAACTTTATCCCATATTTTTCGATATACGGGTTATCTCGAAGCAATTGAATCTGTTCGATAAATTCAACCTGAGAGTGATTTTTCAGGATTTTTTTTACACACGTATAAAAATGATATTTTTGTAAAAGTGATTCATGAATAAAAATAAAAAAAATCAAAGTGTTGGAATTTAACAATTCTCCACTTGTTAGTTCTAAATTTAGAACGTCTAGTATGAATTTTATGAATTTTCTAATTCATCGAAATCCGGACCATCATAAATGAAGTAGGGATTTTTAAATAATCTCCAAGATTTTGATGATTTTATTGCGAACCCGAAAAATACAAGAAATATCCACAACTACGAAAAAAAAAATCATGAAACCCACCGCACTTGCAGCCCATGATTGTTTCGAATAGAATTTAGCTTTAAGTTATTCAGAAGTAATGAGAAATGGTCCGAGACGACGTCAGACATCTCATTTTATACCCTTCAAAGATCCGTCTCGTCGTCTGCCGCCCTCTCCGTTGTTTTGACTCTCTCGTCAACAAAGCTTGTTTTTCAGCGAGAAAAAGAAGAAAAAATGAGAGAAAAGGTCCTCCTCCCTTGAAATCAGTGTTCGACTAAAGTCTTGTCGATTCATTGTTCCGCTGAGGAATTCCTAAGTATTGTATATTTATTGAAACAAATCTAGGTTTTTCGAAAGATAAATAAGTAAATGAGACACTTTTATTATGCAGGTATTCGAGTCTGGAACAACTTGGAAAAAAATCGAGCAACATCTGAATTTAGAAAAAAATGAAAAATTTTTATTTTGAATTGCTAAATTTCAAAGTTCAAACTAAAGGGCATTTTTTAAACCCAAAAAGAGAAATCTCATCAAAAAAATCATAAAAAAATAAAGATTTTTTTCTTGCTCCAATACAGGTTTACGTCTTATTAAGAATTATTCTTCTTGAAAAAAAAAAACTCAAATTAGATCAAAAATAATTTCAGATTCTTGTAGAAATGATGTCATTCTTTGGATCTTTATCTCGTATTTACATTTGAACAAAAACTGAAAATGGCTGACGTGGAAAACGTGATTAATATAATAAAAAAAAGCGGACATCATAGAGAAAAAATAATAAAATACATAATCCAATGTTCTTTCACTTCTTTCCGAAAACGAAAATAGAATCACAGAGAAGAGACTATGGAAAGATGGAAAAGTTGTATGGGAAGATAAAGCTTAAGAACATTATCACGGTAAAAATCGTCTTGAAAAACTAACACAGTTGAAAACGACGAAAAAGAAAACATAACAGAAGCTTTTTCCATACTCTCTCATCATCTGTACAAACATCGAGTTATCTTGAAATCCCTAACTAGAAAACAAATCAAACTTTTCAAACTAAAAAACCTGCACATCTTATTATTTTTAAATGGAACAATCTATGATTTTCGGATGGTTCTGCCTTTAAAAACTCGAGAGTAAGTTTGAAGGCGCATTTTTTTTCGATCTTTTCGAATCCTCAAAGCTTCCAAAGGAATATTTCGATTTCACAATGAATCATGAACCATTGAGATAACAATATAAATAAGATACATTTTTCAAAAAGTCATCGCAAGGCTTGCTGCCTTTGCATGGCGTGGGAGAAGTCGACTTCATCTTCTCCATCCGATTCGACGGCCGTTTTTTGTTTTGTGATCCTCTCGACCCGCATCTCATCGCAAACCTGTTGAAGACAAAGTTTTTTTTATTTCCACGAAAATTTATCAAACTTGGTCCAAAACAGCTGCAGTAACGTACTGCTCCAAGTCGGCGTTTGGCTGTTTCTTTCGCAAATTGTTGATGGCTCGGTATGCCTGAAAAAAAGGTTTTGCAGCCTATCATGAACTGGAAGATTGGAATAAGTTAAATTTGAAATATGTGTGGTTTTAAAAACGGAAGGAATTTACGATGGGCCTCGAAATACTTTTTTTTAAAATCCAATTTTGTAAATTTTTAGCCAAATTTTTGAAATGTGCGGGAATACCAACAGCATTCCAATTCTTCCTCATTGCGTGCTCCTCAATGAGCATCGAGTAAATCCGACTGCATGGCACAATATCGTCTTCCCCAGACTCTTCAGCTAAGGCAGTCAATTGTCGGATTCCATCGGCTGTGTTGGCTTCAAGAGCTCTGAAAAATCGAATTATTTGATGTTTACCTCAAAAAATTTTTTACAACACGAATTATCATCATTTTTATCCTCATGTATACTCTTACTATCTCCCTGCACGAGGCTATCTCTGCAAAACGCGCCCCCGCACTCGCTTACGACCACATCACGTTGAAAACACGCCATCCCGTCCGATCTGGCAAGTTAAGCAACGTTGAGAGCCGGTAGTACTTGGATCGGAGACGGCTTGGGAATTCGGCTTGCCGTAAGCTCTTTTGCGCTTTTTTATTATTTTGAAAAATAATCACGTCATTGTAGCGATATTATTTTTCGAAATACTGATTTCAGGTGTGAATTTGTATTAAACAAGGGTTTGAATTTGAAGAATTCAACATTTTGATTTCTCAACTGATCATTCCAGCTTTCCACCCATTTTTAAAGTACAAAAACCAGTACAGCTCTAGTTTCTGACTTTCACTATCAACCGCACATCAATAACACATTCCGTCTTGTTATACACTCAAATCAAAACAATTCGTGACGTCGTGCGCCCAAAAACTACCGACCCAACGACGGTGGCGAGCATGTGGAGCTGCGCTTGATATTTTCGGAACTCCGCCTTCATTTCCTCGAGCCGAACACGTGGCTCCTTTTCGTTCGCTTTTTCCACGCAAACCAGCGCCATATCAAGGGCGGCCAGGGACTTATCGAAGGCGCGCCAGTTTTCGGCCTCCATCTGGAAACAAAATAACTGATTGTTTGGAGAGAGCGGAAACCAACAACGTGGCCTGTTTGATTAAAAAAGAAGCTCACGTTTGGAAGAAATCAGCAGGAGGCTATTATGCAAAACTTGACCTCCTCAGCTCTAATTGAATTATTAGACTAATTCTAACAAGTTCGGGATAAAAATCGCCTTAAGAGAATTCGTTTCGAGCTTCTGACAAGGGAGGTCATTTTACTTTGCGGTTAGGAATTTCTTGAAAATTTTCCAGGACACTTCTTGATGTACCAGGAGAAGATTCTGAAAGTCTCAACCTGCACATCTTCCTCGTTTTTGAGATAAGACGCCTCAAAGGAAACCCTCAAAATCCAAAAAAGTGGGCTATTTCATATCTTCGAGACCTTATTTCTCGAAAACTAGGAAGTTGTGCAGGTTGAGATTTTTAAGATCTTCATCTGGTACATCAAGAAGTGTTCTGGCCAATTTTCAGGAAATTCCCAATCGCAAAATAAAATGACCTTCCCTGTGAGGAAGCTGAGGGAAAAAAAAAAGCAAAGCGTACTCTTTACGCTCTAATGACGATAAAATTAGGAAACAGCCATAAAAGGGATAATTCTTGTGTGCTCTATTGCTAATCCCGCCAAAAAAATCCCGTCTCACTTTAAATTTAAAAAAAGCAGCTAACCATAAGAAGAAAAGCCACTAAAGTTTAAAATTTGTCTGGAAAGATGAATGAAAAAGGAGCCCAATGAAAAAATTACTATAAATTAAATGAGTTGAACCATTTTGTAGACATTTGATTAGCATGAAGCGCAAGTGCTTCAATTACAACCGAGGCTATTTTTCCAATATTTTTCTCCATTCCTACCATCACGGCATTCCTAAAGAGGTGAAAGAAGGTGAGCGAGACGTCAAAATTTTCTTAATTTACAAAAAAAGCAACTACTTGCTCCGGATAAAATTATGTCACGATACGTCATTTTAGGTCACAAATTACACTGAGTATTCAGCTCTAAGAACTTGTTTTTTTTTTTTGGCTGCGCACTTGAGATTTAAAATTTTGCAATTTTTATGATGTCTCCCCACAACGTTTGGGAACGCCGTGCTCAGGCAAGATACTACTCAAAACGCACCACAGCACAAGACTTGTAGAAGTTGGCCAAGTGTTCGTAGGACTGCGACTTCGTGTAGAATGTCTCAATGTCCTTGATTATTGCCGGATCCGATTGCCAGTCGGTTGTCTAAAAATTAGGTAGTTTTTAAGAAGAGAAGTAGCTTCTGCTCCTTTTTTGCAAATCCATCACTTTATCTCTCGCAAAAATGATATGGCGAGTTTTGAGAAGATTTTGCATAAAAAGGAACTAATTATAATATTTTGATGGTAGGAAGAAATTTTGGGTCCGCGAATATTCGTGAGGGTAAATTGTGCATACACCAATCTATGGGGCTCGAATCTATGCAAACGATTTTGGGTCCGCGAATATTCGTGAGGGTGGAATATTCACATTTTTTCTGATTTTTCATAAGTTTTCCCAATTTTTTTGGGAACAGAAGTTGATGGAGAATGTATACAGAGTGAATGAAAATGTGGTAGACGTTCTGCAACGAATCTTTGACTACATGTGTGCGAGAAAGACGCGTTATTTGATAAAATGTTAGTTGAAAAAGAATCATACAGTGTTCATTTGTGGTTGAAACACGACATCTTCACAATAAAAGGACAAAGGAAAAAAATATGCAAACTCAAAAATGAGGTTAATATTCCCAAGAATCGTTTGCAAAGATTCGAGCCGCAAAGGTTGGTGTATGCACAATTCACGCTCACAAATGTTTGCGGACCAAAAATTCGTCCTATCATCAATATTATCAAATCACTCTATTTATAATAATGTTGAATAGGTAAATTCGGATAGGAAAAATAATATTTTGAAGATGAAAAGTTCCCGTTCATTTAGGAAAAAAGTTCGATCTTAATTTAATTCCGTTTCATTCTTTATCTTCACTTTTAAGCCATTAGGTCGACTGAAATCTATTTTTAATTAGCCTTTTTCGGTAATACCCTATTCAAAAGACTTAATAACTCGAAATGTTATATTTTTCAATCACCTGCAAAAAGTTGGCAGCCAAGATGAAAATCTCCTTGTTCCGTGCGGTATTTGCGAAAAATCGGATTTTCTGCACATCTCCTGATTTCAGAAGAGCTCTCATGGCCTGAAAATTCCGTTGGAAACTGGAAAAAAAATCAGTAGGAGAACCTTCAATTTATCGCCAGCTTGTGTGTATTTTTTCGCCGCTGCTGAATATGCGCCCTGTTGCAAACACAAATCGGCAACACTTTCCAGAACTTGTTTCCTTTGATTAGTGTCCGGCATCGTTTCTAAGAGTTCATGGAATTGTATGATTATTTTTTCTTGTTTGAAATTTCAGTGGTCGCACGTGGAATGGCTCGAAGCTTCGCGGTTTTTCATAACCCTATTATTTACTTAAACTAAAACCGAAAAGGAAAAAGAAAATTGTAAACCAGTTTTACCGGCTTAGAGTTAAAAATTAATCGATTGAAATTCAGCAACTTCCTGAATAACATCGTACGCAAGTCGTTTTGGGTCGGGCGCAAAATAAAGCAACTTCTCAATCTTTGCGTGCTACCAAATAACGCAAAACATTTTTCAAACTTTCGACTTCCAGAAAAAAAAGCAACCTTTCGTTGGGGTCATCATTTCTGCGAAGGCGTCCGTCATTCTCACGTTTTTTTCGCCTTACACAATCGAATTGCGTCGGAAAAACTAGAAAAAAATTGTTTTTTTATTTTATAAATTCTTTGTGAAAGAACAGAGTGAGATCCAGCTTTTTTTAAACTTCATATTTCGATTAAAAAAATATCTTGGAAGTATAAAAAGGAGAAAAAAATTTTTGAAGAATTGATTTTATAATTATGATTTGATAAAATGATTTTTTCTCCTTTTTTTCAAACCTCCTTAGCCATGCACAAAAAGTTGACAGCCTTCTCGTAATTTTGATTCCCTTCGAAGAACTCTGCGGCTCTCTGGAAAATTCGACCATTTTTTGATATCCTGTGAAAATTTTTAGTGGCCACTATAGAGGCTCGCCAAGGACTACTTGGAGAGGACAATAAAGTGGCCACTATTTTCCGTTTTAGTGGCCACTTCAGTAGTTTTTCATCCAGTATTCCTCCCAGTAACTCTGATAATTTTAAAACAAACAGATTGGATTAGTTATGTTGATCCACTGACCCCTAAAATGGCCACTAACATTTTTAGTGGTCTAGTATTATCACTTAGACCTCTATTGTGGCCACTAATTTTTAACCCCTTTAGTGGCCACTAATTTGACTACTATAGTGGCCACTAAAAATTTCGCAGTCTTTCCGAAGAATTGAACAATGATCACTAATATTCACCTTTAAAATCTGCGGATCGGTATTCGCATCCAAATCTTTCGTTATCAAGTCCAACGCCGTGAATTGTTCGGTTCTGAAAGCCAGATCCAAGGCTCGGCCAATCATTCCGGCCTGAAGATTATTACATAATCAGGATAGAGTTGGCAAAACACAACCTTGTGGTAGAGCATGACAGCTTTGTGAGCGTAACCGGGTAGATCTTCATAATATCGAGCAGCTTCCACCAAATCATTTCCACCGGCCATGAGGCTCAAGTTAGCTAATCGGTCTTTCATGTCGTGCTCCTGAGAGTGAGTACTATTTTTGGAGGTTGTATCAATAATTATCTCTCAGGGTGACCCCAAAAGCTTTTTTTTTCTGTGATGAAGGTCATTTTGCCCTTTTTAGGAGCTCTAGAGTGGTCCCTAGGAAGTAAGGAAGTTTCAATAACCCTTGCAAGCCGAATAGCCGAGCTGAGAGCCCTGGCCTTGGTGTAGAACAAAACAGCCTTCTGAATGTCGTTTTCCGCCTCGTAAAGCCTTCCCATCCGGAAACATGCAGCTTTATCAGCTGATTCTAGTGCGATTTGAGCCGCCTGTAATGAATCTTCACAGGTAAACCGGAAAATTCCTTTGGGGTCATTCGGAAGGAGCTGAAAGGGTTCCCTCAAAATTATGGAGAAGCTTCTGGGCTCCTTTCTGATAGCTTCAGAGGATCCTTCTTGAATCCCCTGTGATCTTTTAAGTTTCTTTCCAGCATCTTTTAATTAAAGGATGTGGTAGAAAGACAAAAGAGAAGTTAAAAAAGATCTGTTGTGGGTCCTTAGAAGATTTTTCTTGAGCTTCTGAGGAGCTTCTCCGTTTTGACCTACATAGTTGTCATAATTGAAAAATTAGTGAAGTTACAGAACCTGCGTTCGAATCCCAGAAAGTTAGAGAGTATTTAAAAATGAGAGGGCAGGCTTTTTTTCTCTCTAAACGCCATCTCGTTTCCCAATGCTCTTTGGCTTCAAAGATCCAAAAGTAGACTCAAATGGAAAAATCTTTAAACCCCAAATTGAACAAAAATAGGCTGAACCCGCTTTTTCCTCACATTTACTACTCAGCCGATGATTAGTTCATAGAATTCAAGCCGATTTCGTTTTAAAACATAGACAGGAAGGACCCTTTACAGGCCCTTTGAGAGTCCGTTATGGATGCAAAGGTTTTCATTGATTGTTCCTAAACGAAGGGCAACGGTTTCCTTTTCACTGCCTTTTTCCGTCCTTTCATCGGCCTTTATTCACCCTTTTTGAAACCTTAAGAAACCCATTTTTTTTTTTCAAATTGAGAATAATTTTCACCAGTGACTGTGTATGAACCAAAATGGGCTACAGTAATAAAATCGAAAATCTTCATTGGCCGGGAATTCGAGCCCCTTTTTGAGGCTTTTCATCCCACCAAGGAAGAAAGGCTCGATAAAGGCCGCAAAACGGAACCCTTTCAGCGGACATTTTGCAGTCATTCCCTTTTTGCACCCGTTTTTCGCTTGGCAGTAAATTTTCCAGTTTATTTACCATTCTATCCAAATTTCCACTGATCAGAAACTTCTCAACCAATTTCTCTTCTGCACATTCTGGTTCTTCCAAACTATTTCGACAGCTTCCATTCCATCTTTCTCAACCACGTGGTGTGATCAAGTTCGTTGTGTTAATGGAGAAAATAGAACAAACACGTCTGGCATGTGACAAGGGTAATAAAATGTAAAAATTGGGACAACGTGGCGAGATAAGGAAAACATTTGATCAAGCCGGAATACACAGTAGTTTTGGTTCGATGAGGTTGAGAAGTTGGAAATGGATAGACAGTTGGAAAATTTAAGGAGAAATGCTTCTGATATTTCATAGTACTTTAATAATTGTTCTGAGTGATGCCTTTTCTTTAAAATGAACATAAAGGTATAGACTGTGTACCACGACTTGGAATTTTACCAAACGACATTCCGGTGTGCCGCTGAGCGCCTTTGCGACCCTTGGCCGCGCTTTTTATTCTTTTTTCTTTTATTAAGGTACTCTACTTTCATGTGCTTACAGCAAAAACAATCAATTGAGAGCGTGACCTAGGTTCGAAAGACGCTTCGCGAACGCACGCAGCGGGACAGCGGAATGTCGTTCCGTGAAATTTCAAGTCGTGGCACACAGACTATACAAAACTTAATAAGAGAACTTTCTATAGGGATCTTTTTTTCAAATAAACAGAAACTTTGAAACTTAATAAGGAGCTTTTTGATCAAACTCTAAGCCCTTTATTTATTCTAGGTTACTTTTTCTCTTTTTTTCTTGTGATAACTCTATTTCTCGCCTCTTCAACCCTTCCTTGGGCGCATCGGATCCGAACCATCGCCAGAAAATCTTTGGCAAAAGAATAGAAATTATAGGCGCCGTCATATTCACCAATGCTTTCCATATAGCCGGCCCAATACTTGTGGAGATCTCTGAACAGACAAATATGGAAAAAAGTGGTCAAAATAATCACTAACGGATCTCTTTTCCTTCTCACATAGTTTTCGAGCTGTTTCGGCTCATTCGCATACATCCGAGGGACTTCGAACTGATGAACCCCGGCTTTTTCGTAGCTGAAAATTGAAGATTTTTTGATTAAAAATGAATTATCCATATTGAAAGTGAAAGGAACGGTGCTAAATAGTCTAATTATTATATATTTTTTGATGTTTCCAATATTTTCAATACCCACTTTTCGATGGCTTGCTCCAAATTTCCGTATTCTTCGAGATGCTTGGCATAGTTATAATGCGTATTTCGAAGGTGGATTCGATCCTTGGTTTCGGCTATTTGGAACGCCTGACAGTATTTTTGAAGTATTACTTTCAATTCAAGTATTCTTCACCTGATTCCACAGATTCTGTTGTTGATATATTTTATTGACGAGGTCCCAACGCTCATTTGAAGCGTAGAGTCGCTGGGCGTCGTCCTGAAAACTTTTTTATAAAAATCTTCGGATGACAGGTAATTTGAATATATAACTTACTAGGGAACGTTTTTTACCCCCCGGTTGAACTTATGTGTACTTTAGGACCCCCTGATTCTAGAACAAAAGAAAATTGCTCCCATTCGATCTCGTTTTCGAATTAGGATACTTCAAAAGCCCGGTAAAAAACGGTAAAAACGTTCCCTGGTAAGCTTAAATGACTTCAGAAATGTCTCTTGTGTCAAAAAGTGCCTCATTTAGCAATTAGACATGAGCGTAATGACTTCAGAGAGAGAAGAGTCAAAAAAGAGAAAAACAATGAGAAGTGGAAACAAAATATTTAAAAAAACCCCCACTTTTCCGCATTTATAGAGAGCAGAGATTGGGTGGGAAAATTTTCTATTGCCTTGAAAAGAATTCTGTTATTGATGAGCTTGATTTTTAGTCATTTTTGAGAAACAATTCGAGAGATCTATCGTTCGGTTTTTAAAGTCTTCCAATCTGGAATAACTTTCAGATAAGTATATTGATTAAAGTGACAGTACGGCAAAAAAGGAAACCGAAAGTTGTCTAAAACTTTCAAAAAATTCAAAATTCACAAGCATCCCCAGTTCGACGGCCAAAGCTGCGCACTGCATCGACTCGTTTTCCCCGGCCTGTTGGGATTTTCTGATGGCTCGAGCTCCACGGACATTCTTCATGTGTCCTGAAATATTCTTCTTTTGTATTAAAATAAATAACTTTCTTTCTTCACCCAAACAAACGACGGCCACATCCAATCGGCCAGTCTTCACACTCATCGACGCCATTTGCTCCCAAACACTTTCACTGAAAAAAAATATCAAATAAATTTCGATTCCAGTCTTTTTAAACAAGGTATCAAACCTTTTAATGAACTGAATGGCTTTGAAAGCGGCGTCCATGCTGCCCAAAATCAAATAATAGCAAAAATCCATCATCGCTTTCCGAGTCGCTTCGTCACAGTTTTCCACTCCTAAAAGACATACATTCCCAATAAAAATATACTGAAAATGTTTCAAATTTCCAATTTTCACGAAATCAGAACTTTATCTCACCCGAAAACTCGCGCAAAGTTTTGCCAATCAAAGCCCGTCCAATTGTTTTCTCGTCCTTCACTTCTTCCTCCTCCCACTCTATCTATAAAAGAAGAATCTCACTACTGAATAAATGGGTTTTCAAACTTTCTTGACGAAATATAGAACTGGGACAGCGACTGAAACAAGTCGACCACACTGGGCGCTTTTTCTCTGGACGTCTTGAAGTAGAATTCCGTGTTCTGAGGTCACGAACATGGTCAGAATTCGATTATCGTTCTGAAATTTAAAAAGAGGTACTAACACCATTCTTTTTTTCCCATTTTTGAATTCACAAAACTTGAAAAAGTTGTGTTCAATTTTTTTTAAAAAAACTGTTTATTGCATCTTCAATGTAAGAGTACATGTGCAATCGACTTTCATTGATTTCAACTGTGTTTAAACGGCGGCAGGAGCTGTGGCTTATGCAGAGAAGTTGTGAATTTCGCTCGTAGAACATCAGGTACAAGAGAGGTCGTAGGAAGAAGTACGGTGCCGGCTTTCCAAAGGCCGATGGCAGAGATTGAGCCTTTTCGCTGCATGCAGCTCCCAAATTTATCTACCCCGGAGGGATGAAAGGCTTGGTCGACCTCGGGGGGACTCGAACCTACGACCTTGCGGACGTTAGAAATGAGTTTTGCCAGCTGAGCTATGCCGTGTTCAATTTAATTTTGAAATAAAGATTGAATACAGATGGCCTTTCCCAGGGTTTTCAGTTGATAATGAAGCACATAAGCTGCTACCTTTCCCTGGCAATTTTTCAGTACATGCAAATTCTTTTCTTCATTGTTTTTCAAGTTTCTTTCCCTTCAAATCAATCAAATTCTGACCATTTCCTGTTGCATGTGCATGCATTCAACGACAAGATACCGGCCGTCAGAATCGTCCCAGTACATTTCCCCTGGCCGATGATACATCATTTGGAATCGAGTCTGTTCGCGGGCCATTTTTCTTGAAAATCAGAAGTTTTTGAACAAGTTGAAGTTTTCTAAAGAGTGATGCTTTTTCAACTATGCGGAAAACTTTCAAAACTTTTTTTCAAGCCTAAAGACATTTCACTATTTTCTAGCCCGTCAGCCAAAAAATCCAGCAGGCGAATCTCTGAGAAATTCGGGATTTTTTTCAAACACTGTTCAAATTTTCTACTTTTCAAGGTTATTTCTGTCCTAAAAAATCAATTTTCAAATAACCTGGCCGCAGCGGTCACCGGTCGTCCCTCTGTCGACTGTGCGAGTTCGGCTTGAGCCTCATACTCCTGGGTATCGGTCATGCCTTTGTCGAAAGAGAAGTACGTGATTGAATCGCTTTCCGCGTCGAAAATCAGTAGGAGCTCGGATAAACTGGTAGGATTCTGAAGTTCATTTGTTATAAAATGCTCAAGAATAGACTCTCAATTTTTTGGAGTAAATTGAAGAAATAATTTTACTGTAAAAAAACAGGCAAAACTCTGAATAATTTACATTTCTCTGCAGAAAGAGATAGATATATTGCTAATTCACGGCTGGCTTTAGCCATCGGAAAAAGGGTCCTGAAGCGATAATAAAAGAGAGAGTGCCTGGCTGGTGAAGAGAGCAGACAGGCCACGCCCCTTTAGAGTCCCAAGCTATCCGTGAATCGGCTATACATTTTTGTACTGCGGAAATTTTTAGTGACCATTATGGGGTTTTGACGTTTTAGTGGCCACTATAGTGGTAAAATTAGCGGCCACTTAAGGGGTTAAAATTAGTGCCTACTCTAGAGGTCTAAGTGCTACTACTAGACGATTAAAAACTTTAGTGGCCACTTTAGGGGTCAATGGATCAACATAACTGGTCCCATCTGTTTGTTTTTAAATAACAGATTTACTGGAAGGAATACTGGATGAAAAACTACTGAAGTGGCCACTAAATAGAGAACCTCTACGGTGGCCACTTAAAATTTTCCCAGTAAGTTCAATTTTACCTCATAGAAAGTGCAGGCGACTTTATTCCCAGCCGGGTTGATTTTCACCGAAGAAAAGTGGGAAAATGACGGAACGTTTTCGATAACATATTTCGCGTTGTGTTCTTGATGAGCTTCTCTGTATAATTTCTATGAGTTCAGTCGAAGAGAGTTTCAACTTTTTGGACAGGTTATAAATTCGGACGAATCCATGACTGGAGCCGATCACCAGCCAGTGTCGATTGAGGTTCAACGAAACTGGATCGCCTTCCATTTCAGGAAGTGAGATAATTTGTCGAATTGTTCCCTGAAAATGAGATGAAAAAAAATCAATAACAAATTACTAGAAAGAGGAAATTTTTAGAAAAAAGAAAAGTACGAAAGGCAGTTTTATCAGAATTTTTATTAAACATCGTATAGAAGTCCGTTCGGCTATAGTGATTCAGAACTGATCATAAAATGGCGCGAATTTCGCCTCTTAAATAAGTTATGAAGTCTCGAAAGCGCCAGAAAACCTCTTTTTCCACAGACCGATTTCTAACTTTGAGCCCCCATAACATGACCAAAACGCAAAAAGAGCCCTTCTCCGATGACTTCAGATCCAACCTCTCCAAAAAGTACCTTTATTCAGTTTCGCACTTTTTGTTTTTGTCTCACCCCCCTAATTGACGACCAACCTGAAGTGTCCTCGAGTTGACTTTGTCTTTCTCAATACAATAAAGGGTCTGATTGGTGATAACAACGTCCGATGCGACGCAGGCGAATGAAGTCGATTGGATCGTTGCCAAGGAAGACTGCACATCGTAGGTCATAATCTACAAGAATTTATTATTCCAGTTGAACTGATTGCGATTAACGAGAAGGAAGGTAAAAAGAAAGTCGACGGTTACAAGGTCCATGTGAACAATTTGAGATTGACTTCATATCAGGAATACATACAGTATCATCGCTCCAAACGACGAGCTGCTTATCACCCAGACAAATCCCTCGGGCGGATATCGGTAGCTTCAGATCTTGGTTCACTCCGGTGGCGGCGTTCAGAAGCGTGAATGTGTTTGACGACGTTTGAATGACGGCGATCTGAATTATTTCCATTCAAGCTTAGAAAATTGATAAACCAACCTTATTCCTCATCCTGACGATAAAATTGTCATCTTCCAGTATCACCAACTCCTCGCTGGTCACCACGGCTACACTGTCCACAATGGGGCTCCATCGGATTTGGACGATCTGAAATCTCGAAAATTATCTACAAAGATGAAAGATCGATATGGTAGTTTATCAAAATTTCATCAAAAATTTTTCCTAGGTTTTCAATGAAAATTCACATCTTTTCCGACGATATTGCTCGTCTGCAGCTTCCACATTGAGTCGATTTTCGTATCGCCTTTTCTTCGCTTCCAATTCGCCACTTTGCCGTCCATTGTACCTCCGGATATGATACCTTATAAGAAGTGAAACTTTATCAGAATGAAAGAAAAATCCATTTTTCTTTCCACAATAATTTTCCTTTCTCTCACCTTTCTTGGCATTGACCGTGACACACTGAATGATGTCATTCTGGTCGAATCCCTTGCTAGTTTCCAGGGAAACTGTGCCATTTTCCTCTTGCATCAGGTCCCAAACTCGCATATCGCGTTCATTCCAGCACATGACCAACATTGATTCGTTCAGCTCCAGTTTGTAGTTTGAGGCTTTGCCGCCGAGTTTGACCTATGAAAATACGTGAAGAAAAGGCATATTTGGAATGGAATACTCAAAGATTTTCATACACTAAATTTTAAATTTCCACTTCTTTTTTCATTCTAAATAATCTTGCTTCATATTTTTTTTCAAATCGCTATTATATTACCTTGACTTTCTCAACCCTCCCATCGATCGGAGTGTTCAGCAAATGATAAATAAAAACGTCTTGAGTGAATAATATTATCAGTTCTTTCGGCTCACAGTAGGCGATGAACAGAACTCCAGAATCGAGCTGAAACTTGTAATCATTTTCCTAAAAATCAATGAAAACCACCTTGTGGACCAACTTCTTGTCGCTTTCAGCAACACTAAAAATGCTGCCATTGTCGGTTCCGAACAAGAATTCCGTTCCAATCGGTTTTCTAGGCACTTTTGCTACCGCCTAAAAATCGAAATTAGACTCCGACAACGACTAGAGGACAAGAAATACTACAAGAACTATGAGAAAAAGCCACCATCTTATCTTCAAGCAACTTCAACTCCATATCGTCCGTTTCCTCTTGAGAAACTACACTTGGAACTCTGAATATTAAAAAATCATTCTTCAGGTTCAATTCTGAATTACTCAAAAAGCAACTTCTTCGTCTGACACGTTACAGTTTCGCGTAAATCGATTTGAAATTTCTTTCCCGTCGTCACATTTTCTTGCTTTCCCATCGACAAACTGTAAGTCACCACTACAGACGGCTGTAATTAAGAAAAACTTTGATTTTTTGGATTCAATTTTACACTATGCATGGTCATCAACGTGTTGCCTTCATGGCTCCAATCGATAAAAGAAACTTCATTTCCTCCGACGTCAGCTACGTTGTGCACTGGAAAAAAATAATATGTTTTTTTGAAGAACGTATTCTAAAATTCATTTGCCTTTTATTGAGGTTACTTTATTAAAAACTTATTATCATGGGGTGGAAAAAATCTTTGAGTTTATTTGGAGAAAAAAAATAATTTTTTTGAAAAAAATTGGGCATCTAATACCTTAAGAAGCGCCTCATAAAAAGATATTTGTAAAAAACAGTTTTGAGCAACAAAATCGTGAAAATTATGGTATTTTTCTGTTATTAGTTCAATATTCCCATCATCGGACTCACAAATCGGGCCACCGACTGGAACCAAACAAACGCAGCCGTCGAGCCAACCGACGGCCACGAATTGATGTATCGGATGCCATTTCATCGACGTTGGGACACTGTTTCGTGCACATCCGCTCTGCTTGTTTTTGCTCTGGAATTGATAAAAAAAAGGATATATTTCTTAGAAACAACATGAAGAAAAAAGATGCATTAAAAGCTAGTTGGCGATCGAATTTCACCTTACTATTAGTTATGCTAGGAGGGAAGCCTTTCAAAGCTTCTGTTTTTGTCCAACTTGTGAATTTCACTGAGTTCTCCTTGAAAAGTGAATCTTTTTTTTTTCTCAATCACCGTTTTCATGAAATGCGCGTGAAACTGTAATTGGAATCTACCCGGGCAAAGTCGGAATGGTGGATAATGGCCGTTAAAAGGAAAGCTCAAAAAAGGCCGCAGAAAGGTAGCAAAAAGGCAGAAAAGAGAGTCCCTTTATCGAGCCTTCCATTTTTTCTGGGATTTTAGAAGCTCAAGGAATGGTGGAAAAGAGAGAGTTAGCGAAAATGGGGCATATAGGTCGAAGAAATGGCGAAAAAAGGCAGCAAAAAAGTACCTTTGTCACTAAAAGAAAAATTCCTATGCATAAGCATAGCTATGGAGCCTTTTTTCACCTTTTCCGACTTTGCCTATGCTAAAGAGGAAATGAAAAACTATGATTCTAGGATCCTTGTGAAACCTTTCCAAGAGCTTCTTTTCAATTCACTCAAAATTTGTTCTTTTTCATTCCCTATATTTTGAAATTAAAACATGATACTTATGTAAGTAGGTTACAAAAAGTCGAAAACCAACCGTATGGTCGCAAAACGAGACGGTTCCCGTTTTCGTCTCATCATCATAGGTTAAAACGCAGAGCCAATTGCAGTGAGGCGCCCATTCGACTTTTTGCGTTCGCATCTTTATTTGTATATTATTATTTTTTCGCAAATCCCAATTTATATTTGAAATATTGAAGCAAACTCGCAGGAAACCAACTTCAAGAAATACAAAAAAAAAACTAAGAAATAGAGTTTTTTTAAAGAAAAAAACAATGAAAATGAGCTTTTTTTATAGCTTTTTTTAATGAAAGGAAAACCATTCTGATATTAAAATCATATTCTTTCATAGTTATGAATGAACCGAACCTTGGAGAAAAACAAAAAAAATTAAAATCTGTGTGATTTTTCAAGAGCAAAACTATGAAAAAAATCGTGCTTTTTTAAAAAATTCTAATAAAAAAAGATAATTATGAAGCATTCGATTGGGAAAAATAAATCGATTGATTCGATTTATAATCAAAAAGTAAACTGGAAAACCCAAAAAGAAAACAATAAAAAAAGCTCAAAATTAGCAATAGGAGGAGTCGTCGCCATGGTAACCATGTACATAAACTGCACCTGGCTCTTCAAAATCGGCGATTTTTTTCTTTTTCTTCTTGATTTTCTTGGATCATGGTTTATGAAAAAAAGAGTTGAATTATTTCAAAATAACCTTTTTTTGTTTTATTTTTTTGAACAGTCGCATCAGAATTCCCATAAAACCTCTAATTTATTTCAAAAACCATGGTTTTTAAACAATAAATGAAAAATTTTTGCGTTGTATTTCAGTACATTTATAAAAAAATTGCGATTTTTTTCTTTTATTTATTTATTTACAAAGTACAACTGGAAAAATCTAACCACTTCTTCTGTACAACTCTACATTGTATTTACTTCAGAGGAACTTGAAAAACGGAAGAATTCACGCCTCAACCTGAAAACTCATGAAAATTCACGAAAATAGGCTTTTTTCATATTGAGACCTTCATTTCTTTCATTTTTTCAGTGTCGAGAAGCTGACGAACGCACGTTCCAAAGTCGGTGTGAACCTTAAAAATGCCACTTTTCAACGGAAAAATGATATTTTTCAATGACTTTGGTGCAAACATCGACCATTCCGTCTTGAATGCGTGGGTAGCACTTTTTCAAGATCTCGACCATATTTTCGCACAGACGGCGACGGGCATTTTCGTCGAGGACCTGAAAAACCAAACAGAACGAATTTTTTTTTTTTCATATTTTCGAATCTTTTTCAAAAACATTCAAAATGGATAAAAAGCTGACCAAAAAGGTGAGCCGACTGAAGTCATTTTTAAATAAGAAAAATATTTTGAAAAATTCAGCTGAAATCTTCAAAAGGTTCATTCGAAAAAAAAAATACGCATCTTCTCAAAACGCCTCTGATAAAGAATGTTGCATTTTTTTTACTTCATTGAGATGTGATTTGAAAGACGGCACCTTGGTCCAAAAGTCCCTCGGCTGCTCGAAATTATGATCGTCACTGTCGTCGTACCGGCCGACGTCACCCACCACAGGAAATGAATGTTGGAGGCAGCCACGTTCAACCTATCGTCACATACTTTCCGTTCAAAAAAATATTTTTTCCTAGGTCTTAGTATCTGACGGACAAATTCTGCGATCCGAACAGCGGAAAACTTGCAAAAATTTGTTTTTTCGAAGAGTTTAGAAGGAAGGATAATATTGTTCACGAAAAATGCCACTAGGTGATTCGAAAAATCTAAAAATAACTGCTCAAAACTGTTGATGCATTTCCTTTGAAAGTTGATTGAAATTAGAGAGCCCTGATTTTTATCGGTAGAGCGCACTTGCAGCAAAAATCTAAGCCAAGTTGATTTTCTGGCTGATTTTGTCTATGGAGCTGATTCACGGCTGGCTTGAGCCATCGCAAAATGGGTCCTGACACGATATTTCGTGAGATAGTGCCTGCATCGTGGAGAGCGCAGACAGGCCACGCCCCTTTAGCGTCCCAAGCTAGCCGTGAATCAGCTATATCTAAGTGGTGACAAGTTTCCCGTCAGACACCCATTATAAACATCGAAACTATTAACCGTCGACTCCTTGGGACCATTGAAAGTGTTGGGATGATAATTGGGCGCATTGCACTGATTGCAGAGAGCCATGTAGCCGTCGCGCATGTTGTTGGCGACCCGGCTACGGTAGGGACAGTTGATCGGGAGTTGCATGTAGTTTGGTCCGATGCGGTGGTATTGGGAGTCCTTGTAGGAGAAGAGACGGGCTTGGAGCATACGGTCGGGCGAAAAGTCGATGCCTGGGACGGCGTGGGAGGGGGTGAAGGCGGCTTGCTCGACCTGAGCATCTTAGTTGGAATGGATCATTTTTTGCGCTAAAGTCCTGAATGAATTGTGATGATTTGCATGAAATTTTCGATGAAATGATGCTATTTCGATAATGTTTGAAGAAGGCGGTTGCTCAACCTGAGCATCTTACTTGGAATGGCTCAATCTTTACCATTAATACTGAGTAAATGATTTGAACGATTTAAACGAAAATTTCGCTCAAGAGACACAACTTTTGTGATCATTTAAGGGAGGCGGTTGCTCGACCTGAGCATCTTACTTGGAATGGCTCAATCTACCACTAATACTGATTAAAATTCTATAATTTTAATGAAATTTTCGATTAAGAAACACCCTTTTCGTAATCATCATTTCTCTAACCTCGGTAAAGTAATTCATCGGATTCCGGTCCAGGACCATTCTTCCCACTTCCATGAGTGGGAAATCGGCGTGGGGCCAGACTTTCGTCACGTCGAATGGATTGAATGGAAAAGCCTCGGCTTGTTCGAAAGTCATCACCTCAAAATGAAGAACGCATTTCAATCGATCAATCGATATCTATCACCTGGATGTACATTTTCCATTCGGGACAGTCTCCTTTTTCAATCGAGTCGAAAAGGTCGCGAACGCAACAATCGCAATCTTCAGCAACCATTTTTGAAGCTTCTTCCGGGGTGAAGTTTCTGATGCCTTGTTGGGTCTAGAAGTAAGAAACTGTTCTTAATAATCAAATGGCTGATTAAAAACAACTGACAATTTTTTATGAGTTTCAGGAATTCTGACCGATTCACTTCTGAGCAAAATAAGCCCTAAAAGCAATTTTTATGAACAGTCAAAAAAAAAAAAACTTGAACATGCATATTTAGACTGATAAGTTGTATGCATGTGAGCTCAGAAGGGGACAAGTCCCCCGAAAATAAGAATTAATTTTTCCCATAACTTTTCTAGGATCTACATTTAGGTGGTTATCTGGGGAAATTCAACTTTTTTCTTCCTTTTTCAAGAGAAAAACTGAAAAATAAACAACTTCAATCTTATGATCCCTTTGGACTCAAAAAAAGAAGCATTCGAAATAGGTTGTTACACTAGGAAGGGGCCGTTCTGACGCAGTGATCTTATGAGACCACCTTATAAGAAAAAAATTATAAAAAAATAATAAAAAAACCGCTGGAGAGTCACTATTTCTGTAAGAGAAAGCCAAATGATTTCGATGGAATTAGAAAGTTTGAAATGAGGAATTTAAAAATAAAATGAAGTTTTTTTATTTTGTGAATGTGTCAAATAGTTTTCTTATCTTTGAACTTTTGTACCGGTCAAGAAGGAAATTACGCAAAGCTCCAAACGGAGATGGATATTACAGTCTGGCTCAGAAGAGCTAGAAAAAAAAAATAATTAAAGCTTTACAGTCTTTAATAATTTTCTCTAGGGTTTTGAAGGTGCAGAAGTCTTGAAGAAACTTTTTCTTCCTAAGGCTAGAATAAGTTTATTCCATGATTTTTGTAAAAGTCTAAAGATAATTTTCAATGAGATCTTGTTCTTAAATGTGAGGCTCCTGATAGTTTTCAAAGGCGCGACTTTTAATGTGGTTTCAAATAAGTGCTGAAAACTGCCTAAGAAGGCAATGAAAAAATTAAACTTTAGAAAAAATAACATCAACAAGAAAACTTATTGATTGTATGAATAAGACAGAGACACTGAAATTTATTGTTACATTTAGATTTTCTTTCATTTTTGTTCACAACTGTCTTTCATGGAGCTCTATCCATATGTAACTTTCTGAGCTGCGTTTTTTTTTTCCTGAGAGCTTAGGTTCCACTACGGTGTTGAAAATAACACTCATCAGAAATCCAGAAAGTTTCAGAAAGATTGAAATCCAAAGTTTTGATCAAAACAATTTTTTTTCTGACGAAACTGTAGCATGAGGTTGAAATGGATCCAAATTTTTGTCCCCTATTTTTCCCCTAAAAGAATCTCGGAGCAAAGGAATGCAGAAAATTTTTCTCTAGTTTGGCCAACAGTGAGAAACCTTTGATTCCTGTCCTTTTTTCTTCTCTTCTTTGACTTCTCGGAGATTGAACCTTTGAGAGAAACTTGATCATTTTTCTGTTCCTTTTACTATTTTTTTATTCTATCGGAAATTAAACTATTGTTTCTCTCGTGAGTGTAACAGTGAGAAAACATTTATTTTCTATGTGACATTGATTCCCCGAGTTCAAACCAACAAATCAAACTCTCAACACAAATAAAAAATCCCGATCTTTTGATCTTGAAGGAGGAATGAAAATTATTTCAAAATCTTTGAAATCCCATTTTTGTACTTTACGAATCCCCTGAGAAACTTTGAAAATGGAAAAAAATAAAAAAATTTTATTATTTTTTTCTTTTTAATTCCATGTTTTAATATTGCTTTCTAAGCTAATACTAAAAAGAAAAAGCTCGAGTTATAAATTTCAGATTAAATTTTTTTCTACCTCAAGAATTTTTTTAAATGACAGTTGCAACACAGTCGAGATTTAAAAAAATACAATCAATTAATTTTTTTTTTTTTTTCTTGATTTTTCTGAACCATCAAATAGAACTAAAAGTTGACCATTTTTCCTTTTTTTAATTTTTGAATTTTATAAGTCTCTTTCATATATCTCTAGTTCACATAGAAAAAAACATAAAAATCTTCTTCTGTTTTTTTTTTCTGATCAAGAACCTGAAATGGAACTTCATTTACACTGCGTTCAATAAGGATAGTTGATTTTTTTTTCATCAACTTTAAAAAATCGACAAATTGAACCTGTAAGGCGATTAGGAGCTCAAAAAGAACTAAATTCACATTTTTCAAGGTTTTTTTCCTTGATTTTCTGATCCCGAACCTTGAAATGGAACTTGACGTAGGTCGCCTTCCCTTCCTGGTTGATCATTTTGAAGGCGTGGCCTCCATAGCCATTCATATGACGATATGAACAAGGAATACCGCGGTCGCTGTACAAAATCATCACCTGAAACCTCACTTTTTCATAATTCCAGCAATCTGAAAAACTTGATGGATAGTCTCGGGACGGGACTGGAAAAAGTCGAACATCATGTTCCAGTCCTTGACGTGTGTCTGAGGATTCTTCCTCAAACAGTTGACAAAACTCGGGAACTGCATGGGATCCCGGAAGAAGAATATCGGCGTGTTGTTACAGACCTGAAAAATTATCATAAGACTGAAGAAAATATGTTTTTTGGCCAAACCAAGTCCCAATTTCCTTCTTCGGTGTAAAATTTCAAAGCAAATCCTCGGGGGTCTCTTACGCTGTCCGGTGATCCACGTTCGCCGCCTCAAAATTTTTTTTGTGAGAACGACTTTTTCCAGGAGTTTATGGATCTTATTTCCAAGCGAAACAGCTTTCAGAAAAAGTTCAGGCAATAAAAGAAGGTTTAAGGCCATCATCCAAGGCGAGTCTAAACGCTGGAACCCCGAGTTGCGCGCGTTCGGCGCGATTTTGCGACATGATGGGTATCACAAAATTATTTCAATGTGGTATGTATTTGTACCTAATGACCTGAAAAATCTTCTAGAATGCTATCTTTAACAGGAAATACTTATTATGAACAGGGTGACCAAAAATCCAGATCGCAAACAAAAAAAAACCGTATCTCGAAAATTTCTACAGTAACCCAAGTTAGTGTGTACTGAAAAGATTCCTAAAATTGCATCAACTATAGATTGATATACAAATTGCCTAGAAAAAACTCGTTAATACTTAGATACGCAGATTATCACCCGCCTACCGTAACCCGGCTACAGTAAGAGGAAATAGCTCAAAGAGTTGTTTCCACAATCCTGATGTCATATGATAACACTGGTTGAAATTTCATCAAAATAAAAAAATATTTTTTTCTGTCTCTGTTGATTTTGAAAATTACAGAGACACAAAATTTTCAAATAGCATGAAATTGATTCGAAACTCAGTTTTTCTCCCCAAAAAAAACTTAATTTTTCATAAAACTGACCAGCGGTTGAAAATCGAGCCAACATCGGAGTCTTCTTGCCAATTTCGCTGAACATTTCCGCCTTGCAGATCTTCGTAATATCGCGAGTCACTTCGAAGTAGCCGTGGGCTCCTCAAAATAAAAGTCAAGCCAAATTTTCGATTTTTATTCCATTTACCACCACCCTTAGCGTGAACGACACGTTCGGGACATCTTTCATGGTCGAAATGGGTCATTTCGTCGAGAAAAAGAACGTCCTGAAGAAGCATCGGACCGCGAGGCCCAGCTGTTAAAGAAGCCGTTTTGCAGCATATTGGCGCCCCATTGGACAAGGTCATGCATGGCGGATTCTGAAATTAAAAAAAATTAGTAGTCAGTTCTAGAAGAAAGCGGCGAACTACGATAAAATGTTTTGTGAATCTGTTTTGACGAACTTAAAAAAAAACCTTTCCTTTTAATTGCACTCGAATCTTGGACCATCTATACGAACAAAGAAAAAAGAAAAGAATCACAAAAAAAGACTTAAAATTTATTTTTTTTTTGCGCGTCAAATATGACGCATGTAGTTGTACACTCTTCCAAAACGCGCATTACAGTAATTTAATTGAAAATACTTTCTATTTTCTTTCCTATTCAAATAAATTAAAATTTAGATAAGTAAGAGCTTACCGGATGTAATTCTTTAAATGAAGAAAGCTGCATCGCCACGCCTCCAACATTTTTCACTTCCAGTTCCTTCGCCAGTTACTTAAAAATAAATTTTCAAAACCTTTTCTAAAGTTAAAAACTCACGCAAGCTTATTAGCCCTGAAAACATGTTTCCAAAATTGAAAGCTTCACGACACCTTCAACCTATGATATCATTGTTCTTTTGTTCAGTGTTCTTAGACAAGCCCATGAAAATCAAAGGCGAGGACGACAAAAACTGAAAATTTGACGAGCAGATGAAAAAAAAAGTGTTTTTGACAGTGGGTAAGCAATCTGATGGAATGTTTTTATCCTGGTTTTGCAAGGTTGATTGTAACAACCATGAGCGAATTTCAATGTTTACGAAAGGTCATGAAACGGCTGCAAGCTTGCACGGAGTTTTAAACAGAAAGGTTAACTTTATCTGTTATTATACACAGAAAGGGCAAAACTTTGATGCAAAGTTGAATGTTTGAGAGTAGAAAACGGATTTTTGAAGTAGTTATTTGGAGCATTAACTTTTTCGTAGTATATAGCCGATCATAAATCAAATTTTTCCTGTTAGAATGTTACCAAATACTCAAATTTCGACTTAGAAATCCAATTTTTCGAGGTAATAAAAGAGCTTCTTCTGCGTTTGAATTTCGTCGATTCAGTTCAAAATGCTCCTCAAAATTTAATCCTGCCCTTCTGTAGCGGCTCTAACAAAAAAATGGGGGTATACCCCGCAGTGAACCCCGAAAAAAGTGAGCTTTTCGTTGATGTTTGCGCTGAACCCCGCGTTGGACCTGAATGGGGTGAACCCCTGGGGCAACCGGTCAGAAATGAAAAGTTCTTTTTGAGCTACCGAAACGACCTAGGATGAAACGGTAGAAAATGGTGATATTGGGAAACAAACCACTTCGAAATCGTGCACGGAAAAAGTACCTTAATGGGCATTTAAAGCTAAACGGGGTGCACCCCTGGTTACACTGCGGGGTGAAACGAGAGTTGGACGCGGGGTGCACCGCAACTTTTATTAGAGGGGGAAGTACGAGATATGTATGCACAAAATACACAACACGCTCTTTCTTTTTAGTTTTTAAAATTCTGAATGTTCTTTATTGGCGCCATGGCGTGTTCATCGGGAAAAAAAAAAAACGAAAATTGCTTCGAAATGCAAGAAAATTGCTCCAAAACAAAAACTAGTACTGTTTCGGAGCAAATTTGGCGCGCCGATGAACACGACTTTTCGTTTTGAAGCGTGTTCCGTTTCTCCGATGAACACGCCATTTTGTTTTTAATGATCTTATTGTTTTTTCCTCGGTTTTTATTTTTTCCAAGAATATTTTTTTCTTTACAAGATTCCCAATTTTTATCATAGAAAGTTTCCAGGTATGTTTCAAATTCTTCCGTTCATTTTTTATATTGTTGTGAACGACGTCAACTCTCCAGACGAACATTTTGAGTCGAGGCAGACACATTAATCATTTTATCAGTAAGTCGCAACATTTGTCGAATGTTTTTCCGTCTTAACTATAAGGTTTAGTGATGCGAAAGTGTTCGCGCACTTTCCTGAATCGATGATTTTCGGCCAAGGACCAAGAAACGCGAACTGTCATGCGGCTGTCGACTACGGTATGGTCCAAAAGGTCTTCCTCTTTCTGGGAAAAAGGGGGAAGGAACAAAGAAAAGGTGTGAAGGAAAGTGGAACTTCAAGTGGAAAGAAAAAGAAGCTATGATAATGGGATAAATTGCATGAAGGCTTTAACTTTTTGTATGCAGTTCAAAATGGTGGAGGTCTGATTTTAAATCTTTTTATAACTTCAAAAAAGGCGGATTTTGAACGCTTCAAAAGAAAACAAAGACAATGGACAACGTTAGAAGTTGAGTAGAGTTTGACGGAAATGTGGGAAGAGACATTTTTTTGTGAAAAAAAGATTGTATTTTTTTATAAAATTTCATTTAAATTTAAAAATTCAAGTTCGAAAAATTTCAAGTTGATCAAAGAGTGCTTAATTTTAAAATGCTTCTGACGACATTTTGCGAGGCTTTTTAGGCCGGAAATTTGGCTTAAATTGTTTTTTTATCAGAGTGAAAATGAGTAAAAAAATATTCGTTAAAGTTCGTTAAAAATGAACGCTTTTTATCTTTTTAAAAAAATGAAATTCTCACCTTTTTTTCAGACTATCCTCATTAAAAGCTTTTTTTGGAAGTAACGGAAGAGTAGAGAATGAAAATACCGGCTTACTTTCAAAGCGCAAATTTTTTTTTGAGCCCGAATTTTTTTTTTCTTTTTTAAATTGTTTTTTCGCAAAAATTTTGGATACTCTTGATGGAAAAGCTAAAATAAATTATTTTTTCAAGCCATTTTTTGAGATTAGATTATTAAATTTTCCACAAAGCTTGTAATTTTGATCGCCTTTTCTGTGTTTTTACCTTTCATCCCCCATTTTTCGATACTTTCTTCCAGAACCCTTTATTTTGCAAGTTGCGGTATTCCCATTTTTGATCATTTTGGTTCTCTTCCTGTAGTTTATGCCGTTTTCTCCGCGATTTTCTGTTGGTCGGCATAGTTTACTGCATAGGTTAGTGTTATTTCATCACCATTCGCCGATCTTGTGATTGATATGTGCCTGTAAGTATACTGGAAGAAAATAGTTGATAAGGTGATTTTCCACAGTTATTTTGGAAGAGGTCAAGGCCTCCAGCACTCGTGAACACCGTGAAAAACCGAAAAAACCTGATAAAATTGGCACAAACAAGCGAAGAAGAGGTGTGAACCGCGGTGCGGGGAATCAAGAACCACAAAAAACTCGGGTAGAACGATTCGTTAGGGCGATTGATTATATCAGGAACTGCGTGAGAATTGGAAACTTCGGAAGGCGATTGATCAATCATCGTGAGAAAAAATTCGGGCGAAAAAAAGCTCCCGGTCGTAATATTTTTCCAGAGAATGATCAGATTGGTTGTTGGAATGCGACCTTTTGATTTCTAATTGACCCGGGTTCAAAATTTACAGGGGGGAAGGGTCCTGAAAGGAGCGACGAGACATTACGCGGAATCGAGAGAGTTTCACAGTTATCCTATTTTTTCCGCCTAGAAAAGCGAGCTCTATTCAAATAAAGAGACATTTGATTTTTGTAAACATTTCTGACGCCGAAAAGGTCCAGGTTACTGTAAAATACTCCTTTAATTTACCAATCGTGCCAGAGTTATTTAAAATAAAGGAATTTTCAGTGACTCTTCAACTTATTACTCGAGTCGGAGATTAATAAATCATGATTTTTTTGAGCGAATAATGAGTTTTTGAGAATAATTGAATACACATTTAAAAAAACTCCAAACTCTTGGAAAATGAAACTTTGAAAGAGAAATTTTTCTTTATTTTTTTCCGTGAATATCAATTGAATTCCTAAATTCCA
This sequence comes from Caenorhabditis auriculariae, assembly GCA_904845305.1. Classification (NCBI taxonomy): domain Eukaryota; kingdom Metazoa; phylum Nematoda; class Chromadorea; order Rhabditida; family Rhabditidae; genus Caenorhabditis; species Caenorhabditis auriculariae. The sequence continues at coordinate 724,575 of CAJGYM010000027.1, forward strand.
CTTTTTCAGCGTCTTAAAAATTAATGAACACTCTTCACAAGCTTTTTTTAAATTTTTTTAATCAAAAAAATACATGTTTACGAAAAATTTTTTTATAAAATAACTGATATTTTAAGTCAGTTCTAATTTTTATTTGAAAGTTTGCTTCATATTCTTTATTTCGATATTCTTTCGAACTTTTAGGTTTTTTTAAGATCATAAAGAAACTTAGAACACCATAGTCTGTCAGAAATGCTTTTTAACCCTTTTAAAGCCGAAAAAACTCAAACTCGGAATCAAATAGAACGTTTTTTTTCGCCTTGAGAACTTTTTTTCAAACTTCCACGTGTCTTTGAATAAATTAACAAGCTTCTGAGAAAGAAATGGCCAATCTATCGGGGCGAAATAAAGTTTTCGTTAGCTTCGAATTCCTTTTCAAAAAAAAGTAATCCATGGTCTGCTGATCCGAATCGGAAAACAGCGACCTCCGCGAGAATGTTTCCTTCTTCTTTGCTGTAAATTAATTAATCAGCAAAGAACCGTGACTTTTGACAAGGTCGAAACCGATGGTGGTGAGATTTCCGATGAGATTTGGCCTTGGAGGCATTTTTTTTTTTCAGGGAAAAAAACTGTACTTATCGGTGTTTCACTGACTTTCTGTCTTTGGGGTGGCAGAAATGGGAGAAAAAAATTGTGGAAGAGTTTTTTTCTCAAATTTTTTTAAAAAAAGCTGAGGGAAAAAAACTTTTTGAATTATTTTTTGATTTACTATTTATAAAAAAATCTTATCGGAATTATTGATAAATTGCTATTAGAAAAATTTAAATTTTTTTCGAAGTTTGAAGCCTCTTTTCGAAAATTAAAAAAATGAGCGGGAAGTCTAATTTGTTTTGATAAATTCTAAATATTTAACGGTAAAATGGAGAAAAAAAATTAAAAGGGTGAAACTCGAAAAAGAAAAAAATTATCAAAGAAGATTTCAGTTTTTCGATGAGGATTTTTTTCTGACTGAAATTTTAAAAATTAGGCTCCTTATTTTTTTCTGAAGAAAGTTCTCTAGAATCTGGTTTATCAATTTTATAAAAGTTGGGATTCAAATATTTCTGAACACGTAGGTTAGGAGGGGCTTTTTTTGACGTTTTTTTGTTATTTTTTTCCCTCCTTCTGAACTTTTTAGGTTCTGAAAAAAAACTCCCATTTACGATCATTTAGCGTTAAAAAAATTCCATTTCTAAAGACCATTTTTTTAAAAAAATAAAATTGAACCCTCTGAAACTCCACGACCTCGTTCAAAATCAAACAGGCGGAAAATCGAATTTCACGCCAGTTATAAAAAAAAAGGATTTTCACGGTTATAAAATGGAATGAAAAAAAGCCAATTTCTAGAGAAAATCGACGAATAATTGCCCTGACCCGTCCAATTTTCCACCGTTCAACAGTGCAATTTGACCCCGGGGGCCAAATAGAAGAGTTCGAACTCGTTTTGGGAAGGTTTTATTTGGAAAAGAATGATGAAACCCTCTTTTTTCTATTTGAACTCTCGAGAATATTTATATTCTGGAATGTTTTGAAAAGAAAAAATAGAGAAAAAAAAACGTGATTTATGTTGTTTTTTTTTCCTTCTTTTTTCCTGGTTTTTGGTCCAACTGTGCCGCCTGACGCCTATTCATAAATATAGACAAAGAATTGGGGAAATGGGCACAATAGAAATATTCATCTTTTTCATAAACATGAGGAATGATGTCTGGAATTTTTCCTTTTTAGAATGTTATTTCGGTTTTAAAAAAATTTGGGGTTTCCTGTTGTTTACATGAGTCATGGAACGTTCCAGGAATAAAAGAACAACCGGAAACGAAAAAAATAATTAAAAGTTCAATTATCAAATTTTGATTCATCAGTTGGAAGGATACAGTTGTTTCATTCATTCGAATTTTTGGTGAAACTGTGAGAAATCGGTATCTTGATTTGATTACGCTGAGCTCTGAAAGTATTGGAGAGCATTTCTCTCTGAAAATTGAATAGAAAAATATATTTGGCTTTTTAAAGTAAAATTTTTAAAATTGAAAAGGCGCCCGTAAATTATTAGTTATGTATTTCTTTCATTTTCACAGTTTTTTTAATTTTTTTGGAAAAATGAGGGTCAAGCGAAGTTTCCCAACGAAGTTCACCATCAGAAACTTGAGAATTCATTGAGAAATTGAGAAATTTATAATTTTAGGAACTTAAAAAATCTTCAAAGGCGTTTCTGTTTTTCTGAAAATTATTTCAACCCCCAACTTTTTAGAAAATCTTCTCCAATGGCTAATGAAACATCCTGGATATAATTCCTATTTCCCGGAAATTTGAAGGGTATGAAGAATAACGATTCACTTTAGGCTCAAAGATCGTAGAATTCTAAAGTGAGCCCATTTCGTAAAACTTGCTTCAAAATTCCGAGAGGGCATCATAATGACGCAATTTTGACACAAAAGGAGCCGAAACGAAACATTTCCCCACCTGTACCATTGAATTGTTATTCAACCAAAATATACCACAATAATCGTTGATCAAACCCAAAGAAAGGTCAAACCCAAGGGAACCAAAGAACGCCTCGAAAAGTAGAAAAAAAAAAATTGCCGCGGCCCCGCCTTCTCCCATTCTCGTGATACTGTATTCGCGCCTATAAATGCTCTACCTAACCGATTTGGTCAGATCATAACTATTCCTTTATTTTAACTCGTTCGAACCAAAATGCTACCAAGGATCCTACTATTCTCCTGCGCTTGGGCGATCTCGTTGGCCCAAGCTGGCCCAACCGTCTCCACTCGATATGGAGAGGTCGAAGGCTTCGAATCGGTGGGACGGGACGGAAACGTGGCCGAAGTCTTCTTGGCCATCCCCTACGCTAAGCCACCCGTTGGAGAACTCCGTTTTGAGGTTGGTTTAGGGATAAAATCTATTAGAAGTGTGAAAAAAAGTCCTTTTAAATAAAAAAATAATAAATCGGAACTTTTTTGTATGTCACGGCATCCAATTCTCCTCACTGGAAGATTTTTTTTATTACAAAGATACCAGGAAATTTGAATTTTTGTAAGCATCCTCTGAGCTTTCAGAAGTTGAATTTAGCGCCCATTTCAACTTTTCTCCATTTTTTCAAAGCATCTGGTCATCATTTCTCCCACGCTTTCTGGATCATCTCTCTTCTCGAATCCTATAATCCTTTTTGAAGCTTTCCGAGCGTTTTGTAATCTATCAGTGTTCTCAAAGCAGTTAATCATTTTCGGAGCTTGCAAATAATTCTCTTCAGAAGCCGGAGCTCCCTGAACCGTGGACCGGAGTCTACCACGCCACTCAGTTCCGCAACGACTGCACCCCTCACATGAAGAGCGCCACCCTGATGTCGGTCTACTCCGGCGAAGACTGCCTCACGTTCAACGTCGTCCGACCTAAAGGCAGCGAGGGCAAGAAGCTGCCCGTCCTGTTCTGGATCCACGGCGGCGGCTATGAGGTCGGCTCGGCCAGCCTCCACGGCTACAAGTCCTTCGTCGACAACTACGTCAAGCACGACATCATCGTCGTCAGCATTCAGTACCGTCTCGGGTTCCTTGGTTCGTGTTGCTGATAGTTCATTTGAAGCTGTCTCAAGCTGCCTGCGCTCTCTTGATTTTCGAAAGTAGAGCCCTGAGAGTATCTTGAACTTTCTCCTGATCTCTCAAAGCTCTAACACTCAGTAAGCGCTAGAAAAAGGAAAGAATCACGGATTATAGTCATTCATCGCTGAGTCCTTTAAATTTGCATATTTTCCAGGATTCTTCAGCGATGGCACTTCTGAAGTCACCGGAATGCAGGGAATGTTCGACGAAGCCGCGGCTTTGAAGTGAGAAACTCAAAATATCCAAAAAAATATATTTTTCCAATTTTCAGATTCGTCTATGATAATATTGATTCCTTCGGCGGAGATCGCAACGAAATCACCGTTTGGGGATACAGTGCCGGCGCCGGAAGCGTTTCTCAACTTTCCTTGAGTCCTTATAGTCGAGGTCAGGATTAAAAAAAAGAGCCTAAAAGACTTTTAAAAGGCTTCTGAAAACGGAATCTGACCTTGTTTTCCTTCCAGACTACTTTGCCCGGTCGATCATCATGTCGGGCAGCGCCTTCGCCGGCTGGGCCACGGGTCACCAAGTCGCCAACCACTGCTTGGCCTTGGCCAGGGTCGTTGGCTGCCATGGACCTCATCCCAAGGAGTGTCTCAAGACGAAGAGCATCGACGAGCTGATGGACGCCGTTGAAATTATTGGCGGAACCACGGACAACATCGACATCGTCAAGTTCGGCCCGACCTTGGACGGAGACTTCATCCCCTCGCATCCGAATGAGCTCGTCCGAGATGCCCCAGTCAAGCCGACGCTCATTGGCCTTTCCAGAAAGGAGGGAAACTTTTTCAGTGAGTTTTGAGTAGAACAATGGAACCGCTTACTTACAAAATGAAAAAGAGAAGTTTTCAAATGGTAAAAGGGAGGATTGTTGAGATTAACAATCAGATTAATAAAAAGTGCCTTGAGCAGCGCCTGAACGCCTTGAGCAGCGCCTGAACGCCTTGAGCAGCCCCTGAACGCCTTGAGCAGCGCCTGAACGCTTTGAGCAGCGCCTGAACGCCTTGAGCAGCGACTGAATGCCTTAAGCAGCGCCTTAAATTATATAAAGTGATAATCCTAAAATCCGATTGATTTTCTATATCTTCATTAACGACTCATTTTTCAAAACCAATTTCCTCAACAAAACATTCATTAAAAAATGATTGCAGCTGTCCTGAACATGCTCCCGCAAATCCATTCCTTCGGAATGAGCCCCAACGACTTGAAAACAATGAACGAATCCACCATCCTCAACGTCATCCAAAGGGTAAGTCCAAACAGACCAAGAGATTCACTGTACTCTGGTCTCAGAAGCTTCTCTATGACAACCGATTCGGCGAGAAGCAAGATTTGGCGGCGCGAAAAATCGCGGATCATTATTTGTCACGCGGCCGCCCCATCGACATCTATTCCCAAGGGAACGGCTTTTTCATCGACCGCTACACTGAGGTACAAGAAAGGCCATGATAAAATAAAGTCGAAGTTCATTCAGATCATGTCGGACATCACTTTCAACGTGCCGGTTCTTCGCGAGATTGAGAAGAAGCATGAAGTTGGAACCCCGATTTGGGCTTACATGTTCGACTACTACAATGACGCCTTGTTCAACGAACAAGTTCCTGAAGCTGCTAAAGGTAAGGAATTTCATAAAGTAAGGCTTTAAAAAGGGGAATTTTGTGAAGAGCTCAAAAAACTGCCTAGAATAGGGTCACAGGTAAATGAAATAGTATATTTCTCAAAACTGGTCACCTTTTACTTGAGTTCCAAAGATGATCGTTCAAAAACGGAACTTCCAGGCTCACCACACGCCAACGAGTACCACTACCTCTTCGAAATCCCAATGATTGGCCAAATCGACGTCAATGTTGGAGAAGATCGCCAAGTTCGCGACAACTTCATCGAGATGGTCGTCAGCTTCGCCAAGGATGGGTAAATCACCCGTTTTTCAAAGAATATACTATTTAAATTACTTTCAGACAACCAAAGGTGCAGAACAAGCCATGGGACCCAGTCCAGAACCCGAAAAATATCAACTTTATGCGTTTTACCAACAACGTTACCGCTGACGTTGGCTTGTTCTCAGGTTGGTTTCAATTTCAACTTTTCCCAAAGTTGCCCCATATCCTAATAATTGGAAAATTTTTCAGAAGCCGCGACTTTCTGGAATTCAATGGCTCATGAAGGCTTCGACGTCGTCGACCCATTATCGTCCTTTCCAACGTCCTCTTCGGTGATTTCTAGGCATTTCAGTGAAGAATTATAATATGTACCTATTTTTTTCTGTAAAATTTATTGTATATAATTTTATTGCTGATTTACCTGTGTTCATTGGTCTTCATGTACTTTTCTGATCTCGGGTCTGATATAAAATATTCTTTTTTTTCGACTTTGTCAGGTTTGCGAAAGGGAAAGATTCATTTTTGTACCATTGTTTCATATACAAACAGAAAAAGGAGTGTTTCGATGGCTCAAGGACGCTGGTTGTTCAGGAGCGAAGAGGAAGCCTGGGGAGCTGGTGAAGCGTCAGACTTTCCCTGTAAACTTGAAAATAAAGTTTTATTTTTTCATTCAGCCACTACTAAAACCACTGATTAACCTTAAAAGGCTTCGAAAGGATGTTTCAAAAGCTCGAAATTGAGAAAATCGACATTTTCAGAAAATTCTAAACTTCACACTACCTCCCTGTTAGATCCGTTAAGAAGCTCCTTAAGGCACTGTTTGACAAATATTTCAATATTTTCAGCCCCGCTAGACTTCTTGAAAAACTCTGATCATCTAAAACTCGCCTTGTTGGATCCCCAGGCGTAGTAGGCCGGGTAGGCAGCAGCAGCGTAGTATGGCGAGTAGGCAGCGTAGAACGGCGACACGGCTGGAACCACGGCTTCGTAGGCGGCTGGGACGACGACTTGAGCCTGACCGAGGGCCAGGAGAGCGGCGACGACGGCGATGATCATGCTGAAATTGTTGCATCATGTTGAGCTGTTAGAAAACTACAGAAATTCGAGTATTCTCATTTTTTTGTCTTTTTTCTGAGACTCAAAATCCGAATTGTTCTCTAATAGCTAGAGGAACACCAATTTCAACGTGAATTTTGAGATTTCTTGCAAAATTTGCCCTGAAGTTCATTCAAAGTGGCTGTTTTTCGATATAAAACACTGCTTAGAATGAACAAAAAGACCCTTTCAAAGAGCAAAAATCGAAAAATAGGAAATATTCAAGAAACCCATCAAAAAATGAGTAAGAGACTCACACTCGGGAGCTGAACATGTTGATTGGAATTGGGAGCGAACTTGAGTTGTACTTGGCTGTCCGCCACCGTATTTATACACTATACGGACCGAAAAGTTCCGGTTCCCGGCGCAAACTTCACGCGAGCTTCTTTTTTTTTCAGCTTTGTCGGTTGGCAATCGTTTTTTTTTGTGTACAAACATTGTAGAGGTAAAACTTGATATTGTGCTCGAGTCTATCGAGATCAGTGTGGTTTTTGAGCCGTTCTGTTTGAACTTCATTTTTGCAAGTGTTGCAGAAAAAATTACGATTTTTTTTTTGTGAGCTAAAATTGAATCAAACAAGCAACGGATAGCGGTATAGAATTATCGCGGTCATTTTTATGAAATTCTCAAGTTCGATTTTTTTCCTTTCTCCAAAACTTCTAAGCAAGTTTTCCTTATAGCCAACAAACTATTACCTTAAAAATCCTATTCACAAATTCCCGGAGTAGCACCATATCGGAAAGTCTGGCCGAACAGTTGAAAATGAGCCCAGGGAATTTTCGGCCAATTTCCCTACAAAAACCACTTTGTAAATAAAGTATTTTGTATTTTTTTTCGACTACCTTACTACAGTATTCGGTTTCGGGTTGGTCGCAAATTTGGAACGTTTCAAAGTCCGATTCGTACAAAACCTAGAAATCTAGCTACCTTAAAGATTTGATTTTAAACAAAAACCTCATTAAAAGTGTGATGAGGCATTGGAATCGTTTGCGATATTCTAAAAGGCTGGTCCGCGATCATATCACCTCTTCGGATGATTCGAAAAATGTTCTTAACCTGAATTTTTCAACTCAACCCTTTTTTCAAAAAACAAGACGGACCAATTTTTGATGAGCGATGACGTAATCTTCATCTCCGAATCTTGGAGAAGACCAAGGATACACAGCCAAATTTTTGATAGCGTAAAATTTGGCGATATGAAAACTGAATAAGCTGGCTAATGCTCCGCCCATCGAATGACCGGTCAACTGAAAAAATGTTTTTTTTTTTCGCGCCGTAAAGTATCCGCGACGCTCTACGTCAAAGTTTCTATTAGTTGATAGTTTCCGTTTCTCTATTTTCAAGGTTGTTTCTCGAAAAAAAGACTGAAAACAAGAAAAAAATAGACCCGAATATTTGCCTTTTTTGCCTTAAAATGCATAATATTTCCCCAAACTCTTACCACGACGCTGTAATGAGGATATTTTTGGAAAGTCGCATTGAACATATTGTCTATACCGTAGTCCAGAAGATCACGGTAGGCCCTACCGTAATAAGACACAACTTTTCCGCCCAAATGAAAATCGTCCATCATACCAAGACCGGCGTTCACAAACTGCATCATGAACTGGAAACGATTCATTTGATTCAAAACAAAAACTTAAGGGCGATTCTTTTTTTCAACGTCTAAGGACTACTTGAGGCGATGCTAAAGATACTGCCTGAGGCTTTTTTTTTAAATTTCTTTTGGGCCAAGAAGTAATTTGAAAGAATTCTCAGTATTTTTCTCTTTCCTCCATTTTTTGACTGTTCTAATTTTAGAAACAAAATTCCCAACCTGAGCAAAATAGTTCGAAGACCGGAAAGCTATAAAAATTTTACGAAGACTGTGATTGACCAAAATCAACACGGCAGTTGCTTTCTAAACTTTCGGCAGTAAACAAAAATCAATTTCACTTTTTAAAAAAACCAACCCCATCGAATTTCAACTTGACTTCGAATTTGTACAAGACCGAAATGTTGTAATTCAGTTTTGATAGGCAAGAATCCACCTAAAAGCTCCAACTTTTAAAAGAAAAAAAGGTTTTTTTTAAACCAACCCCTTCCGGAGGCGCTTTGGGGCTCACTCGATTCACAGCTTGAATATAGTAAATTATTTCGGATCTGAGAAAAATTAATCTTTCTTTCTTTTCTTTTTTTAAAACTAACCTTTGCTCCGTATCATTATATTTATCAATAAATTTACTGACAGCCGGACAATTTACATAATGAAGGACGGTTTTCGAAGGATGACAAAGATATTTTGAAGGCACACAAGATTTCGTTTCAAGACACCATCTGAAAATTTTAAAAATTTTTGTGAAAAAAAGGAAAAATTAACCTGCAAGTGAATAAGGCATCCTTCACAGCAGCACAACTTTTACAATCTTCAAATTTTTCGCATTGACATTTGATAAGAAATATACAGAAAACGTGGAAAAACAAAATAACTAATAGATTCTGCATGTTGGCAAAAGTTTAGGCAATAAGAAATTGAAGGAAATGAAAGCTTGCAGGTGGAAATCACGTAAATTATAGGGGATTTCGGCCTTTTTTTTGACATTTGAGATTAAATCAATGGCGAGGTATTTGTAGTTTAACAAAAAATTTTGCAAACTTTGAAAATTTCTCTAAAGTTTCTTTTGAAATTGTGAAAATCGAGTTTCTGATTCTGATAAATAAATACTACCTTCACTCTAAAAAAATAACAGTGAAGTTATATTGAAAAGGTGAGAAAAAAATCATACAGAAATAAATAATTTGAAATCGCAAGAAAAAAAGAAGAAGAAATCACTGGAATCGAGAGATCAACGATGGCCTGAAGAGGCGCCAGACAACTAGAGTTATGGCGCAGGCCGACGTTGATCTCTCGTTTTATCTTGGCCTGCAAGATTTTTTTTTTCCTTGACACATAGAAAAAATAATGTTCACACCGCCTGACAACAGTAAATATATCGATGAGAAAAAAATCAAAAATTTCAAAAAAAAATTTATTAAAATTCACACCGACAAAGAGGTTGACACAATCTTCAAAGCCTTTTTTTTCTATTTGAGAGCCTAAATTTCGTCTCTAAAGTGTTTTCACAACTATTTTCTGGTTGGATTCGAAGAAGCGTCCCCCTCGGATCGGGGCCGGAAAAGTCAATTTTTCCAATCGATTGCCAAATTTCAGACGCTTCGAAATTGTATAATCGCCTCTCGGGACATGGAGACCTGAAGAAAACTTTTCTTTTCGCAAAAATAATCGGAAAAAGATAGAAGTTTGGGAACCGACTTGTTACGAAAATCCGAAAATTCCGTGATTTCTCATAAATTCTAATAAATTGTACCCTCGAACTGCTTTTTTTAAAAAAATTCAAACAAACAGTGATTTTTTTGAAAAAAACTGCAAAAAAAGATATAATTTATTCCCGCTTCAATCTAATTCTCCTTATTTTGAATAACAGAAATCACTTCAAAGATAAATTTCGCCATGCAAAAAGTTTCGTCTTTCCGAGCCGATTCCAGAAATGGCATCCCCAAAAGTTCGGGATACTTTGGCCGCTCGTTGTAGTCCTTTTCCAAACTGAAAAAAATTTCCACTTTTTTTTTCATTTTGACTAAAACTGACTTAATTTCACTACGTAAACTCACCATCTTTTCACAAAATACTGGCAATCTAAACTGAATCCGTCTCTGGGCATTTTTTTGGTGGCGGTTCTACAACAACCTGAAATTTGAATTTCTGATCAAATCTAAACTGAAAATTTCAATTTTCGGTTAATATTTCATTTCAATCTCTTGAAAATTCTCAGACTTGTCAATCTCAAAAAAGGGCAGATATTTCAACTTTCACTCAAAAAAATAAACTTTTTGAAATTGTTCCGCGTAAAAAAACACTGTAAAGAAAAACATCACCTTGTTAAAAAAATTCGCACTCAGAAAAAAATTCAACTTGCCTTCTTTTTTTCGTTTTTAAGAGGCCGAATTTTTCAAAACCGTTTTAATCATTATTTTTCCCAATATAACACATCAAAAAAACCTGTTTCAACTGTTCAAACGGCGTTTTCCATGCAGAATAGGGATGCGTCCCCGTGGCGACTTCTATCTGAAAACGATAACATTAAAAAATTCCAGTAACTGAAAATTAAAATGTTATGAAAATTGGATGAGTTGAAACAGAGAACTATACCCGATTCATGACTAGCTTGGAACTCGAAGGGGGCGTGGCCTGTCTGCGCTCTCCACCAACAAGGCACTCTCTCTTTTCTATCGTGTCAGGACCCATTTTTGGATGGCTCAAGCCAGCCGTGAATCAGTTATACCAACTTTCAAGGATTTCATTTCAGACTGGACAAACTGGGAAAAGCTGTAGTGGGTCCTAAAGAGAGTTTGAGATTTATTTGGTCCTATAGGAAGTGTATTAGGACTAGGAAAATTAGGAGGAAGTTATTGATTTAATAAAAAATTGTAAAATTTGTGTCTTTTCATTACGCGCATCATTTCTTCACCAGGTGTTGAAAACTCTTTTTTCCCGAGTGACTATTTTTTTTTTGCAAATTCCCTATAGTGGGTCCTAAAGGAACATTTAGGAGGTCCTTTAGTATACCTCCGTAGGGAGTTTTTTTCTCCCTATAGTAGTCACTGCAGCTTTTTCCCAAAGGTCAATCAACTTGAGAAAACGTCGAAAAAAATTCTTATCGATGAAAAAAAGATTTTTTTCTTATTTTTTTAATTTTTAATCATTTCCCATCCCCCTCCGAATTTTTTTCTGTTTTCAAACTAAAAATGTCCTCAATGCACATGAATTTTTAAAATAAGAAATCTAATATTTAATTTCCTTTTTTTAACACTGACAATAGTGATTCCAAGGCTCCAGACGTCGGCCCGAACGTCGTAGGCCGATTTTGTTTCCCCGTCGATCCTTTCCGGCGGCATGTAAGGCTTACATCCGACTTGAACCGTCTGGAAAAAGTGCATTTTTTATGAACACTGAGCAAAACGGACCCCGAACTTTCGATTTTTCAAAAAACTGTTACTAGTTTTTCCGACAGTCTAATTTTTAAGGCTTCTTATCGAAACAGTAAAACGAGGCTATAAAAAAATAAAGTGATGAATCTTCTAATTGCATGTGAAATGGCTCGACCCGTTGCGGTTCCAATTATTTTTGCGCCCGCAAGTCGTTTTACGGGCGGGTGCAGTCAAGCCATTCCCCTTGCGACCAAGTCAAAGCATCATTCACCTTTGCGAAGCTGTTGGTGAGATGACCGGAAATGCCAAAGTCGCAAATTTTGGCTTGCCCTTGAAGGTTCAACAGAATATTGGAAGGTTTGACGTCGCGATGGATCAGATTCATCTTCTCCTTCATGAAATTCAGACCCTCCACCACGTCCAACGTCATTTTGGCGATGAACATTTCGGGAATTCTCCGGCCGACTTGATAGGATTTCCTGTAGAACTTGTCCAACGAGGTGTCCATCACTTCCATGCAAATCCAGACGTCTCCTTCGCGAAACATCGCGCCGAAAAATCGGACCATCTTAAAATGATATAAAAGACTTTTTGGATAATATAGAGGAGAAAAATCATTCAAATGAATAAACTGAGCTTTTTCAACATAAATTAGGCTAAAAATTAATTTTCCCATGAGTAAAAAAGGACAAAATGGCCTCGATATGAATACCGAAGCTATTAAAAAAAAAAAGAAAACAATTTCTAGAGAACTCGGTTTTAAAAATGAGAACAGTCTATCTTGAACAAGAAAAAACCAAATAAATATAGCAAATTTTTTTAAGAATTTCAGCGCTTTCTCGCAATTTTTCATGAATTTTTTTAGGTGCATTCTTGACTCAAAAAAAAATTAAGACTTAACGGGAGGTAAAAATTTAGAAGAAAAGCATAAAAGTCATAGGAATTCAGAACTTCATTTCTTGAAGACCTTAAAAAAACCAAAAAGAGAAATATCAAAACCTGAGGACAACAATCGCTCCGTTTACATGCGTCAAGTTCCGTTAACATTTGCTTCTGTGATTGGTCGTTTATTGAAGATTTTATTCGCTGAAAATCGAAAAATTGAAAATCTTTTCGAAATCATGAAAATTATAGCATTACGAAATTCCAAAAGGTATGAAAAAAAGAAAAAAATTAATGAAAACTTCAGATAGCATTTTTTTCGAAGTCCATTGACATTTTCAATCTCTTGTTGTCGTTTTTTTGAAGGCACGAATAATGATGTAGAATAACTTCTAAAGTGTCATTTAAAAAAATAATAAATGCACTGAAAAGATTTTTTATACGCAATACTCTGGAAAAATTGATGTTGACGGAATTATTTTAATGATAAAAAAACCTTGACAGCCATCACAGTTCCGCTTTGCTTGTGCTGCATCTTCTCAACAATTCCATATCCCCCAGATCCCAATTGCTCAATTACCATCAAATCCGTGGCACGAACTTCAATTTCTTCCGAATCGTCGGCCAACCTTTAAAAAAATATTCTTTCATTTTTCTTTCACATCTATAAATTAACTTTATTTTGCACCGATCATCAAGATTCAATGGCGGGGTAGCTAATTGGTCCGGCATTTGTAATTTTACTTCACTCGGTAGTTTCCGAGCTCGTCCTGAATTCAAAAAAACAAAAATCCAAAGCGAAAAGCTGAATAAATCACTTACGCGACATTCTGACCGCTTCGGGTAATGTCGACTAGCTATAAAACTGAAATATTATGTATTAGATAAACTGGGAGAAGAGAAACTGCGAAACAGGAGACAGAATGACGCAAAAACTTTTTTCATCGTAAATTATTTTCGTTGAGAAAAAAAAACGATGAATCATCATGAAAACAATTTCGAATCCATTAAGATAACAGAAAAATTGATCTTTTGGAAACTGCTGAGCACGCATTCATCAATAACAACAGCAAAAAGAAAAAAAAACGAAGAAAAAATGAAGCGAAAATAAATCAAAAAAGAGCAGAACGACGAACTTTTACACCGTGACGCGCAGAATATAGAAAATACTTTTTTGCTCGATTTTACAATTTATTTCACAAAGTTTTCTTTGAATTGATCAAACTGTTTACATCTATGAAACGAGAAGTCCCAAAAATCACGTGAACCATTTTCCCACCGTTCTTTCTCTTCCATAAAAGCCATTTGTCAATTTCATTTTTTGTGTCCCTTCTTTTTTTTTTTGTTTGAAACGCGTTCCTATAAAGAATTTTTGTTCTTTTTGCCAGTTTATTCGCAAAATCCAAGTTTATAATTTGCATAGTTCTGATCGAATAGGTACATGTGCGACACCGGTTTCTTATACCATTGGCCCTGAAATTTTGTATTTGAAAACATAATTTGGGCCTAAAAATCGAACCTTTAAACAATACTCTGTTTCAGGTTGATTACAGACCACATAATTTTCCGATAACATATGACTTTGGTAGAAGATCTAAAGAGAATATAATTTTCAACTTCAAAGCAGGGTAAAAAAAAACCTCAAAACCGTTATGATGGGGCGTCGGAATGGTTTGAGAAATACGAAATGGCAAGTCAGCTACAAAATCACCATCACGCACGATTCGGAAAGCTATTGGGACCTAAAAATGGGAGAAGATCAGTTTTTGAAAACTTTTCGAGCTTAAAACTGATTGAAACTCTTCTAAATTTTTGATCCGAACTCACATATTGATGATAGAGTTGTGTAAAAGTCTCATCACCACTTCTAGGTGATGACCAAGAATAAACTGTGACGTCGTTTCGACCCAATTTCATAGCGATATGAAGAGCGAAAATGTTGGCCAGGGTTCCTCCTAATGAGTGACCGGTCACCTGAAATCGGTAAGAACTTCGGGTAGGGTGAATCTATCCGTTTAATCTTCTCAAAACAAATTTTTTAATCTAATGCCGTGTTCAAAGTAATTTCCGCGAAATGCAAAATGATCTCTGACTCTCCAAAATTTAGTGATCTTTTCCTTTCTCTAACGGGTATTTTGCATTTCGCGGATTCAAATTGAACACGGCATAAAAGTCGTCGAAAAATTATATGCACGCCATATGCGCCATAGAGTTTACATTGGCGTATACTGAGTAACAGTGCGTAAATAATTTTTAAATTCAATTTTCCTTTATTTTTTCATTTAAATTTTTGAATTTTTTTGTTTATTATAAGTATACATATTAAATCATGCCATTTTTATAAATTGTTCAGAAACGCTTACTGGACTGTTTGAAGGCGCAGAAACTCCATTTAACAATTTGAAGCCTTTTTTTCAATATCATGAATAGTCCTGTGCATCTTTAAACACTCCAGCGAGAATTTTTCGCAAATATACAGTATAAACTTACAAATATGCTGTAGCCTAGATATTTCCTCATGTCTTCCTTCAAATAATCATCAAATCCATAATTCAAAATGTCTTGATAGGCCCTTGCATAATAGGAATTCATTTTTCCGCCAAAAGGCGACTCGTCCATCATTCCGAGAGCAAAAGTCAGATATTGGGTCATGAACTGAAATTATAGGCTTGATTATTTTCTGTGTGAGAAAAAAAAAACCTGAACTATGTCATTAGTGGAGCGAAAAGCCACTACAATGTGACGTCTGTCGTGGTTCACAGCGATCAAAATTCCAATATCTCTCTAAAAATATTTCAAAAATAAAAATTAGGTGTATGAAGCTAACATTTTCGAATCGTGTTGGAATCTCCAATTCGCGTAAAATCTCAATATTGGCTTTCAACTTGTTCAGACAGCTCAATGGCTGAAATTTCAAATTCATCAAAAACATAAACGAATTTTGAACTGACAGCTCCGACTGGCGACCAATGGCTAACACGATTCGCAGCTTGAATATAATATGAAACTTCCAATCTTTAATTTTATTTCAATAGGATTTCATCAAATTGATGGTTTTTACCTGTTCAAAGTATCATTATAATTAGTTGGCGGAGCCGAAGGACAATTTAAATAATGTTGGACCGTTTTTTTCGGGTGACACATGTATTTTGAAGGTACGCAGGAGCTTGAGGTGAAGCACCATCTTAATATTTTTAAATGATTTTTCAGGACACGAAAAACCGAACTGGAATTTTTTTGAAGAAAAACCTTAGTTCCAGTTTTCTTGTACCTCTGAAATCTTATGAAGTGGACTCTTTAGCGAGTTGAAATTACACTTTAAATGATCCCTGAGGGGCTTCGGTTTTTTTTCAGTGGAATTATTTTCGTTTCTCCATGCGAGTAGAAGTAAAACTTGTTATCGGCAGTTTTATTAGAGCTTCAAAAGTCTGAGGTGCCCTTTAAGTGACCTCATTTTGACTTTTATTATCTCCTGTCTGGTGGCAAAGAACGATATTTCTTTTTTCTTTTCTGAAATTAGAAGGAAAGTTCACCTGCACTGAAACCCTGCATGTTGATTCGAAGCACAAGATTCACAGCTGGTGTAAATCGAGCAGAAATCTTGACAAAAGCCATTCAATATGACACCATCGAATAGGAATAGAATAGTGAAAATGAGCATTGAACAGCTACAAAGTGAGCTCACAAGCCTATTGACGTGCTTATCAGGCCAAAAAGACGAAAAAATAGGAGAATATTGCGATGAATAAGAGTCAGGGGAGCGGAAAATTAGGCGCAGGTGTTATGGGCAGCAAATTTCGCTTGACGAAAAAGAACTTGAGTTAGGGAGGTAAAAAGAAAGACGTGAAAATAGTTATTAAAAAAGGAAAGTTCATTTTTCTTTCCATTTTCATATCACTAAACAACAGCATTTTTCAAATTGAGTCTAAAATTTTGAGATCTGATTTTTTTTTACTTCTTTTAAAAAAATGTCACAAAAAGTTTTCAAATGACAAAAACTGAAACGGCTATGGAAAAAAGAAAACGGTGGTGACTTGAAGAGAGGCCAGAGAAGCCCGAAATATCTCTTTCTCTGCCGTCTCTTCAGGCTGTCGTTGATCTCTCATAATTTGTAATTTTACCATTTACCTTTCTTTTTTGCAAACTCCTATAGACCAACCAACTTTTATTATATGTACATGAAAAAAAATTATTATCATTGTTATCCAATCATAGTTGGGTTGAGTCGGTTCTGGACCAATCGGCTCATGATCTTGTCCTTCGGGATCACGAACAAGTTGACGTTCGGCACGACATGACCATAGTGCATGTGACGATCCGCCATGTAGTTGAGGTACTTGAAAAAGTTCAGCTAATTATTCAAGATGCAGAAAATTACCTTGAAGGTGTAAGGAGCTCGTTCGTTAGGGTCGGAAAGAGAAAGTGGGAATTCCATGGCGCTGTTGAGGATACCGTTGCCACCTCCTGTAAGTTTATCAAATTTTTGAGGTTTCTAGCCTTTTTTGGAAGATTCTGAGAGTTCATAGGAGTTTTTTCATGGCTCCAGCTTTTCATAGAGATTATGCCGTGTTCAAAGTGATTCCGCAAAATCCAAAATAGCGGTCAGAGAAAGAAAAAGATGACTGAATTTTGGAGAGTCAGAGATCATTTTGCATTTCGCGGAAATTACTTTGAACACGGCATAAAGAGCGCAAAAAATGTGAGTGAGAGATCAACCTTCCCGAAGAGACACCAGAGAAAGAGACCTGACCTCTTTCTCTGCTGTCTCTTCGGGCAGTCATTAATCTCTCGCCTCTTGTCATTGTGAATGAAAACGTTTTTCGTTAGAGCGACGAGCGTCAAAAGAGACGCCATCTACCGTTTAAATCATAAAATAATTTTCTACTGACTTATTAGTGTCAGGCCCTTTTTTCTAGCTCTTTGAAAGGTTCCATGAAAATATGGAACCTCAGAAAATTTCCGATTTCCACCCACCTTTCACCATGAATCTTCCATCAAAGTCGAACAATTCATTGATTCCAGGCAGCGGAAGGTTGAAATTGCCGGAAACTTCTCGGATCTTCGCCAAATCGTACTCGGCACCGACAGCCATGGCTGTCAAGAATGGCTGGTACATGCCGTCATTGGCGTTCAGAGGAGCGTCGGCGAAACCGTCAAAGTTCTTTCGGACGTTCAGGCCCATGTTGTTGACTCCCTGGAAGGAAGTTAGAAGGGATGAAAGCTTCGATTTGTGGTACGATTAGTTGGAGCCGTCCTCATAGGTTCTAGAGAACACAGGAAATAGAATGGTGGGTTGGAAAAATCACTTAAGGATTTTGGTGTTTAGAAAATCAAGGTGAGAGATTGTAGATTACTTTGAAGTTAGGATGAGATGTCGGGCATGTTTTTCAAGGCTTTTAGGGGGGGCTGATTTTAGAGATATGAAGTTGAAGAGGTCACTCAAGTGTTTTGTAGTTTAAATGTAGAGATCTGGACTTTTAGTGGTCCCTAAAAGTTCGTCAGTTCAAAACATTCAGAACAAGAAGTAGGAGGGCCTCTTTAGAGTGCAGAAGTCGAGATGATCTCTTTGTTTTCTGACTCGGTCCGTGGTCGGACGCGCCCGGGACGTATAGTGACCACTTTAGTAGCGTCAATACACTTAAGTGATCTCTAGAATTGCTCAGAAACGTCTGGAGCTCGTCCGGTCTTCGTCACCGAGCTCCGACTAAAGTGCTCAGAAAGTTAAAATTTAGCCATGGAGCGCAATACTTCTGAACAGGTTTGAACTCTATCAAGCTATTTCTTATGAAGTCTTCCATCTATCTTGCTTTCAAATTTTTTTCAAAGATCAAAAACATCATATTCTTCCAAACTTCTTCTCACTCACATTTACTGCAAATCCAGCGCCCCAGGCGTCGACAAGATCTTCAGTGTATACTGCTGACACAGCTTGTGTGAAGGGGTTGAACGCGGAACTGAATGATTATTTTCAAAAAAAAAAAAAAATGAAAAGATAAAGACTCTGTGAAGTTCATTAAGCACGATGAATCATTGAGGCTTTTTGAAATTCAGAAAATTTTTTGCACCTCACGCATCAACGGTTTTGATGAGAAGATACGTCACAAATATTTTTCTTGCGCTTCGAAAAGTTGTCCCTGATAAAACATAAGTCATCGACGGAATCAGGAAGATTTTTTATGTGGAACAGTGGTCTCTATAGGGGTTAGTCTGGCTGAGAAGAATTCAAGTAGTCATTTAAAAGAAAAAAAAGACTTTTCAAAATGTTTGTCTCCAGAAGTCACTGTTTCAAGAGGTTACTTTAAAAAAGAAGGAAAAAATGTTTTCCAAGCTTCAAAATCATTTAAGTGACCACTTGGCTATCAAACCTCCCGATTTCGGTTGAAATTTTCTATTAGAGATAAATTAGTTCCTAGTCCCTAAAATGACCACTTGAACTTCTCCCACTCAAGCTGGTTTTAGAGCATCTCATACTTCATTCTGACGGCTAATCCTAATTTTCAACCTTTTCAGGAGTTAATTATTAATTTTTCTGCACAATGATTTTATACCTGGCTTTCAAAAAATCCGAAGAATTTCTTTTTTCAAAACTTACCGTCCAGAAAACACGGCTTGCTGTCCCGGAAGTGATACGTCGGGAACGGTTTGGGGCTTTTCACTGGCCTATAATTCAATTTTAATCATTTTCGATTAGTTTTGGTTAAAAATAGACCGATAACTATGAAATAGACCTTGTCACCAGCGATATAAAGTCCAGGGAAAAACGGTCCGGATCTTTCGTCAGTCATTCCAGTTGGTAGTTGAAGTAGACCCAAGCCTCTAGGTCGGTCTCGAATGAATGGGGCTGAAAAAGATGAGAAAATTTAAAGAAAGATTCGGATTTCAGGCTTCAAAAAATTAAAAAAAATGTGAATGAGAAAATTTATCCGACCTCTTGCGATGACGGCTTCTAGGATTGATAGAAGGACGCATATTGATAAGAGATACATATAGTTGAGAACGACTGATGCTCTGAAAACCCTTGAAACGATTAAAATTACACAAAACCTCAAAAAAAAATGAATGAATAAAAACGAAGGAAATTCGACCAAAACAGTAAATTTTCAGGACCGTTTTTGATATTCAGGCTTGTGCGAGGGCCGGTCCGTCACCCTCCCGGACCCCCGATTATTTCGTAAGCCCGGCCCGGCCCGGCCTTAGCGGGCCTTAAAAAATAAATGGCCCGCCTGGCCCAAAACGCCCAATTTTTTTCTAGTCGGAGATCAAGTTTTTTAACGACAAAATTCAAGTTTTTGCTCATTTTTTCACTTAAAGTTTAACAAAAACCATGATTTCAAAAAGTAAAAAGTAACATTTCGGTGAAAAATTTTTTTAAATAAAATTTTTAAATTTTTTTGAAGCCCGGCCCGGGCCGGGCCGCTCGGCCTGACGCACAAGCCTGTTGATATTGAAATGTATGCCTTTTCTCGATTGTAAATATGCTCTATTGATAATGAGGTTAGTGAAACCGAAAAGGAATATTTTGAATTTTCAAGGGTTTTAGAAATTTTGGAAATGTGAACAGCATGGAAGCACAATTAAAAAAATCTACTAAAGTTCAAAAATGAAACTTCACTGAAACCGAAAAAAGAGCTATCAT
This sequence comes from Caenorhabditis auriculariae, assembly GCA_904845305.1. NCBI lineage: Eukaryota > Metazoa > Nematoda > Chromadorea > Rhabditida > Rhabditidae > Caenorhabditis > Caenorhabditis auriculariae. The sequence goes on from CAJGYM010000027.1 coordinate 744,647, forward strand.
CCAAAAAAAAAAGTCTTCAAGAAGTTTTCTAGCTCGGACATTGATAACGCGAAACGGACGTTTCTGCGCGGTTCTAGGGATCACTTAAGAGTTCTGAGGCTACTAAAGTGGTCACTAGAAATGCCCCGACGGCGTTACCAAGGTCCGAGAGCGAAAAGGTAGACAAACTTCAACAGAAAAAGTTCTCTATCGATAACTTCAACTTAATAAGACGTGAAAACTGAGAATCTTACAAGGCTCAGAAGAAGTCTAGAAAAACTTTTCCGCGATAATAAAGCTTCAAAAAATTTCGAGGCATTCAAACCTCTAGGAACATTTTGAAGCATACTCTATCAAAGTTCGTAACTGAAACTTCAATCAGTTCACAAAAAAGACAAAAGAAAAGTGAATTCAACTTTGACCGAGACGGGACGAGGTGATTTCTGTAACTGGAAACACGTTGACGGCGAGGAGATCTCTGGGAAAACTGGCTTGACCGCAGGTGTATTCCGACCTGTCTTATCAAAGAGTGACCCCCTGACGTTCAGCTTCTTCTCGGCTTCTTCCCTTTTGTTCTTTTCCTTTCCTTTCTGGATCGGGAACCACGTCATGAACCTTGAAAGACCGAAAAATGGCCTAAAAATTTGGAATCAGCAAATAATCAAACTTTAATTGATATGCTTTAAAATAACTTTTTGATTAGAATTGAACCTTAAAGTTTCTCACTAAAAAAAAGATAACTGAAAAAGTTCATGAAGCATTTTTTTTAAAAACTGGCTGAATATTTAACGCCATTTATATTCAAAAAATGGACCCCTCACCAGCGTTTCAATAATTTTGACGCATCTGTTTTTGCATTCATTCCATTTTTAACAGTATTTGATCCTGAAAAATATCCTTCTGTGAATTTCGAAATGAGGTTGCAGTTAGAATGGCTTGCAAAGAAACGCGCCCGACCCAAAACGATTTGCGCGAGGACATTATAAATACACGTTCTGCGTTGAAATCTGTAATTTCCAAGCCGGAAACTTCATTTTATCACCGATTCTCCTCTGATTTTTTTCTGATAGCTCACTACAAATGTCACCAGTGAAGCTAGATACAGGGGAGGAACGTCTCAGTTATGAGCAGACTTGAGGAAAAAAGGCGTACTCAATTACAAGTTTACCCAGCCATCAATTAGGGCAGCCTCAGCTTCCAAACTTTACTTCGCACCAAAAAGTGTTCGATATGACTTTTTCCCTACCTTTTCCGACCAGTTTTCTCATTATTTTCGCTGTCGAACTGATAATGGTATCGGCTAGTATATTCTTGTCGTGCTACATGGGGATCACATTCATCAAAAACTACAAAAAGTTCATGGTCGGTTATAATATTATATCTAGGGACCGCAAGCCATTTCTTCAGAACGATTCAAAAATTATGTTTTTCACATTGTTCGATAGAGGAGACTGTCCATTTTCATAATCCGTTTAGTTTTTGAAAAAAGCTTCACTAAGAAAAAAGTTATGGCCAAAAAACGAGCGCACGCGGCGTACAACTGGAGGCAAAATCTCACGGTTTACCTGCTGCCGCACGCTTTCTTTTTAAAGGTTGTTGCGCGTTTCTGGACCGTTTTTAAATCGGTTTTCTGTTCTGAGAGGTTGTCCGAACTGAGCTTCATGTTTTGGTATGAATCTTTTGTACAATCCTCATAAGAATTTTTTTGATAAAATATCAAAAAAACTACCTAGAAAAAAAGGTCAAAGGGATTTTTTTCAGCTTATTTTTTTCTTTTTTTCTACTCACAAAAAAATTATTATCATTCGATTTGGAAAAAAAGAAAAAAAATGAAAAAAATAATGTTATTTCGAAATAAAAACAGGAAAAAAAGTGCAATTTGACTCCGAAAAACGGCTCCTGCGACATTTAAAAGGGCGCATCGGTGTGTTTGACGCAAACACTGCTACGGACACTTGCACGAAACCCTCCAAAATTTCAAAAAAAATTGCCATTTTTTCGAGGTTTTCAAAGCCGTTATTTTTTTCGCGTCGATCGATTTTTTTCATAATTTTTTTCATTGATAGAGTTTTTGAACGCTTAATAACCTGATCAAAAGTATAGACGCGATCCTATTCTCTCATGCGTCAACGAGGCAGGCGAAAAATGGAGGTTTTGGTAAAATCCAAATATAATTTGATTCGCTGTCCCAATAATTATTTTTCATTTTTGAATTTTTTTATTCTTGGACACACTGTTAGTTTTTTTAAATCAAATAAAAAGTATACCATGTCGCTGAAATTTTTTTCGCATTTCAGCTTCAAAGTTTGGTGTCACTTTACAAGCTTTAATATTTTTTTCGCGTCGGTAGATTTTTTTCATTTTCACTCAAAAAAAATAAAGAAAGTGTTAATGTATAACATACTTAAAAATTTAGAAGCGTTCCTCACTTGGTTTTCTGAAACGCGACGATTTTTGTGAAACTTGTCAGTTTTTTTCGTGTTAAATCTTACTTTTTTTCGCTTATTTTTTTGAAAAAAATACATAGTTTAAAAAAAATATTCAGTCTTGTAGAGCGTTGTCGATTACATAGATTAACAGAAACAGTTCATTTTTTTAAAGTGGGACTTTAGCTAGTATAAACGCCTCAAAACCGTTTTTGCAACAAAAAAATCGTCATTTTGGTGGCGTGAAGGGGCGGGGCTTTGCGCCCCCTAATTATATCATTGACAAAAAGAGTTATTTACCAATTTTGAGTGTCCCGATAGAGCCTTCTAAACCATTTCGAAACTAAAACCCATAAGAATTATTCTGTGGCTGGATTTAAACAAAAAATTTGAAATTGGGAAACCAAAGTTTTAAAATGATGCATACTCTGGGAAATTTTCTAGGGGTCACTATAGGGTTTTGACGTTTTAGTGGTCACTACAGTAGTCAATTTAGTGGCCACTTGAGGGGTTAAAAGTTAGTGGCCACTATAGAGGTCCATGTGCTACGACTAGACCACTAAAAATTTTAGTGGTCACTTTAGGGGTCAATGGATCAACATATCTGGTCCCATCTGTTTTTTTTTTTTAAATTATCAGAGCTACTGGAAGGAATACTGGATGAAAAATTACTGAAATGGCCACTAAATAGCGAATCTCTATAGTGGCCAATAAAACGGAAAATAGTGGCCACTATAGGATGAGTTTAGTGGCCAGTCTCTATATATAGTATAGTGGTCATTAAACCCACCTCTATAGTGACCACTAAAAACATTCCCAGCTCGAAAAAAAATAATTTTTTGAAAATAAATAAAACTAATTTTTTTTTTCTTGACTGTGCCAGGCCAACGAACTACTTTCATAGGGGTGCTGAACGAAATTTTCCTAAAGAAAATATTTTTGCATCTAAATTTTCCAGAACACCCCATATCAATCGATTCAACTAACTTTCGCGGTCGCCGTTATTCGCCGGATAATTGTTCAAATATTCCGTTACATTCGTCTTTTTGGAGAAGCTTCGGCGTTTGACAGAGAATATTCAATGTCGAAATCGAAGGTGATCCTCACAGAGTACCTCTTTCATTTGGTTGTGGTTAATATTATTCTATCGGAGGCTGCGGGAATGGCGAATAAGCTTTTGGCTTTGGATATTTACATCTTGGACAAGTTAGTCGAGATTTATTGAATTTTTTAATTTTTTAAATGATTTTAAGCTTTTTATCAATTTCATAAAGCTTCATGAGATTTTTTAAAGGATTTTTGACACTTCTAGGAGCTTACTGAAGCTTTCTGGAACGTTATTTGGAAACATTAAGGGACTTTCTGACGTTTCTTTGGATTTTCTAAGCTTTTTAAAACTTTTAAGATGTTTATAAAGCTTTCAGAGCCGTTTCAGAACATCTTGCAGATTCGAAAATGCTTTAAAATGGTTCCAAAGGTGTCAAAAGCTTATTAATGAAAAAAAAAAACTCTTCTTCTTTTAATGATTTTCAACTCTTTTTTTTCAGAGCCGCCCGTTACGTAACCTTGTTAATCTCCGTCTTTTTCACAGTTTTGTCAACTGCTGTAGCAAACCACGATTCTCAGTTCATCATTATTTACAGGGATTCGTTTGCTTATACGCAAGGGGTTAACTGGGTAATTCTCAAAAAATTACTCTCTGAAAAAAACTTGAAAAATGGATAAATTCACCAAAAAACCTTATTCCTTGAGCGCGTCATAATTATTGACTCACTCTTACTTTCAATTTTTCATTTGGGGTGAATTGAAAGAAAAATAAAAATAAAAAAATGGAAAAAAAGAAGTCTAGAAATTTTTGTAAAAAAACAAAAACCTGCAACAACAGTTTCATTGGAAACAAATTTACAAAAAAATAAAAAAAGTTTTTTTCAATTGAATTTTTTTGGATCTCCCTTTTTCAGTATTCCATATTTTTCAATGATTTTTCCCCAGGCTCTCCACATTGCTTTATTTTTCGTACCTGTCCTCACAGTTATGACCTCTGTATACGCCCGATTCAATTTCCCGACCCAAAATCTCAAAGTGATCCATTTCAAGCTCTGGGTCGACATGCTCACGTTCGGCGCCTGTTTTGGATTGGTTGGTTTTTTTTTCCAGTTTGTCTGCTAGGAGAAGTTTGAAAAAAGATTGTTAGACAAGCTTCAATTATTTTCTGAGAGATTTGAATAGGTTGAAAAAAAGAAACCCTCAAAAAGCTTAGAGTCTATATTTTTTTAACTTAGAACGTTTTTAAAAAAAGAGCTGAGGCTCAAAAATGCTCTCATAGAGTTTGAAAAAGCCACAGGAAACTTTGAAAAAAACAGATTCAATGAATTTTAAAGACTCTAATATCCTTTAAGAATTTTTCCACTTGCCTCCAAGGATTTCCTTAAAACTGAAAAAAATTACTACTGAAGTTTCAAAAAAATTTTTCTTAAAACCAGAAAAAGTTCTGAAAAAGCTATTAATTTTGAAGGCGTTAAAAGTTAGAAAAAAAACTCTTAAAGAGCTTTTAAACAGCTTGAAATATTTCAGAAAAAGCCCTGGACGTCTCGAAAAATCTGTAAAAATCCAATAAACACTCCTAGAACTCAAAAAGTTCGCAAATCACATCTTCCTTTAGCAATCCTTTTTTTTCCAAAGAAAGAACAAAATGAAATTTGATCATTATCATAAAAAAAAAGATTCAGATGTCCCACGTCTACTGGACCGCGATATTCTTTCTCGACAGCTTAAAATATGGATTCCCGTTATGTCTCTACCTTACGATATTCTCCTGTATCCCGGAAATTGTCATCCCTCTAGTGATTATTGTCAAGAAAACCGATTTGTTCAGAACAATGTTCAATAGAGGCTCAACGGTCTTGTTTATTTGAACTTGCTGAATTTTTTATGAATAAAAAATTTTTTTCGAGATTCTTGTTTTTTCCAAGTTTTTTTCTATAGCTTTTCACTACGAAACTTTTAATTATCTATCTTTTGGGGTAAAAAGAAATTTGAATCACCAAAATTACCTCCTAAGTAGATTTGAGATAACAGAATAGTTAATACACATATTTGCGATGAAATATGGAAAAACTGATAAAAAAATATAAGCCTAAGAAAAAATGAGAATCATTGAATATCCAGATGAGTACTATAGTCTGTTCAGATTTTGATTGTCAAGTCGTCGCTCAAGCCCCGCCCCTAATGGTGCGATAAACCAATCAGAGAGCGAGCCACCCACAGAGCGTTTTCGAATGACGTCATTGCACTTAATAGATAGTTTATTCACTGCCATTATTTAACATAAAAAAAAAATAATTGAAGAATAGATGATCAAGTGAAGGAATAGGCAGAGAAATAACAATACACGGGAAAGAGTCAACCCCAACGGCACTTGACATTAAAAATATGAACAGACTGTAAAAAAAGGTCCAGCTCTCCATTTTGAAGAAACTCGCGAATTTTCTCACTTTTTATGGGTATTGTGGAATATTTCATAACACAGCTTAGTACAGGGATCCTTACAGGAGTACTGCATACAAAAAATTTAATTATTACTAAAAATGACCTTTTCGTGCTTTTCTCTGAACACATTCAAACTTCCCCGATGATTTTTCAATTCAAATCAGGTTTTAAGACAACTGAACCATAGTTTACTTCTCTAAAACGATAAATCTCACAATTTCGAGCAAATATCCCTATAAACAGGCCTCACCACCTCAAAACCATGCAGAGACAAATGATGAGAGGCCGAAAAATACACCAATCCCTTATCATCGGCCATCCGAAAAACACCCGTCCCGTTTTCGTCCCTAAATACCGGCTCCAAATCGATCCTCTCGCACTTGGGACCGCAGTCTTGCAAAAGTTGGGCCGTCCTCATCCGAGCCGCGATATTCCCAGCTACGGAGACCGGATCCGTCAGAAGTTCCTGAAAGGAAACTGATCCTTGCACAGAAAACGATTTTTCATCGGTTTGAAAAATTTCAATTCCGTTTTTTCTTCTAATCTCGAGAAAAGCTAGAAATGGGTGACGTATTCAAAAACTGTCAGCAAGCTTCAAAAAGTTCAAGAAACCCCCAAAAGATTGTGAAAAGCCAAAAGATTCATCGAAAAACCTCTGCAAAAAAACGGGAGTCTTTTAAATTTTGAGGGAGCTTCAGAAATTTTAAAGTCCTGAAAGTTTCAATATGGATCAAAAATCACTCAAATGGTAAAGTTTCTGGAGGAGACTTTTTTAGAGAAAAATAGGTGTTTCCGAATAAGAGAGAATATTTAATAATCAATAAAAGCGTCCTAGAAGGATGAACCGTTTGGATGAAAAAGTTGAGATATGAGAGAACAGTGACGGCCTGAAGAGACGTCAGAGAAAGAGAAAACATCATTTTCTCTAGCGTCTCTTCAAACTATGAAATCAATAAAAACGCAGAGGAAAGAAGAGTGAGCTGAAGTGAGATAAACGACGGCTTTGGAGAGACGTCAGAGAAATGAGACGATCTCTTTTTCTCTGCAGTCTCTTCTGGATACCACCTGTTTACCTGATGAATCGGAATATTCTCTCTCAAGGCCTTGTTGATCATCTTGACGATATAACGATCGCTTCGAGGGATCGAATCGAGAAGGAAAATCTTCTTCTTCACCAGCTCCCGATATTTCAAAAGTTGATCTTTCGCAACTTTGTAGATTTCGTCGTCCGTAACGATGTGGGTCTTGAACGGCTCCATTAAGGAGATTGGCCTAAAAAGGTAAAATATTCAAAAATTGAACTTTTTCTTCAATTTTGTATTTTTATAGTAGCTTTCTGACCTTTTTTAAAACAGGAAAAAAAGCGCAAAATCTCATTGAAAAAAATTATAAAACACCATACCTATAAATGATGAAAAGAATATCCGGCTTAATACTTTTCAAATTGTTGACAAAAGTCGTGAAGCTTTCCTTGCAACGTTCCTGATTGTGGGTTGGATAGGTTGGTTCGCAACCTGGAAAAAAATGATAGAAAATACGAAATACCTTTTCGAAATGACGTCATCTCAATAAAAAGATAATGACGTCATTATTGCAAAAATAAGACCTTTGAAAAAATGATAAATGATTGAAAACCTAGAAAACTTTGAAATGACGTCATTTTTACAAAAACAGAACCAAAACGATTAAAAAAAACAAAAAAAAGATAATGACGTCAGTTTTACAAAAATAAGACTTCTCTTGAAAAAAATGATTGAAAACCCAAATATGCTTGAAATGACGTTACTTCATCTTAAGAGAAAGAAAATGACGTCATTAAAAAAAATATGACCTTTTTAGAAAATACTATAAAGAACCCAAAAATGTTTGAAATGACGTCACTGTGTCTCAATGAAAAAAATATAATGACGTCATTTCTGCGAAATAATGACCAAAAACTTTTAGAAAATATTAAAAAATAGTGACGTCATTTTTTAGAGAAAAGTACCCACGGAAAAAAGAAAAAAGTGACAAAAATCATAGGTTAAGAAACATTGATTATATTGATTTTTTTTTTGATGACGTCACCACAAAAACGCTAATATTTTACGTCATTTTCAAGTCATTAATGGAAGAACTCGCCGTAAGAACTGTAAAGTGACATATTTCTGGCTTTATCCCGGCACTCGTCGTAGATCAGTTTTCCGTTGTTGGCCGCCCAACTGTTGCCCATAATCATGATTGTCTGACTCGCAGTTTTAGAAAGGTTCTGAATAAAAAAATGCCTTTTTCAGTCGAAACTCCGAGTTTTTTTTCTTACCTTGAAACGACACCAATCAAAAGGTCCTCGAGTATCGTACTCACATTCCGGAATCATCATCACATCGTCGTCATTGTTCTCGTACCAATTGTTGAGAGCTATCACTTGATCTGAAAATATTTCATGCTACTTTATCTCCAGAATCAAATGAATAAGTTCAAAACTCTATTGGGTAAAAGAAAAATGAAGAAAATATTCCATCTAGGCAAATCAGGAGGGTGAGAGTGGTCCCTATAGGGGCAACTTCAGGGCCCTTAAAAGTTCCCTCTAGGGACCACTTCACCTCTTCCTATAGAAGGCACTGAAGATTGCAAAACGTGGTTCCAAGGAGGCTTGAGAAAGGGCCCCAAGAGCGTTTGAAAAAGGACCCCTAGAGGGCTTGCAAAAGTGGACCCTCTAGGGGATTTTGTTAGTGGCGAGGAAGACTATTTTGATTCCCATAGCGACTGTTTTTTCCCTAACCTCTCTAGGGGCCACTCTGGCGTTCGTAAGTACAATAAGTCTACTCCTACGATTTCTACAACGATTATTTTGAAAAGATTTGAAATAAAAAGGTTGACGCTATTGAAATTTATAGTCCGTTTTTCGCGACTTGGGCGGGACTTCTCTGCGCCCTCCTTATCTCTCGACGCCACTCTCATGTCTACGTACTATTTCCATGTTGCTCTGACCTCGCCGCTGAGAGAACAGAAAGACGCAGACACCCGAAAACTGTCAACTCGAGGCGGATGAACTCTACCAGCTTCCGAAAGTTTTTCAACAAAATGTCGTCATTAATTTTTGTATTTTTCACAACTCTATCATGAAATTTTTTTTTCAAAATCGAAAAAAAAACCAACCAAGGGTCAAGTTCTTCCTGTCCAAGTGCTTCAACGTGTTGATATAACTTTCTTTTTGCAAGTTCTCGTTAACTTTCATAGTTTGGTAGAGACCAATGTTCGCAATGTATAGAAAGACGATGGTCATGAATAAAATACGAGGTGAGGATTGTAGGGACCATCTGAAAAAAAGTATTTTTGAAAAACTTTCAGAGGTAAAAAATTGATTGAAAAAAAAATTGAAGAAAAATTCTCAATTATTTTTTTTTCAAGTTCTGCACCATTTTAACTACTATTTTCCTAAATTCAGTTATTTCAAAGAGCTTTTTATTTCTAAATTGCGGATCATAGCCTTCAAAAAACGACGAAAAAGTCAATAAAGTATACAATTTTCGAGTTTCGACGCTTTTTTTTCGAGTTTTTCGGATTTTCAGTCATTGAAACTGAGATTTTTCTAGCTTATACAGTGTTACAGTGCTTCTTGATCAATTTCAGACACATAAACTCTCAAAAAAAAGAGAAAAAACAATAAGAACCTCTCAAAAGTGTAAGTGATCACTGTAGCCAGAGCGATGCTCAAAACAATCCCACAGAATAAATCTGAAAAATTAACTAGTTGATTTTTCAAGTGAAAATCTTCTCACTGATGTTATTCAAGCCCAGAATCAGCTTTATATAGGCAAAAATGGGCCAATGGACAAGGTAAAGGCTGTAGGAAATGTCGCCAAAGAACGTGAGGAGTCGAATCGATAGAAATCTCGTATTTTGTGGGTTTTCGGCAATTAGAAGACCAGTCATTAATGTGATATTTAATCTGAAAATCCAAAATTAGCTCGAATTTTAAAAAAAGGTCTGGGTATTCATTTTATAGGGTACTTTCATTTTTTTCGAAAAAAACGGCTTTTTCCAAAATTATTTTTTTAAATCGGCTTATACTCCCGAGTTTCAATGAATTTTCGATCTTTTTTTCCAACTTTTTTTAAAAATTTTTTTCTTGAAAAAAATTTCAATTCAAACCTCAAATAGTGTTGATTAATGTCCAATGGTGAGAAAGAGCCCAAAATAAGGAAGAAAATATTGATCAACGTGTGATAATTCTTACATTTTTTTCTGAAACTTTTCTTTTTAAAAAAATCTACAAAATCCTAAACTTCTCTCTTCATTTTTCTGTTCCATTCTCGTCACTATTCTTCCTGTCCCTGGATATTTCAAAAGCTATCATCCCTGAAAAAAATAGATTCATTTCTTAAAAAAATACTAATTCCAATGATTTACCAACTAAAAACTGCCAAATTCTCGTGAAAACACTGTAAAATGAGTACGATTTCGGCGTTGATAGTTGAATTATTGCTGAGAAAAAGCCTAAAAAAATTATTTTCTATCAAAAAAAATTTCAAAAAGACGCTCACCAATGATGAAAATGACGGTAAACTGCTTGTCCTTGAAAAATGAAGAAATAAGGAAAATTATTGGAATTATTAGGTAAAATTGCATTTCCACGGATAGCGACCAAGTGTGAGTGAAGACGTCGACGGCGAGGGATAGCTGGAAATCTTTTTAATGGAAAAAGTGAAAAAAAGCTACGAAATTTCAGAAAAGTCGCTCTATGGATAAAAAAAATGCCAAACGCCGATTTCCTTCTTTTCAACGGGGAGAACTCGAAAAAAGTTTTTTTTTCCAATTTCGTTGATTTTCTGATTTTTTTGAAAGGCTATTTTTTATGGAGAAAATGCGCTCTGAGGACGAAAATTGAGCAAAACATTTTCAATTTGCTCTACTTTACAAAATTGTAATAACAGTAATTTAAAAAAATTGAAAAAAATATCCTATTTTCATGCGATTAGTTCTCAGGCTCTTTTCGAGCAGGAAAGCGCGCTCCAAGGCGAATATACCGTTAAATTTGTTTCTTCTTCTCTCTATTAAAAATATTTCACAAAAAACATCCATTAAACATTTTTTTTCTAGTTTTTTATCCATAGAGCTCACTTGCATCATTTAGGAAGGCTTTTTTTTCATCAAATCTCTCACCATTTCCGCATATCCCTGCGTATCGGATTTCTCTCGGTTCGACACAAAAAATAGAGCGAATGGCGCCGATTGAACATTGACATCAGTAGCCGACTCAGGAAAAACGGAATAGACCAATAGAAGCATCAGACAAGTAGAAAACAAGTAGGAAGGCACTAATCGACGAATCCTTTTTGAGTAGAATGAATAGAGAACGGATTTCGAAGTAGCGAAATTGACATTTTTCGGCAAAATTCTTGTGAGAAGCATTGCCATGAAGAAGCCGGAAAGGACGAAGAAGCTGGAAAAAATAAATTCATCTTCAGAAATATGAAGATATTAAAATTATAGAGGTTTTTTTTGAAAGAATTTTGATATGCAATGATGTTTTTGGTGAAATTTTTTTTTATATTTCAAGAAAACTAATAATCTGGTGATGAAAAATCAAATTTTTTGTTGGATTTTGTTCATTTGAACTCGCGAAAGATTTTGAATTCTTTAAAAATTTCAAGTATTAGTTTTTTTTTTCCTGGTGTATGGGTACGTCATTCTGCAACGAGGTATGTTTTAACCTGAATTTTTTTTATCATTCTTATCCCGATAAACAGATATTTGCTGTTTCACTTTTTCAAGTTCAAAAAAAAGTATTTTTGTCCATTTAAAGATTATATAAAAGTCAGCGATGTGTAAATTTTCGTCGGCGGTACATGCACAAGAAACATCATATTTGACGACTTTTTTTTTTGAGCGCGACGCCGTGAATAACATCTCCTAAATTTTCTGAATTAATCAATTATCACTTACAGATCAACGCCGACGTATCCATTCGGAAACTTCTTCGGGAAAAAATGGAATAAAACGACGGAAATGATGGCCAAGCCACGCAGTCCTTGAAGGTCCAGTCTCTTTTTCGCGATTTTCTGAAAAGGTTTTGTGTTAATTCTAGTTGATTATTCGATTTTCTTGTATTTTATCCTATTCAAATCATAGTGCGTTGAATTTTGATTTTTTTTTTCAAGTTCAATAAGGCTGAGCTGGACTTTACTCTATTCGCTACCTTGAGATATTAATGAACATTTTCCCTTTATCTCGACTTCAAACAATTAATTAACTAACGTAGAAAAGCGCGAGTCACAATGCTGTATACAAGTTCAAAAACCACGACAACAATGGAAGTTTCTCGACTTTTTTTTTCTTCAAATTGATAATTTGTAAACAATTCAACTTTTTAATGCGTTTTTTTAGAAGATGTTACCTGTAGTTTTAAATTTTTGAATGTTGTTTTTTTACAGGGTAAGTTGGAGAAGTGGAAGTTTAGCTACATATTTTGGGAAAAAATTATCAAAAAGGTTCTTTTTAAGGTTTTTGAAAATTCACGAAATCCAAATTTTTCTTCAGTAACAGCTTTTGCAAGGAAAAAAATGTCCTAAAGATGACTTTATGATATTTTTTTCGATTCCTAGTATTCAAATAACACTTTACCAACACTTTTTCAATAATTACCACAAAAAACTAATTTTGTAAGCACAAAAAACGTGGAAAAATTGGAAAATCGAACCAAACCTGCATCGAAAGCATTGCCGTAAAAAGAGCTTTTTCCATATTTCTCTCTTCAAAAAAAGTTCTTTTTAATCATTTTCCGTCATTCATATGGCCCTCTATTGAGAATTTTTGGGATAAAATCGATAGAATTTCGACAAAATGGAATTAAAATGCAAAGTTTCTAGGAATTGGGTTAGAAAATGCGTGGTTAGCGAGAAAATCCCATTTACTTTAATGGTAATACTCGGGAGTAAAGATTGGTTTTTTATTGCGTTGAAATTGACTTACACAGCTATTTTTCCCTCAGATTTTATTTTTCAAAGTTTCTTCTCATCCGATCCAAAAACCGACAGATTTGTGGTTTTGAAACCTTCTCTAGTTTCTGATAAGGACTAGAAAAGGTTGGGAAACGTGATGGAAAGCGTGATTACGTGAGTAGATTACCCTAATTGGTGGCGGCGGACAAAAAAAGCAATTTGAAAGGTGAAACATCCGCTTATTTACCAAGTTCCGCCGTCTCATTCCGTGTGTCTCCGAATGATTTTGTCAACTTTACTGATTATTTTCGTCAATTTCCGAGGTTATTGTGCAATCGATATCACTTGTAAGTTTTGACAATTCATTTTTTGCGGGCTGTGGGTTGTTAGAAAAAAGGTTGAGGCGAAAAAAGGCAATTTTATAAGCTTTTCATCGCGGATAAAACTGAATATAGTCAGCATTTTCAAATAAAAATTTGAAAAATGTAAAAATAAGAAATATTTACTCGGATTTTTATTTTCCTCCCGTTGCTTTTATGTCATAAGAGCTTCCTGAATGTGTAAATATTGTCTAGGAAATGTTGCAGACGCGTTAATTAAAGACTTTTGAAAATAAGAACTTAAAATCATTTTCTTCGTATATTTAATGAATTGATTCGCGACAATTGTCCTTTCACCTCACTTTCTCACCGTTCCTCTTTTAATTTCAAATCTGACCGTCTAATTCGTCGCTTACTTCAAAAAAAAGCCTCTCTAATCAATAACGGTCTTCATTCCACTCACCTCCGGCAAAAGTTCAATCTCACTGTAAAACTTATTCGTAAAAGAACTGCTTTTTTATTAAGGAAATTCCATACCAAAGTTGCTCTATCCTACAACTCCTCTAAACTTTCCAAATTTATTTCAAGACAGCTTAAGATCGATTCTGGGATCCCCAATCTGCTTTTCAATGATAATTATATAATTGATGATGAATCCAAGGCCGATGTCTTCTCATCTGTGTTCTATTCCAATTTCTCTAACACTAACCCTCAACCTTTCCCAGCTCTTCCCTCACCTGAACCTATTAACTGTAGTATATTTTTTTCTCCCCCTGATGTTGTTTATAAATTTCTTGCCTCTCTACCTCCGAAATGTGGATTTTTCCACTGATAATATTAACTTTCTTGTTCTTAAAAAGATGTGCTAGATCTTTAAGCCTTCCCCTGTCTCTCCTATTTAATGAATCCTATTTAACTGGTGTTATCCCCTCTTCTCTAAAACACACTACGGTCATACCTGTACATAAAAAAGGCAGTTTGTCTGACCCTTCCAATTTCCGTCCGATCTCTCTCACTCATCCTATATCACGTGTATTGGAACGTATTATCGCCCATATGGTTAGAACTCGATTCGCTCATAAATTCTCTCGATTTCAATATGGATTTTTGAACCGTAGATCTTGCAAACTCTCTCTCATCTCTTCTATATCCGACATAAAAAAGTCCTTGGCCTCCAATCTAAATGTCGATGTTATTTACTTTGATTTCAGCAAAGCTTTTGATAGAGTAGATCACAATTTGCTACGTCTTAAAATGCTAAACTTTGGTTTTGATAATACTCTGAGCCGTTGGTTCTCTAATTTTTTATCTCACAGAAGTTCAATTGTTAAGGTCAACAAGTCTTTTGCCAACAATTGCTTTCCCAACCCTTCCGGTGTCCTCCAAGGCACTGTCAGCGGCCCTCTCCTCTTCCTCATTTTCATCAACGATATCGAAAATTACATTGATTCCTCTACCTCTATCTCAATTTTTGCGGATGATATTAAAATCTATAGCTCCTGTCCCAGATCTCTCCAATCAAGCATTAACGGTATCCTTGAATGGTCTCATATTTGGTCTCTCCCACTCGCCTCTAACAAAACGTTCTCTGTTCACTTTGGCCCAAATAATCCTCGCACCCTTTACTATGTTGACCTCCTTGAAGTTCCTCAAAGCTCCATAGTACGTCACCTTGGTTTATTTATCGATGACAAGCTTTCCTTTAAACAACACATCAGCCGTATTGCTGCTTTTGCCACCTTACGTTCTAATCAAATACTGAATACCTTCAAGTTCTCTTCACCTTTTAACTACTTCCGTATGTTTCAAACCTACGTTAATCCAGTCCTTGAATATTGCTCCGAGCTTTTCTCACCCGCCATTTCCTCTGAGGAATCTCACAAACTGGAATCTTCACTGCGTCTCTTTAGTCGGAAAGTTTTCATTCGTTGTAATGTTAGTTTCACTTCTTACTCAGATCGCCTTAGTCAATTTAACATCAAACCGTTATTCATTCGTCGTGAAATTTGTGACATTATCACCTTGCATAAAATCATCTGTGGCTCTGATCATTTTCTCGATCGCAATAAGTATTTCACTCAATCCCTGTTACAGAGAAATCCACTTCGACTACGGACTACTGGTCAGTTTTCTAATGACTTTTTTTCTAGAACTATTCCTCTTTGGAATAAACTAACTTCTTATTTAGATTTTAACGTTACCCCAGAAACTCTGCGTAAAAAGTTGAATGCTCTTCCGTTTGAAGCCTTTCATGAAAAATATCCCCTCTCGTCTCCTTTGAATTTGCCATATTTCCGGGTACCCGTCAACTCGTTAGGGGTTGACTCTTTCCCGTGTATTGTTATTTCTCTGCCTATTCCTTCACTTGATCATCTATTCTTCAATTATTTTTTTTTATGTTAAATAATGGCAGTGAATAAACTATCTATATATAAAAAAAAATTTTATTTTTCATTGGAAAACCTTAAAAAGTAGAATATTTCGTTTCCGTTCAAATAATAATTATTAAGATTGCCCCCCGGAGGCCATATTTTTGAACGATGGCGAGAAGTACACCATTGTGCCGACCAATTGTACTTATCAGGTAAAAAAAAACTATTTTCAAAAATTATTCATTCTCTGCTAGCTTCATACCAAAATTAAAAAAAAAGATAATTGAGAGAAGGTTTTTATAAGTTGTACGAAAAGAACTTTTTTTTTTGTAACGCTTTCTAGGTAAGATAGAGTATCATTAAACTGAAGAGACGCCAGAGAAAAAGAGCAATCTGACTTCTCTGCCCTCTCTTCAGGTCGATATACTGTTTCAGCTTCCAGTTAAAAACAGTTTTCTTCACTTTTATCGTTCGAAATACTTCCTCTAATGGATGAAATTAAAAAATTGAGTTTTTGATACTTTTTTCCAGTTCATCGCCAGCAACTTCCTGTACTCCACCGTTTCCGCCTTCCCAACTTATACCGATTGTCAATCTTGCTTTTTCTTGACTTATAATGGTTACAATGGCAGGAAGGACTACAAGTGAATCCAAATATGAATTTCATAAATAAAACAAACTTCAGCTTCCAATCAACCGGACTGAATCCAGTACCTCCAGTGGCGTTCAATTTGACGCTACTAGTCTTAAAAACGGACTTTAATATCACAATTTCGACCAACACTGGTAAGAGATTTGAAAGTTTGCTCTCAAAATATCTCAGGTCTATCCTCCTACGTTTCCAACAGGACCATGTTGGTATTTTCTCAATATTCCACCATAATCCGGGCTTCCGACATCCCAACGTTCTCTTTATTAACCATCCAAGGAGGGGAGGAGAATATGATTCTTCGCTCCTTGAGTGATCCCTCAAGTGGTTCTAATACGGACGATACTTGGGGCGTTTATATTTTTGCCGGGGATCAATATCTTTGCACGTGAGTATATGATTTAAAACGGTTTTGATGGATGTGTCCCCGACTCAAAACGACTTGCGCGCGGAGTGTATGAGAAAAGGTTAAAGCTTGACAGCGACGCATCGAGCCATTCTGAATGCGGCCATATCGTGGTTTTGACCAATTTTCCCAATAAAAATAACCCTTCCCAAGAATTTTGCCTCTTTTTCTCAAAACTTCTTTTAAATCTCTTAATTTTTCAGAGCCGCCGACATTTCCCGTGCCCCCAATCGTATAATCATGTCACCTACCAAACAAATGTCATTTCTAACGATGAAAAACGTGCTGGAATTGAATATTAGAACTGTTATACTCGTACAAACTTCTGCATTCGGTAATTAATTTAGAATTCTCAAAAATTAATCAGAACGTTCAGGTTGGCCAGTGGCTCTGAACAATGTCATTCTGGCGTCGGAGCCAACTTATAACTCTCAAATAATTTTCCCAGTTTTGAAGACCGTCTCAGTGACTTATTTGGTTGGCTACAATTTGGATTCGTCAGAAGCTGTGATTTCTGACGCGGTTTTTGGGGTGAGGGGGATTTAAACCGGACTTGAAGCTTCTGAAAATTGAAAAAACACGCTTTTTGAGCATTTTTCAGATCTTTTGTTAGCGAGTCTTAGTTTACAAATTCCAGCTATTGGTGAAAAATTTCAAAAAGGGACTGACTGCCTTGAAACTTTACTAGGCAAGTAATGGCAATTGAATAAAACTTTAAATTTTATGAAGTATCAAAAAGAAGGAGAAAAACCAGGCAAAAATAAGATTTAAAAAAAAAGTAAAAATATCTATTTCAGAACATTTCCACCAATTCTACAGTCGATATTTACGCTGGATGTCTGACTTCTCCGATTTCTGGCAACCTTATCGCGTCGATTGAGTTCGAAATTCAAAAATTCTTCGAAATGAATTAAATCAATTTTCAGTCCGACGAACCCAAAAAAGGGCATGCCGATCCCTTTTAGAGGTCCATGTAAGACGATTATTGTTCCTGGTGGGACCAACGTCACGTTGATTAATACTCCCACACAGTTTTTGTCAAGTAAGTCTTGAAATTCTCATTTTTTGGGCAACACCTGGGACAAGGTATACCCCCCCAAACATAAAAAAATGATGTTTTTTTAGAGAAGTTAAGATTTCATTTTTTCAGGAAACATTTCCATTGAAGACGGAGGCCAAGGCATTCTGATGTCCAGAACTTTTCCTTATCAAGATACTTTTCTACCGGCTAATAACCAAACGTTTTTCATATCAACACCTGGCTTGACCGAGGATGGAAACGGTAACTTTTTTCGGTTCCCAGAAGTCCAGAAAGTTTTGAAGTCACCTATTGTTTCTTAATTAGTTCTACAAAACTCACGTCTAGGAGAGTCTAATCGGATAATTGGTTCGTTGGAGCGTACTTGGAGGTTTGAAAAAAGCCTTTCGATAGATGATGAAATTGATCTTGAAGCTTCTCCTTCTAAGAATTAAGCTGGAATTGATGGAATAATAATAAATTAGGTGAAGGCTCTTTTTGAAGACTCACCTTTCTAGAGGCTACACAAACTCTGAAAAGTACTATAATTGAATATATTTGAGTCTCCGATTTTCCAAAAAAAAAAAACTGAAGTGATAACATAACAATTTACTCTTCAAACAATCAATTTTTTTTTTCCCAGTGACCTCCTCCTTAACGCTATACGTCCAATGGGGACTGAACTTGACCCTTTCTCCTTGTCTCAACTTTTCGGTCGACGATGCGGCTTTCCAAAGGTACTTTTCATTCGAAATTCCCAATAATTATGAAATATTTCCAGTTATTGCATTAACAACTCAAGTAAAAAACTAACCCTAAAAGGCCGAAATTTTCAAATGACCGACTCGCAAGCCTTCGGTGGATATTTATTGAAGTACTCTCTGAAGATTTTAGCGGCGGAAGGTTGGTTTTTCCGGTTCTTTTTGAAATTTTTTAAAGTTTTTCAGGTTCAAAGATGGATGTTAATGGATTTTATGGCGTTTTTTTGTTGTTAATAGTACATTTTATTCATTTTCCAACTTGAAAACTGTGATAAATTATTTTTTCTTTGTAAAAATCACATTGAACGACCGAAACGTTATCCTTGGAGATAAGGCAATGGGGGACGTTTTTGAAAGTTGGGGTCACAGAACAAGTTTTTTTCTAATTTTTTTAATCTAAAAAAAGTTTGATAGCTTATCGCAAATTTCTGTAATGATGTACCGACTCTCAAAGATGAGGTGAATAATTATTTTATTTAAAGGCGCATGATGAACGTTCAAAAAATGATTTCAACACGTTGAAAACTACAAAAAAATGTATGCAAAAAGCCATATTTTCTGAGGATAACTCTCATAAAAAATTTTATAAACGGAGCATTTTTAATTAAAGGCGCATGTTGAGCAAGTTGAAGGATATCTCGACACGAAAACTTGATTAAGCTCGATTCGTAGAAGTTTTTCAGGTAGAAATTCGAAAAATGAGGACTTCTCATTTTGAAAGGGATATTAATCATAACCACTGATTACAGGTAAAATTTTAAGCAGGACTGATTAATCACAGGTATATATCATTGTGCAATATGAACTCCTTGCCCGAAACGTTGCCCAACGTCATTTTGTTTGCTCAATGCCGTTTCCCCTATCAGTTGCCGTTTGTCATATAAAAGTCGAGGTCCTCAGCTTTCAACGATTTCTTGTTCCGGGTCAAAAATGCTCCTTTTCACGGTTTTATTCGTTCTTTTTAGTACTTCAACTGCAGTCCAGGACATTCTAGGTAAGAAATTATGAAACATTATAAAGTCCATCCGCTAAAACTCAAGGGATACTTGGATATCAAAGAAATTGTGCAGTAGAAAATCGTGAAACCTCGATTTCACTCATGTTTTATCTGACTTCTCTGCGCTCTCTCTCTTTTTCCCGCTCCCTCTCGCCAGCGAAGGGAAAGAGAGCGCAGACAGGTCAGATAGTTGAAAATCTTAGCGAATGGATTATTTAGGAGAACTGGGTTTTTTCCAACTCTGAAAAAAAAGGGATTTTCAGGTTGCCCAGCGAATCCAATCATCTTATCAGATGGAGACACTTACAATCTGGTCCCTACTCAATGCAATTATACGGTTTGATACTTGTTTCACCACTATTTGGAACTGTCTGAGTGTCTGCGCTCTCTTTCTCTCTTACCCGGCCTTCCAGAAAAAAAAAAGAAGAAATGCGCAGAGCAAGACAGCGCAGATGGCTGTAATTTTAGCAGTAATCCGAGAAATTTCCCTTACATATATTTTTTTCTAGTTCCTCCCCGGCAGCTTCATTTTCACGACGTTCACTTGCAAAAACTACAATGACGATCAGACGACGTTCTATTTGAGCTACAATTCTTACGTTAGGACCGAATCTTTCAAGTTTGACTCGTCAAGTGGAAAAAGTTGTACTGTTCAATTTCAGCTTTGTTTCTCGTAGTCTGAACCCGATCCCGCCAATCATTTTCAATTTGAGATTGACGCCCAGGAGAACGAACTACAATTTTACAATTACAGCCAAGTCAGGTACGCTTATCACTCATAAATCAAATAATTCAAAACATAAATTATCAAGTCTCCTCCTTCGAAAGTTGCAAGTGACAACAAAGTTTTGTATGCAAGTTTTTATTGTAGACGCTTTACTAGAAGGAAAAGGAAGGTGGTGCTCATTCGTAGGCGCGAGCGTTGGCGTCACCTCCCCACTGGAGCCAGAGAAGGCCGTTGGCCGAGATGACGAGGGCCGCGAAGACGGTGAGGACGGTGGAGGACGACATCTTCCGATGGATTCTGCAGGAAAAAAGGCCCCTTTAATGGGTTGGAACAGGATGGCTCTCAAGGATGAGACAAATTGAAGAATGGGAACTGACTAGAAGTTCATGGAACTCTCTCAGGACTCGATTTGGTTCCCATTCTTCAATTTAACTGTTCCTTGAGAACTTCCCAGATCCAACCTATAAAACGGGTCTCCTTCCCTCGAGAATCCATCGGAAGATGTCGTCCTCCACCGTCCTCACCGTCTTCGCGGCCCTCGTCGCCTCGGCCAACGGCCTTCTCTGGCTCCAGTGGGGAGGTGACGCCAACGCTCGCGCCTACGAATGAGCAACGTCTTCTTCTTTTTATCGTCAATAAAATTTGCATCCGAAATGTTTTTATCCGTCACAAAAAAAAAACAAAGGAAATCCGACCATTCTAAGGTGGATTCATTGTTTTTCAGCCCTCTCCCCCTACCTTGCGAATAAAACAGTCACCTCGGACCCAAACTATTCAACTTTGATCCGCGGATCGGACATTTTCCCGAACACTGTCTACACCGTCCAATCTACGGTCGATGCTCCAACTCTCAGAGTTATCACCGATCCCTACGGTCACTCGAATAATGATGACGCCTGGGGCATTTACGTCTTCTTTGGATCTCAGTACCTTTGCACGTAAGTTCATTGTCTCAACTCTTTTTCTGAGTACAAAACGGCTTCTAAAATTTGTCAACTGGTTTCATATAATTAACATATTTTTTATTAAATTTGAGTCACTTCAAAATCACTTCAAAGCTCAAATTTCAAATTTCAGAGCCGCTGAAGCCTACTTCAACCTTCAACATTCCATAACGTCCCCCGGAAGAACTTTTTCGTTTTTAACTCTCAAAAACCTTGCCACTGTTAATATTCGTACGGATCTACTCGTTCAAACTCGTAGATTCGGTAAATTTCAATTTTTTTTTTGCAATTTTATAATGATCGCACGTCGAATGGCTCAGCCGGTCTGTTGCTTGAAGTCGCTTTTTTCAACGGTTTCAACTTTTCCGCGATTTTCATCCTTACATTTTTGAGAATCACGTCTTCTAAGAGTCTGCAAAACCGTAGAGCTCATTATACATTTTTTCTGAAGTTTCCCGACAAATCTACTCCATTTATTTTATTTCTGGGGTGTCAGACTTTTCAACTCATAAGCGAATGAGATCAAGAACCAGCCGTAACGCGACCGCGACGCTTTGAGCCATTCTCCGTGCGACCAGGGTGTCTCAAGTGAATAATAAATGGCCAATAGTAAGCATATTTTTTGTAGGATGGAACGTCCAACCAGCAGACGTGTATCCCAACCCCCAGCCGACCTACGAGTCTCAGATTCTTTTCATGGCTCCTAATTCTACAACTCTTTATTATTATGTCGGTTACGACAAGTACGCAACCGAGACGGCTATCACAAATATCCAGATTGTGGTAAGGAAACCTTTTTGAGAAAATCCATTCATTTTTTGAATTCAGAAAAAAAATTCGGTCAGCTCAAATGCAACTGTGGACATCTATGCGGGGTGTCTCACCGTTCCTTTGGCCCAAAATCTGATCGCTTCGGTTAGGTGAGTCAAATTCAATCTAGACAAGTGAAAGTTGAGAAGAAAGATCCAAACAGCTTTCATGGATTTTGGCAAATAATACTGTCAAAAACGTAAAAAAGTCATAAAGTTGGAGAAATGCGCCGCAGCCTTGCAAAACGGCCACGCCCAGGTTTCCGTGCCGCAAAACAGCTATCCCAGTTTTTTCTTTTTTTTTCCTCTTAGCACGAAGTGATTCAAAAGCGGGAGATGAATGAGAACAGCGATTTTAGTTTTTGGAGTAAATTTAAAAAATGAAAAATGCCAAAGAAATGGAACTTGACTTTTTTACCTTGAAAATAGTTATAGAAGCTTCTTCACCAAATTTAAATAACATTTGAAAAAAAAAGCAAGGAAAAAGCCGATATTCAGATTAATTTGGTAGGGCACGAAAAAGTGGGCGTGGCTTCCTCGCAAGTCTGCGGCGCACTTTTCAAAAACTATACAAGTTTCATGTTTTTTACAGTCCTTCAAATCCCCTCAACTATTTGCCGATTCCAATCCGAGGAAATTGCAAGACGTTTGTAGTCCCTGCTGGTATCAACATTACTTTCGAGAACTCTCCAACTAATTTGCAATCAAGTGAGAGATTATTGAAAAATGAGAGAGTTGAAGAAAATGTTTTCAGCGAGTTACAACGTTTACAATGGGAAGCAGGGTATTCTGATGTCCCGAACCTTTCCGTTTCCGGATACTTTCGGGAATATCAATCTTTTGAATGTCACTTTGGCTGCTAATCGTGAGTTTTTTCAGTTTTTTATGAGATTTATAGGGTTTCTAATGCTCAAAGATTGATCGAAACGTATTGATTTTTTTGAAATATTGAAAATAAATGAAGTTTAGAATTTGAGGAAAAAGTGGAAATCAGCAAAAAAAAATTTTTTTCGAATTTTTCGCAAGTCAATCCAATTTTTTTCAATTTTTTTGAATTCACCACTCAAATTCAATAGCACAGAGAACATCTAAAAAGTCGAAAAAAATCAGAAAAAAATTCTCAAAATTCCTCTCAACTCGTGAATATTCAGCTGACCCCTGACTTGTGAGAACATAGTCAGGAGTAACTGAACTTTCCAATAAACATCAATCAAAATATATTTTAGCGAATAGGCCAAGTATAAATATTTTGTCAGACAAAGAACCCGTGTTCTCACGGAATTTGTAATTTTCACAGTTCGCGTCATGACTAGTTTTTTCGCCGCTGACTTGTTTTTGAAGCGATTGATCAAAAGATGAGACGTTTTCTTTCAGAAACATCGACCTTGACCTTCAACTTCCAATGGGGTCAAAATACAAGTTCGAGCTCTCCAAACTGTGTCAATATCGCTGCGGACGGTGGTCAGGCTCAAATGTGAGGCTTTTCAGAGTTGAAAAGGGCAAAAAAAAAAGGAAAGGAACGAAAAAGTTTGAAAAAAGATAATTTGAGCCTAAGGGACTCCTACAGGCAAAGTAAAAATGATCTTTTAGGGACCTCAAAAGGAGAACAAAAGCTCATTTTTCTCATATTTTCAAAAACGAAAATCTTCATTTTTTTTTCGAAAAAAGCCGAAAAAAGCGCTAGGAAGGTTTTTAGAGGTTTTTTTTCAAAAAGATTATTTTCAGGTATTTTTTGACTTTGCCCGTGTCAAAAGAGCTCTAGAAAAAGTATACGAAAAAATCCCGCTCTAAGATTGTCCGTAGAGCGCATTTTCTCAAAAATACGCGGCTTCCAATTAAAATAAACAGACTTAAAAACTCACCTCCCCTATACCTATAGGTTGAAAAAATTGAGAATAATCATGATAAGGAAATAATTTTCTTAAAAAAGGCCAATCAAGATGTGAGAAACAATAAATGTTTAGGAAAGCTGAAAAAAGCAGTTATTTCCGTCAAATCAAGGTGTAAATAAGCAATTTCTAGAGTTCAGAAACAAGCAAAAAGTCTGATAAACCGGTAAAAATTAAAGAAAAACCGTGAAAAATGTTTATTGAGTTTATTGAATTGTCACTTTTCTGCTCAAAAAAAAATCCAATGAAAATTATCCATAGAGCGCAAAAGTTTGAGCTTCCGCGGCCATTTTTTCTCCTCATTTTTAACAAAGTCTAATCTCAAATTTTCAGCTACTGCTCGGCTAACTCTACGGCTTCCAAGACATTCTCAATCAAGGGCCGAAATTTCAAAGTTACCGACAACATTCTACCAACAAGTGGCGGATACCTGATGAAATACTCGGTACAATCCAGTTTGACAGGTGAAATTGAAAAGATTTCGATTCGAAATGGGCATTTTTAGGTTCATCTTCCTACATTCTTGGGCTCCTGTCGGCCATTTTCTTCATGCTGTGGAGATAGAATGAACCTTTTTTTTTTGTTAGTTTCGAGATTTTAACGGGTTTTTGTTGAATAAAGTTGATATTTTTGACTTTTCAAGACATCAGGAAAAGGCTTATTTGAGTAACCTCATTTTAAGAATTATTTGTTAGCATAAAAAATTTTTTTTCACAACTTGGTCGCATGGGAAATGTCTATGCATAATAAAAGATTGCCATGCAAGTGCACCCGACCAAAAACGTTTCTCGCGCTTCGGCATTTAAAATTACGAGTATTAACTTGAAAGTGTATAACTTGAACTTTTTTTTTCGACCATCTGATCCATTTTGCCGACGCTACATTCTACTCAATCCAGGTAATAATTTCTCTATGACATTTCAAAGTACGAGAGATAAAACCAGTTTTTTTTCCCGCGAGGGTGACACTAAAAACTTTATTTTCGACACAACAAAAGATAATCGTCGTGTTATTTTTTGGGCAGATAAAAACGATGAACTCGCGAATCCCATGCAACTTTTGAACAACAGACGAGAGTCGGTTTTATTTTCGAAAATCAAAGAAAGTTTTTTCTTGAAAACCCGTGATTCTTATCATTCTTTTGAATTCCCCGTTTTCTATTGAATAGCTTTTGTTGTCCTGTTTCGGTGAGAGCCAGAAAAATACTGGAAAGAATGTTTTTTCTGGCAATAAAATTCAGGATTTTTTCAGAGAAACTAGTGTCATTTTTCTATATTAAAAGTGCAAAAAGCTCGTAAAGGGAAAATACCCAAATTAGCTATTTTTAACCTTCTTCCTTCTATGGTCGTTTGCGATTGTCCTTGGAGCGCAAATATGTCAAAGAAGGCTATTTTTTCCCACCTCTTTCTTCTTCTATCGTATTCAAGATTTTTGTCTGTGTTTTATCAATTATTTTATTTAATCTTTAACCGTCAAAAAAAGCCACATTTACACTGTTTCTTCTCAAAATTGTCCATCGAGTGCAAAAAAAAATATAATATACAAAATACAAAAGGCTATTTTTTAAAACTTTTTCTGTTCCCTTTCAAACTATGAGGATTTGCCATTTCTCCTATTTTTCAATTTTTCAAAAATCGGCTATTTTCCCTTCTCAATTTTTCAATGATCTCAAAGTATTGTTTTGCTAGGTACAAACCTGTAAACTAGAAAAAGTAACTTCTTGCAGACGGTTCTGAGTAAGAGAAACAAGGAGGCGGAGCTCCGCCCCTTGGTTTCCTTATTTGGGGGGTCAGATTCTAGAAGAACACTGTTTCTTGTTTGTCCCTCCAGTGATAGGAACCGTAGTTTTTCCTCCCAGTGGTCATACTGCAGGTAGAACTCTACTTTTCATCCATCTTACTTAAAAAAAAAATTGAAATTGCGTTTCACCTTTCTACAAGTATAGTAAAAGTCTGATTTCTCTGCTATCTCTCATCTTTATGTGCTATTTTCATGTCTCCAGTTAGAGAGAAGAGACGCAGACAGTTCAGAATGTTCCAAGGGATGAAGTATTGCAAAATTTTTGGAACCTTCTATTTTGTTCCTTGTTTCATGTCCCAATGCAAAACAATCTCTGCCTTCACTCTAGTATCTGGAAAAAAATCTAGTTCCTTATAACAGTTGTCGCCGAGGACAGGTGTCGAACTAGGCTCTTTAAAGCCGGAACGCTCAGCAGTTGCGCTAACTTGCTACAGTGATCTCGGTGTTCAAACTATTGATAAAGATTTTTGTTAAATTTTTGAGATTTTTCCTGAAATAATTTTTTTGTATTTATAGAGTAATAAAAATGTCAAGCTAATCGAAACTTGTGATTTTTTTCTCTAATCTTTTTTTTAAAACTGAAATCGTCAAGCAGATAGAAATCTTCAATTCTAATATTTGCTGTTCAAAATGGCTGTTTTTACCGACTCTCAATATTTTCAATTTCAAAATCCCTTCAAAACTTTAATTCGAAGCTTTCTCTTTTCAAAACGTGCTTTTAAAAAAGTAGAAGACCTCAAGGATGTATCAAAAAATGTACATTTTCAAGCTCATTCGTTTCCCATTTTTCGTTTTTTTTTTTCTCCTCGAAATTCAAAAATTTGCAAAAATTTCAAGTAAAAAAAGTCTTTGAACCTTTTTTTCAAGTGTGAAAGGCTTTCTCTATATCTCTAACCCTGAGTTCGAAGCCGACTTTCCAAAAATCCAACGAATCGAAACCTCTTTCTTTCATTTTCCCTTTTTCGATTAGTCATCCTCATTTCCAGAGACAAGATCCGTTCAAGACGACAATCCCGATTCCGGAAACTGTCCCGGCCGAATTCCGCTTCAGAAAATGGTTGCGCCACTGCAAAAATGGCGGCTGATAAGAAAGGTTCTTAAGAGACTTTAAAAGCCCTGTAATCTGCTATAAAACACGTGCTCCCGTGTCTCTTTATCACTTCTTTTTTTTCGTATGTTTCCCAGACTTTCTTAGGTTCAAAAATGAACATCTGTACATTAATCTTGGACCTCTCTTCCCGTTATTATGGCGCCATTCCCCGTTTTGCAAACTTTTCTTTTCTTCTTTTTTTGTGGTCGGAACAATGCTGTTCAAAGAGCGATCAAAAATGATGTGATAGGACAAAACCTTGGATTTTTCTAGATACTGAAAAGTTCAAAATTGTTGAATCTTTTAGGAACAAACCTAAATTAAAGCTATTGAGATTATTGAGTTCAGAATAAAATTTCAAAAAGTTTGTTTTAAAAACGAATAGGCTCATTTCATTTTTCAGAAATTCTACATGGTGGATTGGACGCTGGTCAGGAATGTCGTCGCTTTTTTTGGTAAGATTTCGTCTCAAAAATTAGGAAATCTAAGAATCTATATGACTTTCGATTATGTGAAATCAAAAAAATTGTAAATTTGGAAAATGAAAAAAATTTGATAAGGCAGGTTCTAGTGAGTAAGTTTCTTGTCAATTTTAATCTCCAGTATTAATTTTTCCAATTTTTTTACTCATATTGAAGTTTTTTTAAAACTTATTTCAAGACATTTTCAGGTTACATTTTGGATGGAAACTGATAAAACTAAACGTTTTTTTACTGATTTTTTTAATGTTCTAAATGCACAATCTAAATTTTTGAGTAATAAAACTCAAGCCAAAAAGGGTAAATTTCCCTCCAGAAATGAAAATTGACATGCAATTGTGAGACCAGAATCTACTTTTGTCCAATTTTTTTTATTTTCAAAATTTTATAAAAATTTGACAATTTTTCATCATCTCAAAGTGTACTGTAGACTCGCGAAATTCTATCTAGGGATGGAAAAAAAATAAAAAACTTTCAAGTCATTGGTTGAATTATTTTCAAAGACGTCCCTTTTGACAGTTCAAAATAACAGTTTCGTGATCGAAATTCGAGAAAGTCTAAGCAAAAAAAACTTTTTTCAAGGATAGGGATTCATTGTAACAAACTGAAAGTTTTCCAAAATTCTTATAATTCAAAATTTTCCAGGCTCCTCGGCCTTTGCAACAACTACGGATACGTGATCATGCTCAGCGCCGCCGAGGACATTTTGGATGTTCAGCAACATGGAAAAACGGACAATTCGAATACTACATCTGTTTGTGAAGTTAGTTTCATGAAATTTTAAAGTGGGAAAAAATTTTTTGGAAGTTTCTTTTGAAACAATTTGGAATTTGAACTGTAGCTCCAGACAATTTTTTTGATATTCTCTGACTTGAAGCTTCAGAAAATCGTTGCAAATATTTATTACCGATGAAAAAAATCTCGAAAATTTCGCTTTTGAAAAAAATAATTAATTGACAATGCCGTCTGTAGCTTTTTTTCCATTACTTTATCATCCAAGAGAAAAAAAGGTGTATTCTGTTGAAAATGAAGAATAAAATGAATAATATACCTTCCAGAATATGTTTTTAAGGCGTTGATAAAAAAATAACCGCAAAAAGTTCGCCTTCAAACGCGCTCCAACGCTAATTTTTTTATAAAAAAACATTTTTTTAAACATTTTATTTTAATTTAGAAAAACCAAATTCAAACCATCAAAATCCTCGAAAATTGTAAAAGAACTGTAAAAAAACTGTAAAAGACTGTAAAAACTGTAAGAGCCAACGTACATTAAATAAATTAGTAACTTTTTATTTTTCTTTAAACACCCTGAAGAAATAGCCATAGTAAAGTAGAGGACATGCGCTCCACGGCTAATTTCCGAAAAATAACTCGTCATCATTTCGAAGGCCAAAACTTTCAGAAAGACTTTACAAGCCGAAAATGTTCGTCAATATCCACTGGAGCCGTACTTTTGGCCGACAACTTACCCGGCCTTTTCGTTCAGACCACTTTTCCCTTCTTCATGCACAGGATACCTTTTGGGTACAGTTTCTTCTAATTTCTCTCATATCTCAAGGTTGAAATTCTCAGTTTCCGCTGTATAGCCGTGTTCCTACTCCAAGGAGCTTCCTACTTCATCGTAGCCTACTCGAAAAGCATTGCAATGTCCTTGGCTGGCGTCTGTTTCGCTTCTCTGGGACAAGGGATGGGGGAGATCACGTTCTTGGCCTTGGCTGCTCATTTCACTCCGTTAGTTTCTTTATGAATATTGAGAAAGAACTGACCATTTAAAGTTAGAGTCTTGATGAAATGGGAAGAAAAAACTCGGAAATTCGATAAAATATGGTAATTAGTGGAAACTTGCGCTCCATGGATGGAACTCTGTTATCAAAACTTGTTTAACAAAAATTTAAAAAGAAGCTACCAATTACCAAAAAACGGTCACTTTCTGAGTTACAAAAAGTTTGCTTCAAAAAAATCACTAAAATCTTAAAAAACAAGCCTGAAGCTTAAATTACTCGAACAAGTGCGCTCCGCGGATAATTCGAAAAAAAACGTTTCTTAATGTCTTTTCAGTATAATGATATCTAAAATTGTGGAAAGCAAAGCTTGATGGTCAGATTACTCGAAT
Source organism: Caenorhabditis auriculariae (assembly GCA_904845305.1). Classification (NCBI taxonomy): domain Eukaryota; kingdom Metazoa; phylum Nematoda; class Chromadorea; order Rhabditida; family Rhabditidae; genus Caenorhabditis; species Caenorhabditis auriculariae. The sequence goes on from CAJGYM010000027.1 coordinate 773,838, forward strand.
AATCACGATGCATGGAAAAAAAATGCCCAAAAATCAATTTTCCCGAATTTCTGATTCAAAACGTGATGATCAGACTGCGGCTTCAATAAGAAGGCTTTAAAGAACTGAAAAGTAATTAAAATAATCTTGAAAGCTTAATTTTCGAGAATAAATCGCTCCACGGACAAAATGGAGTTTTTTCAAGTTTCAAAGCCCTTTTTTGATCATTCCGTCTTTTCTCATTAGAACCATGAAGATTAGATCATTTTCACAGAGCCACCATCGCCGCCTGGTCTTCCGGAACCGGTGGAGCCGGCCTGATTGGCTCATTCTCCTACGCTTTCCTGACCCAACCCAATATGGCGGGTCTTTCCCCATCTACTGCCCTTCTTATTCAACTTTTCATCCCAGTTCTTTTCGCTGTTGCGTGAGTCTACACTTTGGATTGAATAATACAAAATAAAGCTTCGTTCAGGTATTTCTTAGTTTTGAATATTCCTGACACGGTCTACACACCCTCATTCAACCCTACGACATGGATAGTCCCAGAAAATCACGATGAGAAAGTTTTTGTGAGTTTCAAGATTAAAATGAATCGAAAATTGCGGTTTGAAGTTGAAAAAGAGGTTTCTTTTTTAAGTATTGAAATCCCGCCTTACTTCAATATTTCCATAAAAAGGCTTTCAATCTAACTTATCACCTAATAAGCTCAAATTCATCTTCTCTTTTCTGCCCATTAACTCCAATGATTTTCGTTCCAGGAGCTCTCTGGAGCCGACTCCGACAGAGTTCCGCAAAGGGAGCTATCGATCGCGGAAAGGTGCAGATTGATAGTGGTGAGTCCAATTTTGCGTCAGAACTGGTCAAAATGACTTTGCTGTTTTGATATCGATGTCCTTTATGACAGGTATCTTGCATTGACCTTTGTAGATGAGTGATAAGGAATCTTTGAAGATTTCCTTGACAGTGGTGCGAATGTCCCGCAAAACTTGGCTGATTGATGAGGCGAAAGAAAAAAAACTTCCTCCTTGGAAGGATGATTTTCTACTTTTTTTTTCTTTTGGAAGATGGGGAGAACAAAAAAATTTTAAGAACTTGAGATTGAGAAACTAATTAGATGCAACGGAGGTCAAAAAAGAAGTCAAATCTATGGTTTTTTCGAAATGAAAAAGGCCAAATTTATTTGATGGAGCTCTAACTGAACTATACTAGTTTATATGAGAAGTTAAAAACATTTTGATTGAAAAAAAAGTTGAAAAAAAAAAAATCGAAATACCTTTTTTCAGGTAGGTAATCGAGACTATGTTTAAAAAAATTTCATCATTTTTGAAAAAAATTTCGATTTGAATATGAAATAATTAAAGCTTGCCAATAAACATGACCGCCTTGAAATGACTTCAAACAAAGAGAAAATGATTTTTTGATTGATAACATTCAGCTATTCAAATAATCAGTTCTTCTATAAGTCCAAATTTTCAGCCCTTACTTCATCTGATGATCCCACTGGCGACCGTCTACATGGCCGAGTACATGATAAACCAAGGATTGGTTAGTTTTTTTCATTTTCTTACAGAAAATTTTTAAAAATCAGTATACAACAATTGTATAATACCTCAAAAGAGAGCTAAAAAGCTTATTTGAAGTTTGTATCTCATTAAGCAACAATTAATAATTCGTTTCGATGAAGATCAGTTCCAATATATTTAATATTATTTCAAAACGAATAATCTTATCAGATTTGATAATTTCAGACGGAAATGATCACTTTCAAGTGCTCCCAAGGCCTGAACCTGCCACTTTCCTCACAATACCGATGGTATCAAGTTCTCTATCAACTCGGAGTTTTCCTCTCCCGTTCTTCGGTCAAAATTTTTGAGATGCCTGTGTGGATGATTTGCCTACTACCACTTTTTGCAGGTCAGTTTTCAAAGAGCTTTTTCGAAAAAAAGTCAAAAAAATGTTCTATATTTGGTCTGAAAACTATAATCATTTTTCAGAAAAGAGTCTTCAAAAAAGTTTCTTGGAACGGAAAAAGCATGAAATGATTTTTCTCAAGTATTAACAAGAATCTAGTACGCCCAACCTAGCCATAAAATGATAGTGTAGTGGCTAGTGTTCTTGTTTACAAAGTCTATGACCAAAGTTCGAGTCCTCCTGGTGGAATTCTCGCTTTGTAAAAAACCTTCGATGGCAAAATTATTGCAACTTGGCTTTTTGTCCTCTTCGAAGGCAGAATAGAAATTTTCAGTCTCTCGAAACTCTTGAAAAAGTCAATTTCACCAAGTTTGAACCTAACAAGTTTCACATCAAATCTCATGGAAAATTTTGAAAAAATCCATAGAAAACATTGAAATTTGAAATCTGTGTCTGAAATTATCGAAAAACCCCAACTTTGAGTCATCAAAAAAGTCTCTATTTATTCAAAGATTCGTTTTTCAGATCGGCAACTTGGTATTTTTCTTTTTCGAGGCCGTATATTGGTTCGTACCAAGTATCATCATAATCTTTGGACTAATCATCTTCGAAGGCCTACTGGGAGGAGCGGCATATGTTAATACCTACAATATGATACATAAAAAGGTTCATTTTATCAGACTTTTGGCATTAACTTGAACAGTTTTTGGAATGGGTTGTTTTTTCTAAGAGAAAAAAAGTTGTTTTTCTTTTGGTGCTCCTGAAGCATTTTTCCTTTCTCACATGCTGAAAGATGAGACAGCGCGGAAATCGTTTAAGGTCGGGCGCGCTTTGAAAAAAGCGGCTCACAACGCTTTGAACTATACTACATGCAACTGGCCTTCAAAAATATCCAAAAATTTCTATGATTCTTCCAGGTCGAACCAGACGTCCGAGAATACTCATTATCAGCCGCATCGATGGGAAATTCGATCGGAACGAACATTGCAGCTTTTCTTTCCATTCCACTTCATAATTGGGTGTGTGGAATGAAAATTCCGCACAGTTAGGCTGTAATTTATTGTTGTTCATTGTTGAATCATGTCCAAATTGTCATCAGTTCAGTTTTATATGTCCTTTTCTTACTTGCTTCAAAACGTGTACATTTTCACTTTACTGTATTTTATCATTTTTTGGCTTGTTTTATGTATGATTGTATGAATGAATTCTTCATTTCTTCAAAAGCGAAACGAAATTTTTAGAAGCACAAAAATTGAAAAAAGGGCATCAATGAAAATCTGCATTTTCTGCATTTTCCGCTGCACTTTCATTAGGAAAGATTCAGAAAAGCTCTATGAATATTCTAGAAAAAAAAGTGACTCCTTCACGAGTTTTTTTTTTGAAGTTCCTCAGATTAAGTTTCACCAGAAAAGATGCTCAATCGCCAAAAATTGGGTAAAACTAAATGTTCTTTATTCCCTTGAGAATCCCCATGTTACACTTTAAAACACCAAATCTGCCTTTGGATCATCAGAAAATTTCAAAAAACAAGATTGTTTGTCAACAAAAATTTGCGAGAAACCGGTTAAACTAGGGCGTCCGGAGGGTGTTATTTACTAGAGAAATGTTGGCACTTTTCTGTTTTCCTATGATTCCATCCACAAGTGTTCATTTTTCCCCTTTACTTGCCTTTTTCTGAGTGTAATTTTGAAAATTAATTTTTTTTTTCAGAGATTTACCGTCTATTGCCAGCACTGAAATGGAAGAGCCAATGTGAGTTTTTTTAATTAAATTTTTCAAAGTTGTTTTCTTTACCTTTTTGAAAATGGTCAAATTTCTAAATCGTCATTTTTTTACAGGAAAGTCGTTCATACTCAGCCAAATGACGCCACATTTGTAGCTGGTAAGTTTCAATTCTCATCATTTTTCTAGAATTTTTTTTCAAGAAAAAGTTATTTTTTTAAAGAAATAATTTCATCTTTGTAAATTTTGTACAATTGAAATGCGCTTTCGAATTCCATCAAAGAAGAAATAGATTTTCTCCAACCGAGTCGAGTTTAAATTCAATAAATTAGCTATGAAAAGCGACTGAAACAATTTAGAAGCTCAAGAAATGTTGACCTCTTTTGAAAAATTCAGGATTTTTGGGCACCTCCATGAAGCAAATAGGTCTTTCATTTTTGAACTCCTTGTCTTTTTTCAAAACATGGATCTACCGAAACTACATCTTTTTCTCAAAAAGTCTTATTTTCCATTTTCAGTCTCTGATTCGGACGATGACTGTTGTGGATGCTGTATGCTTGGCCCATGCTGTATTCCGCTCTGTTTCCCCTGTTCATTCATTTCCAGATGTTTTAGATCGTTGTGTTGTGAGTTCTCTTTTTCACTATAGTCTGTTTTTCGCGACTTGAGCGGGACTTCTCTGCGCCCTCCTCGTCTCTCGGCGTCTCTCTCATGTTTACATGCTATTCCTATGTTTCTCTGGCCTCGCCGGTGAGAGAACAGAGACACGCAGACACGCGAAAATTTTCAAGTCACGGCGGACGGACTATGATATTCAATCAGAAAGGCCGAAAAGTTTATATATACAATTTTCAGGTTGCGAATAAAAAGGTGGAAAAAAATGAAGCAAAATCGACACAAGCCAGAACTATTTCTTTGTCAATGCTACCTACAGCCAAGAAGAACGCATTTCACTTACTTCATGTTCACTAACATGAATAAATTTATTCTTTTGACCTATTTCTTGGAAAAACAGAGTCATTTGGAAAAAATATCCGCCAAAAATATCTAAGTTATTTCATTCTAGTTGTTGACAATTCTCTTCGCAATTTTTTATGTAACTAATAGCAACCTCTCTGATTGGGAGTATAAAAGATTATTTTCAACAGAAACGTTACTTGAAATTTTCCGTCTATTGGAGCGCACAAACTTGGATGAAATATTTATTGAAAAAATTCATTTTAAAGTTGATGCTCATTCGTAGGCGCGAGCGTTGGCGTCACCTCCCCACTGGAGCCAGAGAAGGCCGTTGGCCGATGCGACGAGGGCCGCGAAGACAGTGAGGACGGTGGAGGACGACATCTTCCGATGGATTCTCGAGGGAAGAAGCTGGTGTTTTATAGGTTGAATCAAGACGGATCTCAAGGAAAAGTTAAATTGAAGAATGTGAACCGAATCGAGTCCATGAACTTTTAGTCAGTTCCCATTCTTCAATTTGTTCTATCCCTGAGAATCGTCCAGACCCAACCTATAAAAGGGGCCTCCTTCTCCTCCAGAATTCATCGGCAGATGTCGTCCTCCACCGTCCTCACCGTCTTCGCGGCCCTCGTCGCCTCGGCCAACGGCCTTCTCTGGCTCCAGTGGGGAGGTGACGCCAACGCTCGCGCCTACGAATGAATCACCTTCATCTTCAAATCAGTAGACCAATAAAGCTTGCATCCAAAAGGTTGTTATCGTTCCTACACCACAGAAAACAACCAAAGCACTTCTGCTTCACTAGACAGATGATTCATAATTGAAAAGTAATCAGCCACACATCGGCACCGAGACTCGGGACTTTTGCAATTATCACGCAGTTCCAACGTTAAAGTCTAATTAGTGCGACTAATTGTTTGTCTTTCTTGATTTTTGATGCCGTTTTCCATGGGTTGGATAAAGATTTCCTTCTCTCATAAAATACTCGAATGTCTGAAGATAATGCGACGCTCGCTGCGGCTAGTATTAAAGGTTAGTTTCAAAACTTTGCAGTTCATATTTTCAGTGAAAAGTCAGAGGTTCTTTATAGTGGGAGCCTTCAACACTTCTCTTAGTTCTGGAAAAATAACCAAATATATTGTCATATTTTAATATCAAAACAGGCAACATATTAGGTATGAAGTCCAAAAAATGAGCCAAAAACAGACTGACCTGAAGAGACACCAAAGAAATATGCAATGTCTCTTTCTCTGGCGCCTCTTCAAGCCCCTTTACTTTCTCCCTTTCCTTTCTTGGCTTCATACTATCTTCCCTCAATCCTCGTCTTCCAGAAGGTCAAGCCTCATCCGAAGTCGCTGCCTACGTCATTTCCATCATAACATTCGTCAATAATTGCGCGGCTGGGGGTATTTCTATAGTTCTGAACTTATTCCTTCTCTACGTCATCCTTCAAAGATCCATAAATAATCTAGGATCTTTCAAAATCCTCCTGGCCTGTCATACAATCTTGGATTTTTGCCTGAGTCTCGTATTCATGATTGTTTGCCCGGTAAGTTTAATTCCGTTTAGATGAATAAAGTACAACAAACGACTCTTCGCTTCGAAACCTTCATAAGATTTGGCTATGCTCCTTTAAAAAGCTTAAAACTCTGGAAAAACGTGCGAAACTTACAGATCAACGCTCCAATGTCTTTCAAATGCTGCACCGCTCTATTAATCGTCAATGGAGGCTTAGAAGTCGGAATTGAAATCGAAAGATATCTACTCTTCGCGTTGATGTACTTGATAACGATGTCCCTTGTTTTGTCGCCAGTTTTGATGGGTTTCCGCTACTTTCAACTGTGCAGGTAGCATTACAGCCACTCATCGCAAGTTCAAAAAAAAACTCACAAAAGAATAAGTTGCTCGTGAAACTCTCAACTCCGTTGAACGACCATAAGATGAAAAAGTTATTCATCACTAAATTAAACGCTCTGATCGCATTTGCAATCACTAGAAGCTTCAGAGTTGGTAATAAGTTTACTATTTCCTCTAACGCTTTTCCATGCCGACGCGCGAAAGTCGTTTTTGGTCGGGCGAGCTTTAAAGCAGCCGTTACGACCATCGGTTCTCAAAGCAGATCTAACTCCAAATATACATGATCATTCTACTCGGAATTATTACAAAAGGAATGAAAATATGCAATTAGAAAATTCGTCCTAAAAGGAGCGAAATACGCATTTACTCACAAAAGCCATCGAAAAGTCATATCTTTTTTCAGGAAAGACATCAAGCTAACCATAACAAAGACAGTAATTATTATATTAATCGTCATCTTCATAACCTTCCTAGTCAATGGATTACTGTGTTACTGTACCTTTCCTTCATTATTCGCCATCAGATATTTCTCAAAAACGGCCGTTCAGTACACTGGTCGAACTTCAGCCTTTCTTCTCCTGACTTCCTTGGTAAAGTTGTACCTGTTTTTTTTCTTACAAGACAGGTTTAATAAGAAATAGGCGTGCTTCGAGGCATCCGTCCAACTGACTTATAAGGAGGTCATTTTACTTAGCGGTTGGGAATTTTCTGAAAATCGGTCGGATTATTCTTCGACGTATCAAATGAATGCTCTGAAAGTTTCAACCTGCACAACTTCCTAGTTTTTGAGAAATGGCCTGAAAACGACCTATTTGAAGGGAATATGAAGGTTTCCCCCTCTTCTCGAAAGCTAGGAAGTTTTGCAAACTATGAACTTCAGAACCTTTATTTTAAAAAAGAAGTATTCTGGCCAACTCCTAACCGTTAGCGAATCTTTGAGAAGTCCCAAATTCCGTTCTTCGGGACTTGAAAGATGGGACTTCTCTGCGCCCTCCTCGTCTCTCGACGACCCTCTCTTGATGACGCGCTATTTTCGCGTTTCTGTGACCTCGCCGGTGAGAGAACAGAGAGACGCAGACACTCGAAAACGGTCAAGTCGCGGCGGACAGACTATATCCCAACTAAAAAGAAAACTTCGGCGAGGTCCAGAAAAAACGTCAAATATTGCATCCTTCTCATTAGAACTAATCAATTTTCTCACAGAGAACCAGTATAATGTTCAACCAAGGCCTGGCGCTCTACCTCTCCTTCCTTCTGGCCGTCCTTTTTCTATTCCTACTTATCTCAGCGATGTTTATTTATATTTTCTGCCCCTTATCAATGAGCAAAGCCATCTGGAAGTTAAGACCGGAGAGTTCCTTTTTTTTCGAAGCCGAGAAGAAGCTTCTGAAGATGTCGGTTATCCTGGTTAGTTTGAAGAAATTTTTTGAATTCATTCTTCAATTTTAAGAAGTAACCTTTAGAATATATTTTACTCGACATTTTACGATTTCTTAGATCTATAATAACTATCCCATTAGAAATTCGATCCGAAAATTCAATAAAATCAATGAAATTGAAGAAGAATGGATAAAATAAAACCCACTTGAATCGCGACAATGAGGAAACCTCCCAGTCGCATGAAAAATGGCTCGTTGCGTCGCGGTCGCGATGCGGATCCTGAATTTTTGAAAAATTTCAAATTTCAACAGTAAAAATGGAATGAAAATAGTGAAATCAGATGCGGATCCTGAATTTTTGAAAAAATTTCAAATTGTGTATCGGGAAGGCCCTACAATTTCCAATGCATCCTGGCGAAAGTCTCTTTGAAGTCAGGCGCCATTTTAACTTGATCAATCTGTAGCCATTCCCGGAGCCACCAACGAAAGAAAAAAAGATCTTTTCAAGGAATATTTGATCTCTAGAAAACTTTCATAAAACCACTAAAATCTCCAAAAATTGCTCAATTTTTTATTTTCAAAAAAATGAAGAAAATATTTCTAAAACACCCCATCTTTGGAAAAGAATAAGAAAAAACAAATTGCAGGCTGTATCAAGCAACTTCTTTCTCCATTTGCCGTTCTACAAGTCGATAATTACCGGGATTTCGGGCCTTTCGTGGGTTTCGATCGACGACGTGATCCCTTTGCTCTACGTCTGGTCGCCGGTCGCCAACTCCATCATTATCCTTTTGAATATCAATGATAGCGGTTGGGAATGTCGGATGTCCTGCAAAAAGTCTCTGGATGAGACCAGAGATAACCTTCCGATGACTTTGATGTGACAAACCTTTGTACAGTTATTTATTTTGTGTTTCCTTTCATGCTTATAAAATTTATATTTTGTGCTTCTTTTTCATGCTTATAAAATATATATTTTGTGCTTTTTACAGTATAACATTAGAGATTGAAATTTTTTTGAACAATTTTTTTCGAAAAAAATCCACAAAAAAAGGTCGAATTTCGCAGCAGAAAAGGATCTGCAAAGGAGTGAAGAAAAAAATTGATTTTTTAAACTCTGTCATAAAAAAATTTCGTAGATTCAAAAGTTGCAAGTTTGAGAACTTGGGAAAAATTTGTTTTTCTTTTCGGAGCAGTAATGACTTTGCAGATAACTTTTTGTAATGTTGTATTTTTTTGGTGATTAATGTTTCCTTTTAAGCATAAGCCTGACTTTTTCTTTCAAATATTTCAGAACGAAAACATTTTATTCCTACAGCTTCTATGTATCCGATTGAACAATATCTGTAGCTCAGCGGTTTGTCTCTCCGACTACAGTGGAAAAGGCCACAAGTTCGATCCCCCTCAGTTCCTCATAAACGCCTCTTCATCTTCAAATTAAAAGTTGTTGTTTTTTTTTTTGAAGATGTTTGAATTCTCGCAGGTTCTATCACAGTCGATTCACCGCGACTTGAAACGGCTTTCAAAAAAAGTTGAAAAATTTTTTGGAAATCCAAGTTTCCGCTCTTTTTCTTCGTCTTCTTTTCTCCCAATAACTTTTCGATAAGATCTATAACACATTTTCAAAAAATCATTATTCACAAGCTCATCTTGGGGTCTGAGTCCGAAAGATCAAAAGCTCAATCTACGCCGAAAAATATCTGAGACGCCTCATCATCTTCAAATTATATGTTTTTTTGTTTTTTATTTATAACGAAGTGGTTCAAAATCTCGGCTAGGTCTCGACAAAAAACAAAACTTTAGAGAACTCTTCAATCTAGGATCTGTCTTATTTTTCTCCAGTACTTTGAAAAACTTCTGAGTCTTAAGTAAACCCATAGTTGAGTGGCTAGCCTCTAACCTTTGGACCTTTCGAGCTTCTTTTGCAAGATCTTGGAATAAAAGTTTGAAAGGAGACCCTTTTTTCTTGATACATCTCCTTTATTTTTAAAATCTTCGAGTAATCTTTAAAGCTCTTCGAAATTTACATCGAACAGAGTTCATTGAGTGAATTTCAGTCTGATGGATAGCTCCTACATTAAATGGAGGCTTTAAAAAACGTGAAAAAAAAATCGTCTAACCCTTGTTTCGAAGAGAGAACATTGCCTTAAAAGCCAAGACTCTTTTCATATATATTCATTTCGCCCAGTTAAAACTCATTTTTAAGGTGAACTTTTGAGAAAAATATCAATTTATATATTTCGCTCAAAGTACATCCCATCAATTTTTCAGCAGTTCCGCCACAATACGCCTTTTGTCTTTGCTTCGAAAAGTTCTCATTATTTTTTTTTGTCTGAAAATGATGAGCGACGACCAAATCTCAGGACTTCTTACTTTTACGGTAATGGAGTTTTTTGTGTTGTTACATTTTTTTTTCGCTAATTTACTTCGTTTCCACGCCTGTTTGAGGTGGCCGGTCGTATTACGGTAGTTTGGATAGGTTTTTCAATAATAAAATGAAAACTTGTGTACTTTTTGTGACGTAACTTACCTTGTAACCTCGAGAAATAGGTCCTTGACAAAGTGCAAAAAAAGAAAAAAATAATAAAAAAATTTCCTGGCTCCAAAACTGACTGCGCAATATTGACCGACCACCGGCCGCCGTAGTAATGTCTCAAACATGCGTGTTTCAGTTATGGAATTTTTCGGAAAACCTCGAAATATTTTTCATTTCTAGAACTCAAATATAAGGTTTGAAAATGGGAAAAGCTTGTGAAACTGGTAATTATCGAAGCAAATTTGAATTTTCCAACTGAATCTGAAGACCACGTCTTTGAAATTTTGAAAAAAAATAATAAAAAGTAGTAATTGCTGATCATTGGCCTTTGATAACACTTGTAATATACGTTCGTATTCTGTACCACGTTTCATAAAATTCATTTTAAAGTTATTTTTCAAACTTTTGAAAAAAAAAATCAGATGCTTTTGAGCAGAAAAGTCAAGAATCAATCTAACCAATTTTAACAGAAATTTCAATTTTTTCCGAAGAACTATATACTTGAAACTCTTCTTTTAACTTTTCCCATTAATTATAATTTCATGAAAATGTTCAGATTGGAGTGATAGGGATGCTGGCCAACTGGACAGTGGCGATAGTTCAAAAAAACGTCTTCCTTCGTTGGAAAAACGCCTTTGGGAGACTCACGGCCAATCAGGCTTTGGGAGACGCTATTCATTCTACTATATTTGGTCTGATCTACGCTCCGATGCTCATTTTGTGAGTTTTAGAACAAGAAAAAAGGAGTAATGCGCAGGAAATGGGGAAAGAAGTTGGAAAGACCGATAAATTTTGATCCAAAAATCTCTTAGTCGCCATGAAATTGTAGATCACTTTGCACAAAAATTTTCAAATATGAAATTTTTCTCATAAAAGTTATAAAAAAGGAAATTATCAAGATTCTACAGGTTCACTGGCAGTTCATTCTAGATTGAAAAAAAAAATAATTAAAAAAATCCTTCAAAAACTGACAAAACAGTGATTATCATTAGAGCGCACTTACTCTTTCTTCGGTCTAGGCTATTTATTCGAAAAGTTCTCAAGAAAGTAAAGAAAAATTACAGTGACATCCAACTAATCCGGGAGAACTCTCAACACGTCGGCCACGCCCTTCTGATTTGCTACGACATCAGCGTTTATTCTCATCTTTTCATATCTTTGAACCGATTCTGTGCCATATTTTTCCCAATCAACTACGACCATCTGTTTAAGTAAGCTCCAAAACTTAACACATAAAACTAGAGAGAGACGATTCTCACAATTCTTCTAGCAGTCTACAAAAAATCACTCATTTTCCAGCAAATCGACCACCACGAAAATCATTATTGTAACTTGGATCGTCCCGATCGTTTCTTCTTTTTATTTGTATACTTACGGTTTGTTGAATCCCACTTTCCGGGGCTTTTAAATCAAGGCCACACGTAGAATGACTCGAAGCGTCGCGGTCGCGTTGCGTTTTGACGTTCAAAAATAAAGCTTTCAGTTTCGAGTACTCAACGCGCGGTTTTTCTTTTTTCCATGCTATAACATGTTACGGTGTAAAACCGTTTTTGGTCGGGCGCGTTCTGGTAACCGTGACGCGTAGTCATTATTTCCAGACCACTTCAAGACGTTAGAATAAAGTACAAGTTAATAAATTTAAGAAGACTGCGCCCTAGTTCATATTCACGATTTACGACTATTTATGTTTCTAACCACGCCTTCTTGTCTTATAATCACTTGGTACGCCGATTTCTTGAAATATGTATCTCTTGTGGTGCTAATCGCTGTGATTGATGTCGTGACAGTTATCAAAGTCCGCCTCACTAATAAACAGGTAATCAAAAAACGGTTACTTCTGAGGTGTCAAAGGTTTCTCGAGTCGAGACCTTTATAAGCTTCTCTATGCTCTTTTGAACTATTCAGCAAGTATTTTCGCCGAGTTTCAAGGGAAAAATTATTTTAGAAATCTCAGATTTCTACCGATCAAAACTTCAGTTCAAGCCGTCGCAAAAAAGAGATTAAATTTTTGAAACAGGTTTTTTTTTTTGAATTTCATAGTTTCAAAAAAAAAACTAACTATAAAATATCGGCAAAAGCTATAGAACAGAAAACTTAGAGAGCATCACTAAGAATAACTGCCGAGATAAACGCGAGACGCTGGCGGTACATTGACGAGCTCGCAAACATCTCGCATTTTTTCTCGCGCCGATCTCGCATTTTTCTGGGCGCGAGCTCGCACTTTTCTAGGCGCGAGCTCGCATTTCTCTCGCATTTTGAAAATTTCCGAAATGCAAGATAAACGCGAGCTCGCGCCCAGAAAAATGCGAGATCGCGCCTAGAAAAAAGCGAGATGTTTGCGAGTTCGTCAATGTACCGCCACCGACCTCGCGTTTATCTCGTCAGTTATTCTTAGTGATTACTGAGCCGAGACAGCTTAGACCGAGGCGCAACTCGTGAATAGTCGGATGCACTGAGAAAAAAAAACAGCTAACAAGAATCCGATTTTTTTTTTAACAATAAGCCTCAAACCTCACGAATTCAAGCTTCAAATTCTAATAAAATCATATAAAAGTGCGAAAGCCACAAACTGTCGGTCGCAATGAGAAAATTATAAAAACTAATCATTATCGTATTTTTGGAAAAATCCGATCGCTTCAAGAAATTGAATTTCTAATTTGTGCCCAGCTCAACCGACATCACCAACAGCAAGACTAAAAAGAACGCGTAGATAATCAAGATGAGCCTAGCTCAAAGGATAACTAAACGCGGAAACCACATAATGTCGGTTGCATTAAAAAAAATAAAAAGTTAGCGAGCCTCGAAATAGGGAAGCGTCACAGAAAAGTCATTTGATATTCAGAAAAATTAGAAAACCACTCCAAGCCAAGCCATTCTCACTGCGACCAGAATTTGACTTTCAATCCACTGTATAAAAAATGTTTCCAGGCCTGCGTCCAAGGCTTCGTCTTCGTCTGCGAGTTGATAACATACTTCATTATTTCTCCACACGTTGAGCCGGGTTGGCTCCTAGTTTTTCTGACTACGGTAGCCTGGGAGTCTGTACACTGTTTAGATGGGTACGATCAAACTCTCTTTTGAATTCAATTCATTTTCAGTGTCATCACCCTCAGCTTCAACAAGGAGTTCAGAAAAGCGGTTCTCAGAGGGAAAATCTCTTCAGAAAGTTTATTAAAATATTATTTTCAAGGAAAATATGATATTTTGTAGGGCTCTCTTCAAGTTGGGCCGCTTGACCAGCTTCTTCCTGTTTTTTTGAACTTTTTGAGTTATAAATAAATATTTTTCCTTTCCTTCAATTTCCTCTTATATTTCATCGCAGGAAAAAAACTTGAAAGCCCCATTTATTTCATTATATAAATCGTGTTTAGAAAAGAGAGGTAAAAAGGAAGTGAAAGGTCGAATAACCGACGCTTTAATGATTAATATGAAACAAAAACTTGATTGGTTTAGGTTAAAGTAACTTAATTGCAGGTGGCCGTCTTTTTTCTACAAATTCTCAGTGATCTATCAATCTTTTTCTCTTGATTTTCATCTCGAGCGGCTCATTCTTCCTGTTCCATTTTTCTTAGTTCCTTTTTTACTCGAAAAAAAAGTTTAACATGACACAAAAATTTCAAAAAATGCGTTGAAATCAATGAATAAGATTGTTCATAATACACACTTAAAACTTGGAAGTTGGGTTTTTCAATTTTTAGAAAGATAGAATAGGTACCTTTTCCTCAAACGATTTTGAAATATTTCAAAATGAACTGGAATAATGATACTTTCCCATTAAACATTGCAGTCGCACTCGGAATAGCTCGACGCGTTGCGGTTGCGATGCGGTTCGAATAGGGTTCACTCTAAATTTTATTCCGATGCTATTGCGTAAGTCGTTTTTGGTCGGTTGAAAATTCATGTTAACTGCTTCGTAGCCATGCGTTCAAAATTTCTTTGTTTCTGCCGCCGAAAATCGGAAATTTATAGAGTTTCGAAAAGTTTCTCATTAACAGCTTTTTCACAAAATTTTTATAAAAAGTTTTATAATTTTTTTCGAGACCCCGAACTCTCATCCATCTTATCATCTCTCTATACGGTCCAAACAAAAATTGTTTTTTTCCGGATTTTCTCAGATCCCTAACCGGTCATCCCCCAATTGGTGACGCCTGAAATAATTCTTTTAAAGTCGACTTCCAGCAGACAGATCTATCCTTTTGCAAAACATATATGATTCAACTGGATAATTGGCGCCTATGATTGCCAAACGTTCACGTGAATTGGATTACGAAGAGAAAAAAAAGTGTGATAAATGAAACGGGCTCAAAATGAGCTGGTTAATTGGGGCTTTCAGCTCTTTCTGTAGGAAAATTACAACTTTTCCAATTTTTTTTGGGAATATGAACTTCATTTCTAGCTTTTGATCGGTTACTCGGTTTTTCCTTATTCAAAGAACCTCAAGGAATGTCTGAAAGCGTCAAAAAATGGAGTTATTTTTTTGGTCCTTGTTTTTTATCTGCATGCTACTGGATGCCTGCAAGCGCAAGTAGCCTTCTGTCGAAAGCTCTGAAATTATAGTTTTTTTGGAAAAATGGCAGAAGGAGCCGCTTCGCGACCGCAACGCGTTGAGTCTTTTACCAAGAAAATTTTTCCGTTTATCTTCCAGAAAAATCTCAGTGATAAATCAACTCTTTTGGAAGCTTCATCATCAGTTCCCAGTCAATTAACTGGTTGATTGAATCTCAGCTCTTTCCGTGAAAATTTCAGTGACAAGCATAATCGTTCCTAATTGACCAGACTTCCTATAAAGTTTTGGAAACCCCTAGTCATTCTTGTTGTCCTCTGTTAAATGAGATGATTTATATTATTATTAATTTTTCGTATCTATTTTGATACTTTTTGAAACGTTTCGAAACTGATTATAGTTGATATATTCTTATTAGGCATCAATAATCCCTTGAAATCAACAAAATATGTTCTTCAAAAAGGGAAAGCCTGCAATTAACCATTTTTTTCTTCCTTTTTTTCTCACTAACATAGTTTTTTAATTTCCATTTTTATCTACTTTGAGGCGTTCTAATTCATGACAACATTGATACAATTAAAACATGAAACTTAAAAACTGGAATTTTTCTATTTGTAGTAGTTTGTGCAAAATTAGAGCTTTTTTTGCAAGCTACAAATAATGATGGACTGTTAAAAATAGTTTACCCTGGAAAAAAGAACACCTTTTTGTGTACTTTGTCATAAAATGAACCCAATTGAAAAAAACGAGCATTTGCGTAGTTTCCAGTCACGCTCCTAATTGAATTTCGAAACATTCTCCAGTCTCATACTTTGATTCAGAACTTTTTTCAGACAATTTCCTCAAAACTGCTCCAGTCAGAAATAATTGAATTTTTTCTCTTTTTATCTCACATTTAACTTTAATGGTCGCTCTTGGAATGGGTTGGTGTGTAGCGGTCCGAACAGGGTCTACAGCATTGTTTTTTAATGCATTTCGTTAACTCAGGGCGCAAGTCGTTTCTGGTCGGGCGCAGCCGTTAATTTTCAAACCTGATTTCTAAACTTCACGTTGTTCTTGAACAATCCCCAAAAAATGTCAACCAAATATTTTCAGGATTTCACTTATAAATTTTGCAAGAAATGGCCCTTCAATCGGAAATAGTCGGTGTTATCCACACGGCCCCACCGGACGTCGCAAAATCTCTGGGATATTGGAGTTTCATAAATTCCTGTGTATTCTCTGGTATCTCTGTCATTCTTCACTTTCTCCTGCTCATTATAATGTATCATCGGGCTCAAAGTACTGTCGGAGCTTATAAATATATCATGATGTGCTCTTCGGCTGCCGATATTTTGTTCAGCTTCTCGAATATCGTCACTTGTCCGGTGAGCTTTTTCTCCATTTCAAGTCATGTGAACTTTTTTTTGGAGTAGTGAAAGAACTACGATCAGTTCTGCAGCAATAAAAAAAATTATCTTCATTCCAGATGATGACCTTCCTCCACGCCGAGAAATATCAAGCCCTTCTAGTCGTGAATAATGGAATCCAAGTCGGCTTTTACTTCGGTTCTGGAATGTTAACAATCGCCTTGTTCTTCCTAACTCAGTCCATTTTAACACCACCTATCGCCTTTATCTTCCGATATCTCCAAATCTGCAGGTTTCCCATCTCTAATATCGTCAAACAGTTGAAAACTATTTTGAGGCCCCACGAACTTTTGGACAACAAAAAGAAGTATCAGGCCCAGTTGGCTATACCATTCTCTTCGCTGATTCTTGGAGCGACTCTTCTGACTTTTGTATCATTTCCAACACCGGATGATATCAAATACTTGAGCGATATTGTTACAATGTTCACCAGTGAGAATTCGGCTTTTTTGGTAGTTTCATTCAGAGTGAGTTCTTCTTTCAAGTTTTACGATACCTATTTAAAAAAAACGGCGAAGGAAAACTAGAGTGGTCCCGACAGAAGTTAGGGGAAACTAACAGCCCCTATGAGGATAAAAAAGTGCCCCTATAAGGGTGAAATTCAAGTTTTCCCTCTAGACTTTTTAGTCGTGACCCCTAAGACTCTATAGTTCAAGTGGTCCCTTTGGGGGCCTTTCAGTTTTTAGTTGAGATTTCAAAATCAAATTGACAACCCTCAGTTGACTTTTTTCATTGAAATGGGCCCTTAAGGTTGCCCCTCTAGTGGTCACTCTGGAGCATCTAAGTAAAGTTGAAAAGAAAGTAATCTATAAAAAAACTGCAGATTTTTTATCTTTTCCATACAAAAAACCATCTTGTAAAATTAACTTTAAAAAAAATAAAGTTTAGTTACTCTGAGAGCTCAGTAAACGATTTACGTATGATCACTATTGATTTCAAAAAAAATAAGGATAAATTTCTTTTTCAAACAGGCAGAACAACTTACATGGTTCGAAACGGTCTGCTACCTCGTTACCTGGTTCATAACAATATTCTACGCATTTATGCTAGTTATCAGTTTGATAATCATGATCTTCTGCTCGGTGAAAATAGTCAAGAAGCTGGAGGAAGAGAAAAGCGTCAGCCCCAAGACGTACAGAATGCAAAAGAGACTCTATCAGATGCTGATTCTGCAGGTAATATTTCCAAAAATCAAACAATGTTCAAAAAGCAGGGCTTTTTTCATTTATAACAATTTTTACAACTTTTATTTGAGCTACAATTTCATTCATAGAGATCTCGAATCAGAAACACCGAAAAAAATAAATCAAGAAAAAAAGAATTCGAAACCATTTTTCCAGTTCCTCTGCCCACTATTTTTGCTTCAAGTCCCGTTCTCCTACTCCTTCATTCTACCAGTACTCAACCTAACTGCGAATGGATTCGCCCACGATCTCCTACCATTTTTATTCGCCTGGACTCCATTTCTAAACGCTATCATTTTATTAGCCTTCATGGAAAAGTTCCGATCCGCTATCACCTCTTTCAAGCTATTTTCAACTGTTCAACCGTCTAACACACCTCGAAGGTAGATTCTTTTTTTTTCAATAATTTTATTTTCACGACTTGAAACGCCCTAGCTAAATGCAGCAATTTTGCGCCCGACCACCAAAAACGACTTGTCCACCACGGCATCTTCTATCATATGATGGACGAAAATCGCTAAAAGTCGATATAAAACTTGTATTGAAACTGAGCTCTTTTTTATGCTTCATTCATTGGTGGTTTGAAATGAAAGCGAAATAGCATGTGAAGATAAGAGATTCAGACGTCTCTGCATTCATTTTTGTTTCAAACTAAAAGAAGTATAAAGCTACATGGCGCTTCAAGTCGTGAAAAAATCTAATCAAATTCAAAAAATGTATTTCTTCTTCAAAATTATATTTTTCAGGCCGGATCAAGTTGTACCGCGGAGTAGAAAGAATCAGTCTGCCTAATTTTTGGGAAATATCGGCTCCAGAAAAAAAAAAATTTAAGCTTCATCTCAAGTTGATTCTACTGTCTCATGAAACCTGTTTTGCCCATATGATTGCATTTTTTAATAAATTTTGTTTCTTCTCAGTCTTAGCAAAAAGAGAAGAAAATCGTGAAGAAACTAAGAAAAATATGAAAAGTCCATTTTTATAGGGATTAAATTTTTGAATTTCAAGAAGCAGTGCTTTGAATTTTTCTGAACGGGTTCCTGGCAAGGAAATGCAAAAAAAGTCTGGTTTTTCTGATTTTTTTTTCATTTGTGGTTTGTGTTCCGTTTCACCTATACCTACTTTTTTTGCTGGTCGATTTTTAAACATTGAAAAAATGTAGTAAACATTTTACAGTTGAGATTCCGCTAAAAATCTGACCCCACAGTTCGTGTTTTCGGTGCTTTAGCGCGCAAGCCGTTTCAGGTTGGGAGGGCTTCGATTGTACTGTTTCTAAGTGGAGCGGTCTAAGAAAAACTGTTCTAAAGTGAAATATAGCGTGACTTCAATAAAAGAAGTCCAAATTCAAATATCCAACGGTAACCGCAACACGACCGCGAAGCGTGAATCAACATTTTCCCAAGAAACCCAGCCCAACTTCACGAAATCTCCTTGTTATTTCACGTTTCGATGTTATTTTTCCCTTCGGCGCTGAACACCTTTCCGTGATTACACTGGCTATGCAAATACACAAACCGTCATTTTTTTTTCTTCTCATTTCATTTCAATCACACGTTTCCGCTCGCTTTTGTCACGGAGTTTTTTTTTTCTCAACCTATTCATTTCTGTTCTAACTAATGAAGAAAAGTTACAGTACAATTATTAGACGAAAAAGTAAAATTGTCAAGCCTCTCAAGAAAATTTCCTTTTCGATTCAACGTTTTTAGATCTTTTTCTGAACTTTCAGATCTCTAGATTCCCATTATCTCACTTTAGAAACTTAGAATCAAAATAAACAGTTCCAATCTCCAATGTTAAGTTCTTAAATAGAATATTACCATTCTCAGTAAATTAAATAAGAACGACGGTCCAAAAACTGAATCATTACACCGGCCCATTGTCCAAGAAAAAAGATAACAAATCATCTTCTTTTTAATAGTCCCAGTTTCTGTTTTCGTTGGGAACCAGTCCCGTTGGACGAATACCCGGCAGATTTCCACGCCTTTCGATTTTTCTTTTTTATGTTTGTTTTGTTTCGAATTATAATTTTTTACCCATCTCATGTACTATTAGGTGGGTTTTTCATTTGTAAAAAAAAACGTATAAATTCACTGAATATGAACTTTGGAAAGTTTTGAACGGCTTGAATTTTTTCCGTTATTTTCTGAAAACTTACCTTTTTCTTTCCTTTTTCTTTTTTCTTGCAGCTCATATAACAATCTTTTGAATGCAAGCTTTATTGAACTCTTTCTAATGTTGAAAAGATAAAGCTCATTCGTAGGCGCGAGCGTTGGCGTCACCTCCCCACTGGAGCCAGAGAAGGCCGTTGGCCGAGGCGACGAGGGCTGCGAAGACGGTGAGGACGGTGGAGGACGACATCTTTCGATGGATTCTGGAGGGAAGAACGCCCCTTTTATAGGAAGGATCTAGGCGGTTCTCAATGAACAGTTAAATTGAGAAATGGGAACCGAACCGAGTCCTGAGAGATTTCCATGACTTTCTGGTCAGTTCGCATCCTTCAATTTAAGTTTTCCTTGAGAACCGTCTAGGTCCGACCCATAAAAGGGCCTGTTTCCTTCCAGAATCCATCGAAAGATGTCGTCCTCCACCGTCCTCACCGTCTTCGCGGCCCTCGTCGCCTCGGCCAACGGCCTTCTCTGGCTCCAGTGGGGAGGTGACGCCAATGCTCGCGCCTACGAATGAGCACCAACTTTGTTTTTCTACTAGTAAAGCTTTTTCAATAAACTCTTGCATCTAAGAAAATTGTTTTGTGAGTTGCAAAAAAAAGAAAACATGACAAAAAAGAGAAGAAACAAACGTATGAGCAGCATGTTCTTCTAATTCCTTCTTTAATACAGATTTTTCCCATCAATTTCCAAAATTCAGAGCTCCTTTATAAACATTCTTAAAAGGGAACATCACAAGAGCTTTTCCGTGAATGAGTCATTTCACAACCTTCGAAATTAATGAATGAAGCGCTTCCTCTTCCTGAATGACTCAAGCTTAAAAAGAAACGAAAAAATTCCCAGAGGAGGGCTACTTTTTCGAAGAATAAATTTAAAAAAATTAAAAATTATTGGTGATGAAAAAAATGCACTTTCCAACAAAAAAATTTGTACCTTTAATACTATTTCGCCTTCAAAAAAATAAGAAATACTTTTTTTAAGAAGTTTTTGATTATCACGTCTAAAAACTTCACTGTAATCTACAAATTTCAAAACAAATCGAAAAAAAGCGGATATTATACTAAATTTTTATTTGAATTCATAACAACTGGAACTAAACCAAACGACGCAACTTTCTTCTCCCTTTGAAAAAAATACCAAAAACCACAAACAAAAAAATATTTTTCGACCAGAAAGTTCAGAACGGAAGGTCATTAAATTTTCCCCAAAATGTACTTTTTTTGGTAATTTGAATTTGTGTGAAAAACTTTTCATTTCTGATAGAATGAATGTATTTTTTTCTCGACCGAAAAGAAAAAAATACGGAAGAATCGATCTTTTGTTGGGAAAGTGTTCAGGAAACCAGTTTGTTTGCGATACTCTAGTCTTTTTTTAATACTGTTTTTCCCGTTTATCGAACTTTTTTTGGGGGAGTTTGTCTAAAAAAATTCTCTAGAGGTCACGAATACTTCATTCAAACATTTTTTTATAATTTATTAAAGTTTACTGATTCCTATTTTTATTTAATGTTTGAATGGAAAAAAAGGCACTTTTGATCTGAAATTTTTCTTTCTATTGCTGTTCTTGTTGTTCTTTTTTTCTTTACTTTCTTAATATTTTTTTATCAAATTTTTTTCAAAGTATTTCTAATTCATCAACTAGTCCATTCTTCATCTATTTCCCTCTCTGTTTTTATTTGTTTTTTTCATTTCATACACTAGTTTAATAACCTGATTCCACATCCAAACGATGAAAAGTAGAATAAAAAAAGTAATAATAAAACCAGGATTCCACACAAAATTTCAACTCCAAACCGTTGCAACCACTAAAAATTGACATATATGACCGCCGCAAAAATTCCTTTTTTTCAGTTCTCTTCGTCTCATAAAACACGTGTTCGAGCCATCAAAAAAAGTTCATAACCGTTAAAATATTTCACAGGCCGAAAAAAAGACACTTTTTTTCTTTCTCTAAAAGATAAGCGGCTCTCCTTGAATGGTTCGTTCGCATATGTTTAAATTTGAAAATTTGAAAAATTTAGGTATCCGATATTGATCCAGAAACATCCAAAAATCACTTGGAAAATGGTGAAAATGGCACGAAATACGAGAAAAAGCCGAATATTATCGAAAAATCCTTCACAAGTGAGTTTACTTTCAAATTTTCTACATAAAACTTCAAATTTCAGCAACGATCAACAGTTTTTCCAACACATTTGCTCAGTTGGAACGAATTTTCGGGTTCCTTGTCAAACCTGTAGTTATTATTGGCCTGTTAGTGCTTTATCATGGGTTTCTAGGTGAGAATATTTTTTCTGACTCAAAAATTTTTTTTTTCAGTCGCCGCAGGGATTCACAACTTCCGAAAAGCGGCCCCTTTAATTTATATAACATTATTTTTCTGGCTTTGTTTTATAGTCGTGTTTATTGTTGATTCGGAGCTTTTTCAAAGGTTTTATGCGAGATTTACGGCGGCAGCAGAGAGGAAACTGTCGCGGCTGCGGTTCGCTTCAGTGTGCGTTTTTTTGAGGACATTTTGCTTTAAGAAAATATTGATCAAGTAAAAAGTAGATTTTTTTAAGGCTTTGAAGCTTTTTGAAAAGCAAAAAAAATCAAGAAGAATGCCGTAGAACAAATTTTTCGGGTAAATGAAACTTTTTTCGAATCCAAAATCTAGAAAAATCGAGTTTTTTGAGCTGACAAATTAGTTTAAAATTGTGATACCTGAGGCTAAATTTGAGAAAATTCCCTAGAAATGGATTATTGCAGGTTTTTTTCACTTCACTTGAAAAAAACATTTTTATTTTTTTGAAAAAAATGATTTTTTTCAAGTTTTTGGAGCACACGAAATAGCAGAAATGTTCAAAAATCGACATAAATTTTGAAAAAACAATTTTTTTTTTCAGTATCTATAATATTTCTCTACTCATCGCCGTCATAGCCTTGCTAATAATCGACACGATTTCCGATCCTTCAAGATTACGTGGCCTGGCCGGTTATGCATTTTTCCTCGTCATCATGTTCCTTTTCTCAAATAACAAGTTGAAAGTAAAACTTCAAAGCTGAAATTTTCAATCAAAACAAAGTTACAGATAAACTGGGGTACTGTAGTCTCAGCATTCAGTCTGCATTTTCTCGTGGCCTACCTCATACTCCGTTGGAATACGGGAAAATGGCTATTTCAACATATTGCTCAGCTTATTGTCAAGTTTCTGGACTACGCTCAACAAGGTTGGTTATTTCCAATGTCGCTCAAGGTCGGGCGCACATTTATAATTAGTAATAGAACTCAAAAAAACTTTCTACTTACAAGGTTGGTTAGAGCGTCAAAAAATTTCTGTAAATCATGAAAAAGCAGGTTTTCTTCTTAAAGGAACATTAGACAAATTTAGAAATTGTCTCGAAACGACTATGATGTTCCAAATTACTATGATGCAGCTGTAGATTTTCATAAAAAAAAATTCGAAGAATATGTAATTTTATGGCGTTTGAACCCTGAAAAGGGCAAAAGACACCTATTTTTAAAGGCGCATAGCTAAAAATATCCCGAAGCGAAAAATATGTCTTTTTTCGAAGTCATTAATTGATTAATCAATTTTTTTTATACTGAATATTTTTTTTAAGGAACGGCATTTGTATTCGGGTTCATCGCCACGCCGCCAAATATCTGCGGCCTGACCCCGGTCTTCATTTTTACGGTACTTCTTCATTTTAGTTCTGGGATAATTAAAGGCTCATAGCTTGATCTGATAAAGGTCTCGAGGCGAAGAGTCATTTTCAGTTTTCTCTCATATCACAGAAAAGACCTACGAAAAGCAAACATCGTCAAAATGAAATAAGAGAACATTTTCAGGCCCTCCAAACTTTGATCTATTTTGGTGCTGTCGTTGCTCTACTCTTCTATTTTGGCGTTATTCAGGTTCATTTTTTTATTTTCTAATCGAAAAAATATTTTTCAGGCAGTTCTGAAAAGACTTTCTTGGTTCATGAAGCTTCTAGTAGGGACCACTGGAGTGGAGTCAATGAACGCTTGGGGGACCACTTTTCTGGGGATGGTGAGATCATTTTTTCGAAATACGTAGGAAAATTTTGGCGATGGTTTATAGTAGATAGAATTTAAGAATATCACCATGAGGGTCAAAAAATAAGGGAGTTTTGACCACAATTTTTTATTTATCTCCAGTTTTTCGAAAGACTTACTTTTGAGTAATTTTTGTCTCGTTTCTTTAAGGATCGAATCCGGTTTAAAATTGATTTACTCCATAAAAGAATTATGATTAATTTATTGCAAATCCAAAAAAAACCTTGGAAAAACAGTCATTCCGACTGCGTCATAATTATTGACTCCTGGTGGATTATTTGCTATCCTTACAACCAAAAAAAGCTTATATATGATATTCACACTCATTCCCATTGAAATTCAGTAAAAATAGCATCACTCAAAATTTTTCAATGCTAATCTGGACATTGAAATGATAGAACATTCATACTTTTGACTGCGTCTTAATTATTGGCTCCGTCTAGCTTTTTATTTAAAAAAATTTTTTTTCCGTGTCGAACCGGATTTTATTTTCTTTTTGAATTGAATCTATTTACAGTCAGAAGCTCCGATAATGTTGGCCCCATACTTGGGAAAAGTGACGGCTTCGGAAATGCATGCGATTTTGGCCAGCGGCTTCGCCTGTACCTCTGGGACCGTTTTCGCGGCTTACATCTCTCTCGGAGCTTGTCCAGAGTGATTTCTTACTTCATAACTTGATTTTCTCGGAAATTATCAAATTTCGAGCTAAGAAATTCCTTTTTAGCTACCTTCTGACGTCATCTCTGATGTCAGCCCCCTGTTCTCTGGGTTGTGCGAAGCTACTCTTTCCAGAAACAGAAAAGACTGAATCAGACGAAGAAGAATTGGAAATTGGTCATGGGTCAGTTTTTCACAATAAAATCAAAAAGAACCGGGATAAAGTGTAAAATGCGCTCTATGGATGAAAACTGCTACAGAAAAAGGTAGTTTTGAAAGTTATCGGAATAAAGTTAAAATTTTCCTGCTCTTAAAATCTCAGAAGTTTCAAACGCAGTATTGGAGTAATGTGACTTTTGAGCGAAATTCTTATAGATTTCTGAGAAAAAGAATGAATTAAAGAAAAAAAGCTCAAAATCTCAAGCAATTTCGCTCTAGTGATTCAATGTAATGTATGTTCAATGTATCAACATGCTAGACACTCCAAAAGGTTCTTGGAAAAAAAAGTTGCGACTGAAACTTGAGCAAAAAATAGCCGCTGAGTAATTCAAAAGTGCGCTCTACCGATAACAACTATTCCGAAGTTATTCAAAATTTTTTAAAAGTTCCTCAAAATCGAATGAATATTCATGATTCTATCGAACATCGATAACTTGTGAAAAAAATTCCAAAAAAAGGTAATTTTTCTTGAAAATTCAGTGATTTCATTGCAGAAAAACCGTAAGCGATAGATTTTCTATAAATCGTTTGAATTTTTCCAGCAACAAAGGAATCCTGGAAAGTCTATCGGCCGGCGCGACGGCCATGGTTCCGGTCGTTTTTTCGATTGGCGCAAATTTGGTGGCGGCCCTTGGAATTCTGGGTTTTTTTGAACGACGTTGTCAATTATGCGGGCAGTCTACTTGGCTATGAAAATTGGTCTTTTTCAGGTAATTTGATTTGAAAAAAACAAAGCAAAGAAAAGCATCTGGAAAGATTCGAAAAAAACAGGGATTTCTGAATTTTTTTCGCAAAATAATTGAACATTATTCCATTTTTTTAATACTCTTCCCAGTTCAAGTTTTTTTAAAATGATAAGATTTATAAGGGGAAAATTTTTCAGATGATTTTCGGCTATATTCTGTTTCCTGTCGCCTACTTGATGGGCGTCACCGGGGATAGCGAGCAAACTTTGAGGTGAATTTCCGGAAAAAGGCCTTTTTTAACAGGTTTGAGGTCTTTTCTGATCTAAAAACTCTACAAAAACTTCGAAAAATCACTTTTTTCAGAGTCGCTGAGTTAATGGGAACAAAAACGATCGTCAACGAGTTCGTGGCTTACAAAGAAATGGGCGAAATGCAGACTAAAAATCAGCTTCTGGTAACTTTATTTTTCAAAATTATAGATCGTTTCGAATTATTGTTCTATCAGAAAAATCTCAAGCTTTTTATGGAAAGTTTTATAACTACATTCAAACAGACAATCGTTTTCAAGCGATTTTTATGAATTTTTTATTTTTTGACAATGGCGCGAATTTTCTCATTCATTTTCAGCCTCGATCGGCGATGATTGCGACCTACGCTCTGTGCGGTTTCTCCAACATTTGCAGCATGGGAATGCAAATCGAGACTTTAGGTAAGTAAGCCTAACTGGATTTCTAAAGGCGCATGGGTGGGTCTAAAAAAGGTCCTAGCGCGAAAAAGGTAGTTTAAATCAAATACTC
Source organism: Caenorhabditis auriculariae (assembly GCA_904845305.1). Lineage (NCBI taxonomy): Eukaryota > Metazoa > Nematoda > Chromadorea > Rhabditida > Rhabditidae > Caenorhabditis > Caenorhabditis auriculariae. The sequence continues at coordinate 799,856 of CAJGYM010000027.1, forward strand.
AGCTTTCGAACTGCTCAGCATGTGTTTTTGATGAACGGAAGTGTTAAGGAACGGAGATAATCAATAAATTTAATAAATTAAAGTTTTTAGGAGCCCTGGCCCCGGCAAAAAAGTCGATAATCGTTGATGTCGTCGTTCGGGCTCTGATGGCCGGAGCCATTGCTTGCTTCATGAATGCTACTGTTGCGGGTTGAGTCTTTAAAATGCGGACATTCTTTTATTTCGATGATTTGCAGGGATTCTAATCGATAATCCGACGTTTTGTACTGTTGGCAGTGGCAATAATGGCACTTGTTTCGCGATTCCTAGTTAAATTATTATGAAAAAGATCCCAAATTTTATATTTTTACTGTATATAAACTGTAATTAATTTCTTTTTATTGTACATTTTTCTTCGAGAGGCTACTTAGCCTTCTCCAAGCAAGTACTCAAGGGATTTTTAAACTTTTCTCGTCTTCTCAAAATGTTTTGGACAATGGCTCATGGGAAAAATGAGCAGGTAAGCCCAAAAAAAGTCGAGTTTGAACTGAAGCTCTTAAGTGGCGACTCCGTTACAATTTGGGCAAAAATGTGTAACGTGAAACCCTCAAATGACTACTTGGATTTCTCAAAGCGGATACTAAAAAGTTAAAAAATGTTTCTAGACTGCCCGAAATCGTTCTCTGTCAAGTAGCTAAAAATGAAATAAAAAGCCTCTTAAGTGGCCACTCGCAGTTTATCCCTCAACTGGTCCCTTAGACGCACCATTATGAGCTCCTTGAAGCTCACAACCCTCAAATGACTTCGAGTATTCTAAGTAGTTCTTTTTTTCATTGATAGAATGTTTTCTGAAGAAAAGTTTAGAGATAAAAAAAGCTTTAAACAGAAAAATTTGTCCAATTTTAAGTTTTCAATCTATAGGAAAAAAATAAATGCTTATTTTTTTCAAAAGCATTTCTATGAAAAAGTCTTTCGAAAAAAATTGAAACCATAAAACTACAGCTCAAAAATCGCGGAACAAAATGGAACATTCCTTGGTTTGATTACCAATGCGGAAACACGTGGTCTGCCGAAAAACAGTCCTGATTTTAAAAATAAAAGACCGGTTCTCGCAATTTCTAGGTTGAATCTTTCCGATTCTTTGTTAACAAACGAATCAGAAATCTTTCAAGTTTCCTAGGATGACAAAATGTTGATTAATTGCAGTTTGCAGGGTTGGAATGGGGCTGAGCAACTGTTTCAAGGTAGGAATTGGCGACGAAAAGTTTAAAGTTGGAAGAAAAAATTGGGAGAATTGAAGGTTTGATTTCGGAAGGTTTTTGAGCCCGAAGCCATGATGAAGAATGATAGGTCAAAAAATTTGGCTTTATAAAAAACTTGCTTTCTGAGAACTGCAAGCTTATTTCTTAGTAGCAATTATGTATATTTAAAAAAAAAATTTTTCAACACAGTAAAAAAATAATAAAAATCATACCATTTGAACAGTTATGAGCAGTCTTAAAAACTTGAAGAAGCTCTAAAAGATTTTAAAACCTTAAAATACATAAAAATTCACGCCAAATAATCCGTTCCTATCATTTTTTTAATATTATTTTTTTCTTCCATTCTTCCCGACCTCCTTTAAATTTCTTCCCAAAAAAATAATAAACTAACGAACGGTTGCAGGAAATGGGCCACTTGTGCACATCCAATCGTAAATATTTCCTCAAGTCGTTCCCTTCGTCCTTTTGGTCAACATTTCTGGTCCTGTTTATCGGGCATTCGTGAACGTTCTGGCGTAAAAAAGAACGATTTTCAAATGAAAATAGACAACACGGCTTCATATTTTCCCATTGATTTTCGAACTTTGCAAATGGTCAACACGAACATATCATTATCAAAAATTTTATCATAAAGACGTTCGATGATAACAAAGAAAACATTAAAAAGTCTCGAACAGTTCAACAATTAATGCCAATCAAATAGCCTCGCACAACGGCTAGAAGATTAAAAGTTGGATTTCGGAAAAATTCATTTTAAGCAAGCAGAACTGGTTTGAAAGATATAAAAAAAAAGAAAAAAGAAAAAAAAGTTGAAAATAAATATAACACTTCTCCGTCAAATTGGAAGATATGCGCATTGGCCGCAAACTTTTGTCGTGGTGAGACATGGAGAGATTTACTGAAAATTTGCGGGGTTTTTTTTTTCGAAACTTTGACTTCTTTTTTATTTCCTTTCTCATTACTTTTCATTTTTTTCGAATACTGAGTATCAAATTTGAGAGGTTACAAAAAAATATTTTTAATGAAATAATTAGCCTTTTTGAAGGAGCGATCGCAATTTTCAATTAATTTCTTGAAGCTGTCTTTTTCTCATTTATTTAATTTAATCACTTTTTCTTGTTGTTAATTTAATGTTTTTATCGCAATATTCAATAAAGAAATGGAACAGTCCTTCCATAAATTTTCATCCTATTTTTTTGCATGAAAACTTGAGTATTTGTATCAATATTTTTTTCTTCATTGTTGATGACTGTAATTTAATAATAATAAATATTATCCTTCCAGAAGCTTTTGCTTTGAGGAACACGTGAAAAGTTGGAGAACACGTGAGTGAGGTCCGATGGCGCTAAAACCAATAGAAAGATTGCGAACCGCGTGCTTTTGAGGTTTTATTTATTATTTTTGCTTTTTTTGCTTTTTTTGAATCACGAGCGACTAAGAAGCGCAAGGGTATGAGTAACTTTCAAAATAAAGAAAAATATGGAAAAAAAGAAGAAAATTTCAGTTCCAGCATTTAAAAAAACATTTCTATAACTTAAAATTGCAAATTTTGATTGCATTTTCAATTTTTTTGAGGTGTAGGGTCCTCGAGAAAATTTTTTATCAAAAATTGAAGTTTTTCTACAATAGAAAATAGGAAAATCATGCTACTATGAACTTAATAACTGTAGCTTTCAAGCAGAAAAACATATTCTTCTCTTTTTTCACATTTTTAGTTTACCAACTTGATGAATTTTTCAAATTATACTCTAATAAACAAGTTGACTCATCAGTATCTAAAATTAGACTCATTTTCCAACATAGTCTTTTTTATTTCTTGAAAAAAGTTGCATGTGAGTTCAAACCACGCGGCCGAATCATCAGGCGATTTTGCAAAAACGGACGAGAGAAGAGAGAGCGCGGAGGGTGCCAGACGACGAGAGAAGAGAGATGGGCGTCTGATGACCCCAGGACCTCTATAAATAGACGGATTTTTGTGGTCCAAGCAGATCCCGAGCTTTTGCTTGGTTTTATTATTGTTTAAGTAGAATTGTCCTTGATTTTCTTGATTTTCTTGATTTTCTGAAATCCTAATGACTTGCTCAACAAAGCTAAGGCACCATCCTAAAAGCGAGTGAATTCACTGGGAACCTTTTAATTTTTTTTTTTTTCTGAAGTTTAGCTAGGCGACTCTTGGATGTGCTATATGAAAATCCTAAAAGTCTCAACCCTTGAAATTTTTTGGTTTCTCGAAAACGCCTAGAAAGAGCAGAAAAGTAAGATTTAAACGCAGATTTTTTTGCAGGTTGAGACTTTTGGATCGTCACCTAGTACATCAAAAAAAATTTTATCCAGTTTTCTAAAAGTTTTGGGATTGTCTTCTACAGAAAGATCTGCTCCGTTTTTCAGAACTTTCCATGAACCTTGCAAAAGCGCTTAAGCTTCCATTTTATCATTCCCTTATCGTAAAGTTCTCCTGAAAGTGTCTAGTTTCATTCCTATTCGAAATTCTTCTGTCTTCTTTTGGCAAAAACCTTTTTCTTAAAACCCAACATCACCCCAAAAGGAAAAACTACAATGCGATCGCGAACTCGTAATCGATTTTCTCTTTTCAAGGTCTTTCCGTTCCGACAATGTCTTTGGCCTATTCTTCCATTGAAACTGACTTCGCAAAACAATGATCAGTTCCTTTTCGTTCCGATAATGGCGAATTTGTGCCTTTCGTTATATTCCTTCATTGAAACTGACTTTGCGAAACAAAGATCAGTTTTTTTCCGTTCAGATTTTCCGATTTTTGGAACCCTCTAGAAGAATTTTCTTTTGTGGAAGTGTCTGCGAGATTTTTAGCCTATGAACTGAAATCCTGTAATAAATGTTTTGCTGTTGAAAAGTCTGATGTTGCATTTTTCAGCTTTAGGTCCGCGAAAATAAGAAAAATACATTTTTTTTTGATTCACAACTAACGAAACTCTTGCTTGAAAAAATCGTAAGTTTTTGAAAAATTTCTATTTTTTCGTAACACTAAGAAAGTCAACTGTTCGTACTGAAATTCAACCTTCCTTCCCATTTTTTCTCTTAAAAACTCTCCAAACACTAAAATAGCTCAGAAAAACTTCATTTTTACACAAGACCAGACTCTCTGCAAACTCCGACTTTTGAAGAGAAGGGAGGAAGAAATGAGAGAAAAATTCATCGAGCGATCAATTTCGGTGCAGTGATGTTTGAAAAATTTTTCCTTACGATTTTTAGGCTTCAAGAAATTTTTACATGAAAACGATGTACCGGAATGAATCTTGAATCAGGTATCTTTTCCTAAGATTGGCCTGAGAGGGATTTTCAGGGTTATACTTTATTTTTTCAAGCCTTAAAGTTCAAAAAAAAAAAACACAGTTTCTCCTTCTTACAAACAGCGTAGTTAGAGCTAGTTAGATATTTTTGAACCTTGAGAATATTTTTAAAATTGTTTCGTTTTACTTTTTGAAGCTTACTCAAACTTCAAAATCTTTAAAAACAGCTGAATAGAAAACAACTTTCCAAGTTTCATTTGCTTCGAGCTAACCTAAATAGCCACTCTTTTATTGAATTTCAGTTCAAAAAGCTCAAAAACAGTGTAATTTGTGTATCTGTTCTCAAAAGTCGCGTTGAAAAACACGCCATGTAGTGTGGGGCGTTCCCGTGCGGGATTCATGGCCAGTGGGTTGGTAAATAGGAAGATTTGACCCTCCAAACGTTTTCTGTGTGTGGTGTTGGTGGTGTGACCGTCATTCATCCCGTTCTTTTTATCTTTTTATTTTTCCTCTTCGTTTTCTGCATAAAAAGCCGGTTTTCCTCGTCTTCTACTTGTTATTCGACTCCTCATTTTGTTGGCAGCAATCGAAAATTTCAAAATTATTCCATTTATTAACGGCTAGAAGCTTCTACACAATTTTTTGAGCTTGAGAATCTCAAAAACTTTCAAAATTTTCCCAATCCAAAACAGATACACTACACTCTCTACCAACCAAAATTTGATTGATACGATTTTGATAAGACTGTGTACATTTTACATTTGTTTTTCGGGTCCATTCTCGTGCCTGAAAATCCGCAGCCGATCTTTGATAAAACTGTTGAAAATTACACTTTTTACCTCCTTGTTGACGATTTTGGGCCTATAAATGAGCGGATTTTATCGCTTTTTGTGCCTTTTTTGTCTTTGGGATTTTTTTGATTTTTTTTCCAAGGGAAGGTTTTAATGATACTTTGAGGAAAAGGAAATCATAAAGTTTGAAAAGCTGTTCGACTTTTTAGAAGTCGATAAAAGTTCCAGTGGTCCCTGTAGTGTTTTGAGAGGTTGTAAATTAGTTAAAATTGATCATAGAGTTTCAGATTGAGCTGTTTAGGCTTTTAAAACTATTGGTGACGTTCAAAAAAGTTCGAGTTATCTTTTCTAGAATCATTTTCACAGAAACCTCTGATAGTACCTTTTGAATTTTTCTTCCAACTTTTTTATTTTTCAATCAAACTATACCAAACTGTGCTCCTTTTTTCTTTTTTGCTACTTCGACAAAAAATGTTCAGCCTTTTCACCAACCTTTTCATAAATTTGTTATGAAATGACCTCTCTGTCCCGATTCCACGTTCATTTTTTGCATTCTTCGTGGATCGCTTCTCATTTCTACAACTAACAAGCCTTCAGGAATGTTCGAGAGAGTGCTCAGCGTGTTCATCTTCGTGCTCTACCTGTTCGACACGGTTTTCGCCTCAAGTGAAGAGCATAATAAAGGAAAAGGTGCGTGTCAAGTCCAGGTAAAAGGAAATGAACTCAAAACTTTGAGAATCAGTTGAAAATGCCTTCTTTTTTCTAATAGCTCCGAGACTATGTAGAGGATGATCCAGTTTTTTTGGTTTATAAAAAAAAACTTTTCCGAAATCTAATATCTAAAAGTAAAGTCGAAAAAAGCTTTTTCAGACTAGGGGTGATTCCCTAGACCTTCAAGTTGTTCATTAAAATCTTAATGATCAATAAAATAATAAATAAACTTGCAGACAACTCGTACAAGCGATTGCTTGCCGGAGGAACCTTAAAGGACCACGGAGTGCAGTTTTCCGTTCCGTCATAAGCTCAAAAAAGAAAACGAACCAGTAACTGTGTTCAAAGCCATCATCATCTCCAACATGTACAACGACAAAAACACGACCTCCAAACAAGACAGTCCTCATCTTGCGGTTCCTCCAATCATTATTCGCTAATTAGCTCTATGAGCTTCGCATTCACCACAATTTAATACGAGTTTGTGTAATCTGTGCTTTTATTCGCATTTTCTTAATATATTTTAATGGATAATTAATAAATGGTTTTTTGATTTGATGGGTTTTTTTTTCTGAATCTACATGGAAAAGTCGGTGGGGTGTGGAATCAAAGTTTCAGAGAATTTTTTTTGAACTTGTATGTAAATATTGTTGGAAGATTTGAAGGTGAAGGGAAGATAGAAGTTCTTGTGAAGGTGTTCAGAAAGTAGTTGGAAGGTTTTTTTGGAAGGTGAAAAAAAACGAAAATGTCTGCCAGCAGGCTGCTCGAAGGTAAGTTGAGGTGTTGGGAAGGTATGTGGAAGACAAGGAATCGAAATAAAGTTAGAGAAAAAGGTACTTGAAAGCTTTAAAATGATATATAAAATCGATAATGCCCGGAAAATATTTCAAAACAAATAACTTTGTATTCTCTTACAAGGGACGTCATTTTTGCGTAGGGTTCTAAATTTTCAAAACGGTTTTAACCATTGAATTTCGAAATTTTGATCAGAATCCGTCAAAAAAAGAATGGCGAAAAATGATAGCGGCAAAAGTATTCGAACCTGCATCATAGGCTTCGCAGGCTACCGCGCAAGCCACTGCACCACGCTGCTAGCTGCCATTCAGAGTCTGTTTCAAACGCAAAAAGTACCGTAACTCTAAAATTTGTACAGTAATCCAAGGGGGTATGTATTTAAACAGTTCCTAGATCTGGATTACCTATCGATTGATATATCAATTGCCTAGTAAAAACTCCTCAGTACTTAGATATGCAGGTAGATACCCACCTGTCTACCGTAACCCGGATACAGTAAGAAGAAATGGCTCGTTGCTTATGAAACTTTTTGAAAATTACAGAGACGGCGTGTTATTTTTTGTTCGAAAACCCTCGTATTTCAATAACGTCCTCATAATCAAGCCAAAAGTACTGATTAGTGATAAATAAGGCAACATGATAATTTCAGGAAGCTTCCAAAATTTATCAGTTGCACAAAATTGCCGAAACGAATAAGAGAATCTCGGTGAAAGGGAAGAACTTTTGTAGAAACTCTAGCAAAACCTTGGAAAAATATCAAGTATTCGATGAACCTTTTTCGCCATCGTAAAACCATCTTACACCGTTAGGTTGGGTTGGAAGACAAAGAATGCCTGGAGAAGGTCGGAAAAAGTTGAGGATCAAGCAAGTTCCTGACCGTGACCACGCGGGAGCGAGGGAGGGTTAAACTGCCAGAAACTTCTGAAAAACTTGGGCCGAATCGCCTATAAAAGGCAGGTGCCGGGTGCCAATGTTCGCACTTCTCTGGAAAGATGGAGGCGGAACTCGAAGTGAGGCTCAAGGCCTACCGTTTCATCGCCTACTCGGCTGTCACCTTCTCCGTTGTCGCCGTCTTCGGCGTGAGTTTTTCGTTCTTTTAAAATTATTTTAGCTAAATAAGACTTCGGAAAGTGAGTTCTAACAATGAAAAAGATGTGACGATACCACTAATTCGTTTAAAATATTTTCCTCCAGATCTGCCTGACGCTGCCGATGATGCACAGCTACGTGGAGGGCGTCAAGAAGCAGGTCGACCACGAGGTCAACTTCTGCAAGTTCACGACAAAGGACATCTTTGCCGAGATGCAGCACATCAAGACGCAAAACGGCTCTCGGCACGCTCGTCAGGCCGGCTATGGCTCTTCTGACGGCGGCGTCGAGTCCACCGGCGCAACTGGAGGCTCTTGCCAAGGCTGCTGCCTGCCAGGAGCGCCAGGAGGTCCTGGACCGGCCGGTCGTCCAGGAAAGCCCGGAAAGCCTGGAGCCTCTGGCCACCCCGGTAGCCCCGGAAAGCCTCGTGCTCAGCCTTGCGAGCCGGTCACCGTGCCACCTTGCAAACCTTGCCCAGCTGGACCCCCCGGACCTCCCGGAGACGCCGGACGACCAGGAAACGACGGAGCGCCAGGTCAGCCAGGCTCCGGAGGTGGCGACTCTCCGCCAGGCCCTCCTGGACCTAAGGGACCACCTGGACCAGCCGGACAGCCTGGAGCCGCCGGACAAGACGGGCAGCCAGGAGAGAACGGCGAGAGCAGCAACGAGCCTGGAGAGCCGGGAGAAGCTGGACAGCCAGGACCTAAAGGACCACCAGGACCCGCTGGACAGCCTGGACGCGATGGAAAGCCAGGTTCGTCCAAAAACTCTTTTTTCTAAAATTTCATAGTAATGAAACACGAAATTTTCAGGGCAACCAGGTCAGCCCGGAGCCAAGGGAGACGACGGCGCTCCAGGCCAGGACGGAAACCCGGGATCTCCAGGAGAAGACGGACAGTCCGGAGGGTCCGGCGAGCCCGGAATCTGCCCCAAGTACTGCGCCATCGACGGCGGCATCTTCTTCGAGGACGGAACTCGGCGTCGTTGAAAATGAAAAGTTCGCCGCCAGATTTGAGCGACCTCAGGGAAATAAAGCGTTTTCTTCGGATTTTTCGTTTTTTTTTGTTTCGAAGAATTTTGAACGGACATTCACATTGCTGTAATATATGAAAGAAACTTCATTAAGACAATTCAGTTTTTTTTTCTACAGTTGAATCTAAATTTCAGCATTTTCTTCGTATATTTAATGAATTGATTCGCGACAATTGTCCTTTCACCTCACTTTCTCACCGTTCCTCTTTTAATTTCAAATCTGACCGTCTAATTCGTCGCTTACTTCAAAAAAAAGCCTCTCTTATCAATAACGGTCTTCATTCCACTCACCTCCGGCAAAAGTTCAATCTCACTGTCAAACTTATTCGTAAAAGAACTGCTTTTTTATTAAGGAAATTCCATACCAAAGTTGCTCTATCCTACAACTCCTCTAAACTTTCCAAATTTATTTCAAGACAGCTTAAGATCGATTCTGGGATCCCCAATCTGCTTTTCAATGATAATTATATAATTGATGATGAATCAAAGGCCAATGTCTTCTCATCTGTGTTCTATTCCAATTTCTCTAACACTAACCCTCAACCTTTTCCCAGCTCTTCCCTCACCTGAACCTATTAACTGTAGTATATTTTTTTCTCCCCCGATGTTGTTTTATAAATTTCTTGCCTCTCTACCTCCGAAATGTGGATTTTTCCACTGATAATATTAACTTTCTTGTTCTTAAAAAGATGTGCTAGATCTTTAAGCCTTCCCCTGTCTCTCCTATTTAATGAATCCTATTTAACTGGTGTTATCCCCTCTTCTCTAAAACACACTACGGTCATACCTGTACATAAAAAGGCAGTTTGTCTGACCCTTCCAATTTCCGTCCGATCTCTCTCACTCATCCTATATCACGTGTATTGGAACGTATTATCGCCCATATGGTTAGAAATCGATTCGCTCATAAATTCTCTCGATTTCAATATGGATTTTTAAAACCGTAGATCTTGCAAACTCTCTCTCATCTCTTCTATATCCGACATAAAAAAAGTCCTTGGCCTCCAATCTAAATGTCGATGTTATTTACTTTTGATTTCAGCAAAGCTTTTTGATAGAGTAGATCACAATTTGCTACGTCTTAAAAATGCTAAACTTTGGTTTTGATAATACTCTGAGCCGTTGGTTCTCTAATTTTTTTATCTCACAGAAGTTCAATTGTTAAGGTCAACAAGTCTTTTTGCCAACAATTGCTTTCCCAACCCTTCCGGTGTCCTCCAAGGCACTGTCAGCGGCCCTCTCCTCTTCCTCATTTTTCATCAACGATATCGAAAAATTACATTGATTCCTCTACCTCTATCTCAATTTTTTTGCGGATGATATTAAAATCTATAGCTCCTGTCCCAGATCTCTCCAATCAAGCATTAACGGTATCCTTGAATGGTCTCATATTTGGTCTCTCCCACTCGCCTCTAACAAAAACGTTCTCTGTTCACTTTTGGCCCAAATAATCCTCGCACCCTTTTACTATGTTGACCTCCTTTGAAGTTCCTCAAAGCTCCATAGTACGTGACCTTGGTTTATTTATCGATGACAAGCTTTCCTTTAAACAACACATCAGCCGTATTGCTGCTTTTGCCACCTTACGTTCTAATCAAATACTGAATACCTTCAAGTTCTCTTCACCTTTTAACTACTTCCGTATGTTTCAAACCTACGTTAATCCAGTCCTTGAATATTGCTCTGAGCTTTTCTCACCCGCCATTTCCTCTGAGGAATCTCACAAACTTGAATCTTCACTGCGTCTTTTTAGTCGGAAAGTTTTCATTCGTTGTAATGTTAGTTTCACTTCTTACTCAGATCGCCTTAGTCAATTTAACATCAAACCGTTGTTCATTCGTCGTGAAATTTGTGACATTATCACCTTGCATAAAATCATCTGTGGCTCTGATCATTTTCTCGATCGCAATAAGTATTTCACTCAATCCCTGTTACAGAGAAATCCACTTCGACTACGGACTACTGGTCAGTTTTTCTAATGACTTTTTTTCTAGAACTATTCCTCTTTGGAATAAACTAACTTCTTATTTAGATTTTTAACGTTACCCCAGAAACTCTGCGTAAAAAGTTGAATGCTCTTCCGTTTGAAGCCTTTCATGAAAAATATCCCCTCTCGTCTCCTGTGAATTTGCCATATTTCCGGGTACCCGTCAACTCGTTGGGGTTGACTCTTTCCCGTGTATTGTTAATTCTCTGCCTATTCCTTCACTTGATCATCTATTCTTCAATTATATGTTAAATAATGGCAGTGAATAAACTATCTATCTAAAGACAGATTTTTTTCTGTGCATTTTCCATTGGAACTGGCTTTTTCGAGGCTTCTGGTTCAAAAATATTCTCTTCAAGTGGTTCTGAAGCGAAAAAAAGGTAAAAGACTTTATTTTTTAAATCAATCAAATGAATTGCAAAATATATGGAAAAATGTAACAAAGTACGCAATAAAATTTTTCTGGGACAGGTTTTTCATTTTGTCAAAAAAAGTTCATTTCCATGTTTTGATTCGAGGCCTTGTTTTATTAGTATTTTTCATGGTAAGATTCAATTTATTTTTTTCAAATTCTTTTTGAGTTATTCTTTTTCAAGTTTGCAAGAAAAATTTTTATTCAAACAAGGTTGATGGTTTGTGGAGAAGCTCTTTTTGGATTAAAATAAAATTTCTAATTTCTAAACAATTTTTTTATACCACGCTGTTTTTTTCACGGTTAATCCCTGGCTATTGAAAAATCACAGCTTTCGAATTTTTTTAAACAAATATTTCCGATCACTTCAATTTTTTTGAGATCGTCTTGAAGCATAAAAAAACGGAAAACTTGACTTCAAAAAAACTCATTATAAGTTTTTGTAAAGAATCATATAATGTCTGGACGTGTTTTTTTAGAAGGTTTTTATTGTTAAATTTTTGGTTTCTATGATTCTAAAATTATTATAATAATGTCCTTTTAATTTCTCTATTATTAGTTCAGTTATCCTATCAACTTTTCAAAACGGAAAACAAAAATAACCTTCGACCTTTTGCAAATCATTCTCTTTTTACCGCCGCCATCAACAACAACCAATTCTGACCCAATTGCCCTTTCTTCCGTCCTCAAGTCGTTCCGATCAAGTTCATTTGACAGAAACTATAAAGTTTCTCGAAGAAGGCTTAAAAAATAATGCGCGAGGGGAACGGGGGGCCGAATTGGCGGCAGTTCAATTCAGCCAGCGCCCGAAAAATCCGGGTCACTTCGACTTTCCGACTTATTCTTTGCCCAGGAAACTTTCTTGTTTTGTCTTGTTTTCTTTTTGATTCAACTTTGTTGTTCCCATTTCCCAGTCCGTTGATGTAATTCCTGTGCTGAAAATGGAACATTTAGGTCTCGAACTTCTTGAAGCTGGTAATTCTTTTCTGAAAGATCTCCCAGTATTCCATAATTTCTTGTTTCATCAAAATTCCCAAAGAATTCCCATTTTCCTAAGTTTCTCATCCCGGAAAAATTTTATGATTTTTTTCGAGAGAAAAATGTAAATGTCCAACTTCTCAGACTTCCTGCGAGGCCTAAAAGGACAGGGGCCACTTTAGGGTTTCTGATTGCCCACCGTAGTGTCCTCTCCAAGTAGTCTTTGAGGAAACCCTAAAGTTTTTCTCAGCGTTTGAATGAAGCTTAAAAAAATAGATAAAACGGTGAAAGTTCGCTACAGGAGAAGACTGCATAAAGTTGAATAAAAAGTAAGATAATAAAAAAAATTTCAGAAAGTCTAGAGGTTTTCTCAATTACCAGCTTTTAATGACCGCAATAAGCTAAAATAAAAACATCAAAGGAAAAATCCAGTTCGAAAAACTGCGAAAACCGGTTCTCCCTGGGATGCCTTCTGCTATCCTCTCGGCCCAACGTCTTCGCCTCTTCCACACGTACACTTTCAGTCCAAATATCACGTTTCCCTTATCCTGTCTCGTTTCAAATCACCTGTTTTTGTTTTTCCTATTGTATAAAAAAGTAAAAGTTCAATTGAAACATGTTCAGGCTTTCTTAAGAAAGATTAAAAATTGGGATTTTTGCTTTTGCTCCATTGATTTTTCGACTTTTCGAAGTTGATTTTTGAGAATTTTCACTTTTTCTTTAATATTTTTTACAGCTCATCTCGAAAATGTACTTCTTTCTAATCGGTATTTTCTAAACTGTTTTTCTGTCGAAATTTCGCAACTTTTATCATTTTTTTATCAGTTCAAGCTAACTGCAAATCCACAACAAATTCGCTTTTTTTCTATCGAATTATTTTTTTAATATCCTGTCCCACACAAAATTTTTCCTTGTTTTTTTCCGAAACTTTAAATTGATTTTTTTCAAGTGTCAAACAGTCTTTGACCGATTTCATGTCCAAATAACAGAAAAATTACAAGTACTTGTGCAATTTTAATGGCTTTTCTATACATGGGGACCGGTTCCACTCGAAAATTCCAATCCATTGTCGTCGCCAAGAAGTCTCCATATATAAGCCGATTATTTCAAAGTTTATAAATCCGTTTTGGGCTATAAATAAGTCTAGGATTGTCCGGTGTGATTTGAAGTAGAGTTTCGGACAAGTTTGGTACGTTTTTGGAAGTTTTTCACGCCATTTAGTTATTTTATAGAGGAAAAAGATACACAGTTGAATGAACAAAAAAAGTTTTGTAGGTCTATTTCCCCCTCCTTTTTTCTCGTATTTCTCGTATATTCATTTTTTTTGTACACCTATTCTTTGTGTTGGTTCCTGTACAAAACTGGGCCAATTATATAACCAAGTGGTCAGGTTTCGTGTGGTGAAAATACTCAACTTGAGAGAGAAAGCTATAAAAATTATGAAGGAGCTTATTTTTTTTACTCGTTTTTTTCATTTTTGCGATAGCTTTGAATAGAAAAAAGTAGTTTTCAATAATGTTTGAATAAAGGATTGTGTTGAAAAATAAAAGAGAAAGATGCCTCTATGATAAAAATAATAATGTTTCTCATTGGAGCAAGAATAACATCAGAGGCTTCTTTTTTTGTGGCTCTTTTCTAGAATATCCAGGTTTCTCTGTTTCAAAATTTGTTTTGAATTTTTTTTCTTTTTCTCGATTTACTTTCTCTTTCCTTGGTGTGCTAACTTCTCATCACTTTTATAGTCTTATCGAAACGTTTGGCTAAAGTTTTAGGGCGTTAAAAGGTCAAAGGTCGAAAGAAAAAGTATATGTTCTCGTTGTTCTTGGAAGATATATATTTCTGTATAAACCCAGCTACCGTTTTCGAACAGATCAAATTTTGAAATGACTATTGCAACGTGAATTCCGTTAAGAATGCGCGTTTGCGTGGTCGGCGCCGGGGCGTCGGGCCTCCCGGCGGTGAAGGCCTGTCTGGAAGAAGGGCTTGACGTCGTCTGCTTCGAGAAGACCAGCCAGGTCGGAGGCCTCTGGAACTACAGGCCTGAACAGAAGGATGTCAGTTTTCTGATTATACCATCATTTTAGAAAATATAATATTTTGAGATGATATTGAATAAAACCTATCAAGCCTACTAAAAACCTCCAAAAAACCAGAAGGAGAGGATTTGAAAGCTTATTATGAAAAGCGTAATCAAAACTCTGATTCACAAATTTGAGAAAAAAAAACTTAGGAAAGTTCTCAAAAAAAGTATTTTCTGAGAATTCTCATTAGAGCGCGTTTGTAGTCTATATTCCCGCTATAAATATTTCTCGTTAGATTATTCAAATTTTTAGGGCGCCACCGTAATGGAGACGACTGTAGTCAACACTTCCAAAGAAATGATGGCATATTCGGATTTTCCGCCACCTGAGCATTTTGCTAATTTTATGCACCACTCGAAAGTCAACGAATATCTCCAGGCCTACGCTGATAAATTCGATCTTTTATCGAAAATTCGGTTCAACACTCCGGTTAAGAGGGTTGGTCTTCCAGCAGACCTTTGGTCGAATATATAACTGCTCAATGCGTTGCGGTTTCGCTAGGATGCCTGGTTTTGCGCCAGACCAAAAACGAATTGCACACTGAGGCTTCCTAGATCGACCGCGACGCTTTGAGCCATTCCAAATGTGATCAAGGCGTTCCTAATCCGAGCTTCTTCAGATATCCAGGCATCCCAACGGAGGCTACAGAATCCAACTTTTCAATGGCTCAGAAGAACATTTTGATAAATTAATGTTATGTACAGGACATCACGCTCAGCCTTACCATCCCCAATTGAGAGGTAGCGAAACAATCTATGACCCTTCTTCGCCCTCTTTTTCCTCACCGGTCATTTCTGTTGGAGAGAGAGAGAGCAAGAGGACGCAGAGAAGTCAAAAGATTATAAGGTTAAAGTTTCAGATATTCAAAAGTTCCAAGGGAAGGTGATGCACGCTTACGAGTATCGGAATATGAAAGGATTCGAAGATAAAAATGTCGTTTTACTGGGAATCGGCAATTCAGCCTTGGATATTGCTGTTGATATAGCGAAAATTGCAAAATCGGTAGGTTTTTTCCGGTATTTATCGATAGTTCATTCATAAATGAGTCTCAATCTCTCTGACCTGTCTGTGCCCTTTTTCTCTCGTCAGAGAGGAAGACCTGAAATCCGCCGAGAGATGAGAGAGCGCAGACAGGTCAGAATGCTGAAATTCATGACAATGAAAGTACATGAAAGGTATGTCTAGGGGGCGCAAAGCCCCGCCCCTTCACGCCCCCAAAATGAGGATTTTTTTGTTGCAAAAACGGTTTTGAGGCGTTTATACTAGCTAAAGTCCCACTTTAAAAATGAACTGTTTCTGTTAATCTATGTAATCGACAACGCTCTACAAGACTGAATACTTTTTAAAACTATGTATTTTTTTCAAAAAAATAAGCGAAAAAAAGTAAGATTTAACACGAAAAAAACTGACAAGTTTCACAAAAATCGTCGCGTTTCAGAAAACCAAGTGAGGAACGCTTCCAAATTTTTTTAGTATGTTATACATTAACACTTTCTTTATTTTTTTGAGTAAAAAAATAAAAAAATCTACCGACGCGAAAAAAAATATTAAAGCTTGTAAAGTGACACCAAACTTTGAAGCTGAAATGCGAAAAAAATTTTTTTAGCGATATGGTATACTTTTTTTATTTGATTTAAAAACTAACAGTGTGTCCAAAAAAATAAAAAAATTCAAAATGAAAATAATTATTGGGACAGCGAATCAAATTATATTTGAGTTTTACCAAAACCTCCTTTTTTTCGCCTGCCTCGTTGACGCATGAGAGAATAGGATCGCGTTCATATTTTTTTGATTATGTTATTAAGCGTTCAAAACTCTATCAATGAAAAAAAATTATAAAAAAATCGATCGACGCGAAAAAAATAACGGCTTTGAAAACCTCGAAAAAAATGGCAATTTTTTGAAATTTCGGAAGATTTCGTGCAAGCGTTCGTAGCAGTGTTTGAGTCAAACACACCGATGCGCCCCTTTTTAAATGTCGCAGGAGCCGTTTTTTTCGGAGTCAAATTTTACTTTTTTTCTTGTTTTATTTTTTTAAATAACATTATTTTTTTCATTTTTTTCTTTTTTTCCAAACCAAATGATAATAATTTTTTTCCGATTAGAAAAAAAGAAAAAAATAAGGGGAAAAAAATCCCTTTAACCTTTTTTTCTAGGTAGTTTTTTTGATATTTTTATCAAAAAAATTCTTATGAGGATTGTACAAAAGATTTATACCAAAAACATGAGGCTCAGTTCGGACAACCTCTCAGAACAGAAAACCGATTTAAAAAAACAATCCAGAAACGCGCAAAAAAACATTTAAAAAGAAAGCGTGCGGCAGCGGGTAAAACCGTGAGATTTTTGCCTCCAGTTGTACGCCACGCGCGCTAGTTTTTTGGCCATAACTTTTTTCTTAGTGGACCTTTTTTCAAAAACTAAACGGATTATGAAAATGAACAGTCTCCTCTATGGAACAATGTAAAGCACATATTTTTTGAATCGTTCTGAAGAAATGGCTTGCGGTCCCTAGGTATGTCTTGACATTTGTTTCAGGTAACAATTTCAACAAGACGAGGTACCTGGATTTTCAACCGAGTCGCTGCTGGCGGAATGCCTTATGATACCATCTTTTTTACTAGGTTCGATTTTTAAAACATTTTTTGAACTGTCTGCGCTTTTTTTTCGCTCCCTTCACGAGAGCACGAGAGGACGCAGAGAGACCTAAAATTTTTTGAATGAAGTCAATTTTCACTTTTAGGTACTACAAGTGGCTGATGGGAAAAATTCCTTGGACAGTTGCCAATGATTTCATGGAGCACAAAATCCAACAAAGAATGGATCACGACACCTATGGATTGAGGCCTAATCATAGGTTTGATAGAGGCCATTTATAGTGGCTCGTCCGACTAGAAATGACTTGCGCGACTTCTTAAAGCAGTAGAACAAGCCGCAACGCGGCCGCGACGCGGCCGCGACGCTTAGAATTATTCTAAATGCGACGATAAACTTTTTTGGCTTTGTCTAAAAAAGCCTACACGTCGTCAACCAAAACTGGAAGTTTTCCAAATTAATAGTCAACGATTTTTCGCTACACAACTTCACCCGACTCCTCCAGGGACTGTAGACAAAAATAAGTAGAGAGTGGGTCAGGCACAGAAAGATATAGTCTAGCGCGCAAGTCATAGAAGGTCGGGCGAACAGACAATAAATTTTAAAAATGATGGATGAACTCCAGTAAAAAAATATTTAGTGATTTATTTCAAAAAAATTAGAGAAATTTCAGATTTTTTTCCAACAGCATCCAACTGTAAATGACGCCTTGGCCAATCTCATTTGCTCTGGTTATGTTACTATTGCTGTAGGTTTTTTTTCTTTTTACACTTCATTAGGTTCGAAACTGTCTGACCTATCTGCGCTCTCTTTTCTCTCACTTGTGAGTTCATAGAAGAAGATAAGTCAGATGTTTCCAAAATGATATTAGATTTGACTTTTTTTTTCTTCAAAATTTACTTTTGCAATTTTTTTTCAGGAAGACGTGGACACATTTACGGAAAATACGGTTGTCGTGAAAAATGGCCGCGAGTTTGACTGTGATATTTTCATCACCTGCACTGGCTATACCTTTGGCTTCCCTTTCGTTGATGAGGATATCATTCAAATTAAGGTTTGATATTAAAACCAAAAAAAACTGGGGTATCAAAAATATATTTGAATCGTTCTAAGCAAAGCTGTTCTCAGGGCGACCGCGGTCGACCGAGGGCCCCCCGACTTGCGGCGTATTCGAGGGCGGCCGCGGTCGGCCTTTGGTAAGGGTCAACTCGGTCGACCCGTAGATACAAATTTTGTTTTGACTCCCGGTTTTTTGCGAATTATAAGAAAGCGCAAGTTTTACTGAAATGAAAGTGAAACAAAAACCATTTTTTATCGAGCACATAAAGAAGAAAAACCGATGAAATGAGATATTAATCCAAAAATTCAATAGTTTCCTAAGTGGCCAGAACAATTTACAGAACTAGAGAAAACAACTTGATAAATAAAAATAATTTGAAATTTTCACATCATCAGGAATTTCATTTTCGCAAAAAAATCATTCAAACCACTATTTGAAATATTATTTTATTTATTTACAAAGAGAAAAACGAAAAAGATGCGAAAAAGTGAAATCAAAAAGCACGATTTCTGTCAAAAACAATAAAATTAAAATTTTCATGGATCATAAATAACTTAAAAACTCAGTTTCACTATGAAAAACTAAAATAAAAACAAAAAATACGGAAAAAAAAATCCTCGCGCTCGCTTCGGGGCCTGAATGAAAACCGCTTCGCGGGCCGGGGCGCTCAGGGGCGCGTCGCGGTCGGGTTGGGGCGGCCTCGGCCGGGGTCGCCCCGACTTGAGAACAGCTCTGGTTCTAAGTTTGGTAGATATGTTAAATACAGCAAAAAAAAAGCTTACGGCAAGCCGAATTCCCAAGCCGTCTCCGATCCAAGTACTACCGGCTCTCAACGTTGCTTAACTTGCCAGATCGGACGGGATGGCGTGTTTTCAACGTGATGTGGTCGTAAGCGAAGGTGGAGGGCCTTTTTGAGACCATAATCTTACGCGGAACGGCCACTATGTAGCGCTATATATATATATATATATATAAAAAAATCAAGGATTATTATTTAGTATTTTTCTTCACTAATTAATCGAAAAAAAATTTTTATTTGAGCATTTTTTATTATTGAAAGCTTTCAGAACCACGAAACACAACTCTACAAGTACGTTTTTCCCCACTGACAACGCTTCCTTGGCTGTAATTGGATTGATCCAACCGATTGGCAGCATTGCGCCAATCTCAGAAATGCAGGTTTTATCATTATCCTCGAGTTTCGTCGAACGCGTCGCGGTTTTTCAGGCGAGATGGGCGGCGCGTGTCTTCGCCGGAAGCGTTGATTTGCCTCAGAAGGAAGCGATGTTGGAAGATATGGCGAGAAAGAAAGCGATCATGAAGAGACGATACTTTGAGAGCACGAAACACACGATTCAGGTTAATTTTTAGGAAAATTTAGACCAAGAAAAAGTTTGGAAGGTCCCGTACCATTGTACCACCATACCATCCCGGTGTTGCGAAAATAAATTGATTGAATGAAGAAACGAGTCAATTTTGGTTTTTGCATTTTTTAAAGTTGAACTTTGCTCAAACTTTGAATTTAACCTTTTTTTTAACTTTAAAAAATCTTTCCTCATCTCTGTTTTGATAAAAAGTCAACCGAAACTCGCCAAAAGCACAAAAAAGGTTGCGTCGATAATTATGACGCACCATGGTCGTCTTTATGTTTTCATTCTTTCAGGTTGATTACATGGATTATATGGACGAAATCGCGTCGATCATTGGATGTCAGCCTCCCTTGAAGCAGGTGAAACTCACTTTTTCATTTAATTTATAAAATTATACAACCTAGATGAATTTTCTCTTTTCAGTACCTCTTCTCCGATCCCAAGTTCGCTATGCGGCTCATCATGGGTCCAAACGTACCTTATGTTTATCGATTAGTGGGGCCAAATGCCTGGGATGGTGCTGAACAAGCCGTTAGAGAAGTTCCATATCGTGTCAAGAAACCTTTGAAAAATCGCCAGTGTCGTACTAGGAAGCATAAGAAGAGGGGAACGACGGTGAGTGCATGGGAACATTTCGAAAAAGTAATAATAAAAAGTGGAAAACTTTCTGCATTTTTCCCTTTTTTTGGTTTTGATTTGTACAAAATACATTTTCAACACGAGTTCTTACCATTTCAAAACTTTATCGGCTAATCTTCTTCCCGAGATTCATTTGTGATTGTCTTTTTTAGGTTTTTATAAAATCTCATGATGATTTTCTCTAGATGGATGCCTTTCCATACTGAGAAAAAAAATTTAGTCTTTAGACAAAAACATTTGAGAAAAATATGTTTAGGCTCTTATTATATGTTTTCTTTTTCGTTGAAAATGTAAGAACACGCAAATAATCCTTCATTTTTTTAAACAAAACATATTTTTCATCAAAAAAACTTTCCACCCACATTTTGCAAAAAAAGTTAAATATTCAAAGGCCCCTGCTTATAAGTTAATTTCACCTTTCTTTTGAGTTTCAAGAAAACGTCTGTTTTGTTTCACTAATCTCTAGCTTTTCAATTTTTTTCCGAAGTTGCAAAGATCTACTTTTTAAAAATATATTGGAAACTCCAAAAAGCGGTCCCTTAGAAAAAGAGCTTGATTTTTCTGGAAGAGCTATTCAAATTGGCTACTCTAGGGATTCTATTGGCGCTGGGAAATAAAAAACTTGATATCGTTCTTCTTTCCAAATTGGTGTGCTCTGAGCAAAGTTTCATACGTTTCCCTTTTGTCTTTTGCAAATCCCGACCCGCTACGCGACCATGACGCGTTGACCCATGGATTTTTGCAACAAGAAAACGGACAAATGATCGAAAAACACTTGTTTTCAGGACGAATACTTCCGGTTCGCAAGCCAAAAATGGATCGCCACCTGGTTGGCGATCCTATTTGCGTCGGGATTTGCGTTCTACTGCTCCGCCGTCTCTGCTATCCCTTCCTTCTTTTATTTGATCAGTCTTTTTATTTTCTTTAGTCTTTATGCGTTCCTCCTTCTGTGGTTTGACCTACAGTATGACATGTCGACTTGTATTTGAATTTTTAAGGAGCTCAGAAATTGATGATTATGAATCTCGCTAGTTGTACATATTTCCTGTACTTTCTGACCGATCTTGTCATAGAATTTTTAATTTATCATGCTTGTCAATTGAAAATAAACATTTTTTTCTAGAAAAATTTATAATTCTTAGTGGGATCCCAAGAGTGGCTTCAAGAAAAGAGCTGGACTTCGATTTGGCTACTCTAGGCATTTCATCGTAAGACAAACATTTAAAAATGTCTTCCAGATAAAAAAGTCCAGACTCTCTGCAAAAAAAAACAAAAAAGTTGCGTTTGAAAATTGGAGGTTGTAAGAACAAGATTTCGTCAAGGAAAACTAGGCCTATAATTACAAAATTCTTGTTTTCTTGTCATTTCTGGGCTTTTCCCGGTATTCTTGACTTTAATGATCGGTCCTCTCCTCAATTTCGACGAACATTTGCCTTTTTTACACCTTGTTTCATTGAATATGTCGGAGGAAGTTGCTTTCAGAACACCTGCTTCTTTTTTTGATCTTTGACAAACCGTCTGGAGATTTATTCAAAATGCTTTCGGCTGCAGACTTCCCCAGTGAAGTTCCGCTCCTCCGAGTTTCCATTTTCCCCGCTTTATTTCTAGTTTCATTATTTATTAGTGGGTTGAGTATCTATCTGGTCATTTTCGAGTCCCAGCCGTCGACTTATCGATGGCACCTTCTAAGTTATATTGTGGGTTTTAAAATTTGAACTGACATCTTTTAAACCTTCCTTGTTATTTAATTTTATTCAAAACAGATGAGATGATCTTCATTTGACAAGCTTTATAATCTTGGAAGTTAATATCTTTCAGACTAGCAAAAAAAGGGTAGTGAAAAAGGGTCTAAAAAAAGGGTCCAAAAGGGTTCAAAAAGTAAGCAATACATAAAAAAATATAAATAATGGTTTCCATGAACCAAACCTTTTTTCAAAAATTAGTCATTTCTTTATGAAATTATAGTCAATGTTTCCCGACTTGAAAGGCGAGGGAGGCGGGGCAAGGGGCGGGGCGCGTAGCGTGTGCGTTCGCGGTTCTTGGCACGAGTTCAATTCAACGGCCAGCGAGCATTCAGAGAGCTCATTTATCGCTCTTTTCACTTCTTTTTTTAATTATTTATTGATTATGTTAATTTGTGAATCAAAAAAATTAGTAGAAAATACAGAGAAAGAGCGGTCGCCGAGCTTTTTACACAGTCGGCGGCGATTGAATTGAACTGGCGCCAAGAACCGCGTGCGCACACGCTACGCGTCCCGCCCCTTGCCCCGCCTTCCTCCCCTTTCAAGTCGGGAAACATTGACTATATAAGCAGGTGATTGATTCAATTAAGTACTTAATTTTAAGGAACACTTGCCGTTTTTTTGAACCTATTGAACTTCAATAAAATCTTGAAAGAAAATAATTATTCAAAAATGACTTTCCAAACCAAAAAAAACTTTCTTGCAGATAATCACTTTATTCAAGGAAGCCATGATTCTACTAATCGCAATACCTTTCCCAACTCTCCCACTAGTTGGAACTCATCTTTGGAGTTATTTCGTCACGAAATTGGGCTGGAAAAAGCATCTTTGCATAGTAATTACCTTTCCAGGTATCTATAATTACCTAATATTTCAGGAGTTTGCCATTTCTTCAGTGGCCATGATTGTTCCAGCAATAGGGACTTGCTTGATTTATCGATATAATGCGGCCGCTAGAATAAAGAAGGTTTCAAAAAGCTCTATCTTGGTTTAGAAAATCTGTTATCGAACTTTTCAGCACCGAAAAATAAGAAGCCATGAAAAAATAGCCTTCTTAATGGTACTCCTTTTGTGTATTATTTCATTCGGGGTCTTATTTTCAAGGTCGCGGCTCACGGAATCAGAACATAACTTGGTTCTAGAGACGGTTAGTTGTTCTTAAAAAAGTGGTATTCATTGAGGCAGCTCGGTAAATAATTAGGAAATAAAAAAACGAAGATTTTCGAAAAGTGAAAAATTAATTTTAAGTAGAGACTTTGTAGGGGTTTTCATCAGATAAATAAAAGTTCCGTTTAATTATCGCAGCAATCTGTACGTTCAAAGAAATTTTGAAAGAACTCTTATTGTCATTAATAATAAAATTTTTGCTCAAAAAAACACAGCAAAAATAATTTAATAGCAAGGCAATTTTTACCGTAAAAATAAATTTCTACGCTTTAAAGAAAATAGTAGATAATATACCGTTCGAATGCACTTTTTTGCCCATCCTCAATTTCTACATTTTAGGCCGTTTCGACGCTTATTTTATTGATTTTCTCTTCGAAAATGTGTTATTTTCAACAATTTTCTGAAATTGCTAAAATGTCGAAATGAACTTTAAAAATGTGGTCGACGTCTATGGTCGAAATGGTCGAAATATTCCGCTTACATTTTTTTACAAAAAAATTTGCACGGTGTTCCCAAACGGGGTGGGGAGACGTCAAAAAAAATTTGGCGCGAAATTTGAAATCTACAGTACACAGCCCAAGGCGATCGAAAAAAACAAGTTATTAACGTTTAATACTCAGTGCATTTTATCCGTAGCGTGCACTAAATTTTTTCTGTAAATTCAAAAACTTTGACGCCTCGCTCACCTTCCCTCACCCCCATTAGGAATGCCGTGATATGCTAAATAAATGGCGAAGCTAGATAAATTTGGAGGAACTGAGAATCTAAGATTTGATAAAAACCTACCAAGCATAACAAACATTGATATTGAAGAACTTGTAAAATTATTAAAGATAAGAAAATTCAGAGGAATCTTTATGAGAGGCAGAGAAGTAGGTAAATGAATCCCATCTTCATGGACACCTTCAATGGTTCCGTCGCTGACTGATAAATCGTCATGATTGCTGTTTCCCGGATAACTCTAAAAATGCATAAACATTTATTGGTTCATATCGAAGAATATTTTAATAAACACGTAAACACACGGGGACACCAAAACGACGCCACTAAGAATAACTGCCGAGATAAACGCGAGACACTGGCGGTACATTGACGAGCTCGCAAACATCTCGCTTTTTTTCTCGCGCCGGTCTCGCACTTTTCTGGGCGCCAGCTCGCACTTTTTTAGGCGCGAGCTCGCATTTCTCTCGCAATTTGAAAATTTCCGAAATGCAAGATAAATGCGAGGTCGCGCCGAGAGAAATGCGAGGTCGCGCCGAGAAAAATGCGAGATCGCGCCTAGAAAAAAGCGACATTTTTTCGAGTTCGTCAATGTACCGCCACCGACCTCGCATTTATCTCGTCAGTTATTCTTAGTGCGCACCCACCGCAACGGCGGAAAATGAGATGTGTTGTACGCAGTGCACGCGATGCATGAAAAAAGACGCGCAAGAATCGAGATTGATCTTTTATTATAAATAAAATTATTTTCTGGCTGTTGTTTATCCAGGACCACTTCGACCATGGATTTCGATCAAATTTTTTAAGTAGCGCATTTCGAAATTTTAGCAATTTCAGAAAATTGTTGAAACAGACACATTTTCGAAAAGTTGAGACACAAAATCAATTAAAATAAACATCAAAATCTCTTAAAAATGCAGAAATTGAGGTTGGGCAAAAAGGTGCGTTCGAACGGTATATTATCTATTATCAAAGAAAAATGCCGACCTGAAACCAACGAAAAAAAGAGAATTTTTTGGATGAATTTTGGAAAATTCCCCAATTATCGCAACACCGAGTGGTTGAGATTCGATATAAGTTCATTCAAAAACTTTCAGTACTATCCTTCTTTGATCGGTATTCGCATGGAAAACCTGGTTCTTTACGATTATCGCATCAATTATTCGGTTATTTATGCGGTTCTCATGGGTATTGTCATAGTTTTTATATTTGTTCCCTCACTGGTTTACATCGCGTTTCGTTCCGTTCAAATACTCTACACACTTCGGAAGTTGTTGTCCGTTAGGACTTTATCAATGCAGCAAAGTCTCCTCAACAGTATTATCGCTCAGGTAAGAGAAGTTCATCAAAAAATTAAAAGATCCAAGTAATTTAGGCGGTCGCCCCGCTAGCTCTCCTCGTTATTCCCTATTTAACCTTCATAATTATCACCATTTTCCAATTGGAGGATTGGGCGTGTGAGTGGAAATCTATGATTTTAAATGCAATTGAATAAAAGTACCAAGGAATTCGTAAAAAACGTCCAAATCAGGCCTTCTAATCCGCTTTTAAAAAATTTAGAGAAAAGCAGACAAAAAAAGGAAAACGACTTTCAAGGGGAACAATACAGTTTGTGGGTACAAATCTAGAAATAATGCTTCAAAGTCGATTCAAAGAAGTTTCAAGACACATTTTTAAAGGCATAGAAGCTTGTCCGAATTCAACGATCTCTGAGAGCTTCTCCATGACTGCTTTATCATTAAAATGACCTTAATAAGCTTCTTAATCTTCTTAAAAAACCAATCATCCCATTTTTAGCGACCTTTTCCTAGATTTTCTAGAAAAATTGGCACATATATAGAATTGATTTTCTTCTACTTTTGGAAACGCCTTGAGAACCATTTTTCGCTATTAACTTTAGTTTCATGTCTAAAAACTGGTGGAATACTTTTTTTTAGGGACCACCACACCTTGTTCCTATATGGTCGCGACGCACGGCATCGCCTCGAACATCGCCATGATTTTGACGACTCCTCGGTTTCGAGAAGTTCTTCTGAAACGAGGGATTAATACCAAACCTAAGAACGCGACCATTGTTTTATCAGCTCAAAAAATATAAATTTTTATCTTGATCCTGTTTTTTTTTCGGAGAAAAGCAGCATGTTAACTTCCATATAGCCAATTCTAGCAAAAAATCGCAATTTTTTAGTTCCTGATAAATCTTGATCTTTTGACTTTCTGACGGTTTATTTTTCCTGGTTTTTTTTAAACCTATTTTTGCCTCTCAACCTTCTCAGAACTAAGTCTAACAAATCGGATCCGAACAGAGTATAAACGTGGCAATTTGAGATTGATAATGAAGTGTTACTTCCAAGTAAATGGAACTTTTGAAGGCCTATTATTTATTTTGTCACTTCAATTCCTATAAAGTTTATGCATAATGCTAACCGCTCTAGACTTTCCTAGCCAAGTTCCATCGACTCTAGTTTCGATTTTTCACACTTTTTTTCTGATTACTTTATTCATAAGTGGTTTGAGTATTTATCTGGTCATATTTGAATCACAGCCTTCGACTTATCGTTGGCATCTTCTTACTTATATTGTGAGTTTTGAATCAGATGAAGAAAAATTTTTTTGGAGTTTTTCGGTTTGAAGTTAGACTCGATATTCACTTTTTCAGCTCACAATTTTATTCAAAGACGCTGTTATTCTGCTATTCACAATACCTTCTCCAACCCTCCCACTAGTAGGAACCCATCTTTGGAGTATTTTCGTCATTCGCCTGGGCTTGGAAAAGCATTTCTGCGTAGTAATTACCTTTAAAATATCATTAACCATTAGACTTTCTCAGGAAATGATTATTTTTTCACTATCGATGATAATTCCGGCCATCGGGACTTGTTTAATTCATCGCTATAATGCTGCAGCGGCAATCAAAAAAGTGAGTTTTTTTCTCCATTTACAGGGCAACTTGTGGTGGCTCCAAAAACCTTGTCGCGAAAGTCGGAGTCATTCCAAGGGCGGCCACGAGTTCTTGATTTCAAATCAATGAAGTGTAGTTTTAATTTCAGAACAGACAGATAGGAAGGTTCGAAAGGACCGGATTTTTATTGTTACTCGTTTCGAGTATTATTTTGTACAGCGTTTTATTTTCCTTCTCAAGGCTTACAGATTCTGAGCAATATTTGGTTTTAAAGCAGGTTTGTTATTAACATCGAATTTATTCATTTTCGAGAAGAAACAATTTTTTTTACCATTAATAGTTAATTTTCTTCATTTCATTCTTTAAAAAAAAAAATTTAAAAAGTTTCAGTACTATCCTCACCTGATAGATATCCACATGGAAAATCTAGTTATTTACGATTATCGCTTCAATTATTGGTTCATCCACGCTGTTTACATTGGTTTCATCACGGTTTTCACCTCTGTTCCTTCACTCATTGTCATCGCATTTCGGTCTGTTCATATTCTCTATACTCTTCGAAATCTCCTATCGACCCGGACTCTATCGATGCAGAAAACCTTGCTCTACAGTATCCTTGCTCAAGTAAGAAAAATTTACGGTTTTCCTCGTTTAGAAACGCCAAAGAATGGCTTAGAAAGTCGAGTCGTTCGAGCTGATTTTTAGACTTCCCCTTTTCAATGTATGATGATGTTGTGCGCAAGTAACATACTGTTGAATAGAAACCCATTTGAGCCATTTTTCAATTTCTAGATTTTCAGGCATTTGCTCCACTCACTCTAATCATCATTCCCTATCTCATCTTTGTTATCGTCATATTCTTACAACTAGAAAATTGGGCATGTGAGTGTCTAGCAATCAAATTATTAGTCAGAGTAACTTTTTTTTGTTGCTCTTTTTGTAGCCTCTCTTAGCTTGAGACTGCTCACTTCCGAGTATTTTAATAAAAAATTTAGGCGTAGAGTCCATTTTTATCAATGGGTTTAACTTTTTTTCAGAAAAAAATAAAAAAAATAAATGTAAAAAAATTTTGAAGGTCCAAAGTAATTTATTTGGAGTTTGATCTGCAACTCGGGCCCCGGTAAGGCAGATGCGTTGAAAACACTTTCCATCTGTATTTTTCACGAAAAAGAAAAGTCGAGATTTAAAAAAAAGGAACAACAAGAATTGTTCCGAGTTCGAAAATAATGAAAAAATCTTTGTTCAGGGACTATTCCTCCCTGTTGTTATATGATTTCCCTACACGGCATCGCCTCGAACATTGCCATGATTTTAACGACTCCGCGTTTTCGAGAGGTTCTTCTGAAACCCGGGAAGAAAAAACTCAATAGTTTATTTGTTAGTTCAAAGATTATGAACCCTACCTCTTGATTGGTTTCAAAAAAAGTTCGCGTGCGATAATTTCATTCGGAATTGATATAAAGTTTTCGTTGCATGACATATAAAACGAGCGGTGAAGAAATTTTTATCAGTTTCTCAAGATTTGTAAACTTTAAAAAACTCTCATCGTTGAGGATGTTGGAGAAGTCTTTTTGAGAAGTACTTTTGGCGTCAAGAAAACTTTCGGCTTCACTTCCCCTTCTTCTAAAACTTTGAAAGCTTTACTTTTTTCAAACGACCCAAAAACTTTTTGAAAGTAACGAATTGGAATCGCAAGGCTCAGTGGAGCCGACCAAAAAAAGTTTGCGCTCGATGGCGTAATTTATTTTAGAAAGTGGTGGCTCAAGGTTGAGCTCAGATCTTAGACAACAGTGCCCTTTCGAGCCATTTCATACAGTTCCAAGTACTTTTCAAGACCCACTTCGTGCCAGCACTCTTAAGGGATACCTAGAACTGCTCAGAAACGTCCGGAGCACGTCTGGTCGCTTGCTACCAAGGTCCGAGAATACTCCTGGGAAAATGTGATACAGCAATACCATATACGCTAATTTTAAGCTCTTTTTCCGAGTGGAACCCCAAAAGTTTGGCGAAGTTTGTTTTTATTACCAGTCTCAATTATATTTTGTCGAGCGGATTGAACTTCTGGCATGCCGAAGTAAGGGATCGCCCCAACACTAGCAAAATAAATGAAAAATAATAGACTGACGAATTAGCCGACGAATCGATGACCGAAATTTTAATGGATGATCTTGTGGCAGGGAATTATAGTGACGATATTCAAATAGAGCCACTGTGGTTATACCAACAACTGAAAAATTTCAATATCAAATTGAAGTACTTCTCTTCACATCGAACCTCCCAACTGTCCTAAAACGGGAATGATGAGAATATCTGTACTGACGCCAGTGTACGTGAAAATACCCGTTGCATAGCCCGTGATATAAGGAAAGTTCTGAATCGATTTACAAACTATCGCCTGTAAAATGTGAAGAGGAAGGTGCTAAAAAAATTATTAAAAGTCAATTTAAAGTGGTAACAAGCGTGCGCGATCACTCCTTTTATCCAACAAAGCATCGTAGCTCAGTTGGTAGAGCGAAGCGTTTTGAACTAATATCTCAGGTTCGATTCCTTTCCACGAAATCAAATGTTTTGTGTTAAAAATCTTATTTCTCCTTTCCAACTTACCGTCGCTTTGAATTGAAAAAAAGTCACAGATGGAAAGAAAAAGACGAACCTTGACAGATACACTAATAACAGTCTACAATATTCTTTCATCGATTTCGGTGTTTTTTTCAACATACAATACCCACAAAATGAGGCCAATGGAAAATTCACAAATCCTATTACGTTCATAAACTCTTTGAAATGAGGATAATCAACAACATAGGTAGCACATCGTGAAGGTAGATCTTCCATTTTCTTGAGAAAATAATCTAAGTGAGCAGCTGAAAAGGAAACGAGGAATCTATAGACTTGAGTTTGTTTAGTTCCCTCTTTCTTTCGGTTTGTGGGAGTTTTGCGCTGGGAAAATTCAAACGAAAACTCAATTGGTGAGAAATTAGAAAATGCACGAATAATCGAGTTCTAATCGAAAAAAAAAGGAGCTAATCTTTCGAAACTATAAAACTCCTTGATGACTTGGATCTTCAAATACAAGAAATGTAAATACGAGAAAGGAGAAAAAACGAAGACAGCAATATTGTTCATTTTCCAACAAATAAAGTGAAACAGGCAAGTAATACTAGACTTTGGAAAATTCTGTTTGATGATGATGTCGAAATAGTTTGCTGCGCGTCAAAAAGACGGTCGGCCTCACTTCAACTTTTTCTGAACTTTCAAAATTAGTCTTTCAGTTTTAGATGATTTAGTTCCGAAAAGAGAACGGGGCCGTTCAACTTTCGGAGTAGAGATTTTTAGACTTACTTATGACGAGTTTACCCAATAACTGGTTGGCAAATAATCTATAGGGCGGATGAACCAGAATAATCATTATTGCGGCCCAAATTCCATTTGTTGTAACCACCACGATTAACACGTTTGTCAGCTCTAAAATTAAGTCTGAATCTAAATTTTCGATATTTTCTTCACCTTGACTTCCTTTCTGCAAAGCAACATTGATGCAGACAATACAAAAGGTTGGAATAACGATTGTGGAAATCGGCATTGAAACCTTCAAAGATAAACATTAAAAACGTCTATTTTAAGTTTCACCATAGCCAAAAGGGTCTTCAAGTAGTATTTCTGAAGTTTCCTGGTTTTCACTGAAACGTGAGTATATGTTCGAGTAACAAGGTACATCGAATGCAGTAGAAAAAACACTTTTATAAATAGTCCAAATGAAATAGCCGTTAGAAAGTGAGTATGGATGAAGCCGAACCTATAGTCGCTTATTATTTTCAAGTCTGGATGCCAGAAATCGCAAGGAATGTTTGGCCAAACCTGTAAAGATGTAAAAGTTTGAAAAAAGAAGGGACAATCGGAAAACCAAATTTTTTCTGTGAACTCTATATTCAACGACGCAAACACTTACCTTTTCTTTCTTTCTTCATTTTTGATAAAATAAAACCTGACCTCGATGATTTTCTGTCTTGCAGGCTCAACATCTAGTTTACAGAAGAACGGTATCACACCAACACTGGCAAAATAAATGAAAACTAATAAATTAGTAAGGTGACGAATTGATGGCCGGAACTTCAACACGTGGTCTTGGGGCAGTGAATTGTAGTGACGATGTTCGAACAAACCCACTGTGATTATACCAACAACTAGAAAGTTTTCGGCATTAAATAAAATTGTTTCAATCCTTTCAAACCTCCCAACTGTCCGAGAACTGGTATGATGAGAATATCTGAACTGATGCCAAGATAAGTGAAAATACCCGTTGTATAACCAGCGATGTAAGGAAAAGTCAATATCGGCTTGCAGATTATCGCCATAAAGAATGTGAAAAGAAAGGTGCTAAAAAAAATTAGCGAGTTGTTCGGAACGGTTTCAAAGCGCGATTAGCTCAGTTGGTAAGCGTTTGAATTTTGATTTACAGGGTTTGGTCTGAATCTTCTCCGCGGCATTAATTTTTGCCATCTGCGTTTGAAATTGAACCTAGTTATTGAAAAAAGAGCGAAATACTCTCTAGAAAAAAACCATTGTTACTAGTTACTCGGTTTACATCAATATTAAATTTCCTAACCGCACGTGGACTAACTCAAAGCGTCACGGCTGAAAGTTTCTTTGTCGATTTGGGTCAGCCATTCCACGTGCAACCATTGGCTCCAAACGTTTCTCAAGAAAATCATCAACGAAATTCAGTTCCTAGGAACTTTTTATTTAAAAAACTATTAAACTGTGCCACCCTTTCAATTCAATCAGACTTCAAAACAGAAGCTAAAGTGAAAAATGAGATCGAACTAACCTCAAAAGGTACACGAATAAAAGTCTACTATACTCTTTCATCGATCTCGGCGTCCTTTTCAACATACAATACCCACAAAAAAAGGCCAATGGAATATTTAAACATCCTATAATGTTCATAGAAGCTTCAAACACAGGGTATTCGATAACATAGGTAGCACATCGGGAGGGTAAAATTTCCATGACAGCCGAAATGAAATCTGGTGAGCAGCTGAAGGGAAACTTATAAACTTTTGATTTGTAGGGTTTTTCTTTGGTTTCGGGTTTAGAAACATCTGTTCTCTCGTTTCAGACTATTGAGCTTATAACGTCAAAACATATTGCGCGAAAATGTCAGTACCTTGACTGATGATTAACTAAAAGTAATAAGTTTTTCCCAATTGGTAGCTCAAAAAATGGAAGTTTCATCACGGAAAATGCTTGAATCCATTATGTATGGAGAGCATTTTTTCTCAAAGTCTGTCTTTTTTTCTCATTTTCTCGACTTTTTTAAATTTTTGAGAGCTTACATTGACTATCCATACACAAGTTTTGAAATTCAATTTTGCAATATAATTACATCAGACGACTTTTCAAAATGACGCTAAATCGGCTTTTCTGCCCCTTGTACAGGAGGAGCTTAACGTCAATAATCACTGATAAAATGATGGGAATGATAGAAAATACTCTCCATTTGCGTCCTGTTGTATATCCCGATTTTTTGAACCAATTAGTTCCATTTCTTGAATTTTCCTATCAATCAAGAAAAATCCATTTCGGCAATTAGTGATTCTTATCATTGCTATCAGCTCGTGCCTTTTTTCTTTGTTGACTTTTTGTTAATGATTACTTTTATCGATTTATTCTCTTCAACGTTCACAACAGGTGATTTTAAATTTGCGAAAAAAAACCAAAGTACAAGGTTTCTCACTCAAGAGACCAATTGACTTATTCAATGGACTTTAAAGGACTTTTTAAGACTCGCCAAGCTTCCAAGTGCTTTAAATGTTCCTTTTCAACTTTTTTTAAAAACTATTTTCACTCGTGTATTATTTTTTTCAGATGCGAGATCGCATGGGAAATTGCTGTTCTAAAAAAATTGCAACGATTGATAGGCCGGTAATTTTTTTATATTTTTTTCTAAATTTTTTTCTGATTTTTAAAGGAGTTTTCAGGTCGCCGTCCTAATAACGTTAATTTCAACTCTATGCCTATTATTTTTTGCCAGTATGTTCCTTCCAATCACTGGAAGTAGGTAATTGGGAAATGACTGAAAATATGGAGAAATAATCGATTTTCAGTGATTGCCACCCAATTAGGAGTCCTACTGATGTATGTCTTCACTGCGGCGGCTGTTAATAAACATCCGGCTTTAGTTTTTCCGGCTATTGGGATGGCTGTGAGTCTTTTTCATGAATAAAGTTATAGTCCATTCACGGCTATATTTAAAAGGAGCAGCGTTTTCAATAAAATATCGTAGTTTCTCTGATTTCAAGCTTAAAAAAACTAAACTGCTGTATGCCCTAAAAAGTTTTTTTATAGCTTGGTAGCCGATCATTCTTTTCACTGCAACTTGATACAGCCTTTTTTTGATTTTCATCGAAAAGACGGCTATTTAAAATTCAAGAAAATTCACCAATTTCTCTGAATTTTCGATCAAAAAAGCTGTAAATCCACTACAAAACCCGAAAACTAAGTTTTTTTCAGCTCATTATGTTGTTTCCGGCTTCACTGATAACGCATTTCACGTTTCAAGTCGTCATCACTTATGAAAATCGCCACGATGATAAGGAATCATGGAACGTGTACCCCTACACAATGTACGAGTACAGTGAGTTCAAATATTTTTTTTCTTCGAGAAGGAAATTAGATTTTTCCGGATTTTTATACGGATCTAACTCTGAAATTTTGAATCAAGCTGTGAAAAATGTATTTTCAATATTAATTTCGAAACCTTCAACTGAAAAAAACATACCATTTCAAAAATAAAAACCCTCTTCTTACAGTACAATGTCTAACCAATTTCCAGGCAAGACCCTACTCATAACCGGCCTAATCACTGGAATCCTCTCAATTTTCTGTCTATTAACCCTGGCCGTAACTCTCTGTCTACTCCGATTCCACCACAAAACCGTCGAGAAAAAGCATCGGCTGAGCAAAATTTGGATTTTCGAAAGTATTCGAACCCCGCACGACCAGAAAAGTTATATAGTTGATAAGAATCACGGAAGAAATCCGATAGACGCTGTGGAATTCGACGCTTTCTATAAGGAAGCTAAGAAGAGGGGTTCCATTACATATTCTTTGAACGAACCTTGAGGCTTATTTGAATAAATTTTTAATTTCTTTGTAATCTGATTTTTGCGAAATTTCGCTGAAGCTTCATACAAGAAATGAAATTTTGAAACGTTAAAATCCTTCTGCAAAACTTTTTCTCTGTTTTTCGACAAAAAAATCTGTTGTTGTTTTTTTCTCGATCGATGAACACCTGTTCTTAAATGTGACCCTTTAATTATGTTGCCCTTAACTATAGTTTTTTAATTCGTAATTTGTTTGCAAGGTTGTTGCCAGAAGATCAATTACACGACCGTGAAAAACGTGACGTTGCAGGTGATCTATGGAAAAAAAAAACAGGAAAACACCGATGAAATCATCGTGACGGGGGTTTTTTGAAAGAAAAAATAAAGGTCTGCAAAAAATTGATGATTTGACTTTTTCAGTTGTTCGATACAAAAAAAATTTTCGAAAAAAATTAACTTGAAGAAAATCTACGTCTCCTGGAGTCGTGTTTAGAGATAACACAAAAAAAATTTTGGATAAATTTTTTTGAAACTTACTCGTATTTAGTTCATCTCATTAAGCGTTAGTTTTGAGCGAGCGTTTTTTTATTCGGAAAAGAATGAGCCATTTATGTTCAAATTCTACAGTACAAAACCGAAATCGCTGTGATGCGTGGTCGCACGTAGAATGGCTCGTGCTTTCTAAGCGACTAAACGCCGTCCTGACCGCTTGCTTCAATATTTTTCCTATCTGGTCGGAACAACACATTCCTAGAGCTTCAACGTTGTAAAAAATTGAACTTAGAAAAACCCAAGCTTATTCATTTTCTTTTCAGAAATGGAGATCCTGAAAAGTAAGTATTCCTTCCGGAAACTTCAAAACAAATGTTTCACCTTTTGAATTTCAGTTAAGA
The DNA here is from genome assembly GCA_904845305.1 of Caenorhabditis auriculariae. NCBI lineage: Eukaryota > Metazoa > Nematoda > Chromadorea > Rhabditida > Rhabditidae > Caenorhabditis > Caenorhabditis auriculariae. The sequence continues at coordinate 834,430 of CAJGYM010000027.1, forward strand.
TTGTTTATTTCCAAAGAACCCGGAACTCTGTCATCACTTGAGAAACCGATTATTCTGCTATACTATCGTCAAAACACCTTGTTTACCTACGCCCATTTCCAAACCTTATAAAATCAACGAAAACCGTGAAGTCTACAACAAAAACTCTCTGAAAAATGTCCCGATTCCTGGCCTCGATTCTGATGCTTCTCGTCGTTTTCATCTGCCATGCCTCCTGTCAACTTCTCGGCCATGATCCAGTTCTAGCCGCCGCGACTGGAGTCAAACCCGCCACTGGATTCTATACCGCCTGTACGAGCAGTGTGGGAGCTGACTGCCCTTGGGGCGGACGAAAGTAATTTTTTGCCCAACAGTGTAAATATGTACTCTTATAATCTTGATCTCAATATCAACATGAACAAAAATTCGAGATCTGGTTTTTTTTGTGAAATAAATGAATTACATCTTTTTTCGTTTGTGAGAAAGCAACAAAGGCAACAACGACCACTGCACCCGACCAGAAACGACTTAAGCCCTCACACGACCGAAATAGGTCGAGTCATTGCGTTGCATGTAAATTTAAATGGAGATAATTTTCTTGAAACTGCAATTTTACCCATGATTCTTTCTAGGTTACTGTAAACTCGCTATAGGACCTCTTTTCTTAACTTTCCAATTTTGGTGAACAGTAAAGACTGAACAGAAATTTGTTTTAAACTTGAAAACCTGGTCAAATCCAGAATATTTCTTCACTTATTTATTTTTCTTACAAGAGTTGAAAAATAGTTACTGACGAGTTCTCTCGGCTCTGCTCGTCGGACTTTTCGCGGTTTGCGCCAAGTAGTCCTCAGTGCAGATTTCGATGATCGGATTATAAATGTCCTTAGGCGCGCGGAGACCCCAGGTAAAGTCGAGGTGATTGTAGTCGGGCAGGTGGTTGTTTTGCTGAAAAATTGAGGGTTATGCCATTTAAAGAAATCAAGTCTGATAAAATTAAAAATTCCTCTAATCGCTTACCACAACAACTGAAGACTGGAGTCGGGTCAGCAAAAAGTTCTCAATATCGACCGGATCGGCCAGCCAATCGGTGTCGCTCCAGTACAAATATATTTCTGTACCCCCAATTTTTGTGTAATCGTAGTCTGGCGGATTCGACTGGAAAATATTAATAAATAAGCCTTATTTCGAAGATCAACCTGTCCATATTTCTTTTTATTCTCTTTGGTGCCCCAGTCATAGGCGGGACAATCTCCGTGTCGGACCATTTGGATCCAATGAACGATATTTTGGGTGGAGGTTCCGGCTGGATCATGAGTTGTGTAGACTGGAAGTCTGGTCTGAAAAAAAACGTCAATTAAAAAAAGGTATTACAAAATAGATTTCTCTGAAATAAAAAGTTTTCTCATGTTCCAGACTTTTTTCCGTTCAAGAACGTTTTATTCGTCTCCAAACTACAAGTTCAAGCTCACCTCGTTCCACTGATTACTCTCCGGACCGGCGATCAAAAACAGGACATTATCACAAAGATCCGCTTCAACTTTGAGGCCTCCACAAATTTCCTTGGCCGCCAAGTTCATCACCCAACTATTTGGAAGAAATTCGCCGGAACCGAAAATGTCGAACCAGGACTGAAATACGCTATTGACAGATTTTAGTGTTGATTGCAAGTTACGTCAAACTCCAGGCTGAAGTAGTGGGCGAAAAAGGATAGGAATCCCTTGATATTCTTGACCGAGGCGACAGGAGCAAGGGCAAAGAACTTTTTGATCTGAATTACACTTATTTTAGCCTAATTCAGAGATTTTTCCAATCTAAAAACATAAAAAAAAGCCGTTCAGATTTGGGAATTCGTATCAGGAAAGCCAGAAGAGTTTTTTACAGGCCTTTGAACAGCAAAGCGATTAAAAAATGATTCTTTATGTCCCAAAAAACCTTTTTAGCGAAAGATCCGTCGTCCTTGGACAAATGCGTGAACATGGTCAAAGTTCCTTGGGAATGTCCCATGTAATAAACCGATTCCTGGCCGGTCACTTGCAAAACTTTGTCAATCATTGCCTCCAAATCATACTGAGACATCTCGTCCCAACTGAAAAAAATCGGTAAAAATATTTATTCTCTGGTTTGGGGGGCCTAGAGAGGAACCTTCAAGGCCCCTTTAGAGGCCATTCTGGAGCTCCCAATTTGTGAGATGAAATGAAAGGACAAAAAAACCTCCATCGCCAAAAATCCGAATGCGACGGTTTCAAGTCCTTGTGTTTTTTGCTGTAGGTATTCCCACGCATATTGCCCAACCAGACGTCGAAACCAGCATCAGCGGCGAGGAAAGCTTGAAAATAAGGTATTAGACAGCTTTTTCCTGGTATCACAAAAGTTTGAACTAAAGAGCTTCTATGGCTTTTATTGGAAGGTTTCTTCTTAAAATGGTGGAAAAACGATGAAAACCAAGAAAAAGGAGCATCCAAAGAAGATCGACTAGATGGCTTGAAAAAGGTTTTTGAAATATTTCACGTTTTTTCACAGGATATTGGAAAAGTACGTGAAAAGTTATTTCGGGCACTGTTCATGAGATACGTTTCAAACATCAAATGAAGCTTGAAGTTGAGTTCGTAGGATCGTTGCGTTAAAGGCGAAAAACAAACTTTTCTAGCAGTAAATAGAAAAACCTGCACTTTCGTCGGGTAAATTGACGACCCAATCGCTGCTGGCGCACAGCAAACCGTGTTGCATGAAAATCACCGGTCTTTTCCCATTTGGCCAGGTCACGTTAGCTTAAAATAGCAATTAGCTCATTACGATTAGTAGTAGATGCACTTTTTCCAAAAGGAATCCGATGGAGCTCCAAAATATAGCCGTCGGTCGTCGTCGCGTCGTAGATCATGGCCGGATAGCCCCAATGTTGGATGATTTCGGTCTGAAATTCAAATATAAACTAAAAAAAAACCACTTGTGGATGGCTTACGGTGGTCATGTGAACTTCTGGATCCAGCTTGGCCCAAGTGTCAGGAACATGTCCCAAGCAGAGAACTGCGACGAGACCGACAGCACACGCCGACCACATGGCGGTTGCAATAAACAGCCGAAATCAGCCGTTTTCATTGACTTTTTACGACTTCTTATCTTCCAGTTTGAGCATATCATTCTGAAAAGCATTTTGGACAATAAACTGAGTTCATAGAGAGACTCCGAAGAAATTTAATAAAAATTGAGATATTTAAGGAGGCCTTAGAAGAGTCTCAAAAGAAAATTGAGGGGCCGAACCAGTAAGCTTAAACTTTCTTCAAGTATCAAACCTTTTTACGACAGAAACTCATGTTTAAGCTTATATTTGGATTATAGGAGTTCAAAATAAAATAGGATTCTCGCAGTGAAAACAAAATTTCGGTGAGAACGTTTTTGATGAAGTTTAAAATTTTTTCGAAGCCTGGCCTGGCTCAAGCCCGCCAAAGCTTTTTCGAGCCCGTACCGGCCCACACAAGCCTGAAAACCTTCAAGATTACTTACAACAGCTTCACCATCTTTGTGGTCTCTAACATCAGGTTTCGCTCTAGAGACTGAGGTTTCTCCATTTTTTCTTATACTTTAAACCTCACTTTGAGTAAAAATACGACTTTTCAATGTATTCAATAAGTTTTTCCACATATTTTGCAAGTTCATTCATCTTTATTGTCAGAGAGAATTACTCAGAAAGTCCAACGTGGATTTCGTTTTGTCGGTCGCCGGCGATCCTGTAATATCCGACGTCTTTCTCGCTGAAGTTGTGGATGATCAGAGCATCTCCTCGGACAGAGGTCGATCCTTTTTGGGAAACGACACGGTCGCGCTGAAAATTTCAAATGAAACAGGAAATGGAAATGATTGAATTATGCTGTTACAAAGGCATCAGCTGGTATTGTAATAAACCAAAACTGTTTTTTGGATCTCGCTTTTTATAATTAATAGAAAAAAATCTTGATGATTTCAAGGTATATTTCAGAAAGAATGCTCGTTCTCACGTCATTGAGCCAGACTCCGCACGGCTTGAACACGCCATAGAGGCAGTTCTGGTAGAACTGCCTTCCTCCCTGGACGAAACGCTCGTAGAGTTGGACATTGCTCGCCAAGACGATCTCGGCGTCGTCGCCTTTCTGCAAGTTCAATATTTTTTAAATTTCTCATATTATCAGTAAAGAGATTTTCATCATTTTTTGTTGATAAGTGCCCTCCAATAGGCAAGGAAAAAAATCTCCAAAAGTTGCTTTTTGCTTGAAACGATAGACATTCATCAGAACGCCTCAAGAAGGCCTTTCTCGAGATTTTTTTACTATGATTTTCAGTTGAAAAGGTCATATTTAGGTAGATTTTTCGAAAACTATTTCCACAAATAACGAACCTTGACTTTCATCCTCGCCACTGCGGCTTCATTGAAGGTGAACACGCAAACGAGGGCGAAGATCAACGCGAAAAGCTTCATCCCAACCTTTAGGAAAATAGTCATGATAAGAAAGCTTAAAACAGAAACGAAAAACGAAAAAGAAAGGTAGCTTTGAAACTGACAGAAACGGCCGATCGCCTCCTTTTATACCTCCCAAGGCCTTTTAAATTCAATTATTTTTGAGCTTGTGGAATGGAAATCGAAAATATTTATCGAAATGATGGCATCGAGCAGAAATAATTCAATTTGAAACCCCTTTTAATCAGTTTAAACGCCTCCGCCAATAAAAACCATCAAGAAAATCTGAAAAAAATTTTTTTTTGCAAACTTTGCAAATTTCACAGTGAGTCATCAAAACTGAACGATTTTTTTTGGAAATTTCTGGTCAAAATTGTGAAATATCGGATATGGTTCGCATGAGGATGAAATTTGTATGATTTTTTTAATTTTGAGATTATCAAGATTAAGATTTTTTTAACTTTTTACAAATCAGAAAAAGACTTCGAAATCGAAAAATCAAAAAAATTTTTTTGATAAATAGATGAAGCTTTTTTTAAATAATTTTTTTCAGCCGTTTCTCGATTTCAAGGATTAATAAAACCAAATTTGTTTTTTTCAAGTTTAATATTTAAAAAAAGACAATCGAGAACTTCGCAAAAAACCTTAACAATCACAGGAAATAGAAACTAACAAAAATATAAATATATACAAAACGCGGCGAGGTCTCTTGGGTATAATCATTTGTCTTTTCATGGCTGCTCACAATTTTTCAATCGTTCAGAAATTTATCTCATTTTAATTAGTCTAATGAGCTGCGAAAAACCCACTCGGGAACATTTTTCCCACCTCAGACCATTCACAGGCTCCTGATGAAGCAAGCCGGCGGGTTCATCGAATGGTCGCCTCGAGTTTTTGTCACTTTGTCTCTCATTTTCAATCCGTTATGGATCTACCTTCTTCATTCGACAAAGTCAGTGCTTTTCGGCCGTTACCGTCATTTATTGACTTCTTTCGCGGTTTTTGATATCATTTACTCGGTGATTGACTTGGTTGCACCGCTGGTAGGGGCTTGAAAAAAAGCTCAAAAAAAAGAGAATGAACAGAGTCATATCCAACGCGAAGCAGCTTTATGTGGAGTTCTCCGGGATGACGTCATTCCTCAGGTCCGTTTTTATAATGAATTCAAAAAGTGTAATTGGTCATAATCAGGTTTCTCATTTCTTATGATGTAGTTTCTAGGATTCTCCATACTCCTTCACTTTTTTGGTCTTGCGATGCTCCTTCATCGGGCTCACTTTTGGTATTTTAGAAATCCACTTCTTCTATCGCTATTTAGCACTGTGCAAGTATGACTTTTTTAAAATCCCATTTTGTTCAGTAACTTCAGACCGCACCTTCTTTTTGTCTTCATCAAACCCCTATACATTGTCTGCTGGGTTTTATTCTTCCTTTACCACGGAGCAACCTGGGGATCACTTTACCTATTGCTCGGAATGCAGGATGAAACTCGAGAATATCTTCAAGATGAGTTTTTGAAAGAATTCGGCACGGAAATGTTTGGCAACGGCTTTGTCTGTGTACATTTCAATGTAAGGAAATGGCTGTTGTGATAAAAAGGGAAATTTTTTGAATGAAGGCAAAAAAGGACTCGATTCGTTATTCTTCAATGACTTTCTCGGCGTGCATTTCTCTCATTGGGATCATTGTCGCTTGTACTTTTATATTTTTGGGCTCCAAGGCAAGTTAAGTTTGTAAAATGAAAAGAAATACATGCGTATTGAAAATAGTATAGTTATCTCGTTAAGAGTTGTAGTGAAGAGTCGTTGAAAAAAACACGAAAATTTGAATTTTTCACACACTTCTGCGCCATACTCTATTCAGACCGACTTGAACTTTTCCTTCTTCAGCGAGGTCATAGAAACGTGTAGACAGCAAGTCGAACTCTTCCAAGTCTTGGCAAAAATATACTTTATCTATGATGACGACCCAAAAAAAATGATTTTCAAGCTTTCCAAGTTCTTTTCGCTAGTGAGATAAGTGCACGACTAAAACTAGTTTCGAGCTTGCCTAAATGATTTCGAAACACATTTCAGATCACGAGAACCTTGAAAGAATACATGTCCAGCCTTGCCGTCAAAAAGATGCATCGCCAACTTTTTCACACTCTTCTGATTCAAGCCTCGATTCCGATGTTTGTCAGTTTCCTTCCCTGTGGGATCTCTTGGTTCGCAACGTCGATGAGCATCCGTCTGAGGACGTATGATGAATTTTTTCTCCCTGAACATGGTCGCACGTGGAATGGCTCAATGCGTGTCCGACAGGGTTGCACGGAAGAGATTTGCGGAAGAGAACTTAAATAGAAATTTCTGCGAGTATAATTTTTTTCATCGTAAAAAATTGATGATAGTGAACTAGGAGTGTTTGGAAGATAAAAGTCAAAAAAATCTATTTTAATTAAGCTCTCATCGTTCAGAAAAATCCGAAAATAGCAGTTCCTTCCGTCCTCCGTAAATCTGTTTTTGGACTTTTTCTAAATAATGGTACCATTTAGAAAAATACCTTTTCGATATTTATCTTCTAAATGCACATAACTTCACTATTATCAACTTTTCTCCGATGAAAAAAACCTTTTCTTTTAAAAATTTCGATTCAACTGCCGCAAATCTCTTCCGCGCAACCCTGGTGTCGGACGTAGCGCAACCGCGACGCCTTGAGCCATTCCAAATGCGACCACGGCTTTTTGAGCCGCTCGAAATGAGAGAAAATACTTTAAGATTCAACGACTACTACAGCTTGCCGATGCTCAGCGCTTTCCCGGCCCTAGACCCAATCGCGATCATTTACTTTCTGCCTCAATATCGTCAGAGGCTCTGTCCGGCTTGGTTCAGAAAGATTCTCAAAATAGAACCTCTGTCAAAAGCTGGTTCTAACAGAACTTAGGCATTAACACACGTTCTCCGAGAAAAGCGCTGAACCGTTGGCACTAAAAAATCATGTAGCTTTTTTCGAGCTATAATTTCATCACAACTACTATATAAGCTTTTGAAACATTTGGTAAAGGTTTTGACAGGCTCCGCCCCTTTTGTGGATTACTGTAGTCAAAATACGAAAAAAATTTCTAACTTTTTTCTCCGTGATCCAAATCGAATGAAACTTTTTTTAAACGAAAGCCAGTGTCAAAATAAACAGTTTTTGTATACTAAATTTCTCTTGAATATTTTTTTTCAAACCGAAAAAAATTGATTTTCATCGATAATCGTGCATTTTTGCAGTTTTTGATGTTTTTTTCCAGGGTGGAACTTTGATTTCTAGCAAACCAGGGCATGCGAAAATTGCTAAAGCTGTTTTCTTTGAAAAGTTACGGGCTTCCATGTTTCTTTTTTGCGAAACAATAAATCAATGGGATGAAGTTTTTATGCGACAGTACTATGTACAGGTTAGACAGAATTTTAAGAGAATTTCTTTAATAGATTCAATTTCTGAGTGACGTTTTAGGAGCATTTAATAGAAAAAGTCCTTGTTTCTGGACATTGACAAGATCAACTTGCTGATCCCGCGGATGTTCCACAACGTACTGAATCGCAAATTCCTGAACAAATTATTATTTTTAAATAGGAAACTTGGAAAACTACCTTTTCCTGCTCCTTGTCAATGTTGACGGTCCATTCCAAAACATTCAAATTGCTCAATTTTGCATTTTCCTTGTTTTCCTTTATGTTCTCAGCGTCGTCCAACAGAGGTTCTAACAAATGGACCTGAAATTTTTGGATTTTTGACTTTTTGGATATCATGCTAATTTATTGAAGAAACTAATGTTCAGGTTATTGTAGATTTTTTTTCGTTTTGAGACCCTAAAATGCACGTCCAACGGCCCTTGGAAGCCGACATTGGGATCAGAGATTTTCGTTTGAAACTACTTTCCGAAGTTCAAAAAAACAAAAAAAGCATTGGTTGAAAACTTTTAAAATTACCTTGATCCTCTCATCGGTACTCCGAGGAATCTGATGATGGATCGTGACGAGAGCCGACTCTTTCCTGTTGTTTTTCAAGATAACTGAGAACTTCGAAGCGTCTTTCGAAGAAGATATGATGAATCCGCTCTGAGAAATAGACATTTGATTAGCTTTTTTTCCACGATTCGAGGCGTTTTATATGCGAAAAAGCGAATTGTGTGAAAAAATTATTTAATTATTACGAGTCATAGGAACTTCAGAGTGGTCCCTATAGGGGTGAGGGGGAGAAGCAGCCCATGTTGGAAACACGGTAGAGCGGTAAAACTAACAAGGCGGTCCCTATATGGAGCTTAGAGTCTGAACCCAAAGTCCCTTAAGTGGTCCCTATAGGGGTCTTTTTCTAATTTTTCGCATTGAAATGTTTCTCATAGATCTCACAACAATAAACGACTAGGGTGCCCCCCGCCCCTAAAATAGCCACTTTTGCAAGCTTCAGCGCCCCTATAGGTGGAGGTAAGCTGGTTCCTGAAAGGGAATCGTTGGCCCTTAAGGTGCCCCTCTAGGGACACTCTGGCACCCCCAAGGTTGGAACAAGAACTTTTTCGTATTTTTCAGGCTCCTTATCAAAACTTGTAGACTGTCTTTGTTAGATAACAACAAACCTGTTCATGATATTTTTGGACGGGAAGGTAGTTAACACTGATCGCTGGATCGGTACCCAAAGAAAGATCGAACTCTCCTCCAGGAGATGTGTATTTCAAGAACGTCTGGAAGGGGATATCATACTCATTCCAGTGCATTTTTACCTTCTGAATGAACGAATCATTGATGAAGATTTGAGCAGGACCTGCCAGAAGGACGAATTTACTGTCGTTCACAACCGTAGCTTGTAGGAAGACGGCTGTTTCTTTTGAAGGAACGCAGTCGCGATGAAGTTTCGCGATCAATTCGATCGTTTCGATTGTGACCTATGGATTGATTATATTCAAGACCAAAATGTGATGGACTCCTCATGGAGTGATCTCCGGATCGAGACCATGCTCACTAGAAGCATTTTTTCACGCTGACTTCAAATATGGTCTCTAAAACTGTTGAGGAGGTCTGTGAAAAAAGTTATGGGCTTCCAAAAGTGTTTTTCTGCTACTAGAGGGGCAACATCTATATACAGTACCGTCCGAAGAAGTTACGAAAAAACGCGATTTTGGTCACAACTATCTTGTAAGGAATTCAATATTTTTGAAAAATTTTGAAGCTGCGTACTTTCTCTGTTGACTGAAACTTCATCAGAGTGTTAAAAATAACAGTCATCTCAACTATAGTCCGTTTTTCGCGACTTGAAAGGGCGGGAGTTCTCTGCGCCCTCCTTATCTCTCAACGTCTCTCTCATTTTTACGTGCTATTTCCATGTTTCTCTGGCCTCGCCGGTGAGAGAACAGAGAGACGCAGACACGCGAAAACTGTCAAGTCACGGTGGACGGACTATACAGAAAGTTTCAGAAAATTGAATTCCTTACAGGAAAGTTGTGACCGGGACCCCGTTTTTTTTGAATCTTTTACTGTACTTTCTAAAAATGAACTCAACCGGGGAAACTGAAACTTTCGACTTTTGAAGGTCCATAACTTTTTCACAGAAGTCCGCGGGAGTTTTTATGACTAGATTTGGAATCAGCAAAAAAAACTACTGTTAGTGAATTTGGTCTCATTCCGAAGTCCCACTGCAACCGGAGACCACTTCCTGGTCAGAAATTTTTCTATGAGGATGTTTAAAAAGATGATATTGCACTTATTTTTTGAAAATTTCGCGAAATAACAAAATTTCAAGTTTTTTAAACGGCGAATATATTCCGAAACTGACTCTGTGGTTGCTGGAACTGCTTTCAATCGTAGTTTCCAAAGGAATTTCAAACTCCGCACTCACAATATTATCAATAACTGTCGTGTGCTGAAACATGTTGATTTTTTCTCTTTTTTTTTTCAAATTACAAACCTCCACTTCTTTTGTCGGAGCACTTGCACCGAAATTAGCTGCACCGAAATTTGCCGCACCGGAAAATCCGGCGCTACCGAATCTAAAAAATTATTTCTGAATATCCTTTCAAAAACATGAAGATTATTACAAGTTTCCTGTGATTCTTGGAAGTCGAATCTTGGCCTCGAGAAGATCCAAAGTTGGGAGTTTTTTCGAGAAGTGTGACCGGACTGTAGAAAGTACCTTGAAAATTAGGAATTGAAGGTGAAAAGAGGCTTTTTCTCACTAATTTGGCATTTTTCCAATCTTCTTTGGTAGCTTGATGGATCGAGGCGTTGTAGACGATCTGAGAGAACGTGAATTTTCACTATTATCAACAAAAAATGCTCAATGAACCTTCATTTTTGGAGATTCTCCATTCAGATCGGTTTGGATGAAGTAGGAAGGTTCCCAAGTAACATTTGTTACTTGATAGTTTATACTTAAAATCGCATCAGCTTCGACTGGAGAATAGATTCGAACAAGTACAACCCTAAAGATTTATAAAATATCCCTTGTTGTATACCCCATGAAATTTATCTCATTCAGGCCCACTATTAACGACTTGAATGAGTCTGACCTCTCTGCGCTCTCTTCTCTCTCACCGAGGTTATAGAAAAAAATAGTGATTGAAAGCGAGAGAGCGCGGAGAAGTCAGACGAGTTGAAATGACGAAACTCACGATTCATATCTACTTAGAAAACTATTTTTCACTCAGGCCCAAATAATCAGTCTGACTTCTCTGCGCTCTCTTCTCTATCACCGAGGTTATAGAAAAAAATAGTGATTGAAAGCGAGAGAGCGCGGAGAAGTTAGACGCAAAACTCACGGTTCATAATTGTTTTGAGGGCCGTTTCCGCTCAATTCCTTCAAGGTTTTACTGATCTTTTCTTGTGTTTCTCTCAGTTCTGAAAATTCAGTTGATATCAGGTTAATTATCCTGATTTCCAGCACTTCCTGACAAATCCAACGATTTCGTTTCAAAATAATCGAGAAAGTTTGAAAATTTCAGCAATGCTGCATTGGAGAGTTCAATTGTGCCCTCAGAGCGGTTACTGATGACAACCTGAATTTCGGGCAAATTTTTTTCGGTCGCATAGGGAATGGCTTTACGCGTCGCGGTTTAGATGACTTTTTCGAATGTTATAGTCAATCAATCCCGACTTGAAAGGCGATGAAGGCGGGACGCGTAGCGTGTGCGTACGCGGTTCTTGGCGAGTTCAATTCAAGCGCCAGCGACTATTTTGAGAGCTCGGTCGCCGCAATTTTTCTATATTTTCTAATACACACATGAAAAATCAATAAATAATTTTTAAAAAGAAATTAAAAGAGCGATAAACGAGCTCTCCAATCGGTCGGTAGCGCAAATTGTGACAAGAACCGCGTACGCACACGCTACGCGTCCCGCCCCTTGCCCCGCCTCCCTCGTTTTTCAAGTTGGGAAACACTAACTACAAAAAATCGACTGAAAATGTATCCCAATTTGTATTTGAGTTCAAGAAAACTGGTAAATTAACGAACTTTTTCTTTTGTAATCCGTTACAATCTTTACTGAACCATTCTCTATGCGACCACGGCTTTTCCAACTGATACAATGAAACTAACGTTTTCCGAGAATTTCCCGAGTATCTCGAGTTGTTTCTTGATGATGGATTCCTTGTGTTGGAGGATGTTCAATTTATTTTTTTCAAATTATCAGCTGACGTGGTTTTTTCTTCTTTCTGAACAAATTTCATAAGAATTGAATTGAGAAAAATATATACATAGGCAAAGTCTGAAAGGGTGAAAAAAGGCTCCTTTTTTTTGCCTTTTTGCTTCATTTCATCGCCTTTTATGCACCATTTTGCTGCCTCTCCTCTTTTCCACCATTTCTTGAGCCTTCAAAATTTCAGAAAAAATAGGAGGTTCCGAAAAGGGATTCTCTTTGCTGCCTTTCTGCGGCCTTTTTTGAGTCTCTCCCTTTTAGGGGCCATTATCTACCATTCTATTTTCCCCGAGTATGCAAATCAAGCAACAAAATTCTACATAATTTTATTGTTTCCAAGAAAAAATCGACCTCGAAACTGACTCGAAATCTTCAAAAATCCTCAAACTTACGTCCTCATCATCATCTGAACTTTCTTTTTTAAGTTCCGCTGCCGAAGTGAATTGAAAATCGCGAATGTTGAGAGAACCGTCCTTTGTTCCGATTCTTATCGAATCCGCAATTACACACGGCGCAAATCCCTTAAAATGTGACGTTTTACAGTTTTACCCGTGACGATAAGCTACACAGAAAAACCGAGAAAAAAAAATTTTTTTTCTACCAACCTGCAATTGAACTTCATTCTCCCCGACACTCAGTAGAATTTTAATCTCTCGATGCAAATCGGCCTTGTCTTTGTATACAACGACTCGAGGGCCTATCGATTCACCGATATCGTAGATTTTCGGCATTTTCTAAAAATAATTTTGAAACAAAAGAGAGAACAAGTTTCTAGGGACAAAATAGGCGGGAAAGTCGAAAAACGTGAAATTTTGAGGCCTAGAAGCAAGGATAGTAAAAAAAAAAAGACCTTGTAGATCTTCCGAAGTTTCTAAACGTGGTAAAGTGGTTAGAAGCTCAAAATCATGTCGAAAAAGTCCCGTTCCCCTGGAATTTTTCATGTCCCATTCCAGTTTTATTGTTGTCTTTGAAAAGTTCAAGAGGGAATATTCTATTTTACGAAAAGCGTCGTCGAGGGACATCAGATTCCCCAAATAATTAAAATTTACCCTGAAGTGGGTGGAACTTCTCTGAATATGAAGTCAGCCCAAAATTATATTCCAAAAAAGTTCAATGCATCACGACAGTTTGTTCACAAAATGGACGCCTCGAATTTGTGTCATTATGTCTTTTCTATTCAATTCCTTGTGGATCTACCTTCTTCATTCAACAAAAGCCGCACTTTTTGGTCGCTATCGTCATTTATTAAACTGCTTCGCAGTTTTCGATATCGTGTACTCGGTGGTTGCCTTTTTAACACCTTTGGTAGGAATTTTAGAAAAATCATAATAAATCTCAATATTGACGTTTAGAGTCATGTCCAACGCGGGACAGCTTTATGCGGTTTTTTCACGGACGATTTCCTTTCTAGGGTAGGTAAAAGCTTCAGTTCTGCCTTTTTATAGCTATAGCCTGTGTACCACGACTTGGAATTTCACGTTCCGCTGCGCGCCTTTGAGAACCTTGGTCGCGATTTCTATTCTTCTTTCTTTTATTAAGGTACTCTACTTTCATGTGCTCCCACGGCAATAACAATTATTTGTAAGCGTGACCTAGATTCGAAAGACGCTTCGCGAACGCACGCAGCGTAACAGCGGAATGTCGTTCGGTGAAATTACAAGTCGTGGCACACAGACTATATAATCACAGGAATCTGAATATTCGTTCTACCTTCTGATGCTAAGATGCGCACTTATTGGACTGACTTTCGGGATTCTCGAGATCCATTTCTTTTATCGTTACTTAGTACTGTGCAAGTGAGTTTCCAGAACGAAAGAGTTTTTATTTGAGTTAATCCAGGTCCCAGCTAATGTTCGTTTTCAAAAAGCCGTTCTTCATATTTTGCTGGATTATGTATTTCCTTTTTCATGGAATAACATGGGGCTTCCTATTTTCGATAATTTCGTTGAAAAATGAAACTCGAGAATATCTTCGAGAGGAGTTTTTCAATGAATACGGCACGGAAATGATTGGCAACGGCTTTGCCTGTATACATTTCGATGTAATATCTATCGAAACTATCTGGTTTCTTTTTGATTTAGGCCGAAAACGAATCAATCCGATCTACTTCTTTCGAGTTCGCAGTAGGGATCACCATTATTGGGATTATCGCTTCAAGTATTTTTATTTATTTGGGAGCAAAGGTAAATTGTATCAATTTTCCGAAAATTGGCAATCATCGGGCAATTCGCAACTCTGCATCTTTTTAAATCACGGAATGAACACATTTCAGTGGCCTGAGGCTAGAGCAAGAAAAAAAAATCGTAATCGTTCGTGGGATGGCTCAAAGCGCCGCGGTCGCACTGCGGTTGTGATTTTTTCTAACGCTATTTGATGTTAGTGCGCGCAACCCGTTTTTGGTCGGGACAAGCCTTGAAGAAACTGCGACGCTTCCGGCCATCCCATCATATCATGGATTTCCATCAAAGCTTGATATCATTCCAGATAACAAGAACATTGAAAGTCTACATGTTCAGTGCTTCCACAAAACAGTTGCATCGCCAACTTTTTCACACTCTTTTGATTCAAGCCTCGATCCCAATGTTTGTCAGTTTTCTTCCCTGTGGAATACTCTGCGTTACAACTTCAATGAACATTCGACTAAAAACGTAAAATTGGGACATTTTTTGAATTTAAGAAGTATTTTTAGAATAAACACATACTACAGCTTGCCGATGCTCAGCGTTTTTCCGGCCCTAGACCCTATCGCGATAATTTATTTTCTGCCTCAATATCGTCAAAGACTCTTTCCGGCTTGGTTCCGAAAGATCCTTAAGATAGAGGCTCTTTCGAAACCGTCTGTGTCGGTTAGAACTTAATCTATACATTCAGAAGAAATAAAATAAAGTTGAAAATTATTGGAGCTTCTCGCTTTTACAGTTTCGAAAAATAACTATGAGCAGAAGGCTGGGAAACTTGTACGCTCTACGACTAATAAAAAAATTTGAAAAAGCGGACTCGAATGAATCTCGCGATTTGCTTGATAGTGGACATACTTTGAGAAGACATCGAAACGTGGCTGGCGAAAAAGAGCCGTGCCGGGGTTTTCTGCGCTCCATGGCTAATTTTGGCTAATGGATAACATTCGATTTCAAAAAAAAATTTGACTTGAGATTTTTGGTCCTTGGAAATGATGGAACGTCATTAATAATAGACCTCGAATCTTTTCGGCCACGTTAGAAGTCCACCTCACTCGTTAGCACTGACATTTACGTTCAATTTCCACAATCACCTGCCTTTTCGGCTCATTTTTTCCTACAACGGCGTTTCCAAATGTTTTGTGGGGAGTTCGTTGAAATCCCCGAATCGCCAATGCGACGAGCTATCGTCGGCGTGTTCATATGCATCGTTTTCGTCATCCTATGGCTCCACTACACTTTCATCGAGATTCTTTACAAGTGCTATGATGAGGACCGCAAGGTTTGTGAGTATAGTCTGGTCAGATTTTTAATGTCAAATTCGCGCTCAAGCTCCGCCCCTATAGGTGGGATAAACCCATCAGAGAGCGTTTTCGAATGACGTCATTGTACACTCAAAATCTGAACAGACAATAAAACACGGTTTTTATTCAAATTGTAGAAAATACTCGTTGCATTTCGAAATATGAACTAAAAACTGAACAAAACCTGGAAATCTTTTTTTCAAATTTAAGATTTTTTCTACAATTTTTAGTAGACCATTTGGCACACAATGAAAACTTTCATTATTTGGAATTAATATCTCAAAACTCATTTTTCACTGGCCATCTTAATTTAAGCAAAGCTACTATGCCGCGGTCCCTTGCCTGGAAGTCTTGTCACTTCTGGGAACCCTCGGAATGCTCTTCATCTTTTGTTTTTTGATGATCTGCACACCGGTATCCCTGTTTTTCCCTTTATATTATGCCATTATGAGTTTTCCAAACGTTCTCATCTTTGTCGATGGTCTACTCTGTCTACAGCGTTTTCTGATTTTCTTCGACTTGGCGCCAGTCTTCTGTTCAAATTTCAAAGTGTCAGTTTTGCATACCAATCTTCCTTGAGTTGTAAAAGGATTCAGATACATCGCTATTACTATTGCGATATCTCTTCCGGTGTCCTTTCTTATTACTTTATGTGCGGTTGGGAGAGTCATTCTGCCTCGGGACACACAAAGTCAATTCGAAATGTATTCGCTATTCTTCTATAGAACTTGCAATGTCAGTTTTTGAAAGGTTATTTCAGAAAAATTAAAAGATTCACGTCGAAACGTTAAAAAAAATTGGTTGGAAGTGAAACTGTTTGGAAAAGAGTTGAAAAGCAAAATCAATTGAGCGTTTGTTTTAAACGCAAGTTCCCGTAAATTTTAATGCTCAGGGTGTAAACTCACCGAGACGCACTATCGAACACTCGAAATTTTTTTCAATTTCAGAATTTGCAATTTTTGGATAATAGTTCCGGAAATTCGAAATCTCGTCAGTTTGAAGAATCTGATGTGAAAAAATTCACTCAAGTTTAAAAAAATATATTCAAAAAAACTATTTTTGAGAGGAGTGCTTTTTTTCTTTCACTGACAAGAACGCCGTGTTCTATCAAATAACACAAAAAAAGATATTTTTGATTCATTTTCGAATGATCTCTTAAGGTCCTACTTTACGCATTCCAGACCTTATCAATGATAAAGATGACAGTTTCGTTGTCTACTCTCATTGGATATGTTTTCCTTTTGTGGCGCATTCGAAGCGTGCAAAAGACAATGACGACAGTCCGCGAGAGACAAAGAAATCATATAAGTATCGTCCTTCAAGCTCTCCCAATCTCCTTATATTCATTCGTGAGTTTTCCGTTTTCAACAAAATGAAACTTTTCTCAAAATGAAATGGATAGTTTTGTAGTTTTTCTCATTCGACATGGTCTCGATTGTTCTGGACAGGTATATCCCAGAAGATTCCTACTCAGTGAACACGTTTTTCTTCATCATCAACTTTTTCTGCACGACCGCAGGTTTGTCAAAAAGCCGTGAAAATCGCGAAAATTGAAACTTCAGGCTTCATAGTCCCGTGTTCGCTGATCATCGGGAATACCAGCAAGCGGAAAATGTTCATGACGAAAATTGGATTCAAAATGACGCCTCGGGTCGAAAGAACCAGTGTAATTAGTATTCCAAGGAACAGTGAAACTAATCGATAAAAAGGTCCGAAAACTTTGAATATCTAGTTTTGAAAAAGTCTTTTTTCAAGGCAAGATTAGATTTGATGGAAATATCAGACTTAATTCAGTCATTGTCATTGGAGCGTACAAAAAAAGAAAAACTATAAATGGCTATGGAGAAAAAATCTCGAAAAAAGCCCAAGCTTGTGCGCTCCACGGCGAAAAATCACAGAAAAAGTTCATCACCGGCTGAAAAGCCGAAAATGCAGGAGTTTATACAAAGGAAATCATTATATCTTATTCCGTGTTTAAAATAGTTTTCGCGAAAAGCAAAATTATCTCTGAATCTCCAAAGTGTAGTTATCTTTTTCTTTCTCTGACAGCTGTTTGGAGTTTCGCGAAATCGAACACGGCGTTACTATCAAATAGAATGGTTTAATGGAAAAAAGGCCTCCAAAAGATCGAATTTGTGCGCTCCACGGCGAAAAATACAGTTCGATCAAGCCAACTTTGAAAATTCCGAACTAATGGAGTATTCTGAATACTGCGCACAAACAAGAGGAAACTCCAGGAAAACGTGAGAAAATCCAAATTTTGAACAAAAAGAAACAGCCTTCAAAAAGTCGAGTAAAAATGCACCAAGTTGCCCAAAATCTCTCGTTGGAGCGCACAAAAGGACGAAAATTGCAACAGGATGTCTGAAAGAAGGTATCATGAAACTCAGGTTGACAAAAATTGATAAAGAACCCTTTTTGGCTGTCTTATCGATGAATAAATAGGGTGAGTCACCAGGCCGAAAACCACGTTTTCGAAAAAATTTTGAAGCGAATCCCCAAATTTGAAAAACAGTTATACTTTATCAACATGTTCCAAGCGAAATTCTGGCAAAATTAGACATAAAAATATACATTATTAAAACAATAAAAGTGAAGGTCAGATTGTTTAGAATGTCTCGTTGTACTCGATTTTCTCCTCCTTGGGATGTTCGACGACCCATTTGATGACGAGATTCTCGATTTTGCCTCCAGGGAGTCGGACAGTCCATTCCAAGTTGTTGTTCGAGTTGAGTCGGGCTCCTTCTTTCGGGGATTCCTCGTGATGATCAGCGGCCGTGGCGTCGTAGGGCGTCGCGTTGGGGTTGATCAGGGAGATCTGGGAAGATGGGAAAAATCAATTTTCTTATCCCAAGAACTTTAAAATATCATTACTTTTTTAATCAAGTTTTGATGAGCTTTTGAGATTTAGGAAAGTTTTTTGAGATCCTTCTTTCTTTGAAAAAAAATTTCAGGGTAAAAAAACAGTTTCAGAATTTTTCTCAGGTGTCCAAATAAACCGCTCTTGAAGCTTCAAAAACCGAAAAAAATCGATCAAAATTGAATCCTTTGGATATATATTATAACTTCAAGCTCCTGTTTAAGAAAAAAATTCTCAATTTTTCCACAGTGACGTCAAAACACTCTCCGAAAAAATGACGTCATCAAATAATAAATCTTTGAATAGACCAAAAACTGATCCCAACGAGAAATGAATATTTTTCAATTAATTTTTATCCGAATTCCAAATTTTCTATCATTTTTTTGAGCTATTGCTGTCATAGAGATCTAGCCTGCATTCTTTTTTTCAACCTAATTAAAGTTTAAAGCATCTAAATCAGATACAACTGGTCTTATTTTTCTCCTGGGCCTGAAAAAGAAATGAAGCCAGGTTTAATTTTTTTCTACCTACCTTTTCTCCTTTGAAATTCAATTTCTATCTGAAAAAAATGTATAATTGTCCCGAAACAAACCTTGATCTTCTCATCGGTACTGCGCGGCACGTGATGCTTGATGGTGATCAAAATCGGGTGCTCAGATCGGGAATTCTTGACCGAAATCAGTTGTTCGTTGACGTTCGTCGAGGATTTGTTGATGAATCCAGTCTAAGATATTTTTGTGGTTTTCCAGAACTTTTCCTCAAGCTCCACCTGTTCATGGTACTTCTTGGCCGGCTTGTATTCGACCTTGATGGCCGTGTCGACGCCGAGAGAAACAGAGAAACGCTCTCCGGGGGAGACGTTCTTGATGTTGGTCTGAAAAAAAGAAATAAGTAAACGTCGGAATAGATCAGTAATTTAGCTGAAACGCAACTTGTTCCGGAAAAGTCTGTTCTGTTCTTTTTTCTCATGACCATTCCCTTCTTTCTCCATTTTTTTTTGTCGCCATACCTTGGCAACGAAGGCGTTGTTCAGGTAGACGGAAGCTTCTCCGTTGAGGAAGGCCAAGACGGAATTATTGACAGCGCTGGCCGTGAGGAAAACCGACGTGTTCTTCGATGGGACCGTCTCGTGGACCAGTTGAGGGATGACGTCAACGATTCCGATCGTCACCTGGAAAGTGACGTCATTGAAGGCTTCAGTGATGTCATTGGAAATTGAGATTAGGAGCTCAAAAAAAGAGCAAGAATAACTTTAAAAATATTCGTTTGGATATATTCTAGAGCGTTAAAAATGCCCAAATCTGATGTCAAAATTTTCAGAAGTCTCTTGGAAATGACGTCATCAAAGCGTATTAAGTGAAGTAATTAATAAATTCAACTCCGTCTGGAGCTCTCATTTTCGCGCACAGTTTTCCTGATCGTGCTACTTGTGAGAAAAAAAGAAGATATGGCTATAACTATGACGTCTTACATAAAAATGACGTCATGGAAGGGTTGAATGATGTCATTTCTTTTTCCAGATTCGTCTTCCTGGTTTTATTTCTCGGCTCTCTCTTATGTTCACGTGCTATTTCCATGCTTTTCTGACCTTTTCTGGTAGAGAAAAAAAGGACGCAGGTCAAACTGTTTCAAGCGGAGGTATAGTGAAAGCTACATGCGTAAAAAAAGTTTTTTGCTCAATTCAATGGTATTGAAACCGTCTAGCCGTCTGCGATTTTTTTTTTTCTCTCATCAGCGAGAGAGAAGAGGATGGAGACTGTTGTGAGCCCTGCTTAATAGGCTATAAAAGCCGCAAACCAACCTTATGATCAGACCCTCCTTGTGGAATCGAGGCCAAGCGTGCGATTTGGAACTCGGTACTCAGAGTGTTCTCGCGGACTTCAGCGATCTGAAATTGAAAGATTCACACGCCTTTTTTTTCCATAGTTTCAATATATAAAGTCGCATCTTCTCTACGCGCTTATCTGTGGAATTTAGAGAAAAATCGAAAATAGAAGATGAGAACTGACAGCCACGGTGTCCATCGCTGGAGCAGCGGCCATCATTGGCGCCATCTTGGCCTTTCGCATGATGTTCGAGCCACCGAAAGAGCAAGCCCTGCTTGAAAAAACATGAAATTTTCAGGGGTAAGGTTAGAGAACTGGACAAAGTTAGTGAAAAAAAAACAAACATAAAGCCCTTTTTTGTTTTTTTGAATCGTATAGATTTGGCAAAAACATTTTCGAGTCTATTAAAAATAGTGAAAAGCAATTCTAAAAATTTTAAATGATAAATAGGCTTGACTAAGGATTCAAGAAGTATTCTCAGCGCGTTGAATGTCTTTCGAACCTCTTCAAGATCTTTTTTATTTTCAAGCGTAATTTTTTTTTCCAGATATTTTCTTCATCCCATGAATGAAACTCACAAAACTTCAGGCTGTGCGACTGGTGGTGGTGGCGGACGCCAGAAGGAAGCCTCCAAAGTGCCCAATTCTGGAACATGACCGCCCAAGCAGGGTTGGGCCGTTGTGAGGACCTACGAGAAATCATAATGTCCCCAATTATTTCATTTTTCCTCACCAGTGGCACGTCTTCCCAGTTTTCCTCGGTCGACTGCGAGATCTTGCCGTAGTAGCTGATCTGAAAAAATTGTTTTGATGATAGGAATTTCATGACAAAATAGCAATCATGGAATACATGAATTGAAATACGCAAAAAATGAATTTTCAAAATATTAAAAATCAAAAAATGACCTTCAAATTTGGAGTCGCGCCGGTATCGACACGGATATCGTAGCTCGGACGCCAGCTGGCGTTGTAAACTTGATAAATGATGTCAAGTTCGGCTTCAGTCTCAGCAGGGCTTTCCAGGGTGATGATCGCCGATCTAAATGATTTTTTTGTTCCATTTCTCAACTTGCAACGTGTCTTTTTTTTTCTTTTTAGACCTATTAAAAAAGCATTATTATGCCATTCCCCTACAAAACCTCTAAAATTCATAAAGCTCTAGTCTCACCTGCTCCAACCATGCGAATACGATTCATTGATCGCTTGTGCAAGATCATTTCTCGCTTTGTTCGTCTTCTCAACCGCTTTTTCAAGCTCCTCCTGCACGTTTCGCGTTTCTAAAAAGCAATTTTCATTACAAATGGTCATTAAAAAGTTCGCACTTTTGCGCAAATCGGCCGAAGTGTTCTCGTAGTACTCGAAGAACTTTTCCAAGCTTCCCAGAGTATTTTCGTCGAGGGCGAAGGAGCTTCCAGCCTCTTTTGGTGGGTTCACAACGCCGCTACCGACCTAAATTTTATTATTAGAAATAATTGAGAAGAATAAATAAAGGAAAAAAAGGGTGAAAAAAGCCTCCAAAAAAAGGAAGAGGGAAAATAACAACCAGTGGAAAATAACAAAAAAAAAATCTGCAGAAAAATTATCCTCCGACGCATAGTGTGCTCCACGGACAAGCAAAGCCGCGAAAAAGTGAAATTGAATTTTTCAGTTTTTTCATGAATTTTTATTTTAGAAATATTTTTGTATACTGACAGTGTTTCGATTTTCTCTCCGCACAACTTCTCAGCTTGAAGACTTAAAAATTCTTTGGATTTGCCACAAAAATGTGGGATTATTTTCTGGTTTTTGGGAAGTTCCAAGTTACTAAAACCTTCTCTTAATTTTGAATGTCGCTTTACCGTTCAAAGCTGTTTTTTTCCAATCCATACCTCACTAATCATCTTATCCAACGCCTGAATTCTCTTGTCAAGAACTTCTTTTCGTTCTTCCAGCTCCTTCATTTCGTGTTCCCGTTCTTTCAGGATTTTCCGTAGTCCGGCAACCTAGAAATGAATATTTATAATTTATATTTTTTTTTTCCAGAAAACCTTAGGCGAATCTTTCTCCTCATGAACCGCCGGCTGGCTTTTCTCCTGGACTTCATGAATTTGAGCGTTTCCGCGGCCGTCGACACGTAGGGAATCCGGCAGCAAGGAGGAGGTGAGGTTCTAAAAAATAGGTATTTTCACATTGTCGATTCGAACATCCTTATTTTTACCTTGACATGAACCTCATTGGTACCGGCATTAAGCTGAACCCTGGCCAGTCGCTTAATTTCGGCGCGGTCCGAAAAAACGACCACTTTTTGGATTTCGAGGTCTCGCACTTCGAACTCGTGCTTGGAAATCGTTTCAGAACTCATTTTCGGTTCTGAAAATGATATTGGGAGTTCGTTTTAACGAAAAAGACAACTATAAAAATAAAAGAAAAATGGAAAGGAAATTTTTGTATTTTTTTGGTGTATCTTGGAAAATCAGACTTGAGACCTTTCCAAAGAAACGGTTTTAGGGATTTTTTAATCACAAAAAAATATCTGGAATATTCAGCGAGTAAAAAACAGAAAAAGGAAAAAAGTTATGAAAAATTTTTAACGTATACGAGCTTTGATACATTTTCAGATTAGACCGTAGAAATGCGACACGGTGTTCCCAAACGGGGTGGGGAGACGTCAAGAAAAATTTGGCGCGAAATTTGAAATCTACAGTACTTCAGCCGAAGGCGATCGAACAAACAAGTTATTAACGTTTGATAATCAGTGCATTTTATCCGTAGCGCGCACTAAATTTTTTCTGTAAATTCAGAAACTTTGACGCCTCGCTCACCTTCCCTCACCCCCATTAGGAATGCCGTGGCGAAAAATAAAGAAACAGCAAAAAACACTAAGAATAACTGCCGAGATAAACGCGAGACACTGGCGGTACATTGACGAGCTCGCAAACATCTCGCTTTTTTTCTCGCGCCGGTCTCGCATTTTTCTGAGCGCCAGCTCGCACTTTTCTAGGCGCGAGCTCGCATTTCTCTCGTAATTTGAAAATTTCCGAAATGCAAGATAAATGCGAGGTCGCGCCGAGAGAAATGCGAGGTCGCGCCGAGAAAAATGCGAGATCGCGCCTAGAAAAAAGCGACATTTTTGCGAGTTCGTCAATGTACCGCCACCGAGCTCGCATTTATCTCGTCAGTTATTCTTAGTGAAACATTGAAAAAAAAAATGACTATGCTTTCGTGTGCATGCACAAATTTTCAGTGCAGTAATCGTCTAAGCTTTTTTAATCCTTCTGATTAGTTTTTTTTTTCATCAATTTCTTCACAGTTGAAAAACTCTTATAACGCTTTTTCATTGGAGGAACATGATATTAAATAAAAAAAATTACGATGTTTCATTGGCAAAATAAAACTTTATTGAGGTATGAAGTGTTTTTGCGCTCAGAAATAATTTTTTCTATAAATCATATCTTTTAATAATGATTTTTTCTTATAATTTGTTTGGACCAGAGTAGAAACATCGTTCACCAAGTTTAAAATGGAAGAATATTCTTGTTCGAGAAAAAAAATCGAGATTGAAGGGAACTCGGACAGAAATGAGAACAAGGTAGGACCGCCATCTTTTAAATCGGTTTTTGAAAGGGCGAGTTTGCCAATTTTTTTTTTCGTTTTGGGTGAATCATAGTAGGCAAACAAGAGACAGAGAGAAGTGACTAGAGAGTGTGGGAACTGGAGAGAAAGAGGAAAGGTCAGATTTCGAAACGAGGCCATCAAAAAACCATCGCTGTTTTGAAGGGTTTTCATTGTTTTTCCTCGTTTTTTCGCTGGATTATCAAATATTTCAGAAAGAAGACTTCAAATATTATGTTGTTCAGAAAGTTATTGCGGTTTTTATTATTCGACTTCAAAAAATCCTAACTTCGCTTAGAGTTCTTATTTCTGATCAAAACAAAAACCATCTTATTAAGTGACCATGTGACAAAAAAAAAAAGACAAAAAATTCAGTCGATTATATCCAACCCTGAATTACTGGGGGCTTTGAAACTCTCAAACCCTTTTTTGAGAGGGTTTCGGTTTTGAAGCATTTTTTTCGCGTGCAAGTATTTTCAAAGTTTGGAAAGCTGTTGTTTAGCAAGGTAGGGGTTGTAAAAACACATTTAAAAATAAAATCATTTTTTTCTTGTTTCGTTTATTTTTTTACTTTGCAACTTCCGCAAAGCGCGATACTGGACAAAACGTGACTTCTTTAGTTTCGATGTTTTTAAAATGTTTACACACAAATTCGTGGAAATTTTTTTCTGATTAGTGAACAACGTCGCTTTAATGTTGTAGAGTAGAAAGTTGAAAATACTTATGATAAGTTATAACAGCTTTAGAAAGCCAAGAACGTGCTCAATCGTCATTATTTGATAGGTTGCGTTCGAAGAACTATCCAAAGCGGCGCCTTGGACTATATAGTGATAATAGGCTTAAAAATTGCTCATAGTCTTGGCCAAAGTTTTTTCCAGTACTAATCACATTTCATGTTTGAAAGTAGTCACTGTGTCAAACAAATAGTAAAAATATCGAATGATTTCAACGCTTATAAGTATAGTTGAGAGAAGAACGAAAAAAGCTACTCTAATCGCTGTTTTTAACCCTTTTTTCAAAATTACATATAACTTACACAATTTTGTTTTGAATGAAAACGAACCACGCGCTTCAAATGATATATAACTTCGTCAGGCCAGTCTAAAAATCCAGTTCATAAAATCTCTTGCAAAGGGGAGTATCAAAAACCGCAAAAAAACTTTCTGAACAACCAAATATATAGTATAGATTATCAGAATAAGCGGATAGATTTTCAATTTCAGTTGCTTTTTTTTTGAAAGTTCCAAAAAAAAGACCAGGAAGTTGAATAACCGGTTTATCAGTTCAAGGTGAAAAAAACCGCAGCAAATAGCGACCTTTTTCAGATTTATCGTCCGAAAAAAATAAAAGTTTGATACCAATGAAATTGAGACAATTTTACAACTTGGACAAATAATAGTTTATTTGACTTTTTGGAAAAAAATCCAAATGAAACGGGAAAAGTGTGAAATTTTTGGAAAGAGTTTATAGATTTTTACAAGATACACCCAACACAACTGACTATATCGAAGCATATAAAAAAAATTTAAAAAAAAAATAGAAAAAATATGTTCAAAGTTTGGTGGCATGAAAAAAGACAGACGAATTTCGAACGGCGACTTTTCCAATTTTTTCATATCGCTAGGGAACTTTGCAACGGAGAAGTTTCCGACTTTTTTTCTCGATGAAATCTTCGTTTCGAATCTTTCTATATAAAGAAAGTAGTTGATTCATGATAAAAAAAAAGACCAAGAAAAGGAAAAAAAAATGTAAATGTAGTTTGCGTGCCACGACTTGAAATTTCACCGAACGACATTCCGCGGTTCCACTGCGTGTGTTTGCGAAGCGTCTTTCGAAAGGTCACGATTTCAATTGATTGTTTTTGCTGTGGGAGCACATGAAAGTAGAGTATCTTAATGAAAGAAAAAAAAACAAATTAAAAGCGCGACCAAGGTTTGGTTTGTAACACACGTTGTCTGAGATTTTCGAAAATACGTTGGTACAATAATTTTCAAGTTTGTTTTTTTCGAGCTGAAATTCCTGTCACATATACTATGCGACCTACTTCACATGACACCCGGTTTCGACAGGCTCTGCCCACTTTCAGGGTTATGGTAGAGAAAATACCGTAAAAAGCTAACTTTTTTCCTGGTAGAGGAAATCGGTTCAAACCAACTGTAACGCAAAAAGCACGTCATTTTGAACATTTTTCATGTTGGAAACTACTCTGGAAAAAATTAAAATTTTTCAAGTTTTCGTTTTCCACTTTCTACTGTCCTGAGTTGAAAACAAATTGTTTGTAGTACATCAAAAACAAAAACTCAATTGAAATCAAACTCTCAAAAAAGTTATGGATTTTTGAAGTTTTGGCCAATTTCAAGTTGGGCGCGTTCTTTCAGATGGTGATTAGTGTTCTAAAATTCGATCGTTCGACCAATTAGACCGTTCAACTGATATGACCGTTCAGTTTTTCGAACGGTTATAACATGTCATTTCTCTGACCGTTCGTTTGACCGACCAATTTCTGAAATTTACTAAACCGACCGACCATTTTTGAAGTGACATTTCGAACGTTCGAAAAATGACCGACCATTTTCAGAGTGACATTTCGAACGGTCAAAAAATGACCGACCATTTTTGAAGTGACATTTCGAACGTTCGAAAAATGACCGACCATTTTTGAAGTGACATTTCGAACGTTCGAAAAATGACCGACCATTTTTGAAGTGACATTTCGAACGTTCGAAAAATGACCGACCAATTTCAGAGTGACATTTCGAACGGTCAAAAACCAACATGTCATTCTGAAGTGACATGTTGAAATGTTGAAACTCCAACCGTTCGACCAATGACCATTTATTATGACATGTTGAAAAAATATTGGTCGAACGGTCGGTCGAACGGTCAATTTTCGAAACTATAATGGTGATGTACTACGACACTTAAAACTTGAATATAAGGATATTTTTTTCGAACAACCAAGACCTTGATACATCAATCAAGAAAATAAAAATCAAGGCCATCGGGGGTCCCCGTTTTAGTAGAGCTCAAAAACTGCGAAAATCGTCATTTTTCAACTTTCAACGATTTTTTCCCACAAGAAGAAAATTTTTTCCAGAGTAGTTTCCAACATGAAAAATGTTCAAAATGACTTGCTTTTTGCGTTACAGTTGGTTTGAACCTATTTCCTCTACCAGGAAAAAAGTTAGCTTTTTACGGTATTTTCTCCATAACCCTGAAAAAATGTAGTATCTCTGATAGCAAAACAAACTCTGAGGAACCAACATAAAATTTTTGTGCCAAGAGATTTCTCAGTTCATCGATTCTCTCGGAGAACGTGTGGTAAATCGAAAAAAATAAGGGAAAAAAAGGCGGTGAGGATTTAGTCGGAAAGTTTCCTATTGTATGAAAAAATCGGAGAAGTCGCGGTTCGAAAATTCGTGGACTTTTCTTTCATACCACCTAAAATTTGACACCTTTTTAGTCGGAAGCTGCAAAAAAACGCTCAATTTAGAAAAAAAAAACTTTCATGAAATCACGAACCCAAAAATAACAGAGAAACGAACAAAAGGCCTGATTTCTAACTGAAACTATTTTTTCTAAAAGTTTACAATTTTTAGTTCTTTTTCCTCACTGAACATCTGTTACATACATATGTTTCTTCTCAATCTAAGCCTCGAAATAAAAAATAAAATGAGGAAATCGAAGCCAAAAACCAAATTGCGGTAAACAAGAACGAAAAAAAGCACTAAAACTAGTCGAAAAGGGGCAGGGACACAGAGTAACGGCAGAAATGTGTGCAGTGCACTTTCTTTTCTTTTTTCCATGGCTACGAATAATTCTAGATAACGCTTTCGGAGCTTTCTTCCGAAATGTTCAGACGAAGAAGAAAAAGAAAAAGAAGAAAAATAAATAAGCAAGGATAAGAAAGGGAAAGAATACAATAAAAAAAGAGAAAAAAATTGAGAGAAAATAAACCAAAAAGCGCTCAACGAACATAGGCAATGTCGGAAGGACCCTCCGAGGGTCCATAAAGCCTAAAACAACTGCAAACAATCGTTTAAAAAAATATAATCAGTAATTATCGATTGCGTTTTTTTCGAAAAATAAGGAATTTCGAAAATCGTGATTTTCAAATTGCGTTATTTTTTTGAGGCCAACCATAGAATTTTTTTATTTTTTTGCCAGAATATGCGTTTTTTTAGTTGCTTTATGATATTCAAGAATAAAAAAAGTTGCCCAGAAACTTTCAAGAAAAAAACGGGATTTTTTTATCCGTTTTCGGCCACAAATGCGTTTTTGAAAACTGTCGTCGTACATTCTTATTTCTCATTTTTCAGTATTTTTCTTTTTATGTAGGATTGTTAAGCATAGCCGATTGTATGTTTCCCCTAATTTTTTTCCCAAATCGGTACAAGAAAACTGTTTTTAAAATATAAAAAAAGAACCAAAATGCAACGAAAATGACGAAGTTTTTTTGAACAGCGAAGTGGGCGTGGCTCTGCGGTCCCTACATAAAGGACCATAGAAATGTTCCTTTTAGGGTGACGAAGGCTCCCTTTTTGCTTCCTTTTTGCTCCATTTTCTCGGCCCTTGTTCACCATTTTTGCTTTATCTCCCTTTTCCCACCATTTCTCGAGCCTTTAAAATCCCAGAAAAATGGAAACTCGATAAAGGGACTCTCTTTGCTGCCTTTTTGCTGCCTTTCTGCAGCCTTTTTTCAGCGTCTTCCTTTTAGCGGCCATTATCCACCATTCCGACTTTGCCCGAGAAATAAGTTTGCATAGGAAAACTTTTTATCAAGGACAATAATGACGTGTTCATCGGACAGAACGAAACGCAAAAAAATTGCTCCAAAACAAATAAGTACTGGTTTGGAGCAACTTTGGCGCGTCGATGATCAGGGCGGCCCATAAATGACAGTGTTACAAAAAAAAAAATTTAGGGGAAAAAAAGTTCTAAAGGGTTATTTGAATAAGTTAAGTCGTGACACACAGACTATAGTCCCCAACCTGAGAACCGGATTTCGAAGCACTTTTGAAGCAAACTTTGAAAAAGAAAAATAATACTTTATCAACATATTTTAAGCAAAATTATACATAAAAATGTACATTATTAAAAACAAACAACTGAAGATGTCAGATTGATCAAAATGTCTCGTTGTACTCGATTTTCTCCTCCTTGGGATGTTCGACGACCCATTTGATGACGAGATTCTCGGTTTTGCCTCCAGGGAGTCGGACAGTCCATTCCAAGTTGTTGTTCGAGTTGAGTCGGGCTCCTTCTTTCGGAGATTCTTCGTGATGACCAGCGGCCGTGGCGTCGTAAGGCGTCGCGTTGGGGTTGATCAGGGAGATCTGGAAAAATCACAGGATTCCGAAAAGGCAATATTGAAGCTTGGCACTCTAAATAATTCGAAAGTTCTAAAATTCCTTTGAACGATTTGTATATCAAATCATAAGGAAAATCGAAACCTCCACCTGGATACATCATAACTTAAATCTTCTATTTGAGAGAAAAATTCTCAACTTTTCAACTGTGAAAATTATGACGTCATCAAATATTGAAACTTTAAATAGACCAAAAACTGACCCCAACGATAACTGATAACTGTATTTTTTTCAATTAATTATTTTTTTCCGGCTTCCAAGTTTTTTTATCAGTTTTTTTGAGCTTCTGCTGTTGGAAAGGTCTAGTCTGCCATTTTTTTCAACCTATTTAAAGTTTAAAAAAATCAGAATCAGATAAAACTTGGGTGGTATGAAAAAAAGACCAGCGAAAATTCAAACGGCGACTTTTCCGATTTTTTCATATCGCTAGGGAACTTTCCGACGGCCACCTTTCCGACGAACCCCTTTCCGACTTTTTTCCCTTACCTTTTTCGGTTTATAAAACATCTATAAACTTTTTTTTTCCTATTTGTTTGTGTTTTAATCATGAACCAACTACCTACATTATATAAGAAGATTTTAAACAAATATTTTATCGAAAAAAACGTCGGAAAAAGTTTCGTCGGAAAAGTGGCCGTTGGAAAGTTCCCTAGTGATACGAAAAAATCGGAAAAGTCGCCATTTGAATTTTCGCTGGTATTTTTTTCATACCGCCAAAACTTGCCCTTTTTCGCTTAGACCTGAAACATTCCTACTTCTCTTTTCGAAGCCATGTTTAATTATTCCAATTCATCTCTTTTGAACCTGATAAAAAGCTCATTTTTTCTCCAAAAATGTTAAATTTCCCCGAAACAAACCTTGATCTTCTCATCGGTACTGCGCGGCACGTGATGCTTGATGGTGATCAAAATCGGGTGCTCAGATCGGGAATTCTTGACCGAAATCAGTTGTTCGTTGACGTTCGTCGAGGATTTGTTGATGAATCCAGTCTGAATTTTTATTGAGGTTCTCCAGAACTTTTCCTCAAGCTCCACCTGTTCATGGTACTTCTTGGCCGGCTTGTATTCGACCTTGATGGCCGTGTCGACGCCGAGAGAAACAGAGAAACGCTCTCCGGGGGAGACGTTCTTGATGTTGGTCTGAAAAAAAGAAATAAATAAACGTCGGAATAGATCAGTAATTTAGCTGGAACCCAACTTGTTCCGGAAAAGTCTGTTCTGTTCTTTTTTCTCATGACCATTCCCTTCTTTCTCCATTTTTTTTTGTCGCTATACCTTTGCAACGAAGGCGTTGTTCAGGTAGACGGAAGCTTCTCCGTTGAGGAAGGCCAAGACGGAATTATTGACAGCGCTGGCCGTGAGGAAAACCGACGTGTTCTTCGATGGGACCGTCTCGTGGACCAGTTGAGGGATGACGTCAACGATTCCGATCGTCACCTGGATGATGATGTAATTCAATTTTTGAAAAAAAAAGTTCATTGAACGATTAAAATTATAAAGCCGTTCAGAAAAAAAAAACGGTCTTTTCAATTTTGCCGTTATCTTTAAACTGATGAATGCGCACTGGTCTGCCGTTTCTATAGAGAGAGGGATTTTCGGCAAAACTTTATTTTGGAAAAAAAATTTCGGAGAGTCAGAGATTGTTTCAAATTCACCGAAACTACTGAGCAAGGCATGAAAAAGAGAGAAATGAATTACAGCGATCTTTCCCTTTAATTATAACTAGATGACGTCATTAGGGGCGAAATGATACTTCTAACCGCGCTAGGAAGGTAATTTTACTCAAAATTCGAACTCTCACTAGGGAACTACTCGGACTCGGGTACGCGGATCGAGTTCAAACTTCAGTGGTTTATAGACCTAAGTGAGAATACTTGAAAAAAGGTGTGAATATCTGCTAAACCCAATAGAGAACTAAGAAAAAATTTGTAGAAAATGTGAAAATTAGGCTTGAAAATTTTCAGAATATTGCTTTCTACCTTATTTCATACTTTAATACAATTGCCTTGAATGATCCGGCTATGATAAACTCTAAAAAACTTTTTTCCAGCCAAAAGAAGAAGAAAAGCAAAAATTTGATAATTTCAAGCCTAAACTGTTCATTTTCCAAAAGCTTTTTCTCAGAAGCCTATGGGGTTTAGCAGATAATCTCTCTTGTTTCCAAGTACTCTCACCCGGGTCTATAAGCCACCAAAGTTTCAACTCGAAACGCGTACCCGAGTCCGAGTAGTCCCCTAGTAAGGGATACTGTTCCACACACGTTCTCCGAGTGAATCGAGGACGTGCAACAAAAAAAAGTGGGCACAAAAAATTCATGTTGCTTTTGTTGAGCTCATATTTCCATCACATTAACTACAAATAAACTACGTTAAAAAATTTTTTCTATAATTTAAAAACAGAATAATAGAATTTCAGCGGTCTTTTAAATTTTTTTCGATTTTTGAGGAGGTCAACTTCGACCGGAATATGACATACTGGGACCATCGGAAGATCAGCTCGAAAACATTTTTTTATTACTCAGTGGTACCTGTAGTTCACAAAAAACAAGTGCACTTCATGTATAACTTCGTACAGTTTCTCAGAAAATTAGCAATAGCGAAAATAGGGCAAAAAACACAAACCTGAAAATTCAGAAAACTGAGCAAAACATTTCTTTTTTCTAGAAGGAATCTAAAGATATCAATGTTAAATATAAAGTAATTTTAGATGATGTCAAAAACATCTTACTCCACCTCAAAATCCTACTTTGAAGAAAGTTAGAGATTTTGAAGATTTGGCCAAATTCGAGTTGGACGCTTTCAATGAGTTGGAGATCAACTGGATCACTTGAAACTGGAACATATGGACTATTTTTTCTAAAGTATGAAGACCTGACGCTTCGTTTAAAAAACGGAATTTCACGGATCATCCTGCCTAAAAACCTCAAAAAGCTAAAAAAAAATCCCCGACTTCCAATGAAAATAAATTTTTTCCAGTGTGAAACATTTTTTTTTTTCAAAGAAAGTCAGTATACAAAGTTCGTTCACTTTGTCACTAGTTTTCGTTTAAAAAAAGTTTTATTCGATTTGGACCAACGAGAAAAGTAAGATTTTTTTCGTGTAATCCTCAATGGGGGCGGAGCTTGACAAAACCTTGTTTAAAAGTTATGTATACATTTTTAGTTAATGTGATGGAAATGTGAGCTCAAAAAAGCAACATGAATTTTTTGTGCCCACTGTACATCGCATATCTCCGAGAACGTGTGTCCAAACAATCTTCAATATGGTAGCTTGAAAGCCGAAAACTGCCCCACTTCTTGGTTTATCGAAACGAACGCTATAGAGTTCATATTTCTCAGAAATTTCATATCGTTCTTTTTCAGAAAAATAAAATCCAATTCTTTCGCAGATTGAAATTTAGGATCTTCATCTAATTAATGTTTGGTTTTTTGAGATATATTCAGAAAGTTTCAAAGTAAAACCAACCTCCCAAAAACGATTTTTAATAGCTGCTTTGAAAACAATATTATGACAAAAAAAATCCCGCTAACTTGTCTGTGCTTATAATTTGAAATGAGAGAAACTGAATGAATTAACTAAAAAAAAGTTTTTTTTTTCCCAAAGTTTTCGCTTGTTTCTACTCCAAAATATTGTAATTTTTTTTTACATTTTTCCGGTTAAGGACACGAAAACCAACCTTATGATCAGATCCTCCTTGAGGAATCGAAGCCAAACGTGCGATTTGGAACTCGGTGCTCAGGGTGTTCTCACGAACCTCGGCGACCTAAATTTGAACATTTTCAAGTTTTTCGCAAGTTTTTTCTAAACTTTGAGCTAGTCATTTTCCATCTGGTCAAAATACTGATAACAGGTCTGGAAGCGAAGCAGGCAAAAAAAAAGCTGTGTTTATTGTGATTTTTCAAAAATTACGATCAAACAATCTTCAAAGGATTCCTTGTAAAATCTTCACTCGAAGTGGTCGCTCTCATTCCGAGGCTTCCACCTAGAGCACGGTCTCCGGGCTCTAGCTACACCATCCACTACATTCTGAGCTCGTCAAGGCGCAACTGGATGGACTACGCGCAGAAGGACGAGGCGAAGGACCGTAAGACTTTCAACTCTTTCGACTACACGTTTGGACTTCTAGTTCGCCAAAGGCGGTTGTTCGTTATAGCTCAAAAAGTTCTTGTTCACCGCCTAGTCGATTACATCAGACTAAAACAACAAAATAAATTATTTGACTTGAAAGCTGTGATCCGGGCTGACTATAGTGTTGCAACGCGGTCGAAAATTTGCAATTTATCGAACCTTTTTGTCTTGAAACTTTCAGAGTGTGTAAATGCGGGAGTGAGAGATCGAAAATGTGTTATATGAAATATTTATGTTGATGTAAGTCATGAAATTAGATTTGAAAAAAAAGTTCGCGACTGCGGCTGATTGTGGATTTTTTGGCCATCACCCTCAGCCCAGTTCTCAACTTTTTTAAAGGTGACAAGTTCGCGCGGAAATCACTATGAAAGACTCACCGCCACGGTGTCCATCATTGGAGCCGCGGCCATCGGCGCGATGCATTTGTTCATAACTTGTGGGCCACCAAAACCGCGAGCCCTGCTTGAAAAAACATAAAACTTATACAAGTTGAAGGTTAGTAAATTAGAAAAAACAGAGTTCTTGTTAGTTTAAAAACAAGAGAATCCTATTGAAGAACGGAAAATAATGATTTTTTCATTCCGAAAGTTTGAATTGAGGTAAAATCCAACGCCTTGAAAAGTCGATACAAATAGCTACCGGGTAGCAACTTTTGAAAAAGTCAATCGGCGTATGGTAATCGGTGGTCGTTTGTATGCGACCGGGTACTATCTTTATGGTACCTGGGTCGGAGGTCGATGCAAGTAGCTACCGGATAGCTACCTGACATTCGCGATTTCTTCCGGAAAGTCTGGAATTGCTTCCCGGGTCGTTATTTTTTGTTTCAGCTTTATCCAATAAGACCCTGAAAGGCTTGGGAAGGTATAAAAAAACACTGATGGTATATAAACGAACGATGTGCAAGCCACTAGCAATCGCGATTTTCAGGTACCTACCCGGTAGCATCCAGATACCGATCAGGTACTATCCAGGTACCATAGAGATAGTACCCGGCCGCATACAAACGAACACCGATTACGATTCGCCGATTGACTTGAGTTGCTACCCGGTACCTACTTGTATCTACCTCCCGATTCACCAGTGTATACTTTCGAACGTCACCTATAGTCCTCTTCATCTTTAAAAATTCAAAAACCTTTTCGAGTCAACACCGATTTTTCCCCTAATTTTCTAGAATAAAGTACTTACAGCATCCTTTCAGGCTGAGCGACTGGTGGTGGTGGCGGACGCCAGAAGGAAGCCTCCAAAGTGCCCAATTCTGGAACATGACCGCCCAAGCAGGGTTGGGCCGTTGTGAGGACCTGCAAGAACTCATAACTTTCCCAATTATTCCATTTTTCCTCACCAGTGGCACGTCTTCCCAGTTTTCCTCGGTCGACTGCGAGATCTTACCGTAGTAGCTGATCTAAAAATCGTTTTGATGATAGTAATTTCATGACAAAATAGCAATCTATGGAATACACCAATTGAAATACGCAAAAAATGATTTTTCAAAATATTAAAAATCAAAAAATAACCTTTAAATTGGGAGTCGCGCCGGTATCAACACGGATATCGTAGCTCGGACGCCAGCTGGCGTTGTAAACTTGATAAATGATGTCAAGTTCGGCTTCTGTTTCGGCAGGGCTTTCCAGGGTGATGATCGCCGATCTAAATGATTATTTTGTTCCATTTTTCAACTTGCAACGTGTCTTTTTTTTTCTTTTTAGACCTATTACAACAGTCTTATCATATCATTTCCCTACAGAACCCCTAAAATTATTAAATTTCACTCCAGTCTCACCTGCTCCAACCATGCGAATACGATTCATTGATCGCTTGTGCAAGATCATTTCTCGCTTTGTTCGTCTTCTCAACCGCTGTTTCAAGCTCCTCCTGCACGTTTCGCGTTTCTAAAAAGCAATTTTCATTGCAAATGGTCATTAAAAAGTTCGCACTTTTGCGCAAATCGGCCGAGGTGTTCTCGTAGTACTCGAAGAACTTTTCCAAGCTTCCCAGAGTATTTTCGTCGAGGGCGAAGGAGCTTCCAGCCTCTTTTGGTGGGTTCACAACGCTGCTACCGACCTAAATTTTATTATTAGAAATAATTGAGAAGAATAAATAAAGGAAAAAGGTTGAAGAAAGCCTCCAAAAAAAGGAAGAGGGAAAATAACAACCAGTGGAAAATAACAAAAATCTGCAGAAAAAAATTATCCTCCGACGCATAGTGTGCTCCACGGACAAGCAAAGCCGCGAAAAAAAGTGAAATTGAATTTTTTTCAGTCAATGAATTTTTTTATTTTAGAAATATTTTTTTGTATACTGACAGTGTTTCGATTTTCTCTCCGCACAATTTCTCAGCTAGAAGACTTAAAAATTCTTTGGATTTGCCACAAAAATGTGGGATTATTTTCTGGTTTTTGGGAAGTTCCAAGTTACTAAAACCTTCTCTTAATTTTGAATGTCGCTTTACCGTTCAAAGCTGTTTTTTTCCAATCCATACCTCACTAATCATCTTATCCAAAGCCTGAATTCTCTTGTCAAGAACTTCTTTTCGTTCTTCCAGCTCCTTCATTTCGTGTTCCCGTTCTCTCAGGATTTTCCGTAGTCCGGCAACCTAGAAAAGAATATTTATAATTTATATTTTTTTTCCAGAAAACCTTAGGCGAATCTTTCTCCTCATGAACCGCCGGCTGGCTTTTCTCCTGGACTTCATGAATTTGAGCTTTTCCGCGGCCGTCAACACGTAGGGAATCCGGCAGCAAGGAGGAGGTGAGGTTCTAAAAAGTGGATAGTTTCAAATTTTTGAATCCAAAATCATGATTTTTACCTTGACATGAACTTCATTGGTACCAGCATTAAGCTGAACTCTGGCCAGTCGCTTAATTTCGGCGCGGTCCGAAAAAACGACCACTTTTTGGATTTCGAGGTCTCGCACTTCGAACTCGTGCTTGGAAATCGTTTCAGAACTCATTTTCGGTTCTGAAAATTATATTTTGATTTTTTTGAAAAAGATTTCGCTTCACTTTGCACGTATTTTTCGAAAATCAAGCCTGAAACGGTTTTTAGAAATTTTTTTAATTCAAAAAAAACATTTTTTTGAAAAAAAGTGAAGGCGAGCAAAAAAAGGAATAATTAAAAAAACATGGAAGATTATGAAAGATTTTTTTGAAACAGAATCGATTGTGAATATAATTAAAAAAATCGCCTAATTTTTTTAAATGAACCTCGTTATAGTGAAACTTTTGAAAAAAAGTCAACCAAAGCTTGAGAAATTTAAAAAAATTTGGTTTTTTTCGGTTTTTTTGTGCATGCACACGTTTTTTTGATACAGTAATCCTAAAAAGCTTCAAATTTTTTTCTTAATTTTTCATTCTTTTTGAATATTTTTTTAGGAGTGTCGCTATTGTTGTTTTATTGAAAATAGAGTATCGTTAAGCAACTTAAAAATCTAAAAATATTCTTCTTTCGAGAATAAAAAAATCTAGATAAGAAGGGGACTCGGACAGAAATGAGAACAAGGTAGAACCGCCATCTTTTAAATCGGTTTTTGAAAGGGCGAGTTTGCCAATTTTTTTTTTCGTTTTGGATGAATCATAGTAGGCAAACAAGAGACAGAGAGAAGTGAAGAGAGAGTGTGGGAACTGGAGAGAACGAGGAAAGGTCAGATTTCGAAACGAGGCCATTAAAAAACCAACGCTGTTCTGAAGGGTTTTCAGTGTTTTTCTTCATTTTTTCGAGAAAGTATCAAATATTTTAAAACAGAAACTTCAAACATATACTATAAATGTTCAGTATGAGCGGATAGAAGTTTAATTTTAGTTAATTTTTTTTTTTTTTTGGAAGTCCCGAAAAAAGACCAGAAAGTTGAATAACCGGTTTATCAGTTCAAGGTGAAAAAACCGCAGCAAAGAGCGACCTTTTCAGATTTATCGTCCAAAAAAGAGAAGTTTGATACCAATGAAATTGAGACAAGTCTACGACTTGGACAAATAATGATTTATTTGAATTGGTTCGATGGTTGGAAAAAAATCCAAGTGAAACGGGAAAAACTGTGAAACTTTTGAAAAAGACAGGAGTTTCAAATTTTTTACAAGAATTAATCAATTTAAAAGTGGGAAAAAAAGTGAAAAATTGTCGATTTTGTTAAAAAAATGAAAGTTATTTTTTTGAAGTTTTTTTAAAGTTTTATCGGTGTTTCTTTGCGAATTTTTGTTTATTATTTATAATTTTAAAAAAATATTTTTTTGAACAGGAAATTAATTTTTTTGTTTCGATATTCATTCATCACTTTCAGTTTTTAATGAATTTCACAATTTTGAAAAAAATTAAAAAAATTCTACATACCAATTCAAAAGTTTGAAACGAAACCGTTCATGAAATTAAAAAAATCACTTAAAACAAAAATAACAAAGAAATTGACAAGACCCGATTTCTAGCTAAAAAAATCGTTTTTTTCTACTCTTACAAAACCTTCAAGTTCATTCTTCTCAAGAGACATATGTTACAGACATGTGTTTCTACTCAATCTGAGCCTCGAAATAAAAATAAAATGCGAAAACCAAGGCCAAAAACCAAATTTTGCGGTAAACAAGAAACGAAAAAAAGCACTAAAACTAGTCGAAAAGGGGCAGAGATACAGAGTAGCGGCTGAAATGTGTGCACTGCACTTTCTTTCCTTTTTTCCATGGCTACGAGAAATTTTAGATAACGCTTTTGGAACCTTCTTTTGAAATTTGGAGACATAAAAGAAGAAAGAAAAGAAAGACACTAGCAAAAAAATTGATTTTTTTAAAAAAATGATAAGAATCGAAAAAAATAATAATAAACCAGAACCGTGGTTTCTTATGAAAACGAATGAACTTTGCTGATGGTGAATGTTTTCATATAGAAATTTCAGAGTTTTTCTTTAAATTCCCCATTTTTTTCCGTGATTATCAATAGGGCTCACAAGCTCAAACACCTGAAACAAATTTGAAGCCATTTTTTCTCAATTTTTTTATCACATGATTTCTAAATAAATAGAAAAGGTGTTGGAATATTCAATAATAATATTTTTGATGGCGAGCAAAATTCAATGTTTGCCAATTTCGATGAGTCATCGGGTCGTTATTTTTTGACAGTGTTTCGAAATTTTATTGCAGTTGATGTTGATGTTGAAGTATGGCTGTTTGTTTTTAATAATGGGATCAAATTTTTTAGAGCTCAAAAACTCATAAATAATTTCAAGTTGTTATTTCAATAGGAAAATAGTTTTAGTTTTCTACTTTTTGTTAAATATCCTGTTTTCAAGACTTCTCGGCTCTTTTTGCGTATTTTGATCCTTTCTGATACTTACGAAACAGCAAAACGTTCCAAAGTTTCGACATAGAAAGCTGAAAAAAAAGGGCCGCAAAAACTGACGAACAGTTGAGAAAATGCGCTCCCTTGATAAATACCAACTCCAACAAGAGAGGCGATGGCAAGAAAATATAAACTTTTTGAGTGGACTTAAGAGATACTGAAAACACTTGAGTGATCACTTACTTTCAGAGGATCGACTAAAAAAATGGAAGTAAATTCAAAACTTCAATTTTCTGTCTCACTCCATTAAAATTTACAGCGGAATTGTCAATTAAAAAGTTATATCAATAGAGCGAAAAAGCAAAATTTTTGTTTCCGTGGCTTTTTCTTTTTACATCCCGTTCTCCTTATTTCGTAAATTTTTCTTTTTAATGGCATTTTCAATCGTTTCCACCTTGAAAAACAGCAAAGAGAATCTTTTTGAACCCTTCAAATCGGCTCAACGAAAAACAAGGCCTTATTTTTATTTACAACAACTCGAAAACGCGCGCAATATTTGTCTCTTCATCTCTTTTTGCTCTCCGAAATCCCATATATTCTGGCGGGAACGCCCCCCGAACAACAACTCAACGGATCGAACACCAAAAATGAAGGAAGGTCGATAGAAAAGGAGCCTTCTTTTCAGAGCCCTATCCAACTGCGAAATGGTGAGTTTTGTCCTGGCTAAAAAGGTCTTAAAAAGATGGAAAGGAATATTTTATGTTTCGGACTAGTTCGAAAATCTTCCTTTTTTCAGCTTTTCGAAGGAAGAAAGACCTTTTTCGGACACTTTTTGAAAAATTTTCTGGCCTTTTTTCAACGCCTGTCACCTCCTTGAAAAAGGGTCAAAAAGATTTTTTGAAGGCCTTTTTAAGATATTTTTGACCTGTGTTTTTTTTTTTGAAGATTTTTTTCTTTGAAGCGCACCTTTCCTAGATAAAAAAGCCATTAAGAGAGATTTTGAAGTCCTTTTTAGATTCTTAAGACCTTCCCTACTCATTCATTTAAATAATTAGCAAGTTTCATTCTTAGGACAAAGAAATCGAAATCAAGTACGTCAAGGTGGACAAAAACGCCAAAGTCCCGAAATACGGGACGGCTGAAGCCGCCGGGGCGGATCTTTCCAGCAACGAGGACTGCGTCATTCCAGCCAAAGGTTTCTCCTTCGGTTTTGTGTGTAGTTTGTCCAAGAAACCTTGCTGTGATGTTCGACGACGCGGAAGTCTTGAATGACCTAGAGTTACACTGAAACGACAATTTTTCGAAATTTATCTGCACTTTTTTCTATTTTCTTCCCTACATTCAAAAGATTATCCGGTAAATAATTGAAAGGAGACCGGATATCTATTTTTTGTTATTCATGCTCTTTAAAAACCGTCAAAGCTTCAGGGGAAATTTATTGTTGGTCGATTTTTTTGGTACCTTTGAGTAGATAATTGTCACTTTTTTTTTTTCAGTTTTTTTCAAAAAAATTTTTTTGCAGTCACTCGAAATTTTCCTCATTTCAAGGTCATATTTCGGAGCACAAAGAACTACTTTTTGGCCCTTAACTGCGCCCGACTTTGAGCTACTCCCCTCGATTTAATGGGATTCGGGACCCGATAAAAGAGCAGCTTATTTAGAAGAGACTATAGAGCGGCCAGTCTTTAAATCAAAAATCAAATCATTTATTTGCTATTCTAGTCACATGTAACTGAATAGGCGGTGAACAAGAACTTCTGATGCCATAACGAATTTGGAGAACTAGAAGTCCAAACGTGTAGTTGATCAAGTTGAAAGCATGGTCTCACGGTCCTTTGTCTTGTTCTTCGGCGCGTAGTTCATCCAGTTGGGTCTTGACGAGCTCAGAATGTACCGGATCTTGTGCTAGAGTCCGTAGACCGTGCTCTAGGTGGAAGCCTGAGAATGAGAACGAGAACTTGGTTAGAGTGGAGATTTTACACGACATCTTGAAAACTTTTTTTCGAATTATTTTTTAACAAAACTAGTTTTTTTTTTTGAGAAAGTCATTCAATAGGAGCGCCTTATTGCGTCTCGTTTCTCATAAATCCCTTCCCCACCTTTGCTACGGAATCCTCTGACGCGCAAGCCGTTTTTCGTCCGGCGCAGTAAAAAAAAACTTTCCGGCCGTGACGCATTGAATCATTCATTACGGTTGGAATCGGGGAAACGAAGCGAATATTCTCAGTTTTCCCGGCTTTAGAACCGAGATGTTTAGGAAAAAGACGCGTCGCGACTGGAATCAGAGTCGAGATCCCCAAAGGCTACTACGGAAGGATCGCTCCCCGGTCCGGACTTGCCCTGAAGAACTTCATCGACGTCGGCGCCGGCGTCCTCGACAGCGACTACCGTGGCGAGATCAGCGTTCTCCTCTACAATTTCGACGACAAGGACTTCGAGGTAGTCCCTTCGACACAACACTCAACCTGAACCCTGTAGAGACCACCTGAATTTGACCCCCCCATAAGGATCTTTTTTTCGTAACCTATAAGGGCCACTCTAGAATTTCTAATTAGTCTAGAAAACCATACTTTCCCTTCAAAATAAACCCAAAACAGTCTAACCTGTCTGCGCTCTCTTCTTTCTCTCCGATGAAGTCATAAAACCATGAAAACAGGACGTCAACAGGATAAATCATTCTAGTTCTTACAAAAAAGAAAAAAATAAATTTTACAATTTTTAGATCAAAGTCGGTGATCGGATCTGCCAAATGGTCATGGAGAAGTTTGCCCAGAGCAAATTTGTCGAAGTCGAGGAGTTGAGCGAAACCGAGAGAGGCGATTGTGGATATGGTTCCACTGGAAAATAAAGAGAAAACGGCTTTTTTTTTCAAAGGTTCGATGTGTATAAAGTATAAATATTGGCATAGAAAAAGGGTATTTCGTTCAGAAAAAAGTGGGAACGTTTAATCCTCAAAAGGAGGTATGATATTTAGAACTTTTTGAAGTATTTTTTGGAAGATTAGCCTGCATTTTTTTCAATCTTTTGATAACCGACTTCCCGAAAATTGCGTTTCCGATTTTGAAGGTGTATATAGAGAGGATTTCCAGCTAGAAACTTTATATTTTTCAAAAAAGCTGGTAATTTCTAATACCTATAAGGAGATTACTTTTTCTCAAGTCTTGAGAATTTTTCAAAAAAATTTTGCCAGGACTTTTTCTGGTTTATTAGTTGAAGATCTGATAAATTTCAACTTATAGAGTCTCCTAGTTTTTGAGAACACTGGCTTAAAAGTCGAAAAACCCGTCATATGATGATCTATAAAACCTGTTAAATAGGCCGTTTCAAGACGAGCTTTATTTGTGGTAAATATATTAACGCTGTGACGTTTTGAAGCGAAGAAAATTGAACATATTTTTGTAAACTTCAGAAAGAAGTTGGTTGGACTATTGAAGTGGTCGACAGTATTTTCATACATTTGGAGTCGGCTGGACTTCTTCCTCTCATTTTTAAAAAGCGTAATAACGATGGGGATGCTATATTTATTGAAGAAGTTTTACTAGAAGAACGATGAAGGTGGTGCTCATTCGTAGGCACGAGCGTTGGCGTCACCTCCCCACTGGAGCCAGAGAAGGCCGTTGGCCGAGGCGACGAGGGCCGCGAACACGGTGAGGACGGTGGAGGACGACATCTTACGATGGATTCTAGAGGGGAAAAAGGCGCATTTTATAGGTTGAATCTAGGCAGGTCTCAAGGAGCAGTTAAATTGAAAAATGGGAACTGACTAAAAGTTCATGGAAGTCTCTCAGGACTCGATTTGGTTCCCATTCTTTGATTTTACTGCACCTTGAGACCTTCCTAGATTCAACCTATAAAAGAGCCTCCTTCCCTCCAGAATCCATCGGAAGATGTCGTCCTCCACCGTCCTCACCGTCTTCGCGGCCCTCGTCGCCTCGGCCAACGGCCTTCTCTGGCTCCAGTGGGGAGGTGACGCCAACGCTCGTGCCTACGAATGAGCACCATCTTCATTTTTCTTCTAGTCAAGCGCCTATAATAAATATTTGCATCCGAAAATTTTTTATATGATTTGCAAGAAGAAATAAGTCGAAAAAGATAAAAAAAGAATGAACAACCTTTTTTTATTTCTAGTAAACGAGCGTTTTTGTATGAATATACACCCTTCTTCTAAGACGCTTGTCTTATGAAATTATAAGATAAATTCTAAAGAGTAAGAAGAAATATTGGGAAAATATCAAGAAAGCTTATAAATCTGAAATTCACATAGGTTTCTAG
Organism: Caenorhabditis auriculariae; assembly: GCA_904845305.1. Classification (NCBI taxonomy): domain Eukaryota; kingdom Metazoa; phylum Nematoda; class Chromadorea; order Rhabditida; family Rhabditidae; genus Caenorhabditis; species Caenorhabditis auriculariae. Next base: position 877,272 of record CAJGYM010000027.1, read on the forward strand.
TAAAAAAAGACGTATCATGGAAGAAAAAAAGAAAAGGCCTTTGAAATTTTAAATAACTTATTTTTTTGTTTTTCCCAGTCATGGAAAAAGAATAAATAAAATCTGCTGGAATTTTTTTCGCATTTTAATCCCTAAAAAAAGGACAGATAAGAGCTCAATTTTTCTCCGCATTTTTTGGTTGTGTAGGATTAAAATGCGACGGCGGGATAATAAAGTTCAAAGTCTCACACGGTCAATGACCAAAAAAAGCATATTGGTTTTATTTTATAGCTTTCAACTATATATAGATTTTCGAATCGGCTTTTTTTCTGGAAAAAAAAAGTGTTCTAGGGGAATTATCGCTCGCTTAGTTTTTGGAGTTTAAATTTTTTCAGGTGTCTGATGGTTTGAGAAGCTTATAAGCCGAAAAATAACTGTGTTTGATTTTTAAAATAGCAATTTCGTGAAATTGCTTGAAAAATCTGTTTATTTATATCATCGTGAACTTAAAAAAATCGAACAAAAAAATTTTTTTGACCTACCCAAAAAAATTCACGTGAAGCATAGTGCAACGTCATCTTCTTTATTTTTTTGTCATTTTCGCTTTTCATTTCAATTTTTCTTAAATTATTTTTTTATGTCTTTCTACGTAAAAAAACAATATTTTTCATTAGAATGCGTCGAAAAAAATTGTTACAAATATATAATTGACAAAGTTTTTTTCCGAAGATTAATTATTTTTTTGTTAATTTTTAGAAAAAGCTATCAGTTATTCCCCGTTGTTTTACGCTATGTACAAAATTGTGTTTTGATTTATTTCAATGCAGAGATCAAAAAGAGGACGAAAATTGAGTCCGATTAGTCCGATTTTGAACTTCGGATGACCTTACTTTATCTCCAAATTTTTTTGTTTTTTTACTCATTTTATATTTAATTACGGACGTTTTAACTCTCTAAGCTTGTTATCATAGTTCCTTATCTTATTTTTTATCATTTCCTGCCCTTCACGCCCAAATCAAAGTGCTTTTCTTCTAGTTTTTGATTGGAATTTTAGTTTTTTCATATTTTTCTTCATCGTCATCTAATTGTTTCTTGTAACTCGGATATTGGTAACGCGAAAGGGATGTTTTTGGGCGATTCTAGGGATCACTTAAGAGTGCTGAGGCTACTAAAGTGGTCACTAGAAATGCCCCAACACTTCCGATTCGCGTTACTAAGGTTCGAGGTAAGGTTTTCCTTCATTTTTCGGTTTTTTTGTGAACTAAAAAAATAATTATTTTTCCCTTTTAAGCTCCAAGAAAAAAATTAAGATTAAAGAGCTAACTTTACTTTTTCATGTCTCCCTGGAAAATTTCAAGAAATTTATAATTTTCAAACCTTTCAGCGAAAAAAATTCTCCCTCTCCTCTCCCATAACACATAACTCACAATGCCGTGCATCTCACATAAAGCTTTATTTCTTTTCCTTTTTTGGCGTCATGACGCATCGAAATTCCCTTTTCCTCATGTTTTTGTACTGTTTTGAAACTCCGAAATGAAATAGAAAAAAGATCCATTGGACTTGGAAACCATGGTAACGGCTTTTAATATTCTCTTCCTTTTCAGAAAATCCCTCTAAAAGAATGAAAATGGACATTCTTTGTGTGGAGGTCTCGTTAATAGAAAAACTATTCTTCTTCTTTCTTTTTCAAAATTTTCAAAATGTTTTGTTTGCATTTGTAATGGCTTGAAGCGTCGCGGTTGCGTTGCCTTTGAAAAGTAAAAACGAAGCTCAAAATCTTTCTCCCAGACTTTTTCATACACAAAGGCGCAAGCCGTACCGGGTCCGGTGCAATCGACTCACAGCATTGCTTCGAACCATTCCAAATGCGACCCTATATTTCAAATTTCAAAAAAACCACTTAGTTTTGGTCACTTTTTCAGTTACTAATGATTTTCTAAGTATCACGAAATCTAGTGTAGAAATCTCTTCATTTCGCTGATTTTTTCTCCGATCTTGTCAGGACCATTTTCTTGTGAGATTACCCTGGTCCTTTAATTTTATTCTTTTTTTAGAACTTATGGACTTGGATGTTGAACTACTAATACCAGTTTCGGAACCAAAACGCAAAAAGGTACATTTTTTGTTCTTGTAAAGCACCGTGGTCGCACTTGGAATGGCTCGAATCATGAATTTTCAATGTCTCTAGACGTTAGTCGTTTTTGGTCGGTCGCACGTTAAACTTATATTTTTGTCGTCAAGCCATTCCACGTGCGACTTGAGTTTTCCAGAACAATTTCTACTAATAAGAAAAGGAAATTTAAGTTATGGCAAAATGTATTTACCGTTCAATTTGGAGCCATGTTGCTGCTCACTTCTCAACAGACTGGAATGCCTTTTTTGGTCCGAGCGGCTAATGAGGTTTTCCTTAAAGACTGTGGAGTAAAGTTCGAAATCGACTTGATTTCCAGAACAAATTTCTTCGGACAACTAGCGTTTTTATGATGGAAGTTATAAAATTGTCGATTTGTTTAACAGTGACAACGATAAAGTGCAGATCTATATCTGGGTGGAGTTTTTTTTTTAAATAGAAAAAAAATGAGGTTGAGAGAACAACGGTGGCCTGAAGAGACGCCAGAGAAACTGCCGGTCTTTCTTTCTCTGGCGCCTCTCTTGCCGCAATACTCTCTCGCTTACGTGATTTTTGCCTGGAAGTATTGTAAGAAGACTTCCAATAGACGCAAAGAGATAAGAGGTTTCCTGAAGAGACGCCAGAGAAGTGTACTTCTCTCTTTCTCTGGCGTCTCTCTTGTCGCAATACTCTCTCGCTGTAGTTCATGTTTACGCGGTTTTTGGTCATAAAAAGGACAGCGGCTTCAATTTCCAAAAATAGATTTTTCTCGGACGTTAGGATCCTTTTTTATAAATATTAATTTTTCAACTTTTTCAGCACATATCGTGAGCTCAAATCGTCAATTTGGGGCCACAAAATTGAAACTTTGAAGGTCACTTTCCCAGAAAAAACTTTGATTATTCGAAAAATTTTCAGATCTGCATTCCCGCGATAGTTTACGCCATCCAGAACAATCTCTACTACATCGCGTTGGCGAACATCGACGCGACGACGTATACGGTGAGTCGAGCCGCGACGCGACCGCAAACGCGCCACCATTCTAGGTAACCTACCAACTTAGGATCATCACGACGGCTCTTCTTTCCGTCTGCCTTCTCCATCAGAGACTGACGATCGAACAGTGGGGCTCGCTGTTCGTTTCGTTGGCCGGCGTGATTTTCGTTCAGGTTGGTGGTACTCTCACTGTCTGCGCTCTCTTTTTCCCTTTTTGATGAGAGAGAGAGAAGGGAGAGGGTGCAGACAGGTCAGACTGTTCTTAATCGATGAAGAGCAACATGTGGTTATAGCGGATAGGACTCCGACTTGTCTAGCTGTTTGCACTCTCTCCATCTCCCGAAAAGAGAAAAGAGAGTGCAGACACGTCAGACAGTCCCACCTTGTAGTGAATGAACTATACTATTGAATTGTAGAGAAAGCTCGTATTTTGTGTAGGCCAACAGTTCATGAAGCTTTCTAACTGCCTGCGCTCTCTTTTTCCCTTTTTGATGAAAGATAAAAGGGAGAAAGAGAGTGCAGACATAGGGTACGCAAGCCATTTCTTCAAAACGATCCAAAAAATATGTTTTTTACACTGTTCGATAGAGGAGACTGTCCATTTTCATAATCCGTTCAGTTTTAGAAAAAAGGTTCACTAAGAAAAAAGTTATGGCCAAAAAACTAGCGCGCGCGGCGTACAACTGGAGGCAAAATCTCACGGTTTACCCGCTGCCGCACGCTTTCTTTTAAAATGTTTTTGCGCATTTCTGAACCGTTTTCAAATCGGTTTTTTGTTCTGAGAGGTTGTCCGAACTGAGCTTCATGTTTTGGTATGAATCTTTTGTACAATCCTCATAAGAATATTTGATAAAATATCAAAAAAACCACTTAGAAAAAAAAGGTCAGAAGGAATTTTCAGCTTATTTTTTTCTTTTTTTCTAATCAGAAAAAAATTATTATCATTCGATTTGGATGAAAGAAAAAAATGAAAAAAATAATGTTATTTCGAAATAAAACAGGAAAATGTGCAATTTGACTCCAAAAAAACGGCTCCTGCAACATTTAAAAAGTGCGCATCGGTGTGTTTGACGCAAACACAGCTACGAACGCTTGCACGAATTCTTCCGAAATTTCAAAAAAATTGCCATTTTTTTCGAGGTTTTTCAAAGCCGTTATTTTTTCGCGTCGATCGATTTTTTTCATAATTTTTTTCATTGATAGAGTTTTGAACGCTTAATAACATGAGCAAAAAAAGTATAGACGCGATCCTATTCTCTCATGCGTCAACGAGGCAGGCGAAAAAAAGGAGGTTTTGGTAAAATTCAAATATAATTTGATTCGCTGTCCCAATAATTATTTTTCATTTTGAATTTTTTTGTTTGTGAGCAAATTGTGAGTTTTTTTAAATCAAATAAAAAAAGTATACCATGTCGCTGAAATTTTTTTCGCATTTCAGCTTCAAAGTTTGGTGTCACTTTACAAGCTTCGATTTTTTTTTCGCGTCGTTAGATTTTTTAAAATTTTTTTTCAAAAAATAAAGAAAGTGTTAATGTATAACATACTCAAAATTCGGAAGCGTTCCTCACTTGGTTTTTCAGAAACGCCACGATTTTTGTGAAACTCGACAGTTTTTTTCGTGTTAAATCTTACTTTTTTTCGTTGATTTTTGAAAAATACATAGTTTAAAAGTTTTTCAGTCTTGTAGAGCGTTGTCGATTACATAGATTAACAGAAGCAATTTATTTTTAAAGTTGAACTTTAGCTACTATAAACGCCTCAAAACCGTTTTTGCAACAAAAAAATCGTCATTTTGGTGGCGTGAAGAGGCGGGGCTTTGCGCCCCCTATGCAGACAGGTCAGACTGTTCTTTATCGATGATGAGAAGTATGTGGTTATAGCGGATAGTACTCCGACTTGTCTAGCTGTTTGCACTCTCTCTATCTCTCGAAGAGAGAAAAGAGAGAAAGAGAGCGCAGACAAGTCAGACAGGCCCGCCTTGTAGTGAATGAATTATATTATTGAATTGAATTGAAGAGAAAGCTCGTATTTTGTAAGCCAATAGTTGATGAAGCTCTATGACCGTCTGTTTTCTTTATTTCTCTCTTTGACGGAAAAAAAGAAGTACTTTTTTTTGATTTTAGGTAGATAAAAGTGAGTCGAATAAAGATTCGGTGGATGGAAACCATTTTCTCGGCGTCGTTGCAACTTTGATCACCTGTTGGACCAGCGCTTTTGCAGGTTTTATTTTTTGCATTTTTTTGAAATAGTCCATTCATTATCATCTTCTTTTAAGACTTCAAAAAAAGGTTAAGATTTTGCCCTAAAACGAAGGACAATATCCTTTAAAAGACTTTAGTAGATTTTTCTAGGCTTCACAGGTGTAAAATGACCGAATCAGAACCTGAACTTTTTATATTTTTTAGGAGTCTACTTTGAAAAAGTGATCAAAAAGTCGTCAGCCGATGTTTGGGTCCAAAATATCCGTTTATCGATCCTGACGCTGACTTTTGCTGCCTTCACAATGATTGGAGCTGATCACAAGGCGATTTTAAAAGGTTTTTTTTTCCAGGGACTTCATCTTGATCTCAGAAAAGGGAATAGAAAAGCTCTGCGAAAGTCGTAAAATACATGTAAAAGTAAAGTTTAACTCGAAAAACCAAAAAGCCTTGGAAAATGGCTCAAAGCTCTGCTTTTGACGGGAAAAATAGTATTAGAAAAAAAAGGTTCCCAAAATTTTGGAGCCCGAGATTTTCTTTTGCTTTCATTTTACTAAATTTTGAACAGAAGAGTTGCAGACGGAATGTTCCAAGGGTGGGGTCCGATAGTCTGGACCGTCACCGTCATCAACGCTATAGGAGGTCTTTGTGTGACGGTCGTGGTCAAATACGCCGACAATGTCAAGAAAACCTACTGTCAATCCATCGCTATAGGTGATTTTATTGAGTTTTCATATTTCTCAGTTTTCTTGTGCAAACTCCCTAAGGGACCACTTTACCAACCTCTGTAGGGGTCACTTGAGATTGCAAAAGTGGTCCCTATGGGGAACATGCTAGTCGATAATTTTTATGTACTCTATGCGAAAGCTAAATAAGTAAGCTTTTTTAAAATGAAGTTGAAAGACCCCTATAGGGACCACTTAAGCTTTAGGGGCTAAGGGGTCCGACCTCGAACTCCTATAGGGACCACCTTGGTTTTACCCCTCTAGGGACCAATCTTTCGGCCCCTAGGCGGGGCTCTTCCCCCCTCCCTTCTTACCCCTACAGGGACCACTCTGGAGCTCCTAAGTCAGAATAAAGAAAAATAATAATAATTTCAGTACTAACCGCCTTGATCTCAGTGTGGCTTGGAGAACGGGAGCCGACGCTAATGTTAATCGAAGGCGTTCTCATGGTCGTTCTAGCCGTTTTTATTTATTCTTGTTATCCGCCAGCTTCAAAAGATAGACCTTGTAGCCTTCTAGAGGAATAGTTCATTAATTATTTCACAATATTCAGTTTCTAGCCTTTTATATGTACCTCATACGTGTCCCTCTCACTAATCACCTCATATCACTTAATCATGTCTAATAAATGTTTTTGCGCTTTCGAAAACTCGAAAAATCATTTTATTGAGTCCATCTAATCAGGAAACAACATTTTTGGGGGCTGATGTAAGCTTGAACCACTATAGGGACCACTATAGGGAAATAATTAGTTGACACACAGTCCTAGCACTTGAATAGCTCGATTTGAATCCCTAAAGTGACTTCTTTGCCGCTTATAAACATCACTAGAAGCTTGAAATGCTATGGAAATCACTGGAAATTTTTTCAGAAGCGATTAATGATTTTCGTTGATTTTTAAAGGCATGTTTTTCATCACTATAATTTTCATCACTTCATCTGGAGCTTTCTGATCACTTAGCAGGTGCTCTCCAGCATTACTAAAAACTCAAACCCCTCAGGCCTCCCTGAAAATTCTTCCAGAAGTTTCTCAGAACTTTCTGAAGATTTCTGATCTCCTGGCAGGTGTGACTACGCAATCGAAAGATCTATCACCTTCTGTCCACGTTCCTGGCCTTCAATCTACGTAGACGCTTATCAAATCTATCCACATCGTCTTTTGGCAAGCGTTTTCATCCGACTGATGATCAAGAACACAAATTCCTCCCGCCTACTTCTGCCAAATGAACGTTCTTCTTTACGTTGTCAAATAGTCTTATATGATTTATTCTTCCTCTATACTGCAGATGAATATATTTTTATTCATTTTCTCAGTTTTGCTGGTTAGACATTCGGAACAGTGTATGAAGACGATACCTGGTGAAACGATCACTTCGACGTCAACAACGACGTTTTCTACTACCGTTTGCGAAGGTGAGAAACCATTTTTTTTCGAAGTTTATGTGAGCGAAATTCTTAAAAAAAAACTTTTCCATAAAGTTCGATTATCACAATTCTTCTGTATTATTTTTAAAAAAAATAGAAAAATTTGTCCTAATAAAAAAATTTTTGCGCGGCAAAATACAATCACACGTCGCTGTGTTTGCGTACTTCGTAAATATACTTCAAAAACGGCTCCTAATTCAATTTTTTTTTCTTTTCTTTTTTTCCAACGTTTTTTTTATGTTTAAAAGTTTTTGTTGAGATTTTTTCGAAGCGCATAAATATTACATTACTTGGAATATCGCTGAAACACGGTGTTTCTTTTGCGACGCCCCGCCCACTTTTCTCCGTCAATTAGGACGTGTTTAGTGCATGCACAAAAAATTTGGAAAATAAGGTTAACCGATGATATAAGTGTGAGAAACGAATGAACATTGAAGAAAAAAAAGACGAGGAAATTAAAAGAGATTAAATAAAACTATATTGCTGTGGAGAAACAAATAAAAAGATGTTTTTACAGCAAGTACTTTTTTTATTATAAAAAGTTGACGGAATATCCGGATATAAATGAATTCCGGAACATACTTTCTCAACTTCACAGACTTTTTTTCATGTAACTTCATCTCATTGATGTCCACAACCTAGGAATCTGAACAATCGACAAAAAAATAGAATAAGAAAAACATAAAATGGGGTGAAACATGTTCCATACAAACAGGTGGAGATTTTTCAAAACGCTTCTTCATCACGAGTTTTTAAAGTTAGCCTCACAGAACTACTTTCAAAAAAACGTCTAACAACCCAGAGTATACCCCGATCGTGGTCCCGCAATACTATCAGCAATCTACGAAAATAAAAAAAGTGAAAAAAATATGAAAAAAAATTGACAAAAAAATCAAAAAAATAAAGCCACTTTTTCAAATTTCGCGGGCGAATTTCGAGAAGTGCGCAGACTTTGCCGAGTTTCAAATTCCTTGCATTTTCTTCAACTGGCAGAAACGCCGTGGAAACGGCTTTTCGTTTTGAGACCTTTTTGAAAATAGTTGAAAAAAAATTTTAACAGCTCAATGTGATTCAAATATGAATCAAGTGGTTAGCTTCAAATTTTTTTCAGGCGTGGAATAATTTGATTCGAAATGCACGTTTAAAAAGTGTATTGATTTCCAAGTTTTTTTTTCGCGATTTTTGCAAATAACGGATCCAATTTTGATATTCCTATCAAATTACGAATCTTTACATTTTGCAAAATAGTTGATAAATGATACTTTTGCCTGCCCTAGACTGAATATTTTGTTTTCCATTCAAGGATGTGTTGATTATTTTTCGAAAATTTAAGTTGATAATTTTCTACAGTACGTATTTTTATCAGCAGAAGTTTTTTCTTTGAGTTTAGATGATCCTCCAGCTCCAACTCCCTTACCAACTTCAAGCTTATCATCTACCTCGACTTTAACTCCGAGCTCCACCTCTAGTTCAACTTCAACTTCAACCTCAACTTCTACTTCTACTTCTACTTCCACTTCTACATCGACATCTACATCCACCTCGACCTCAACCTCGACCTCGACTTCTACTTCAACTACGCCAGCTCCAACACCTCCTCCGACATCTCCTCCAACACCTCCTCCGACACCTCCTCCAACACCTCCTCCAACACCTCCTCCAACACCGCCTCCAACAGATCCGCCTACGACTCCAGGCGGTCCTGCACCACGTGATTATAACTCTAAAATCGACCTGATATTAGCTTTTTTCAGCTTGCGGCGTTTGCAAAGTGACCGATGTTGATTTTGTCCAAGCAACGCCTGGCGATCCGACGACGATCAATACGATGGGAGTCGAGTGAGTTTGAACAACAAGATCAGAGACGACTGGCCTGAAGAGACGCCAGAGAAGCGTGAAAACTCTGTTTCTCTGGAGTCTCTTCGGGTCAATGCTCTCTTGAAGTTTTAAGTCTTACTTTGATCTCTTCTTTATTCGCTGTACTCTCGCTTTTTTTTTCCTCATCTTCATCATATTTTTAATTCAAGAAAAACAATTATCAACGGAGCGCATATTCAGAGTCATTTTGAAGATTTTTCCGGCTGTTTTTTCCTATCCAAGAGTCATGCTTTTTTCTGAATATTCCCTTGAGATAATTTCCAATTCTCAGCTTCATGACGGACGCAGCCGGATGCGTTTCCATGGTGGCGTCTTGCACCGCCGATCCGGATCATAATGCCTACATGCAGTTCAATATTGATCAAGGAGGACCCCTGGAGAACATGGCCATGCCTTTGGTAACGATTATTTCTTCATTATTCAATTTTTGTCCAGTCTAAATTTTTAAGGGTTCATTTTTCATTGTGCCGCGTTATTTTAATTAATAATATCGTAATTTTGGCGAAAACATTCTTTCTCATTTTCTTTACCTTTTTAATCTTATTTCTATATCGCCGAATATAATTATAGCGGAATTTCTTGAAAATTAGCTGGAATATGTAGCAGATGAGGTTCTGGAGTTCTTAAAATGAAAAACTTACTGGATTCCGAGGCGTTAGGTCTTCAAGTCTGAAAATGGCGATTTTTATGGTTTTCTTGGTATTTTCTTCGGAAACTAGAAAGTTTTGTAATCCAGTGTCTTGATTTGGAACATCCATATATGTTCTGGCCGATCTATTTTTGGATTTTCAAATTTTTAACCATGAGGTTTCATTTCTTATCCGAGGATTCCATGTTTCCTGTTTCAGACTCGGAATTTTTTCAAAAGCATTTTTTCTATGGGTTGTTGTTAAAATTAGCTTCCCACTGTTGCCTTTACTTAATTGAGATCAGAATGTATTTTTATGAATGAAAAAAAAATTGAAAATTCGAAGAAAGGGAATATGGAAGTAGGGAATAATCGCCTTTTAGGGAAAAAAAGTTGATAATTTGAATTTCGAATTGAATATCCAGCTTGAACTGAAACTTGAAAAAACAATAGGGCTTTATGGCGTTTTTTGCAGACGGTTCGCGCTCCGCTGCAATGTATCAATGGCAAATGGAACTACGTGGTGATGGGAGCCATGAGAGAAGTCATGATAGTCTCCTGCATGCAGGCTGTAAACGCCATGTTTTGAAACCGTTATTCTTTAAAAACTACCACGGGTATTTAATAAATTCGCTGATTTTTGTTCATTGATTCACTTTCAAAAGAAATTTTTGCAATATGGTCGAGTTCGGATTTTGAAGCAATACAACTTTATGAAAAGGTAAAAAAACTCCTTTCCGAATTTTTTAGAATCAGGGCGTCTTACAGTTCTTATCGGATAAGAACCATTTTTTCAAGACGTTCATTCGATTCATCCTTGAAATTTCGATAACTCCGTTTTTCGCTACTTGAAAGGGCTTGACTTCTCTGCGCCCTCCTCGTCTCTCGACGTCCCTCTCATGTTTACGTGCTGTTTCCATGTTTCTCTGACCTCGCCGGTGAGAGAACAGAGAGACGCAGACACGCAAAAACTATCAAGTCGCGGCCAACGGACTATAGAACTCTCTGAAATTTTGATCCCCAACCCCACTGACTTTTCCAACAAGACATTCATTCGATTTATCCCTAAGAACTCTGTTAACTAATTAATCACCTATTGCGATAATCTGAAACTAAATCGAACCATTTCTTTCTCACTTCAATCAAATCTGAAACGTACGAGAGCCGGCTTCACGAGTTTTGAAATTATTTGCAAGAAAAAACCGTTTCCCGAGGCAAAAAGACGCAGAGACAATGACTATAGAATAGGACTTCTTCCTAGGGATTCTGATGGGATAGATGGAAGTTTTGAAAAGCGAAAAAAGAAATTTCAGAGCGAATATTTTCTGTAAAAACGAAAGGCATCTGAAAATCACAACTTTATTCAAACGAATTTCATTCATTTTCTGGGAGGATCATGACCAAGGACGATCCAGAAAAAGCCGTTGGCTGTAGCGACCATGGCAGCGAGGACGGTAAGAACGGCGGCAGAAGTCGACATTTCAATGGATTATGAAGGGAAAAAGAGCTCTTTTCTTGAGTAGAAGAGTTCTCAGTTGTCGATTATCAATCTAACGGAGTTTTGATGGGATTTTAATTGATTCCCGGGAGACAAGGAATAAGAACTTTCAACTGACTTTTCGTTTCTCATGACTTCATCAAAAACAATAAACGCTCACATTCTTCAATTTGTTCTATCCCTGAGAACCGTCCAGACCTAACCTATAAAAGGTGCCTCCTTCTCCTCCAGAATCCATCGGAAGATGTCGTCCTCCACCGTCCTCACCGTCTTCGCGGCCCTCGTCGCCTCGGCCAACGGCCTTCTCTGGCTCCAGTGGGGAGGTGACGCCAACGCTCGCGCCTACGAATGAGCAACATCTTCATACTTTTATAAAAAAAAGAGTTTGTAATAAATCTTGCATCCCAAGAAGTTCAATATACTGCATGAAAACGAAGTAAATGGATTTTTCCAACAAGAAAAAAAATTTTCTCGACGCCCAAAGACATTTTCATAGAGTTCTGCAAAATTAAAATGAAGTGTAACTAGTTCTATATGGAATTCCATTGAAATATTTTTCTTATGAATAAATTTATGTTTTCATCCGTGGGATTGCGCGCTTGCACCATGTGTGTGTGCACAAAAACCTGAAATTTTTCAAAATTTTTGAGAACGTTTTATTTTTCATTGAAATACTTCATTTTTTGCTTTATTTCTCTATTTTTCGTACCGATGCGAAGCCTTATAAAGGCAAGGAGCTTGTTTCATGCCACCAGTCGTCGTTTTACCGTTTTGGGAATCGAAACAAGGTTATTTTCTTCGGGAATGTCATTACAACGAATTTTAGTTGCGATGATACTGCCGTTGCGATTGTAAAAAGCGAAAAATCAATACTCTCGTCGAAAAGATTTACAAATCGGAAGATTCAGCGTGAAATGGGCGGTATTTCGCCGGGTGAAAGCGCGAAACAGGTTGGCTTTTTTTATTTTATAATTTCAAACGAAAATTATTTTTAGCACCGCGAAAGGCTTCCTGAGTTGATTGAACAATGTTTCAAAGGAGCTTCGATATCTCGTGATCAAATATCGGCGATAGCCGTGACAACACGACCAGGGCTCGTTATAGCTCTGAAGGAAGGAATTAGAAGTGCTATTGGGTTGGCGAGGTAAACTCTTAATGATGATTGGCCTGAAATTGCTGTGAAATCCTCCGTTGGTTTTAAGAAAAGCTACTGGTTTTGAAAGCCACGATAAAAAAGGAGGAACTTAAAAACAGTCTTTTCAAGCCTCTATAGTTTTTTTGTTATGTGGGCCTTTTATTGGTGAGATTTTCGGATCGAAAAACCTCAGAAAAAAATTTTATTTGAAAAAGGCAATATCATTTAAACGAAATTTTCATTTGTGTTTGACATTCATCAACAAAAAAATACTGTCGAAAAAAATTTTCTGAAAAAATATGAGCTTGTATCTTTTTTCGAAATTTTTTTTTTCAGAGAACTCCAAAAAGCCACTCATTCCCGTTCATCACATGCGAGCCCACGCTCTTTCCGCGTTTCTTTCAACGGAAAATCTTCAATTTCCGTTTCTAACCTTACTTATTTCTGGTGGTCATGCCCTAATTTGCCTCGTCAAGTCTCCCGAAGAATTTTCCATTTATGGTTCGTTTTAGCGATTTTTATCATTTTGTTAGCTGATATAGCCCGTTCCGCGCCAGCTTGTCACGTTTTTCTTTCCGCCAAAAATACCGAATACCAAAATACATTAAAATTGAGCATCTTCGGTTCAAGGCCTTTTTGCTTTCTTTTTAGCAGTTTATAGCGCAAAAGTTTGTAATTACAGTAACTTTTTTTTTTGTTTTTCAAAAGGTGACCGTCTCGCACGGAAAGCACTAAAGTTGTCCTCCCAACTTATAGTTTCTCAAACAAAAACAGATGCAATTTTACTGTTCCTTCGAATCATCAAAAAGGTTAATTTTTCCGTTTCCAGTCAATCTTGGATCGTTCAAAGTTTGTAACGAATTGAAATTGTCATTCGGAGGGAAAATTTTATTGATTTTTCTAAGTTTTTTTCTTCGATTCAAAATCGAAAATGCGGTTGGTTTTTGATTATTTTCAAGAAAGTCCAAATTAATCTTATATGAAAGTTCAAGCATCAGCGAAAGGAGCAGATATGAATTTTACGTGGAAATTGAAAAATTTCGACTTTTCAGCACATAATTCAAACGCACCAGAAGGTCTGTTAGCAATAAAGTTGGTTTTCAATGAAAATTTTTAGCTAGATTTTCAAAATCAATTTTTTTTGGCATCATTTTTTTAATAAGCTACCAATTTTTTTATCGAAAAAAAAAACCCTAGAGTTTGAATTATTTCATTGGGAATATGTTCGAAATGAGCTAATCCGCCAATTCATCTTACTTTTTTCTGTCTTCATCTTCATTTTCTTGCCGATTTCCAGGCCAAAGCGTTTCGGGAAGTCCTGGCGAATGTATGGACAAAATCGCCCGGGAACTTCATGTCCAGCAAATCCCCGAATTCAAAAATATCCATCCCGGCGCCGCTGTTGAAATCCTTGCAAGTAGGTGGGTTTTCGGATTTTCAAAGGAAATTTCAATTTTTTTTCGAAGTTTGTGACTCGAACTTTGTTCAAAATCTTATCCGTGTTGTTTCAAATTTTTTCAGGGCTCTTCAAATTGAAAAAAAAAATTCAGGAGAGTGTTCCTTTTCATCAATCAAAAAAAGAGATTTCAGGATCAATTTTTTTAGTTTTACAGTTTTCATTCATGAGAGCTATGAAGAGTATAGATTTTTGAGTAATCTTTAATATTTCCCGACCCCAGATTTTCTGATTTAAAAAAATTTATTTTTCTTACTACGGAGAAAAAAATAATCTCCATGCTTCGATACGGCTATTTTTTTGAATAATTTTTTTCTATTTTTTTCATAGCAAATAACATTTTTTTGTAAACTTGCGCTTCTCCAGAGCAATCTGATAATTAAAAAAATTTCACGAATTTCGCTTTTTCAGTCGAGTTCAAATTTGGAACTCTGCCATAAGCTTTGAAAAAATAAGGGTTTCGGCTTTTTTCCAAGCGTTAAAAGTCGACTAAAAATCAACTGTTCGGAATTTTATTTTTTAGTATACCAGAGAAAATCTCGAAAAAGCTTATCAACTTCTCGAGAAATAAAAGAAACTTCTGAGAAAATAGTGATATTGAAGCACGTACAACCACCTCCTTCGCTAGAAATAAAGTTCAAAAAACTGAAAAAAAAGACGTTCGATTTGACGGAAAGTATTTAAAACACTCGTAATATATACGTTTCAAAGCTTGTATAAAGTAAAAACTATGATACCAAAGACTTATTGCCACAATCTTTATGGGTTTAAAAAGGTGAATTCATCCGATTTTTTTTAATTCTATCAACATGGTTGAGCAGAATGGGAGAGGCTTGATGGAGACTCTAAAGTACCTCCGAGATGGTTCAGATAGAGCTAAAAGGTAGGCTGGGGGTCTCACGATGGACACATTATGGGCCCTTCACGACCCATTTTGAAAGGTACCTTTGTGGACACATTATGGTATCCTCTCGATTCGTCTGTGAAGAAAACGCAACATTTGTCACAGAATCTTCATTCGAAGTTATGAAAAATCAAAAAGTTTGGAAGAAAAGTTCGATGCTTTTTTCAGGATAAAGTTCTGTAAATTTCAATGTAAAATTTTTGATTGAACGGGAGAAAACGAGTTCAGAAGCTCCCAGGAAGGCCATTCTCGTTACCCTATCGCAATGCCCAACACCGTCGGAGCCGACATGAACTTCTCCCAAATCAAATCCCCCTACCTGAACATGGCCCGAGCCGAGATGCTCCGCTCCTACTTTTCCTTGGAGGATTTTGCAGCCAGTTTGCAGGTTTTTTGAATTTTTATAACTACTAAAAAATTCAGAAAAGTTTTTTTTTCCTCGATATTGTTATTTGAGCGGATGAAACAGTGAATTGAAATTTTTTCTTCTTTCAAACGCACTGTAATCTGAGGAATTTTAGTGGCCACTTAAGCGGTTGAAAATTAGCGGCCACTATAGAGGTTTAAGTGCTACTACTACTAGACCACTAAAAATTTTAGTGGCCACTTTAGGGGTCAATGGATCAACATAACTGGTCCAATGTGTTTGTTTTAAAATTATCAGAGTTACTGGAAGGAATACTGGGTAAAAAACTTCTGAAGTGGCCCCAAAATAGAGAACCTGTATAGTGGCCACTAAAACGGAAAATAGTGACCACTATAGGGGTGGGTTTAGTGGCCATTTTAGTGTCCTCACCAAGTAGTCCTGCAAGCCTCTATAGTGGCCACTAAAAATTTCCCCGGTAACGTTTCAAAATCATTAAGTTTCAGATTATAACTGGTAATATTTTCAGAGAATTTCAAGCTTTTTCTAACTGAAAACCATTTTTTCAATGGTTATTTTTCATAATTCGATATCTTTAAAAAAAGGAGAAGCTTATTTATTTTTCTAGCACACGGTGACCAAGCACATTGCGGGCAAGGTTCATTCCGTTTTGGAATGGCTCAAAATTGAAGAAAGGCCGGTGAAACACTTGGTGATCAGTGGTGGAGTTGGCGCGAATCGCTACATTTCTAACGGTTTTTCCTGGCTCCTATGAAAAAAAAGAAGATTTTTGAGGCGTTTCGAAGGTCGCTGCGTTTTATGGCGTCGAAACCGTGGCTGTACCTCCGAATTTGTGTACGGATAATGCCGAAATGATCGCCTATACGGGCATTTTGATGATGGAGAGAAGGTGAATTTTTGGAATGAGTAGGGTTAAAGTTTAGTTTTGGTCGTAGAATCGAAGAAAATTAGGTTTTTTGGCTAAGAATCTAAAGGCTTTATGATGAAAATAAAATCAGTTTTTTTGTGAAAAAAATTATAAAAAAATAAATCGATACTGGTTGAAAGTTGAGTAAAAAGGGTTTTGAAAAAAAAGTTCCAAAAAAATTTTTTTTTATCTTTAAAAAAATGAGAAAAAAAATTTGAAAATTCCAAGGCTAACTTCATATTTTACGGGCAGGAAAAAAAGGTTAAATTAAAATGAAAAAAAATTAAAAAGAGGCAATTTTCTGTTGGATAATCAAGGTAGAATGCCTTTTGTGATATAGATGGGAATTTTCGAGTAGATTCCTGTGTTTTTTTTTATGAAAGTAACGGATATTCTCTATGAATTTTTGAAAAAGCTGGACTTCTTTATCCAGGAATAATGAATTCGTTGGAAAAATTGGAATTTGTTAACTGAGCTAACCTTTTTTTTTAACAAATCAAGTTGAGTTACCGAGTTTTTTTTGATTTCAAGGGAAACAAGTTTGAAGGAAAAAAGGTGAAGCATAGAACCATTTGAAGTCGATAAAACTTGCTTTCCAAGCACATTCAACCATTTTTTCAGCTCACCGGACATAATTCCCTGGAAAAAGCTGCCCGACATGATCTTTGCGCACGCGAGGCAGGATATTGGGCCGGATGAACGGAGCCGAGTTCCGAAGCGGCCGGTGAACCGCCTCGCCATGAAAACCGTCCATGGAAACGAACCTGTTAGATTCTTCGACAAGGAATTCTTCAGAGCGCAGGCCAAAATAGCTGAATAGTCTTCGATAAGTGTGCTCCAGCAAACTTTACCAGAAAAAAATCGTTCTGTTGAAAAAAGGCTTCTTTTCGTGTTGAGCCTGAGTACTAAAGAGCTCATGGTTAATAATTAAATTTGGTTTTTTCAAGTCTCTGAAGCGTCATTCTTAAGAACCAAATTTCTTTATTGTCCTTTTGAAAATCAATAGGAAGTTTCATAGAAATCAGGACTAATTTGGTTTTCTGGACAGGAAACTGTGCTCAACAGAATAAAATGAAAATTCGGTATGAGAAAATTTTGGAAAGGCTTTTTTAAATGTACAACTGAAGACCAAATTATTAATTCGAATGGCTTTTCTCATCAGTGAAAGTGCGCTCCAGGGAGAATGAACGAAATTTGAAAGAAAAAAAAAATGCTTTAAATGAGGTTTGAGCAAAAATCGGGTATGAGCCTTAAAAAAAAGTTTAGAAAAAATCAGGATTTCTATGTAAAGTTTGCTAGAGCACTATTTCGCGGCCATTTTTATATTGATTTGCAGATGATTCCTTGAAATACCGTTTCAAAATTTCTCTTTTTTGAGAGATCGGAGAGTCAGAAATGTTATAGTATAGTCAATGTTTCCCGATTTGAAAGGCGAGGGAGGCGGGGCAGGGGGCGGGACGCGTAGCGTGTGCGTTCGCGGTCCTTGGCACGTGTTCAATTCAACCGCCATCGACTCTTTGAAAAGCCCGTTTTTCGCTCTTTTATTTCTTTTTCAATTATTTATTGATTATGTTCATGTGTGCATCAAAAAATAGTAGAAAAGATTGAAAAAGAGTGGTTGCCGAGCATTTTGTAAAGTTGGCGGCAATTGAATTGAACTCGTGCTAAGAATCGCGAACGCACACGCTACGCGTCCCGCCCCCTGCCCCGCCTCCTTCGCCTTTCAAGTCGGGAAACATTGACCATATAAATATTATAGTTTTTTTAGGAAAGTATGTCTTGTTTTTCAAATTGTTTGCTCGAAACGTCTTTTAAAACCTACGTGTACTTGTTTTTATGTATTTTACACCTGTTGATTGTTTTCTGTTGTCGCTTTTGAAGAAAAAATGTTTTCTATTGTCCTTTTACCCGTGAAAATATGATTTTTCAACGAGGCCGAGCTTTTCAAAAAGCCAAATAACGAGCAGAAGGAAGTGCAAATTATTCGTAAGAAGCTGAAATCAGGTGATGACCTACGTCATTAGAAAGCTGACGTCAAGACAAATCGACTGATAAATCAGGATGAGCTGTAGCTTCTCTGGAAGCGGAGATATGGCCCTTTGAAGATTGTCATCAAAATAGGAATTGGCGTCAGGTAAAATGCATTTGGTGCACTGCCCTACGTGGTTCTTGACTTGCTGAAAAAAAAGTTTGCTTTTTTTGAAGTAACGGAGGGATTGAGCATGTCGATCGATTTTTCTCATTATCAGCTTTCTAATCAGTCTCGAAGCGTTTCCATCATCTTGAAGCTTAACATTCAGCTTTTCTGTCAATCCCGATGATATAATGATCAGTCGATAGAGCTTCTTGGGACAGGTCCCACTATTTTCTTCAACCTAAGATAACTCTTCAGAACTTTGAGTTATAAGCTTAGACACGTCTGAAGCTTCTGAATAGAGCTCAATTCAGCGATTACCGGTATTAATCGAAAGCTGACGTCGAGACGATTCGAAGGATATAATCAGATGAGCTCTAGCTGCTCTGAGAGCCGAGATATGAGCCGTCAAAGTTGGTCTTCAAAATAAAAATTGCGCGTCAGATCAAATATGTTGTGTGATGTTGCGCGTCGGGTCGAGTGCCTGTCTGAGGCTCTCATCGGTGTGGTTTCCTCGCCAAAAAGGAAAAGCTCAAAAAAAAGTTCGTTTTTTCAAAGTTTTTTCTAGAGTAGGCGATAGAGCAGCTTTTATATAGTGACGTTATTATATCCGTTTGGACGAAAAAGCTCGAAGATTGGTTCAAAAAAAGGTCTGAAAAATCGCTCTTCTCGGACTTTGAAGCTTCATAACTCCGCTTTTTATCAAGTTACAGAGAAACTGATTATATCGGTCGATGCGTCTCAGTGTCAGCTTTCAGATGATGAAGGTTATCACGAGATCAAGCTTCATCCAGAAGCTTCAAGCTTGCCTCAGCTTAAAATTGCTCGACGAGATATCAATCGACGCAGAATGATGTCTCGTGTTCAACATGCAAGTGACACAGTTCATGAACACATTTTTGTCAAAATAAAGCCTTTCAAAGTTGGACAATTTTGAGACTTTGAAAAATTGTAACTCCACTCCTAGTAGGTTAGGAACACAGAAACCAAGTTTTTCTCGACCTCCGTGATTCCCCCTATCGATTGATACCAGATTTGACCAATTTCAGATTTTTCGATCTCTGAGTTTGATCGCCTATAACTTGGCTCCTATTTGACCTACGGAGGTCAAACCTGGCCTCCGGTTATTTTTTCGTCGAGATCTATCGATTGATATACATTTCGTCCAAATCGGCTTCCATGACTTCAGAAGCTCGAAAAAATCCTAAGGGGTGTACTTTTTTCGATTTTCCCGAAAATCAAAGTTTTCCAGATTGTTACATCGATCGATAGGAAATGACGTCAGAAGTTAAAAAAACCAGGTCGAAAAGTCCCTAGCCATCTAGAAAAAAAGATATGATTTTTCAAAGTTTATTATTGATCATAGCTCGACTTCTAGGAGGTTAGGAACTCAGAGACCTAGTTTTTCTCACTTTCCTTGATCTCCTCTATCGATTGATATGAAATTCGAACAAAATAATATATCACTTCCAATGACGTCATAAAATTTTCTAGATTAAATCTCAGCTTTTCCCTCAATCCGGATGATGTCATGATCGGTTGGAAAGCTGGTAATAAGGCGAATCGATTGATACGATCAGCTCCTTCTTACATTCAAAATAAGCAGGGTTATGAAGCTTCGAAGTCCGAAAAGTGCGATTTTTAGACCTCTTATTTACTCAATTTTCGAGCATTTTCGTCCAAACAGATATGATAACAGTACTATATAGAAGCTGCTCTATCGATTACACTAGAAAAAACTTTGAAAAAACGAACTTTTTTTTGAGCTTTTCCTTTTTCGTGAGAAAACCACACCGATGGGAGCCTCAGACTGACACTTGACCCGACGCACAACTTCACACAACATATTTGATCTGACGCGCAATTTTATTTTTAAAGACCAACCTTGACGGCTCATATCTCGGTTCCCAGAAGAGCTAGAGCTTATCTGACCATGTCATTTGAATCGTTCTGATGTCAGCTTTCGATTGTTATAGTTTATTACAGGGTCAAGCTTTAAAAAGAAGCTTCAGACTTGTCCCAGCTTATAACTCAAAGTTCTGTGAGTTATCAGGGGTTGAACAAAAAAATGGGGTCTGTCCGATGAAATAAATTAGAACCTTATTTAAGCTTCTTTCAAAAGTTGAAGACTGTCTTTGTATCGATTGAGTGTATTCTCATCATTTTTTGTGAGAATTATCCGAATGAAGCTCGGAAAACTTTATTCAATGGCGCGTGAGAAAGAAAAAAGAAGAAAGTCAACCACGAATACATGAAAAAATAACAATGAAATGAAGAACTGTTTCTGAAAGCGTTGGAGATTCACAAGAATGAAGCGATCTGGGTGTAGGAGAACCGGGCGAGTTGGAAAAAGGAAAAATAGAAGATATGGAGGGAAAATTGCATAGGAAGGGAAAGCAGTGGTGGGATTTTCAAAAGAAGAAAAACAAAGTTAAAGCTTTTGGGGGAAAAATATATATTTTCATTAGTGTCTAGAAAGAGATCTATTGAACTATTTATAAAGAGATCACAGAGCGTGGCTGAAAAGTCGCTCAGCAAGCCACTGTTTTCGGGCAAACGACTGAAAATTATTGATTGATTATCTTCGATTCGTTGATTTTTCCGTTACCTGTAAGAATGTAGTCCGTTAACAAGGAAGGCACTGTCGAGCTGTCGTCGTTGATCGCTCGGAGGACTGAAAGATGCATTTTTAACCTTCCGAAAATTCCCAAACTTCAGCCGCAGACAGTGCAATCCATCTGACGCGCAAAGAAATATTTTCAAAAACTTCTTATATCTCGGCTCCCGGCAGGTACTCTTATTCCATGGGATTTTTCTCATTTTGATTTTTCCGTCTTCATTAAATCTTTCCGCATTTTTGATGAAAGTATAAAATTCCATGAGAAAATTTTTGGAGTCATATCTCATTTGAGAGCTAAGAGTGAGACGAATCTAACGCTATAACTATATTTTCTGGAGCTTCAAAATGAGAGAAATTAGGAGCTTGAGGAAAAAAAGCCGCTTCTCAATCAACTTCCAAAGATTCACTTTTAATAAGAGAGGCAAGCGAGGCGTTGTCCATGTGCTGTTGGCCGTCGAAGGGGATCGTCGCCGTCATGTACTGCGGCAACTGCGAGGCGTCCAGCTTCAGCTGAAAAAGCTGAAATGAAAGATTCGAAACATCTTTCGGTCGATAAATTTCATTTTTCATCCTTTTTTGAACTACTTTTGCTATAAATATCAGAGATGAACTGAAAATATCAGAGAGAGAAATATTAATCACCTGAAGAGACGCCAGAGAAAACACTCTGGCTTCTCTGGGACCTCTTCATGCTGCACTTGATCTCTCGCTAAACTCTTTTGCAGCTTTTTATTAATTTCAAAAAATTCTAGGGTTTATAAACAAGTGAGAGATCAGCGGCGACCTGAAGAGACGCCAGAGAAACTAGAGGAGCTCTATCGGTTGATTATTTTTGTGAGAAGAACTAAGAATTTTTAAATGCTAGCTCCTTCAAGCAAGATATTGTGAAATCAAAGAAAATAGTTAGAAGTTACATTTTATGATACTTTTGAAACGTATAATGTTCAACCAACTAAACAAAATACCTGAATTTTGAAAAAAAAAAGATGAAAAAAAGGCTTCCAAGGGATGGAAGGCCTCAATATCTCTACAAACAATAATCAGGAAACTGACTAAACATTTTTTTTCCTCAATTTCTACTTCATTTTTCTTTTTTCTTTATTAATTTCATGACTATTTTCCCTATTTTTTTCCATTCCAAACCAACCCCTTTCCGTTTCCTTTCGTTGGCAAACTGCCGCCGCTTGTTTTGGATGGACAGAAGGAGGGAGATGAACGTGTTTTTTTCATCTCCTTTTCGTATTCCAACTCGTCTCTGAATAATTGAACTTGGTGTCTTTCTCCCGAAAGTAAATAGGTTAATTTAGAAGCTTTTTTTTCAGTCTTCTTTCTGTTTTTCGTGCTGTTTTCGGGTTATTTTTAGAGGTTTCCATGCCGAAAAAAGTATAAATTTCTTCGACTAGATGAAAAAAACACTTTGTGCACAATTTTGAAACTCGTTTTTCTACTTAACTTTTGAAATATTTTTGAAAATTTGAAGAGCATGTATATGGCGCTCTACGGCCAATTTTTAAAAAGCTGAATGAAAAAATGAAGTGACGTAAAATAACTCGGACATTGTTAACGCGAAACGGACGTTTCTGGGCAATTCTAGGGATCACTTAAAAGTTCTGACGCTACTAAAGTGGTCACTAGAAATTCCAGAAACGTCCGTAGCACGTTCGTTTCGCGTTACCAATGTCCGAGTAGAAAGGAGCAAAAAAAAATTCCTGATCATGTTTTTCTCGATGGAGCAAACATGTTTTATTTTTCAAAGGCTGTTTAATATTTTTCTCATTTTTTTTTCAAAGTCTCCTCTCAACCCAATTTTTCGACTATTCAAGGAATTTTGCCATCCTCAGTCACATTTTTTCATAAATTTTTTGAAGAACCTTCCTTTGTCAGTTTCAAAAAGACCCTTGTTTGGAATCCAAGCCTTTTTTCGAATTTCTAAAATCTATAAAAGTTCACCTATGAGCCAGCTCCTCGACGAGGCTCTCGTTATAAACTTGAATCAGTTGCTCCATTTCGGCGCTGAGTGTCACCAACTTCGAGTAGGACAGCTCTTGGAGGTCTGGAAACGAAAATTCTTAGAAAAACAAATATTCATGGAAAAATTCTCAATTTCTTTAAAAAGCATAGGCCCAAAGGACGACACAAAACAACACAGAAATTTTTTTCTCGTAAAAATTTTAAAATTGAATAAAATTAGTAAAACAACACTAACACATAACAACATGGATCGTGTAAAATTTAATGATTATTTTTTCCGAAAAAAAAAGCTGCAAAACTCAAAAAGAAGGCACTGATCGATAGAATTCATGTTCTTTTTCCATGTCAAAAACAGTTTTCGAAGAAAAGAACATGAACAGAAAGTGCATGTAAGTGAAGCTCAATATAATGAAAATGTAATCAATTACGAAAAAAAAATACAATGCAAAAATTACCGGCAAGCGCTTCACTGTTGAGCCCTGCAGAAAAAAACCGAAATCTCATTTTTTTAATTTTTCAATAAAATCAAAATGTGCATGACTACGTATACTGCGATAGCGTAGAAGTTGGAAAAAAGCTAAAATTATTTTTTTCAACACAAATTAAAACTAAAAATAAGAAAAAAATAGCAGCAAACAAACTGGTTACTTTCTTTCTCAAATCAACGCTAAAAATATCAATTTTCGTATGTTTTATTGACTTTTTTGAACATCTCAAAAAAATCTGTGATGAGTAGATTATCGAGAAAATGCGCTCAATTGATAAAACTTCAATTATTCGTATTCTTTCAGCCAAAATTGTGCATTCGAGAGGTTTCTCATAGGAGTAGGAGAAAAAGACTCTGAAAACGAAAAAAAAAGAAATTTCTCGAAGTTTTGTCCGTGGAGCGCAGAAACTCGAAATTAAATTACTAAGGAGTGAAAATTATAACTGATTTTAGCGGCAGAATTATTGGAATTTCTACTGCGAAACCTAGTTTCCTATGCTCTCTACCTTTCTCATCTCTTGCTGAAACGGAAAACGACCTTCTCTAAGTACTGACTTTCGCCCAAAATAGTCAAAATTCCAGATCAAACCCTATTTTTCAATGCTATCAACCCCTATTTTATCATTCTTATCGCTTCCCTAAACCTTTTTCAGAAACCCTAGGGCTGTTCAACGACTACGAGAGGTTCAAAACGAACTGTCGGGATTGGCGACGAGGGCCTGGGCGTGACGAAGTTTGACGTCGGCGTCGCTGCACTGGGCGGAGGGCGACCTCATCGAGGAGTACATCGAGTCGACGGACTCCATCGTCCGGTCCGTCATCATCGAACCCGTGAAGTCGCACGACTGCAATCGTCTTGCCCGTGGCCGCGTAATTAAGAGAGGGGGCTTTAATTAAGTGTTTTTGGGGGGCTCGGTCGAAATTTATGACATGATTGAGGTTGGAGCTTGCAAGGTTGGATCTCTATCCAATTGTTTCTAAACATTCAACAAAAATATATTCATACAAAAAACTCGATTTTAGCAAGGATATAGCCCGAAACCACGTTCGGTGTGTGCACAATCTCAACCTACAGTACATTCTTACCTGCAACATCTCGTCGATCTCCTCGATGACCTGGTCGGCGGTCTGGGGCGGCGTGTCGCCGCCCATCGAGCCGCCCTGGGAGATCAGCTGATGGACGTCCATCTGATGACGGAGTTCGTCCTCGTCGGACAACGAGCCAAGGCCGCCGTCGTCGCTACCAGCCCCCTGCAAGGTTCAAACTATACTTAACAGTAACAATCTTTATTTATCGCTGTAGCGCAGTAGGTTGTGTGCTTGTCTACAGTCCACAGAGTCACAAGTTCGAATCCCGCCTCGACCCAACCAAGGTTTGGCAGTGGGAGCCCACGACTTCATAACCTCCAGCGGTCACTCAAAGACGGATAGGCCACTTAAGCCAGTTCACTGATTATCACTAATATCAGAATGGAACCTCAGCTAATCGACTTCAAGCGTGAACGCTGCTCAAGCCGTTTAAAGGTGTGAGGAGAAGGGAAAGTATCAATAATCTTTATTTTGATAACACATTTTTAAAAAAATGGGGATATAATTTTTTTATAGAAAGTGTGATGAGAAGATAAAGCTCAAAAGCTCTTAGAATGCCTTAAGGAAAATCATGGAGACCGATTCTTATCATTAAAATCATTCAATCAATTAAAGAATAATTCGTATATTCACAAAAATGCCTTAAAGAACGCTAATTTTATCAGTTTGAAATATTTTTCTAGAATTATTTCTGAAAAACAGTTCCAAAACGAAATCCCGGTTGGAAAACCATTCAATAAGGTACTCTGAACCACGGACTACAAGAAGATCTTTCAAAAAAAGAAAAATTCGAAAAAAATTACTTCGAGCTTTGGAAATTTCAATGATTTGAAAAAATTCATTTTCTTCAAAACTGAACCTTACAGATCCTGTTTCAAAGTGTTACAACGGCTCAAGTTTACGTAAAAAAAACTTCATTATTTCAAAAAAATCTTCTATAAAATTTCCAGAAATGAGCAAGATCAGCTCAGTAATTCTATCAAACGGCCCCTCTATGCTGAAGAGCCAGAATGGGACCCTTAATTAGACACATTTTCGACGGTCACAAGCCTATATCATTTGCAGTGGCCTCTCTTTCTCCTTTTATGGGCTCTTCAAGAGGAGACCTGGTAATGAGGAAATGTGGAGGGTAATTGTGCGCTCCAGCGATAATCCCTAGGACCAATACTGTCAGCATGGACCTCGGTAACGCGAAACGGACTCCGGAGGTTTCTGAGCACTTCTGGGGGTCACTTAAGAGTGCTGAGGCTACTAAAGTGGTCACTGGAAATGCCCCGATACGTCCGTTCCGCGTAATCAATGTCCGAGAGGTCAGAGAATTTGGTTGGATAATGAAAAATCGGTTGAAGATGGATTCATTTGAGGTTAGTGAGGAAAAATTGACCTTTTTCAACTTTTCTTCGAGAATTTAAATATATTGAAGGCCTCAGGTAATAAGAGTTTTTACATCATTCTTCTCAAAACTTCAAGAAAACTGAAAAGTCGAAAAGTCCGTTCTAGCGAATCGGTTCAATAAAAATAACCCAGCTTTTTTTCCGTAATGAATAAATATTTATATAATAAAACTCAAAATCCCTCGAAAAATCTTGAAAAAAATCAGAAAATCGCAAAACATCTTCAAAGCTCCAGCTTCATTCCTTCCGGATAAGGGAAACGATTCAAATAATAATAACTATTTTCACCTGAACTCTTAGAAATAAAACTCGAAATTCCCCCGAAATTCTCTCAAGAACATTGAGCAAATCGCAACATTCAACGTAGAGGAAAGATTCCCATGGGTTCTGATGAGAATCCGCGGAATTTCCATTAAGGGCCCGGCGATGACTCATCTTACTCACTTTACTGCTTAGTTGGCTTCTTTTTCGTGTTCTTACGAATGCTAGATTTTCATATATTATATATAAATTTTTCAGGGATTTGAGCTTCTGATCGTAAA
This sequence comes from Caenorhabditis auriculariae, assembly GCA_904845305.1. Lineage (NCBI taxonomy): Eukaryota > Metazoa > Nematoda > Chromadorea > Rhabditida > Rhabditidae > Caenorhabditis > Caenorhabditis auriculariae. The sequence goes on from CAJGYM010000027.1 coordinate 903,733, forward strand.
AAAACTATCCCTTAAAACTGCCTCACATCAAAAGATGGATTTGAATTAAAAATCCAAGTTATTTTTGGAAAATTTACTCGGCTTTCTTATACATTTTGGACCTTAAATAAGCTGAAAAAAAAATTTCCAAACTTACAGTGAATCAAAAAAACAACAAAAAAATAAAACGAGAGCTCTTAAAAAAAGTTGAAATTAAAAAAACTTGGAAAGGGACTTGGAAATAAGAGGAGAAAAAAACTGGATAGATAAAGTGGAAATTTTTTAAAAAAATTCAGGTAAATTCTGAAAATGTTTTTCTCTGTAATGAAATGAATTTTTCTTGATCGAATATGAGATTTGAAGGGAGAATTCATAAAATATCGAGTTTTTATAGAAAAAAACATGTCTTGACATCTTTAAACCGAAAAATTATAAAAAGAACTCCAAGTAGACCCTCATTAAAAATTTAAAAAGAAACCTCAAAAAAAAACTTTTTAGCCAAAAACTCTGCTCAAAAAGGGACAGACAAGTATGAGAACACGGGAAAACAAGACGACGAAGGAACAAATCCATCTGAATTCCTCGAAAGACGAGAAAGATTACTCAAAATGTCTCAAAAGGCGAAGGAAGGCATTTCTCAACGAATTTTTTGGGACAAAACGTTCCCATCCGTCCGATTATTCTTTTCCTTTTTCGGTCCGAAAAAGAAGAAGAAGGAGGGGGGAAAACAGAGCTTCGGGCAATCAATAAGCTCACACCCACGGCATACGTGAGTAGCCATGCTTGGCTAGTGGGGGGAGCGCTCACAACGGGAAAAAGTTCTTCTTTTTTCTTTTCTGGCGTGACTTTTGAGAGTTTGACAGAATAGCGAGGGTGAGATCTTCTTTTTCGAAAAACGTCTTCTAGGGAACCTTTCTCAGCCCCCCTTGAGCTTTTGATGAAACTTTGCTGACAAGGGTTTCAGAATCCCGTGAAATTTGGTCAAATTACTCCTTGATGAACCAGGTAGAGATCTTGAAAGTTTCAAAATGCAAAACTTCTCATTTTTCAAAAAAAAAAAACGTCAGAAATTGGCTCAGCGAATTTTGACAGAATCTTTAAACTTTGTGACCTTTTTTCCCAAAAACCAAAAAATTGTGCTGGCTGGGATTTTCAGGACCTTCATCTGGTACACTGGAAAGTCTTCTGATCATATTTTTAATCCCATTTTTTTATTTCCAAATTTTTCATCTGCTAAGTAAAATGACCTTTATACACTCCCCCCCCTCAATTTTTTTAAACTTTCAATAAAATCCTGTTTTTATTTCCTTCAAACCAAAATTTCTATACTCAAAAAAACACAAAAAAACTTGAAAAACTACCCAATCGAAAAAAACAAAAAAAGTTGTACCTTTTTCGCGCAGATCTAACGAGGGGAGCATTTTTTTGCAAATGGCCGATTTATCAAAGTCCAGCGGCTGAATATTCCCGAAATTGCCTGTCAACGTCCACCATGTCCTGAAAATAAATCCTTTAATAAAATTTTCCGAGGTCAAATAATAAAATTTGAAGAGAAACTGGTAACTTTTTTGCAATTCAACGAACGTCTAGGGAAATTTTCAGTGGCCCCTTTGGGTTTTGAAGATCCAGTGGCCACTATAGTGGTCAAATCAGTAGCCACTTCAGTGACTAACATTTAGTGGCCTCTTTTGAAAAATCAGTGGTACTACTACACTACTATAGTAGCCCCTAAGTTGCCAAATAGCGGCTCCCAGAGAGGTGGTCTTAGTGGCTACTTAAGTGTCCTTCCCACATAATCCCTAAGGGGTCACTTAAGCTATTAAAGTTTTTACCAGGCTCTTAAAAAAAATGGAAAATTCGAGAAACAAGGCTTTTTTGGTAAAAGTCCAACGAAATTTGTCAGAAATAAATGAATTCTTTATTAAATTTACCTAGAAACGTGATTTCCTGGGAACTCTTCAAAGTAAAAAAAAACCTAAAGAAAATTGAGCTTTCAAAAAAAAATTCGAAATAAAGTTTTTGTATGGAAACTGATGAGAAATCGAAAAAAAAAGTCGAAAATTCCAGAAAGATAAGAATTTACCTGATATTGAAACCATCCAAAAAGAGCTGTTTTAAATATAATTTTTTTGACTAGTTTTATGAACTTTTTGTATAATAAATAATCGAAAAAAATCTTAAAATGAGAACAAACTTTCAAACAAAAAAAATAACGAACTGGCTCTCGTTCATGACTTCATCCTGAGTGCGGACTTGAACAGGCGCGAAGTCCTGAGTGGCCACTTCAGGGTTTTTCAGGCATTTGGCGATCCGCTCGTCAAAATTCCCAACGAGGTCCTGGAAAAAAATGACATGAAATGATTTGGATTTTTTTGGAATATAACAAATATTTCGATTTTTTTAAGCTAAGTTTGTTGAATTTTTTTACATGAAAAAAATCAGCTTTTAGAAAGGCATTTTGCATCATTTTTCAACAAAAAAACACAGCGAAAACGAAAAACTTTCTTTGAAAAAGGAACAGTTTTTTTAATTGAACTTGAACAATTATTAGATTCGTTGGTTTCGTTGGGCACGATTTTTCAATGAGAAAAAAACGAGAATTTACAGAAGATATTCAAAAAAATTTTTACTTTAAATTCAAAAATTCAGGGCTTCTATAACCTTATTTCGAATGAATTTCAATATTTGAAAACACTAAAAAAATCAATTTATCATTAAAAAAATCAATGTTCACCTCCAAAGACCCGGAAAAATCGTCGTTCATCCGCGAGTCGTCCTCCAAAACGTTGTCGTTCGGCTCATCACTGAAAAATAAAAAAAAATGCCATAAAATAACTAGGTAAGTAATAAAACTTTAATAAAAAGAAGAGGATATGAAAATAGGAGTAGAAAACTCTCCGGAAGGACGAGATAATTGGGTTCGTTTGAAAAAAAAAAGAAGAAGAAAGTAGGCTTGAAAAAACGGAGTTTCGATTTTTCCTAGCTTGGAAACTATGGTAAATCCAAGCAGTTTGTAAAAAAAGAAGAATAATTTAAAAAATGAGAGAAATATTCGAACAAAAATTATCAAAAGAAGATTTTTTGGTATAAAATCAAGCAATTTTTCTTCTAAAACATTAAATTTTTTTAAATTTCAGCTTCATTTGTTCCACTGACAAAAAAACCAAAATTAATTAACATGAAAAAATAGCCGCCTACTAATTTAAAACGTGCGCTCCAAGGCTAAATAAGCCACAAACAACTTGATATCAAACTTTCTTTCAGTATTTTGTGACAGAAAAGTTTCTGGTTCCTTTTTCCACTTCAAATCACTTTTTCGATGACCTTTCTGGAATTGTAATCTCGTCGGGACCTCCCAAGCTGCGCCTTTAAATTAACTAGTTTCAAAAATGGAGCCAATCCCCTCAAATTTCTCTTCGAAAGGGAAAGAAACAGGCTCCAGAATGAGGTTCGATCATGGAAAGTAATTAAAAATGGTCGTAAACACCAGAAAAAAAGAGCCATCTCGTTTCATTTCCCCGGACTCTTCAGCTTTTTCGACATTTTCCGGAGCGATTTGCGGGGGAATGTGAGATTTTGACGAATGGCTTGTGCTGTCCAGCAGCTTTTTCCGAGCCAAAGTTTTTCTTCGAGGATGCTTTTTTCAATGTTTTCCAACAAATACGAGGTTGAATAAATGGGGCGCGCCGTAGCACAACAGGTTGTGTGCCTGTCTACGGTCCACAGGGTCACAAGTTCGATCCCCGCTGCGACCCAACCAAGGATTTGAGAAGTTTTGGTAGTGGGAAACCTTCAAAATCCCCGGCCGTCACACAAGGACGGATATGTCTTTTGAGCCAATCCAGAGATTATCACTGATATCAGGAAAAAAACTTTTTCACAAGGTAAATCTTTGAAAGCCCTTTTTCGTCTTTAAATCTCGATTTTTCTAGAGCAAATCACCTAGCCGAAACCTAGCCCGAAATCTCCATCATCCGAGCCAAAATTGGCCACGTGAATTTATTGGCAAACATTCGTCAGTTGGGCCAACAAAATCCCTGTCTTCCTTCTTTTATTACGATTCCCAATGATCGAAATGAAGAGGAAAAAAGAACGGGGGCCTCAAAAGATTGCTCTGTGTGAAAAGAAAAGCACTTGACAGAGTTCTTTTTTTGTTCACTTCTCAATGGAATAAGCTTTCGTTCGTTTCAAGTGGCCGGCGGGAGGCCACTCGAATGAAACTTCCTTATTAGGGAGAGGAGAGAAGCTCGAGAAAAGGAACGGCTTGCAAATCACAGTAGCCTTCTTTTATTGGGTGAAAATGGCAGAAAACGTTCTAGATCTTGCAGAAGTATATGATTTGAAGCTTGAGTTGTGAAAAACGAAAGTAATTAAAGTTAAAAACTATTATAAAAGCTTCAAAAAAAAAACCTTTTGAACATTTTTTCCTTGATTTTTTTTTGTGTGAAAAGCATATATCCAGCTAAAATCTTCATAATTCGCCCAACAAAATGAGCCGAATCCCTCAAATATTCCAAATATTTGGTCCCTTGCAAAGTCAAAAAGAAAAAGGAGAGAAAAAGTCGTTGAGAAAGAAGAATCGATGGCCTTCCAACGGCCAACAATGGAGTTTTTTGGGATTTTTCTTCTGGAGTCGTTGAGGAAAAAAAAACGAATTTGATCAAGTTTGGAGGAAGAGATTTTCCAGTGGTCACTACTATATAAAAAAAGAGTTCCGAAAAGTTTTTTTTTGGTTTTAGAGAATAAACTAGACAGAATTGTTTTAAAAAAAAAATGCTTTTTTGTGCAGATTTCACAGATTGAGTTGGTTTTCTTCACCTTATATGTGATATACCTGCTCAAAAAAATGTTCAAAAAAATCGTTCTTGATGATTTTTTTAAAGCGCACAAATCTTAGATGATTGAAAATAAATATATTTTTCACTTGGGAAAATTAAAGAAGCGAAGAAAAAAATTCATAGAAAGGTCACAGAAAAAGTCACGATGCCTGAATATTTCTGAATTTTTCGAATGAAAACCATGATTTTAAATTCAATTCTTAAAAAAATAACGATAAATAGGGAGCTAAAGTCCTCTCATAAAATCGTCTAGTTTCTCTTCTAACTTCAAAAAGTTATCTCATAAATATTTCAAGCCAAAAACCAGTAACATGAAAACATTATCCAACTGAAAAATTGTAGTTTCCAGCTTATATCTCCCTTATAAAATATCAATAAAACTCTAAAATCCCTTCTTCAACTTGAAATATGCTTCAAAAATATTTCCAAGCTTTAAAAATCTTTTTATTCACATATCCTGCTTAAAAAGCTCCCAAAAACGATCAATAAATGTTCTGAACATCTGTCTTGCCGTTCAAAAATTCCACGCTCGTGTCAGTCATTCATATCTGTTCTGTTTGTGTGTGTGGGGTTGCCGACCCGGTCCGAAAGGATAAGGAGAAGCCAAAACCAACGCGGGGGAACGATAAACAGATGCGCCTCGAGTAATAAACAATTCATTGAGAAAAGCTCGCGACATTTTTGAAGAGGAACGTGTTCTGAATCTCTTTATATCATAAAAAGTCTGTTCATATGAACTTTTTTTCGAAAATCCAGGGGTAAAACATGTATTTTTTTGCTTTTAAAATTGCCTTTTTTTCGAAAAAAAAAACCTCTCGATCTCATGTTTAAAAGCAAATGTAAATTATTTGATCACTGAAGAAAGAAAATTTATTCGAGAAAAAACACTTGAAAGTCAAAAAAAATCAAAAATTAGTCACGAGTCTTTCAAAACTGCGTGAGCTCATGAAACGATATCCAAATTTGCGTCAATATCCTTCGCAAGGCGCTTTTTTGGATCAAAACTTTTCCCCTTTCCTCAAACTGATTTTTCCAACTAAAAACACCTATTTCCATTTTCAACGAAGAGTTCCGGAATCCTTAAACCTTATAATCTTCCATTTGACCTCATATTCCCATTTTTTCCTCCTCAAAACTCTTTTCGAAAAATCAAACAACCCTCTTTTTGCTAGCAGTTTTTTGCAGCGAAATTCGAGAACAAGGGGAAATTCGATAGCTTTGAGCTCAAAAAGAATCTTTTGTTTTCTTTCTCCGGGCCAAAAGACACGAAAAAAATAATTTTTCTGAATAAAATTAAATTCGAGACGTTCAAACTTGATTAATTGGAAATAATGTCGTTCAAAATCAGGACAAAGCTCATCAATCAGTTGTCGCGTAGTCTCCTGAAATCTCGAAACGGAATCTTGTCGTCCCACAGGAACTGAACCCTTGTTTCAACTGACTCGAAGAGTTGAAGGCTATTTGGAAAGCGAAAAAAATGGCACTTGCACTTTTGTTCGGTGTAACAAAAGAGCCACTGAAATAGGAGTCATTTCTCTTTTTTTTTCAGAAAAAGGTGGGTTTATGACCTTCGTAATGGGATGAGGGGCTGTTAGGAGTGTTTAAATGATGAGAAAAGGTCTGAAGAATGTGATTTATCTCTTCTTTTCTTGTGTCAGGTAGTGTTAGTCGTCTATTGAAGAGAAAAAGGATTTCAAACTAAAAATTCGAAAAAATCCACATAAATACGGAAATTGTGGGTATAATTCGAGAAAATTGTCCATAGAGCACAAGTAAACAATTATTTCAATTATTTGCAGCTAATTTTTCTTTTTTTTTTTTTTCTCGAAACTGCTCAATGAAAAACTTCGTTGCTAGTTTAAAGGCGCAGGGCGGAGCTTGAAAAACGAGTAAAAGACGAAAAATTGAGCAATAGCCTTTTAAAAACTTCAAAAGCTTTTCCTTGTCTCCTACTCTCAAAAGTTTATCCAACCCATAGAAATTTTTCTTTTCAAAGCCGACAGAAAGCCCATTATCCCGCATCTGGATGTGGAAACTGTGCTTCAACGCGAAGAATCTCGACCAAAAAAGGCACCATAAAAGGAGCGAAAGGCCTTTTTTGTGGGGCCGATCGCGCCCCAGCTGCAATCTGCTCTGCTGGCCGTGTGTTTGGTGCACTCGATTCCGCTTTTGGGTTGGCGAGAGATAGAGAAAAAAGGAAAGTCGGTTGGTTGCTGTGGGAAGGGATTAGGAGAAGCTTCAGAGAAAGGACGTTTGGTTCTGGGGCCAGGAAAAAAGGAAATTGGCTTGGCTTGGGTTGCGAAATCGGTTTGTCTTCTTTCTTGTTTTCGGTAGAAGTGAATGAACCTTCAGAAACTCTAGCTAGAATTTTTAAAGCATAGATTAGTTTTAGGAAAATCTCAAGGCGAAGAGCCATTTCTAGTTTCTTGAGAAGCACCTTTAAGGGTAAAAGATAGATTTCATTCACGAAAAGCTTGAAATGAATTGAAAAAATCCGAATCTCCTCAAAAAACCCTCAAAATTCAGTTTTTCGAAGCCAATATGGATTTACTCTCAACCTCAAATAAACCTTTAGTTATACTTTTCTGAATGAAGAAAACTTTTTTCCAATAGACTATAACGCTACAATCATGTCGTTCTCCTCTTTGGTAACGTGTACGAAAAAGATTAAACAACTTTTTTTTACGCAATGGAAAGAAAAGCGATTAGTTTGTGGCCAAAAAGCAAACAGGATCGTTGTTCGGAACGAAACTGTTGGAACGAGAAAAAAAAGCAGAAAAGTACGGAAGAATAAGTTTTATGTTACAAAGAAAGGAAGAGTCAAAATAGCGGTTGAAAAAGAAATAGGAGTTATAAAATTAAAAAAAAATTACTAGTTTTTTTTTCTTCCGCAAAGGATTAGTTTTAGCCTCGCCGAATTGTTTGAACCCTTCTTTTTGTTTGAAAATCTATAAATGTTTTTTTTCAGAGTTTTTTTCATTGAATTTTCTACTTTGTTCTTCTATACGAAGCCTCCCGTGTTCATAAACCTCCGTTCGCTCGAAACAAAAAACCAAAAATCTACCGATAATCTTCTTCAAACCCATATAATCCATTTGCAATGCACTTTGACGGATTTCAACACTTTAAGGGAGGAAAAAGTTTCAAAAATATACTCAAAATGACACTTTTCCGTACTATACAGATGTTAGAACTGTCAAAATTATGGTTTTTGAATCAGTGTATTCGAGAGAATCATAATTAACAAATGAAGCAGGTCAATTTGTCAGGAGAAGGAAATAATGTTTTAGATGAATTATTATCTGTCACGAAACCTTTCGTGTACTCGAAAAAGATCTTAACTAATGATTAGAGAAAAAAATAAAATAAAACAAAACATAAACTGTATAATTTGTAAAAAAATTAGTGAACACATTTTCTCGATAACAATCAATCCAATCGGGTAACTTATACCTTTGAATATAGATAAACTTTTGAAAACTTATAACTCTCGATAGAAAAAAAATTAATTCAGTGTAAAAATTAAAAAAAAGTTCTATTCTACCCTAGCCCAAAAACTTGACCGAAAATTTGGTAACTGATATTTTTTCACTTTTGACTTATTGCACGGGAAAAGCTCAAAAACAACTTTTGGAAAAATGCCAAAGACGCCTTTTTTTAGACCTTTTTCTGAGAAGGACCTTTTAAGGAGGACAAGGAGATTCCGAGAATCTTTTTACACCTTTTTAGGATCTCAAAAAGGATCTCTCGACTCTACTTTTAAGACCTTTTTGAGGCAGTTTGGATTTTGTCTGTTTCACATAATTTTTCAATCTGAAACTTTCTGGCTTTTTTTTTCGCTTCGACTGAAAATCCTATTCCTGAGCCCGGGGAAAATCAATGGCACATGGTGAAATATACTGGTTTTGGCGCAATTCCATGAATTATCCAAACAAATCGGGGTCAAATTACGAACGTCCGCCGCTCCAAGGACATAAAATACGAGCGGCAAATGTGAAATTGACACCTTCGAAAAGGCATTTCCTATCGCACCCGAATAATATTTGGGTAGGAATCAGTTGAACTTTTAGGGCAAAGAATGGAGAAAGAACTCGATTGATAAGAAAAAATGAGCTAATGATTAGGAAAATTCTCAATATTTGAGACTTTGGTGTCGAAAAAAGTAAAATGTAGTTGAACCATTAATTGAGAATAGCTGAACGATTAAAAACTATCATATTCATGAAAATCTTTTTTTAGGAATTCAGGAAAAAAATCATCGACATGAGATTTTTTTCAGCCACAAAAAGGACTCAGAAAAAAACCACAAAGACCTAAATCTGTAAAAGAAATCGCTCGACTGAGCAAAAGATGGGTTAAAAATGAAAGAAAATAGCTAAAAATTAGAAAGACAAAAAAAAAATCGGAGAACAACCAGGAAAAAATCAAAACAAAACGAGTTCCTAACACCTCTGATTACTAATTAGTCCTATCAAAACTGTTATCAAAACTATTTTTAAGTGCCCGGACGTGTGAAAACGCTGCAGAAGGCTCAAAATCAACCAAATATGACACAAAGTAGATCAAAAATCGAGAAAAAATCGAGAAAAAACGCGAAAAAACCAACCCTTGACTGCTGTGTTTAGTACTATCAATATCGTCATCACAAGTCGCCAAAGGAATATCAGGAATTCGGAGGTCCGTCGCGTCCATCGCCAGTTCCCGCATAGCACTGAAAGGAGTCGAGCCGCCGTCGCAGTCGCCGACCCGAGGGGCGAGAGAGCGCGGCATCCTAGGAGAGCGCCGGAGTGGCGGAGAGAGGGGCGAGAGAGTGCCGGCGCCGTCGGAGGGCGGCAGACGAGGCAGGCAAAAAGTGCCGAGAGAAGAGAGCTGCCGAGACACGCCCACTTCTCCAAGGGGAAGTCAAAGCCGATTCGTAATGTGCGGCCTGCGTTTTTCCGCCGCCGGAGGGGGGTAAAACTGAGGCTCCATGTTGTTTTGTTTGTCGGTCGGCATGAAGAAACATTGATTCGAGTTTGGCTCGGAGAAGTTGCAAAGTTGAGCTTGACTGAACTCCTAAGCGAGCTTGGGACTTTAAATCGAGTACTGTATGGATCAGCTAGAAGTGGAGCTTCAGAAGGTGAGAGTTAGAATCTTTAAGAACATTCAAATCAATCTCCAATCTCAAGTAGCTTCATCCTGGAGCTGATTTTAATTTGAAAAGTCTTCCGAATTAAGCCTGACTGAACCTGGACAAGCTGAAAGTGCCTCCAACTCAGAAACTTCAGTAAAATCTAAACTAGAGCTTGACTGAACTCCTACATAGCCATGAAACAGAGCAACGAACTAGAAAAAAAAACGAAGCGAATCAAAGTTTTACGGACCCCTAGTTAGGTTTAACATCAAGATCACGATTCACACGAGTTAAGAAGCTCCAAAATTCAGCCCAACTCGACCAATAGCCGAATTGCAAAACTGTTTTGAATGATCGTCTAAAAAAGCCTGGAGGAACTTTCAGAGAACCTACAGATGAAGCTTGACCAAAACTCTGTGAAAAGGAGCTTAGTTGTACTGTACAAATTGAGCCAAGTAGATGTTCTTCAAGAAGTCAACAAGAAACAGCTCGAGCAAATTACACAATAAGCTCTAAGGGTATTTTAATAGTGCACTATAGTTTGACTGAACTTCGGATGGGAAGCAATGTGTGCGATTGATTTGAGCTCCTACCGCTCTTATAAAGTCAAAGAAAATATCCTTTTGAGACAAAAGAGATTTTTGGAGTTGTTCTTACCCAAAAGGTCACTGTACTTCGGCTGAAAATGTGTTCAAAAACTTCAACTTTTCGAATAAAGATCACTCACAGTCAAAACGTCTTGTTTTTGATATAAAATATTTTTGATTTTGCGCTTAACAAGCCGAACAAGGAGATCATTTTAGTTTGCGACTTGGAACTTTCTAATAACTTGCTCAAACGCTTTCTGAAGGTTTGAATGAAGATCCCTGATCCTACTTTCAGACAACTATTTTGAAAATTTGAAAATCAGGCTTGAAACCCATATTTCGTATATTTGAAAAATCATATCTCAAAAACTAGTGCGCAGGTAACGAATATAAGGGATCTTCCACTGAACGTCAAGATAGCGTTCGAGCAAGTTTGTAGAAGATTTCAAAGCGCCAAGTAAAATTGCCTCCCACGTAAGTCGGATTCGTTATGTAAAACTCATTAAAATAAAATTTAACTGGATTTCAAAAAGAAGATTGAAAATAGGTATAATTAAACCGTTACCAAAAAAATTGAGCTTCTTTTCAAATGGTATTTTTTTAAAAAAATTGAGCAAAAAGTTAAAAACTCAGTTTATGATTTCAATATCAAAATATAAAAAAACTTGATATATTTCGAAATTTCCAAGACTCGCTGTCCAAATATTTGACTGAAATATTTTTTTATTGTTTCAAGCTCAAACCTCGAAATTAACGTCATTTTTATCTTTCCCCCGTGATCTTTGAAAAAAATAGACGTTACAAAATCGTACCTCTTTTCTCTCATTTTCAATCCCAACTCTTTCTAGCTCCTCGCACTGAACGCTCTCCTTTCCAGATTGGCCAAATTATCTGAAAAACGCAGGCAATCTCATTCCGTTCTGTGTTTTTCAAGAATGATAACGACACTTGTGAAGAGAAAACGGGGCGTAAGAAATCATGTTTGATTTGAGAAATGTTGTAAATTGACGGAAGGCATGTTTTGACGATTTTTAGTGCTGGTAAAACAGGTCCATATCGAAAAGAGCTTCAAAATGAAGCAAATATATTATATAATCCGCTCAAAAATCACCCAACATAATTGCCGATATCGCAGCGGGCCGCAGGCGATATAGCCAAGGCTTCTCGCTGCGATCTCGTCAACATGTCGCTGCGACCTCGTCAAAGTCTCGCTGCCATATCGCTCCCTCTCAAAAATTTGAAATTTGAAAAACATTTTTTTTGCTTCATTTTTGACTTTTATGATGAAATCAATCAAATTCAAGAAAAAAACATTTTTGAAGAAAAATTTTTCAGAGAGCGATATAGCGCAAGACGTTTGCGAGGTCGCAGCGAGAGGCGAGCGATATCGCTCGCGGCTCCCCCGCGGTATAGCGTTACTCTCGCTGCGATATAGTCCACAAAATTGGGTGAATCATTTTCAAAGGTTCATGGTCCAACTTAATGAATTCTTCGAGGGAAAACGCTTTTTTCAGTATTAATTCAGGTCTTACATGGCCTCTGCACCTTTGAAAAGCCCAAAGAGTTCAAAACAAAAAAAAAAACGGAAAAATGAATGAAAAGGAAAATTTCAAATTAGGAGCCGCTTTGTGGGTAGATTTACAAAGTCCGCAAACGGAACGACGAAAATGCTCCCTTCAGGCGCAAATTAAAAAAAAAATTTTTTTCTAGAGAAAAACCTTTCTTCAGCGTTTCCTGGTTTTTCACAACCATTTCAATGTTTATAAATTGATAAATAAAAAAAACCTAAAAACTTCCTGAAATACGAAGCTTTTTCAACTCATCGTTACTATGGAAAAATCAAAAAGAAAAAAAAACACGTTTATTTATGTAATAAACAAAAATCGAGAAAATTCGCGGCAATATGGAATCATACTTCAAGTAGGAACAACGAAAAAAAAAACACAGACAAGCAATGAAAAATCAATGTATTATACAAATAAGAGTGTTGAGCGTCATTTCTTAAATTATCGCTGCTTTTATTGGAAAGAAGCAAGTGCGCTCCAGAGTGCATTCAGTAGGACGTTCCTAGGTGTCGGTTGGACTTTATGACGACCGGCGGGTGCGAATAACTGTAAAAAAGGTTTCTTGTAATAATTTCAAACAAATTTCAATGACAAATAATCGAAAAGAGATATGAAGACGTTACAAAAGTCTAGGTTATTTGTAAATCCTTGCTAGGGTAATTAAAGGCGCAAAAATCTTGCATGAACTGAGATAACACTAAAAATGGCTCTTCGCCTCAAAATATATGAGAGTCCTCGAAAAAGAAAAAACTTTAAAGCTTTCTTTTTGACCTCATTTTTTTCTGAACTGGACTTATCCTCATTAATTTTTTAGCTTACTTCTTCCAAGAATCCCTATGACATGTTTTTTGTTTTCGTACAAAGGCTTTTTTTCAGGTGGTATGAAAAAAACACCAGCGAAAATTCAAACGGCGACTTTTCCGATTTTTTCATATCGCTACGGAACTTTCCGACGGCCACCTTTCCGACGAATCTTTTTCCGACTTTTTTCCTTTATATTTTTCGGTTCATAAGACATCTATTTACTTTTTTTTTCCTATGTCTTTGTGTTTTAATCATGAACCAACTACCTACTTTATATAGAAAGATTCAAAACGAAGATTTTTATCGAGAAAAAAAGTCGGAAAAAAAGATTCGTCGGAAAAGTGGCCGTCGGAAAGTTCCGTAGCGATATGAAAAAAATCGGAAAAAGTCGCCGTTTGAATTTTTCGCTGGTGTTTTTCATACCACCTTTTTTCATTTTTGAGAACTCTACAAAGAATTAGATTTTTGATGTTTTCTCTCAAAAAATACTCAAGATTTTTTGCACAAAGCTTTTTTTGACCATACCTATGAAAATAATTAGGAAAGGTGCCTAGGAAGACGGGTTGAGAAAGGGGTGTAGAAGCGGGGGTGAAGTAGTAGAAGAGGAAGAAGTTAGTAGTGCTGCGGTGGTGAGACAGCGTACGACTCGGAGACATCTCTGCAACCAGTCCAGCTTCTCCATTTGTGATTATTAGAAAAGCATCAAGTTTTTGACGGAAATAAAGTCTAGATTTGACATTTTCTTGTCATTCACAAACAAGTTCTAGAAGGTTCTCTTTCAAAAAAAATTTCTGAGAAACGGCATTTTTCTGAAAAATTCCTTGATAATCTTTTATCTTCTCCGAAAATGCTCTTTCCAACGAAAAACCATAAAGAGGCGCTTGGAAGTTCTCTAGGAGGTTTTTTCACAAGAAATCCTTATTAGATACTTCAGACTTTCTCGTGAGAAGACCAAAAGTCACTTGACTAGAAGATTCATAGCTTTCTAGGACAGTTTTTGAAAAAAAAAGCTATCTCAAGTCAGCTAGAGAGAAATCTATCCAAAAATACGAATTTCAAGCTGACTAAAACTGAATAATTCACTAGAAGGTAATTTTACTTTTGCACTTTGGATTTTTCTAAAAAAAAATATTCAGGACACTCCTTGACCTAGCAGAAAAAGGTAAGGAAAGTCTTAGCCTGTAAAACTTTCTAGTTTTCGAGAAATTATACCTTGAAATTTGTTAAAATAGGCTTTTTTTGGAGTTTCGACCCCTTATTTCTTTCAAACTAGAAAAATTTGCGGGTTGAAACTTTCCAAATCTTTCTGGGAAACTTTTTAGTGGCCACTATTTTAGTCAAATTAGTGGCCATTTAAAGGGTTAAAAATTAGTGGCCACTATAGAGGTCTAAGTGGTACTACTAGACCACTAAAAATTTTAGTGGCCACTTTAGGGGTCAATGGATCATTATAACTGGTCCAATCTGTTTGTTTTAAAATTATCAGAGTTACTGGAAGAATTACTGAATGAAAAACTACTGAAGTGGCCACTAAATGGAGAACCTCTACAGTGTCCACTAAAACGGAAAATAGTGGCCACTATAGTGTCCTCTTCAAGTAGTACTTGGCGAGCCTCTATAGTGCCCACTAAAAATTTTCCCATTTTTTTTATGCTTCAAGGAGAATTCTGGCCATATTTCAGGAGATTTCCAACCGCAAAGTGAAATGACCTTACTTGTTAGTCTGTTCAAAACCCTTTTCGATGTGTTTGAAGGCGCATAAGTCCCGATGAAATTAAATGGAACTGAAAAGGCTTTTTGGCTCAAGACATTATTGGAACTAGTCTATGCTCCTTCAAACTTCACAAGAAGGATATTTGAACAAACTATTTTTTTTCATGGAAAAGCGTGTTAGGCGTTAATTTTGAGGGCGTTAAGAAGGAGTTCAAATACAAACTATCACTTTTCTCTGGAGAAGAACACCAAGACCATGTCGACGAGGAAAAGCAACGCGCCGAGGAAGTAGAAAGCCTGAAAAAGTCATTTTTTTGGTTTGATTTTTTTTCCCACTAAAATTCCAAGGTAAGGAACTGCCCATAAAAGTATGACTTGTACTTTCAGGTTGGAAGAGGGCTTTATAGATTTTTTCAAGAAAGCCTTGTTTTACTATGTTTTACTTCTCTGAAAGTTTATAAGATATTGTACTGCTGTTTAAAATCTCTGCGAAATTTCAGAATATTTGGACTACATTCAGAGAAGTTATGTCCACAAAACCGTTTTACAACACCTTTATGGTCAGTTTTGTACACGAAAGGAATACTTTAGAATGATCGTGAAGATTTGAAAATTCGAAAAAAAGAAAACGAACCGCCGCAACGGCCCATCCTTTAACAACGAACTCAATTTGACAGCCAGGAAGACCGGCGCAACCAGAAAAAACGCCGTTTCCTACGGCCTAAACGAGAAATAAACAAATTCATGTTTTTCGAATAATTGTACCTGAATAAAGAATTCCATGTGATCAAACCCAGTCGCGTACCAAGTTTCGACGCCTCCACACACGATGAAAGCGATCAGCGCCAGGCCGGACGCAAAAAGCTGCTGGAAATATTTTCAAATCGAACTTTGCTCATAGGAATTTGGAGATTTTCCACTCTGAAGATGGAAAAGAACATTGTTCTCAGGATGACTCTCGATGTGAAAAAATTAAATTTTATCAAGTCGAACCTATCTGTCACGCCAGGACTTATTGGACAGCGATTGTGGACCGTAACCCGCACCGACGACTAACTCTTCGGTTAAACCATGATACAACAGAGATTTTCTACATTTTATTCTGAAGACTGAATAAATTGAAATTGAAATTATCAAGTCGAGCTTCTTATTCACTTTGATAGATTGCGAAACCAAAAAAAAGCTCTGCTATAGAAAAAGAAAACATTCTCCGAGAAAATTCGATCATTTCCGGTCAGGAATTCGAGTTTCTAATCACGTCTTTCAACTTTAATCCCTAGACATGAGCTCTTACATTTAAAAATATATCCAATTTCGGTTCAAAAAAGCTCAAAAACTAAATTTTTCCTGACCATAAGCATACTTTCTGAGTCGTTTTTCTAGTTCCAGCCTTTTTTCCTTTTTCTCTCTAGCCTTCCAGCCAGTTTCCAGATCCTGATAAGTAGAATTACATCTATATTTTGCTTCAGGGTTTACATCTGTATTTCTACGGCGACTAGAAGGTCGATGAGTATCAACTGAAATTCGAAAATGTCGACATGAACATTTACTTTTCTACTTTCAGCTATTAAAGTATATTTGAAGCCTCCCACTCACTTCTCTTTTCGAACTTTGAATTATGTATTCTTGAAAAACGTCTTTTAACAGCACCTATCAGCTTTTAGAGAAGAAGGCGTAACATGTTTTGCTTGAAATGGTTCCAGCCAGGTTAAAGTATTGATACCTGTTTAAAAACCTTTTTCAGAACCTTTAAAGATTCAAATCCAACTTTTCTTTCAGCCAGAACTCATAGAAAGTTCCCTTCATCTCCTGTTCATGTTGGTGTTTTAATTCTACTTGAAACTCTTCTTTGATGAAAAACCTAAACCTGAAAAATTTCCCAACAAGGAGCTTAAGTATACTTTTCCCTTCCTCGTAAATTTTTTTCTTCATCAAAAACTCTCTAAACCCTCAACTACTCATCGTGTGTTCCCCGAAAACTTTAACAACTTGACTGAATAGCCTCAAAAAAGAGGAAATTTATATTCACAAGTAAACATGAATCCCTCTCAATGCTACCGGTCCAGTACAAACTGGTCTTTCTCTCCCGTTTCGCTGCAGAGTTACGCGATTACAAAGCGATTATGACTCAAAACGCGACGCAACAATGCCAAAAACCACCGAAATTCGATACAATGAACAATCTCGTTTTTTTTGACTTCACTTTGGACGTTTATATAAAGAATGAATGAGGAGAGATCGAAAAATTGATTGGAACGGTTTTTGGAAGTAAAAATTAGACTCTTTGATAAAATTGTTGAAAAGATCTTACTAAATTTTTTCATGGCTCAAATTATAAATTGAAAACGGTTATTCGCCTCAAAATCTCTTCATTGAAGATCCCAGTAAAGAAATCTGATTTCACAGCTCTTTCAAAATCTGACTAGACTTCAAAAAAATTTTTAAAAAAAGTGGAAAAAAACAAATTAAAGGACTGTTTATCGGAGAAAAAAATGCTGTTTTTCTTAAAAATCCATTCTAAAACCCGTTCTAAAAATCCTACATGGTAAAAAAATGACAATGAAAACAATTTTTTTCGTCTCAAAATCTTATGAAAAAAATTTTTTTGGCTCCATTTAAAAAAATTCTTAAGTCTGACTGGATGAATATCAAGAAGTTTATGAAAATTACGGTTTTATTAAAAAAATAAAACTGGGCTTTTTTTTTTTTTCGTCCGAAAGCGTTGAAAAAAAGCGCAGTTTGTTCAAAACAACACGGAAAAAAGCTAATCACCTTGAGACCTTTGTAGAAACCCTCCATGCTCCTTTAATAACCCCTACAAAAATCTAAACGAGCTGGAAAATTCCCAAGGTTTAAAGCTAAAAACCGTATATGGACCAATAAATATTTTGCTGCCTGAAAAAAAAAACAATTTGAAGCTAAAAATAAAAAAGCCGAATTCACAAGAAACCATGGAAAACTCACTGCGTAGGTCAAATATTGGCCAGAAGCCAATTGTATGCAACTGGCAGCTACCGTAATCAAGGCGAAAACCAGGGTTATGCAGATCAAGGCCACTTGTCCGTAGACACTGGAAAAAAGACTTCTGTTTTGAATTCAAGAAAATTTAAGACCAATAAATTATTTTTTTAAAGATCGCCAAAAACTTTTAAAAAGCCCTTTAGTGACCACTATCGAGTCCTATCCTCTATAGTGACCTCTTGAAGAAATAATGGAATTTTAGACTATCACCATTTAAGGAATCATTTTGTTGCTTGTCAAAATGTCACAAAAATCAATAGATTTTTGATAGGAATGGTCCTGGCACGATTATCAAGAAAATTTTACAGTAACCTAAAATTTTTTGAAAAACCCTGCTCAAGAAGTACTGCTGTGTTTTATAAGTTTTAAAAAATATCAAAAAATTAAAAATCACAAAAAACAAAATTAAAAGCATTTCGAGACATTTTTCTACTGAAAAAAAAAGCCAAAGAAAAATGTTTTTCAAGATTTTCACTCATTTTTTGAGTGTCCAAATTCAAACAAAATATTTTTCCGGCTATCTGAAAATCCCTATCGATACTTTTTGAAGCTTTAAGAAGAAAAACGAACTTTTGACCCCTTCCCTGGAAATGCAAGGCGTTGCTCCACCGATCAGCATTCATCGGGAATATACTGTTTTGCCCTGGGCAAATCTGGAATCAGTTTTTTGACTAATAAAGATTCTTATCATTAATCGAACCTCTCTGCTGATGGCTTGTCCATTGAGATATCTGGAGAAGCAGGCTCCAGGCGCTGTTAAGATCAATATCATCGCAACGATCGCGAGAATCTGAAAAATGTTTATTCGATGATTCCGAGGTTTGTATGTATTTGAACTTTTAATAATATTTTGATAATTTATCCCTAGCAGGTCTTTTTAAGTGATAAATAAACTAAAGAAAAAACGCTGAAAATGCTTCTTAGCACCTTTTTTTCTCGATTATATGATCATATTTCGACATTGAAAGTTTGTTTCTACAAAGAAAAAATTCTTGGCTCGATTTTCCAGGACTTGCTACTTGTTCACAAAGATTGAAATTCTCTATTTATCAATTTCAAGTGGTCATATAAATGTTACGCACGCACTTATCATTTTTTTACGCTAAGCTCTTCCTCATAATTTTTTCTTCTGGATTTTTTTCCTTGACAGATAAAATACAAAAAGATAACTCAACAACGAAAAATCTAACTAAATCTTCGAGATGAGAAAGTTCTGTAGCTGAGCTTCACACTTTAGAAAAAAATCGACAATTTCGGAAAGCCGGAAAAAAATCGAATCGGTTTTTAAAACGCGAGGCTGTAAAAAAATTTTCAAAAACTTCCGAATTCAAAATTTTCGAACCCAAACTGAGGAAAGAAACTGAATAGAGAAAAATAATTTTTCCTCCCAATTAAAAAAAAACCTTTTTTTCTAGTCTTCGCTCTGTGAAACCTTCCTAGCAAGAACTAGGATTTAGGATTCTACCCCAGCTTCAGGATCATAAACCCTTTTTTCAAAGTTCTCAAATGGACCATAAGAACGAACAGCAGGAAAAAAATTTTATCAAATTTCAAGAAAATATTCTGAATTAATGATTTTCACAGCTTTCTGATCAGATTCCATCAACCTCTACTTGTGGACAAAACTAAAAAAAAATCTATTTTTTTCTCTCAAAAGGACTGTTCCACCAATTTTCCTTTAATATGGAGTTTATGAGAAGAAACCGAGACGAACCAGGATAAAAATACGAATACAGAAGATGGCGCCAGAGAAAGTTCGTGCCGAGACCATTCTATCTCGAAAATGGACGTTGGATCGACCGTGGAGGGTTGTCGAGCGCCTGTACGCGACTTTTCTCGAAGGATGTTCAATAACCAAAGGCGGTTCAGTGGTGACAATCATTTTGGAGCCGATCGGAATGGATTTCCGCGATTTCGATTGTGAACGAGGCTAACTAGTCCGGGGTGAGAAATAGAGTGAAAGTTTTGGGAGAAAGTTGCCGTTGGACGGCTGTTTATGAACATTTTTATACGGCATAGTTACCGGTGGGAAGGGCTCATTGGGTAAATAAATAGAAGAGAAGTGTTGTTCGAAATTTCGCTCTGTTGTTCGAGGAGTTAATGTTTGCTCCAAGGTGAATTGGGAACCTTGCCAGGTCGGCCAAACATCCTGGTTTTGAGGTTTTAAAGTTGAAAAGGATAGATCTAATGAGAGAATTCATGGGAAAAGCATAGTTCTATTGAAAACTTGTACAGAGATTCTTTAAAGGCGAAACTTGAAGTCTTGAAAAATTTGAGTTTAATCACTTTTTAAAGTTATATATAGTTCTCTGGAGATTCCATTAAAAGAAAACGGAAGTTACAAAAATTATATTTCCATCATGAAAAACGTATCAGAAATTTGGAGAGGCGCTGACTGGATATAAAATTGATAATTTTCATATTGAAACGTAATTTTTTATCAAAAAAGATGTCCCTTTTCTTTTAAAGTTAAACTTTCTTTGAAACTCAAAATTCAGGAAAAAGCCATTCATAAAAAAATATTGAACGGAACTTTAAAGGCGCAGAGCGGAGCCTGATCTTTCTAGTAATGTTTTTTTAAAAAAATTCTTATTTTTTTCCTTCTAACTTCATTCTGAGCAAAAAAATAACTTGACTTGAAAAAAATTCGAAAAAAATGATAGTAGTTCATCAGGAATAGCTTGAGTCAATTTAAAAGGCGCAGGGTAGGGTCTTGACTAATTTTCCCGTTTGAAAACAGCTCTGGTCGCATTTGAAATTATTTGACGGGTTACGGTTGCACTACTAATCAGAAATTCAGATTTAAAAAAAACTAAAACTCTGAGCTCGCTTTGAATCAAAAATAGTAGAGATTCTACAATAGTTATCAATATTTCCAACTTTAAAAAATAAGAATGTTATAATGAAAATCCTAGATCGAAAGTCTATTTATCAAAATCTTGAAAACGGGAATATCTATCAAAATTGATTCGCCAAACACAGAAGAATCACAAAAATAAACAAAACTACTGAAAAAGGGGAGGCGAAAAGAAAAAGTGGGCGGAGCCAACATAACACCGTAATCGGATCGTGAGTCAGAAGAAACGTCTCAACTGAACTGTATTGTGTATGGAATTGAATTGAATTGAGTTGAACTAACTGAAGTCGAGGTGTATACGATTTGAGCGAGTTTCGATTTCAATAGATGGGGGCGGGAGCGCCATTTTTGGGAGAGGAGAGAAAGAGTTGTCATCGATTGAGTTCCGATAGAGACGTCGGATTTTGGCAGTTTTGGAGAAGAAAAAAAACACAAAGGATGGGAATTTGATTTTTTGGAAGTTCCTGGATTATTTGAAGATGGCTTAAAACATGAAAAAATGATTTACTAGACCAAACTATTCAAAAAAACTCTTGAAATTATTTTTTGCGGCCAAACGCACTAACATTAATGGGTCATAAATGAATTTTCTGAGGACTTGATTTCTGAAAATTTCTGAATTTTGCTTGATTTCTGTTAATCTTCTTTTTCTCAAGTTTGAAACACGGTCGCGCTTGGAATGGCTCGGTGCGTCGCGGTCACGTTGCGATCTAAATAAATTGGTTAAACTTCAAGCAATTTGTTTAAGGGCTTCCTCGCCAATACTGACTCAAATTCTGAAAATTGAGGACTCTTTTGAATCTTGATCCTAATTACTGGTGTAACATCAATATTTCAAGCTTTTTTTTACACGATAGGAAGGTATATTGATTGATGATCATCGTTTGAAACATCTGATTTCAACACGACTAACTGTTTACGAGCGCAAGTCGTTTTAGGTCGGGCGCACCTCGAAAAACCCGTTTCAAAGCTGCCTCATGTGCTCAGTCAAGCTTCTCAACAAAAATTAATTTAATTTTGAATTGTTTGAAAATTGGCCAAACATCTTTACACGAAGATAATTGAAGTATCATGAAAATTATCATTTTTTTGAGAAAAAAAGCTTCATAATGCATTTTTCCTGGCCTTTCGGGCATTTCCGAAAAAAACGAACTTTTGCTTCTTTGATTTTTTTGATTTTTCAAAAGATTCTGATATTCTGATAAAAATTAGCTACTTAGCTAGATACAATTTTAAATATTTTTCCAAAAAGTGGCCATCGAAATTTCCAACTTTCCTTTCAAATCAAGCCTTTTTCTTTCTTTTCCATTCACTCCTTTCTCTTCAACACTCAAAAATATTTTCCACCTCAAAGTTTTCTACTCCAAGACAAGCCTGACGGGTCGGATCAGTTCCGATTGACGACGTCTCGACAAAAGTCCGTCATGAGATCCGCCAAAATGTCAATATTTTCAGTTCTCCTACAGAAAGATGCTACCAATGATCAGGAAACGTCACTCGCACGTACTGTTATTTGGGATTCGAGTATTTATTTGCATTTTCATTTCTCGCGCGCACCTACTCATGGTACTTTAGGTTAGAGACCGGGAAGTTTGAAAAACCTGCAAAAAAGGCACAAAGGGTGGCTCTTCCTCTGAGCTTTGTTGGGGGTCGTCTTTAAAGGAGCATAGAGAAATCTCATGAAGGTCCCGAAGAGAAGAGTCATATTTTTTTTTAGTTATTCTAGCGCAGCTCAAAGCCTTCTGCACGTTCAAAGGTCACCAAGGATTTTTTTATAGACTGAATTTACTTTTTTTAGAAGCTAATTTCGGGAATGCTGAAAAACTTGACAAATCACATCTACCTCAAAAAATTTCCACTCTAACCTAAAAAAGAGGGACAAAACTGATGGAATAACCTAAATTCATACTATGGATTGAGTACAGTCATATTAAAGCTTTGCCAAAAACTATCTTCAATAATAATGATAGGTTTATTTACTGTACTTCCTACGGTAAGAAAAACCTTTAGTTTGTTTGGTCCGAAAATTTTCAATTTCCAAAATCTTTTCAAACCTCCGACCAACTTATCACCTGATTTTGGACATTTCGATTTCAAAACAGTTCCGAACTTTTCCTCTCAAAAAAAACTAAACTTTTTTTTTCTCGTAAACGAGCATTTTTTGCAGAGTTCCTGCAAGTTTATTTATTTATTCATTGTCTTTGAAAAATGCGACAAATATTTGCACACTCGCCTTACTTATGATCAACAACGAGAGAAAGTTGCAAAAAAATTTTTAACTAGGAAAAATTAATCAGAAAAAGTTTTCAAGAAGCCAATAATTCAAGTACTCAGTTTCAATTGGCAACTCAAAAAGGTCCCTCCTAGAAATTTTTTTTTTCAAGTTCTAAAATTAGAACCACTCTTAATAGATTTGAAAAAAACGTAAATCATCAGAAAATACAAAAAGCATAGGAATGTCTCCGTGAGCTTTTGAGAAATTCATGAAAAAAATAATTATTAGGGAAGAAAAAAATCGGATAATCTTTTTTGAGGTCTGAAATCGTTGTCAAACATTTTTTCATTTACAATTTAACGATTCATTTCGTAAAACTCTTTTTTTATCGCGTCGAAATGCGTTAAACTAAAAAATATGCGTAAAAATTGAGCTATGACTCGTATTATAACCGCGACACCTCGATCCATTCCAAATGCGGCTTTTACAAATTTTTCAGTAGCTCTACAAAATCCCGACTTTTTTTCGTATCTATGAGTTCTTCTCCGAACAAAGTCTAAGTTCGAATTTTTATTTTTGAGATGAAAAAATTCAAAAAAACCTTACTCAATCATTCGACTAAAGTACCCCTCAATTAACCTCAGAGCGCAAATGTCTTGCCTAGAATGATTTATCACGACTTTTTTGAGTTAAAAAGGTATTTGACTATAATTATGACTTCAGAACACGTACCACGACATTCTAGTTTTATTATGGAAGTCCAAAGTACACTTCCAACCTGTTTCACCTGTTTCAAGACGTTCTGAGAAATACAATCTTCTCATTTTCAAAGTTCCTTGTAAGTCTCTAGAACTCGTTTATTTATCAGTTTTTTTTTCATTAGATCTGAAACTTTGGACTGTTCAAGGTTCATCTGAGCAACTATCTTTCAAAAATCATAAAAACAAGCAAACCAATTTGCTCTACGAAGCAAAAATACCCAATTTTTCCTCTCAAACTGAAAACTTTGGACCGATCAAGGTTCCACGGAACACCCTGTTTTCGAATCTTTGAAGAAAATTGCTCAACGAACCCAAAATACTGACCAAAAGCGACTTTTCCAACCAAAAATATCCAATTTTTCGTATAATTCACGTGAAAAGTTGGCGCCGTTGCAGCGGCTTATTAGATTTAATTACAGGCTGATTTATGGGCATTTCTTGGCGTGCCAGTCTCTCATTCATTCTCTTTCTGAACTTCCTAGATTTGCCATTCTGAACGGAGATGCAAGACGACTTTCGTCTAGTTCTATCAACTTACTATCCAATTCACTTCTCGATCACTATCATTTTACAAGTTTACCTGCTGTTCCTTCTGATAAGACATACACCTGTGCAAATGCGAGGGTTACGGATTTTCCTATTGAAAACTTCCTTAGTGGAAGTTACTGTGGCTATTTTGATCTTCCTGACTCAGTCGAGGTGAGAATTGAGCTTTCTTAGAGGCGGCTATAATTATTGCACAATTTTTATTCCACTATAGGAGTTTTTTCAGCCCATGGTTTGAATTTTGGTTAAAATGGCTGAGATATACTTTAGAGTCTCTAAATTCGAGTAAAAGAAAAAATTTAGTTCTATAGTCATATTATGACGCTTCGAATTATAAAAATTATGAAAAAGTCGTTATTCGAAGATTTTGAAGCGTCATAACTCGACTAAAAAAAGCAAAAAAATTGATAATGTTTTTTTTTTTTTTAAAGAAGGTCCGAAAAACACGCACCAGCCTATTTTTTATCAAAGTAAGTCCAATTGGGGGCTCTATTTTTTGATAAGACTATCCGGTTGGACAAAAATAAGAGGAGAATCCGAAATCCTCTTAATAAAAAAGTCCCAGTCATCAAAAAATTCGTGACGTGCACACCTCTATTTGAAAAAAAAGTACTCACAAGTCTCAGAAAAATTATTAAATATTTAAGTTCACCTTTTCAGATTAATCGTGAGCAATAACTCGGTTGCAATACTCTGCTACGGTCCCATCAAATCTTTCGATTCTGTGACATGCCACTATTCCTACTGTTTCCTGCAGGTTTTTCTAACAAAGATCTCGGATAAAGATGTCCAAAAAATAAAAATCAAGATAGTCCGCTTATACAGATATTTATTTAGCCTTCTAAAGTGATCACTAAAGGCTCGAAACCCTAAAGAAGACTCTAGAAAATTTAGCAGTGCTACAAGTATCTCTATTCTTCAATTGGACCTCCCAAAAGGACCAAAAAGCTCAGAGCACTATAGTTGCCCCTAGAATCACTAGAAGGGTAAAGGCTCCATTCTGATACCTAAAGTGGTCTCTAATTAGCCGTTTTAACACGTTTCTGTAATTCTCAAAATCAGTGATCAAAAAAAATTTTATTTTTTGATTTCGTTGAAACTTCATTCAGTGTGATAACCCTTCATCATAAATGCGGACGCAACTTTGAAAGCCATTCCCTCTTACTGTAGCCGGGTTACGGTAGGTGAAATTCCCTTAAAATGGATCTTAGGAAGCCTGAAACCTTAAAAAGTGGTCACTAGGACTCTGCTCTATCTTTCTTTTTGAACATAGAACTCTCAAGAATTGCTGAAAACGCTCTGGGAAATCAACTTTAACACTCTCAAAGCTAATTTCCATAACTTTCTTCAGTTTTTCGCCTTGGCCAACGCCTTATCCATCGCCGACACAATTTATTACAAGTATCACAATGTCTTTCGTCTGAGCGAGAAATACGCAGTTAAACGACTCCTCGTTCAATTTTTCATCAGTTCGACTCCAGCTCTTGCAATTGTGGTAAAAAATTTATATAGTCTATTCACCGCGACTTGAAATTGTCTAACTGCCTGCGTTCTCTCATCGTTAGTAAGATCGAGAGGCAACAGACAGTTAGAAATTTTTTGAAAGCGGTTAGACGCCTCAGAAGCCCTTTTTTTCTCAAGCTAGCGGTGAATGGACTGTGTCTCAAAAGTATTTTTTTCAGACCTTATCTCTAACCGCCCAGAAGGACGCTTCAAAAATAGCGCTCGACATAAAAACGAGCCATTCTGAGTACGAGGTTCCAGAAAACGTGCCTATCGCTGGATTTTCGAATATGTCAGATCCTCACGAGATTCTGGCTGTAGTTATTATCGCCCTGGTGGCCTATGGAGTTCCAGTTTTCTGTCTTCTTAGCAAAAAGTTGGTTTTTTTTTTTTGAAAACAGGCTAACTTTTTTTGAATCAAGTTTTTTCGATCCGAAAAAGTTTTTAAGAGAGCTTTTTTTGCTGAAAAGTTTTTCGAAGCGAAAAGGATACTGTTTCTTTATAATAGGGTAAAATATCAGAGCTTTTTTCATCTGGATAAATATCCATTGAACGTGTTTCGAAGCGAAAAGGATACTGTAGCTGTGGGCGTGACTTATTGTTAATTGACCATGGTCAAATTTCAGTACGATTAAGCTGACAACTTTAAAAATATCTCAAATTCATTGCAAATTTCGAGTTATTTTTTCAGAAGCATTACTTCAAGAGAAATATTGAAGTTTTTCGAGAAAACTGAAAATTTCGTCAATCAAAAAAAGGTAATTTCAAATTCCAGTAAAATCGTGGAAAAACTGCGCCGAAACAGGGAAGCTTTGTCAGAACATACAACTCGATTGATTCGAACCTTTGCGACGGTAAATCGAATAGTACAAAATCCTTAAAAAATGAAAAAATTCAGGGTCTCACATTTCAATCCTTGGTTCCGGTGGTTTGCTACGTTCCAGTTATCACCGGTTTACTTTTGGAGTTTTCAGGTCAGAATTATCAAAAACCCCAAAAACTACAACTGATGATTTGAATTTAAAGAAAACCGGTTTTTTCAACTTAAAAAAATCTTTTTCAAAACCGGTCAAAAAAATTTAATAAACTCCTTTTTAGCTAAATTTTTTTGGAAAGATATAATAAAATTTAGAATCTTCTGAAGACTACTAAGTATTTTTTTAATTAACGAGTCAAAGTTTCCAAAATCACGGAAGAATAAATTTTCCCTCTTAACTCAAATTCTCGACAGTAGTAAAACTTTCATCAGTTATCCCTAGAGGGGAGAGCCCTATAAAAGCCCCTAGGCTTCTTTAGACCCCTAAAACAGCTCCTAGACTTTTTCAGAACCTTAAAACAGCCCCTATACTTTTTTAGAATCCCTATAACAGCCCATATGTTTTTCAGAACCTTACAAAAAGCCTCTGGACCTTTTGGAGCATTATGAAGGCCCCTAGACTTTTTTTAAAACCCTGAAACAGCCCCTATATTTTTCCTTAACCCCTAGACTTTTTATGACCCCTAAAACAGCCTCTACATTTTTTTTTCAAATTTTTAAAATGTTATTGCTCTATAAAAACCCCTAAAACTACCCCTACATTTTTCAGAACCTTTTAAAAGTTCCCTGATTATTTAGAGCCTTATGGGAACCTCCATATTTTTTCGGGACCGTATAACAGCCCCTAGACTTTTTTGAAACCCTATAAAAGCCCATAGAATTTCAAAATATCTTCAATGAGACTTGCAGGAGAACGAAACATTGCAACTGAATACCTGATAACGTTCGCCTTATCTCTTCCGTCATTGATAAATCCGATAATCGCGATTTATTTCGTGCTCCCCTATCGAAGAGCGACTTCGATGCTAATTTGCCGTCAACCTAAACCTCATGCCAAAAATTTGGAAATTCCAAATAAATTCACAATTTCTTGATGAACAAAAATAAAAATTTCATTCAATAAACAGCACTAGAAAAATGACAAAGTACGAGAAAAGGCAATAGAATTGAACAAGAATAGGGTATTATGGCTTAATTTAATGCACATCTGTTTCAAAAAAATAAATAGACTATGTTATTTACAAGTTCAGTTCACTATTAACAAAGGAAGCAATAAATTAGTTGAGGAATGTGAATCAAAATAAATATATTATTGAAGAAAACGAAGCTAAAAATCGAGAAATACAAAGTGGTTACTTGAGGTTAGAGCCAAGGGGTCACTCAAAGGGCTTGAAAAAAAGAATACGGTTTGAATGCCTCTTAAGGGGGCACTCAAGCTTTTTTTTTACTTGAGTGGCCCCTTGGAATGATTATATATCTCTAAAGGGACCACTTTAAAAATGAAAACGTTTTCTGAAGAAAATTGAAAAAGAACGGTTGTGTGGCGCTAAAAATGAAAAAAGGTTGGAATTGAAAATTCATTTAAGTGGTCTCCCATTTGAGAAACTTGAAAACGAAAGAAAATTAAGGGACTACTTTTAGAGCACCAAACAGCTACTTTAGGGACTTGCAGAAAAAAAAAACGCTCATATAACACATGAAAACGTCATAAACTAAAAACGGAACCTCTTCCTCAAAGTGACCACTCTATCCCTCAAATGATCACTCTAAAGACGTCAACATAAGTAGCTGCTTGAGGACTTTTGTCTGGCTCGTTTCTCGTATCTCTCCGGCCAGGAACATCTCGTCCACAACGGTATAAACCTCCAAATTACAATCAATTTCATAAAAAAGACAGAAAAAATCACTAAGAATAACTGCCGAGATAAACGCGAGACACTGGCGGTACATTGACGAGCTCGCAAACATCTCGCTTTTTTTCTCGCGCCGGTTTCGCATTAGTCTGGGCGCGAGCTCGCATTTTTCTAGGCGCGAGCTCGCATTTCTCTCGCAATTTGAAAATTTCCGAAATGCAAGATAAATGCGAGATGGCGCCGAGAAAAATGCGGGATCGCGCCTAGAAAAAAGCGACATTTTTGCGAGTTAGTCAATGTACCGCCACCGAGCTCGCGTTTATCTCGTCAGTTATTCTTAGTGATGGCTCACTTTGTAGAAATTGAAGACCAAGTCGAGCTCGCAAACATTGTGAAAATATTCGTTGAGGACCTGAAGTTTTCAAAATATTTAAAAGTACCCATATTTTATGATAAACCTCAACAAAATTGTGTATCGCCTCGAGATAATACAAGTTATTATCGATAATATCCACACAAATGCAGAAATACAGGCCCGCGTAACGTCGATAAACGATTTTGAAGTTGCGGAACTGTAAGAAAATGTATTTCGGAGGCAAAAATGTTTCGAAAACCTCAACAAAGTTGGTGTGTTTTGCGTCACGGACCGTCACGCAAGCGTGAACTTCTTCGATCAGCTTCTGAAAAACTTCAACTCAGAAACGGGGCATGTTTCCAAACGAAAACTTGTAAAAGTAGCCTCAAAATAAGAAGATTTACAATTATTGAAGCATTATTATTGCCTTTTGAAAAAAAAAACTCATTTTTCCCTAATATATATACACTCCGAACTTCAAAATAATCAATATACTCACCTGTTTCTCATCGTCGTCGAAATGCATGTACCATTTGGCTAGGCGCGTTTTACCGGCTCGGTTTTGAATCAGTATGAACCGAATCATTGGCTGGAAATGTAAAACTGTGAAGATTCGGTTAAAAGGTTTAAAACAGTGGAAAAAATAGCGAAAGTTTAGAAAACAGCAAAAAGTAACAACACTTTAAAATTTCAATATTTTTGAATATATTCATTTCAAAATGAGCTCAATTAATATGAATGTACAACAAAAATGTAAAACAAAACCAATTATAGAAAAAATTTTCAGAAAACAATTCAGAAATATTCGGTTGAAAGAGAAAAAAGAAGCCAAGAAATGGAAAAGCGGAAGGATTTATTTTTAATTTTTGAGTTCATTCGTTACTTTCAAGATAAAAAAAATTTCAGAAGTTTGAAGAAGACAAAAGTATGAAAAAAACAGAAAAATTTCCAGCAAAAAAATTTATTCCAAACGTGAGCCATTTTCATTTTTTTCGATTTTTAAAATATATTACTCCATTTTCAATAAACCAGTAAAACAGCGAAACAAAAAAATAAAATAAAAAAACGATTAAAAAAACAAAAGTAAAAAAATCTCTGCCACTAAAAACGGAAATCGATGTGTGGAGGCGACTCTTCGTGGCGATGACCATCTTTCTCAGGAAGCCTGCGCCTTTAATAATGAAATGACCTTCGTGGTATACCGGTAGACAATAATTGAAAACCAGAATTGCGATTTCCACTGCACCTGTTTCATGTGCTCTCTGAGCATATCAGGCGGTGGTGATGTTTGGAAAAAAAGTGAATGACAAAATTGTTTTGAAGTTGGGGCGAGGAGAAAGAGGAAATTGGTCTAGAACGGCGTTTTTTTTCTCGTACTCAATACAATATTCATTCTTTTTTTTTGCGAAAATAAATAATCTAATTTTAGGCCGAGGAGCGGTCGCAAAAACAACTATTCAATCTGAAAGAACGTCTTTATATTTTCTTGGCGCCTTTGTTGAGATGAATTTCGTGCAGCTTAAAAGAGAAGCTTCCGGTCATTTTTATCTTTAGTAGGATAAAGATGAGATCTTCAAGTGGAAATTGTGCTTTTTCGGAAGCTTTTTTTAAGCAGAAACTTGGAGGAAGCGTAATTTTCAAGGGTTATTTTTGGCTCTATGGCAAAAACAAAATGAGGTCCCGTCAAAAGAACCTACTCATGTTATTGTTGTTGTGTTGCCTGTCTCTTTCCGGCGTGCTCATTGAATTATTCATATTCCTCATAGCTCTTTTAAAGTTTCAATGTTTAAACAGCGTTTCCTGCAGAAAAAGATTTTTTTCCTTCAAAAATTGAAAAAGATCATGTCATAAACACAGTAAAATGCGTAATTTTTTTACCTTATGTTATTTCTGGAAGAAATATTCAAACTTGATCAATGTTTTTTTCCTAAAAAAAATGTTTACACTTCATAACTTGAAGAAAATCAAAATGTGGTAAAAAAATTTTTTTCGGTTTTTATTTCATTTATTACTGAGCGATCTATGCTTTTTTTCTTCCCAAGTTCCCAGAAAAAAATTCCAAACTTTCCCATGCTTTCCTTAAATAGTTTATTACAAATGAATGTATTCTCACTGCTTTTTCTACTTTTTTTTCTGGTTTCTCAAGCTCAACAAAACAACTTCTATTAATCGCAACTTTCTGACCTTTGATTCCATTCCACCCGCATTCAATTAGTCAGCCTTTGCTCCCGATTTGTCGCCTTTTATGCCATTTAATCCACGAGATTTCCATGGAAACAAGCAAATCCATTGTCATAAGGATTGTCTAACAATGTCGGTGACATTTAAAAAGTCACTTGATCGGTAAAATTTCTTCTCCTTACGTCATTTGTTCGAAATAAATTTGTAGCAAGCTGAGGAATGTAGCGGCTTTACTCGGAAACGCGACGAAACTGCGTCAGACAAAACTTCCCGAGCATTTCGGTTGTTCTTTGGAATCAGCATCACTTCCAAATCTAACTAATATAAAAAAGCCCAAAGTTTTAGCTGAAAATTCAAAAAGCGAAAACTTCTCTTTTCGTGTCCGAAGTACTCTAGGACATCAGAAAAATGCGTATCTCGTTGTTCTCAAAAAGTACAAATGAAATTATTTTTCAGGAGCGTCCTTAGAATCTCTCGAGGTTCATTGGAACGTCCTTATTTCATTTTTAAAAGTTCGAGGGTTTTTAAGAGCTCGAGGTCTCGAAAAAAGCATTATTCATGAATTCCTTTTTTAAAAGATCGGTTATTATTATTTTTTTTTTCATGAACGTTATTATAAACCTTCATTTTTAAAACGTACTAAGATTTTAAAAAACCGGCCTCATTTTTTTGTCATGGGTTCGGCAATGTGACTAAACTTTACCTGAACCTGGTTAAACTTCCATGAAGCCCTATTTTTCAAAAGAAAGTAACATTAGCTCTTTCTTTTTACAGTTATTACTGGTCCAAAAACTTTTTTTCGAGACCCTGGAAGACCCAGAACTTCAACTTTTTTTGGCTCACTAAGCTCTTACCAAGTGCGTTAAAAAAATTCCTAAAGCTTTGAGGTATTTAAAAAAATCGTCAGTTTCAATAATTAATTCAGATGTTTATTTTTCGGCTTTTTAAAGATTTTTAAGATGTTTTCTTAAAAGTCAGATTAACTTTATTCGCATTCAAAGGACTTCAGGAAATTTAAAAAAATAATTCTAATCACTTACAAATCTTCTTAAAACCATCTGGGTCATTTGTTTTTTAAAGAAAAGCATATAAAGGAATTTTTTTTCCTGCGATGAAAGAAAAACATTTTTGAGCCTTTCTTCATGTTCTAGTTCACATCGGAACCCAGAAACCCTCAAAAAAATCGATTTTCCACTTTTTTTTGTCCAATTTCTTGAAGTCATCTGTACCTTTTTCCTTTGATTTGATCCTACTGGAAGCTTTCTCTAAACGTACCTCAAATTCCGACTTTTTCTCTTTTTTCGAGCATAGCTTCATATCTGTCTAGTCTCACCTTCCTATAGACTGGGAGAAAACTTTTGCATTCCCACGAACTGACCACAAACTTGTTTTCGGTCCCTTTTCTAGAAATAAATCGTATATGTACACCTTTTAGCTTCCTAATTAGTTACCTTCAGCATGAAAAAATATATAGCTGTACAGATTTCTAATGAACCAATAAGCATTTTTTTTTCGCCTGGGAAATGAAAAACTGGAAAGTAAACGGCACAAATAACTTCATTTCGTAGCATTTCGGTGAGTATATTGAGTTATTTTTAAATTTTAAAACAGTAGCCTCAAGATTAGAAACCACGACAAGTCGGGTGCGAGATTTCCTGTAACATGAGCAATGAAGGAAATAGTTTTTTCGAGTCTGAAGTTTTTTGTTTGAAAACCTGTGAACTAACTTCGATTAGAAATAGAGGTGTAGCAAAAAAGTTATGATGGAACCTATTGAAATCTTCAAATTCCGAGGCTTCACATTGAAAAATGATCGGAGAAGTTTCCCAAGCTTTAAGATGAGCAATAGAGAGTAGGGCTTGAATTTCTCGGAAAATTTCAGTTATCATGACTAGTTTTCTTTTGAATTTCTCTTCTCACTCCATTTTCAGTCTTTTTAATGTCTAACATGAGCAAAGAAGTGCAATAATTATGAGCCGGCTCCTAAATTTCCCTTTTGGCTTGAAAAGAAAGCCTCAAAAAACTTTTTTTTTAGAAAACTCCCTTCTTTTTCCGATCATCACACACACCAAAGTTGTATGAAGCTTTTGGATATTCATAATTTTCGAGATTTTTTCGGCAAAGTGTTCATCGGGCCATGTCTTTTTTCGCCCTTTCCCCGACGCTTTTTTCCTATTTTAATTAACGTCCCCCGTGCTTCGAGTGTGACCTTATCAAGCTTCTACCTTTCTTCTGCTCGAGTTGGTAGACATCCTCAGGAGAGCTTCTTCTCCCTTATTTTTGAGAATGCACGCTTCTATACACGCCTATTCGCAGGTCCTGAAACTAAAGACTCACTGATTTTGTTTTTTATAAAAATGAGTAAATTATTGTTATCGACTTTTCCGAAAATTTGCTATTTATTGATTTTTTGTGAAGAGATACCGTTCGTTGCGATGATCTTTGCTTCAATTCTTTTTGATTTGAATGCTCAGATCTTGGAATCGACTCATAATGTCCTTTGTGACTAGTAAAAATCAAAAATTCCGCCAGTCTTTTTTAATTAATAATTTTCTCTATTTCTCTATATTGCTCATTTTAAAAATCGCCCGCCTTAACAAAGTTTAAAAAAAGAAGGAAAAAACAACTAAAAGAACGCCAAAAAGTGAAAAAAACACTCGATTTTATACTTATTCCTCCACATTGCTCATATTAGGCACTCTCTAAGGTGTCATTTTCTTGCTCATTCAATTACATTATTATGGTAAACACTATCGTCTTGTTTAGTCTCTCACTGACCAAGAAGCAGTCGGAAAAGTAGTCACTTTACGATTTAATTAAAGGTTTTCCTAGGGTTTGTCAGACTAAAGGTGATTAATCGTTGCGTAGGTAAGGGAGTTCTATTGCCAAAACGCGTTTTCTGGTCTCGAATTGGAGTTGAAAGTCTGCAAAACATTTTCGAAATAAGTTTATTTTTGCAAGATTTTCTTCATTTTTTTCAATGCTATACCTCATTCACTACCGATTGATATAGTCTGACTTGTCTGTCTTCTCTTTTCTCTCACTGAAAGGAGAATGAAAACATGAAAATAGCAGGTAAATTTCGAGAGAGTGCAGAGGAATCAGAATATTTCAAGCTTTTATGAATGGAGTAACTTTTGTTTTAGTGTTATTATAATTAATTAATTCCGCACCTATCACAAAAATTTCCGTTAATCGTGCCAAGACCTTTTTTCAAAAAAATTACCACCTTTTTTCCATAATTTGACATTTTTGAACCTGCTCAGAACCAAAATATCATCATTTTCATTGCCTTAAAAGCTTAGAAGGACAAAAAAAAAATACTAGTCTGTGGGATTTTTTCTATAGTCGAGTTCCGGCTATTCTTGCACCTTTTGTAGCCGATTCCCAGAAGTTCCTCAGGTTATTTCTGCTTTACTTTTTTCCTTTGGTTCTCATCCTGTACTATAAAACACTTTAAATATCGCAGCTAACTCTGAGAAATCTGTAAAACTTTGGAGTGGTCACTGGAGGGTTCTAAGCTTCCCTACTTCGAAAAAATGTCTTTTTTAAAAATTTAGATGACTAAAGAAATGTTTTTATGTACGTTTTGAGCATTTGAGAGCTAATTGAAACTGATCACTAAAGGGATTTTTCACGTTCCCAAGGAGTTTGTTTTTATTTGAAATATTATAATTTTTTTAGAAAAATAGTCTAGAAGACTTTCGAATGAACTAAATAAATATCTTAAAAAGCCTCATCAATAAAAAAATTCCTATTTTTTTGAGAATCGATCGCTCAAAAATTCGATCCCTTCCCCTGAACTAGTATTAAGGCGTCAATTTTTCGGAATAATTAGATTTTTATTAAAATTAAAATAACTTCCACATAGGGATCACTACATATTTCACCAGCTGATCGAAAATTTCTCAATTAAAATGGATCAAAACATGATTATCATCTAACTTTCGAACTTCAGAAGTCAAATTACTCAATTAATGACAGATCGAGAAAACAAAAGTCAGATTCCCTAATTAAGATTGTTTACAGCGGCTAATCAACTTTGATTCTTCAAACTCGTATTCCTGTAATCTCAACTGCCTGAGTCTTCGTATTCAGCTGTCTTTTCAGCGTCGCGTTTTTTTTTTTGGTTTCTGGCGTATGATTGATAGGAAATTGGGTTTGTTTTTTCTGAAAATCGAGTTGAGGTCAACAGCGAAATCGTCTATTTGCTTTTATACTCTAGGGACTAGGTGTCGCACTTTAAAAAGTGTGAAAATAGTCGTTTTAAGGTTTCCAAGAACCAAGGTCGCCGTTGGAATGGCTCAAAAAATCGCGGTCTAAAAATGATTTGAGACTTGAGACTTTTAATGATATTTTACACTGCTCCCCCGCGTAAGTCGTTTCAGGTCGGCTGCACTTGAAAGCAAGCTTATAAAGGTCAAGCCATTCATCTTGCAACTACGTTTTTTAAACGAAAATGAATGCAAGAAGATCTTCAGAAAATTTCGGGCATTTAAAGTTCCAATAATTTTCCTTTTGGTCAAAGCGTTTTCATATCGACTTTTTCTCAAAAAATCGATTTCATTTTTTTTTTAAATATCATAAAAATGAAAAAAATCTTTGAAAACTTCGGAACAGATGAATAAATTTTTAAGCAATAGTAATTATTAAGCAGAACCAGTATATTTTCCCAGAGTAACAATTTATCGCGAACAAAAAAAAAAATTAATTACGTCTACCTGACAATCGTCATTTTTAATTACCAGGTATTCTGTGACTAGATTTAGGTTCTCTGGGAATTTACTGAAATTAAATATTTCAGTTAAGAAAAAATTCTCAGGAAGTATCAAGTTTAGAAGATGATTCAACAATTTATATCCTGGTCTTAAAATCTTCATTCAGCTTGAAATAATCTACAGAAAAAATGCATGTCACACTTGATTAATTTCAAATTCAGCGTTCTATAAATGTTCTTTTTCTTCTTTTTTCCCTTGATTTTTCACGCCCGCGCTAGAAAAATGCAGCTGCGTCGAGTCATTTCCTTCTCAAAGGCTTCTGGGTAAACACCTTTTCAGGTATTTCGGCTCATTTTTCAATTTCCGATGTTATCAAGGACTAGAAAACATTCAAAGAAAATTTTGATTCATTTTTTTTGGCCACTGAGTCACCCACTTTGAAGAATCGTCTGAACTTCAACAACTGAATCAAAAATCTTTCAGACGTCATCAAAATTGAAATTTATCTTCTGATGATTCCCCAAAGGCTTTTGAACCTGAAATTCTGCTAAAACGCAAAGTTCGGGTTCA
The DNA here is from genome assembly GCA_904845305.1 of Caenorhabditis auriculariae. Classification (NCBI taxonomy): domain Eukaryota; kingdom Metazoa; phylum Nematoda; class Chromadorea; order Rhabditida; family Rhabditidae; genus Caenorhabditis; species Caenorhabditis auriculariae. Next base: position 939,729 of record CAJGYM010000027.1, read on the forward strand.
CATTAACATGGGAAACTCAAAAAAACAAAAACTCAAACTTCTTTTCTTTTTTTGAAATACGATGCGCCTTTTTGAGGTTCAAATTAACACAGGAAGTATCTTTTTCAATTTACACTTGACTAATCAACTCTCGTGATTCTTCCTCCTAATTATGTAATTATTTTGCAGCTTCCTCTCTCCTGCAAAATTTCATCCAGTTGAAATAAGTCTAGGTATCACCATTTTTGTCCTTTTTCTTTGTAGTTTCCAGGTCTATAAAAAGTTGTAGCCTTCTTTTTCCTTCTTGATGGTCTGATGCTAGAGTTATTTTAACCTTTTTGGAAGTTCTATTCGAGTTGGAACGTATTTTTGATTCAAAATTTAAATTCAAGAAGCTTTTTCGAAAAAAAAGTTAGGAAACTAGTCAAGATCCTTTTTGAGCCTTCATAGGAATATGGAAAATTATTCAAAAAAATTTTTCAAGCTCCTCCCTGCGCCTTTGAAGATGTATCCAGGATAAACTTTGAGTTATTTTTCGAGCTTTTCCCTATGTTTCTAGAGACCTTCTTGATATTTTAAATTCTAGTAGCTTTTTTTGAAGATGTCTTTGAATCGACTTTAAAATTTCTAAACTCTCATATAAGCTTTAGAACGTTCAGCTGCTTCTTAAAAGAACAAGTGTACTTGAAAAGGGCGTGGATAGGACAGATATAAGTATTCTATTCATGAATAGCCATAATTTACTCGTTTTGTCACATTTTTTTCTCCTTCCGCTTCCTTGTAAAATTTTTTAAATGGTTGTATAGCGTGAGTTCGAGCTTTTCTAAAAAGCTGTCTGCGATATTTTGTTATTTTTGACTATAATGTGTTCATAACATTTTGTCTGTTGTCGTTATAAACGAGCTAAACTTTTCTTGATTTTTCTCTTCTCAGTTCTTTGTTCTAAACCCCGCGATTCGGCGAACCAATTCATGAAATTCGATTCAAAGTAACCAATTTTACAGCACGACCGCTATTATGATTGCGGACCCCGCGCTTTTCTACCTATTAGTCCCATTGGCCGTGATCCCGATCCTTTTTTTCATCTACAGAATGTGGTGAGTTTTTTTTTCATTTTACAAATATTGTTCATCCACCGGTAGCTTGGGCCAAAAAGTACCTTTTATCTTTCATGTAAACTTTAATGAAATGCAATACAAACTCATTTTTTCTAATCGTCTGCGCCCTCTTTCTCTCAAAAGTTTGAGAGGTAAAGAGGGCGCAGGTGTATAGAATTTCTAAGATGGTGGTGAATGATGTATGATCCTAAAATAGAAATAAATTTCAAGTTTGATATTTAGCAAGCGGAAAAAGTCGTTCGTGAACCCCGGCTATCCACATCCACCTGCAGTTCCTGGTGAGTTTTTCGATTTTTTTTTTCCAGCTGTTTTCTGACATTTCGTTCTAAACGATGATATCAAGTGAAAAAGTTATTTTGGTATGAATTTTAATGTCATCATAGCGTTATTCTACACGTCTAGGTAGCAAAAGGAGTTTAGAAAGATCAAAATGACATGATGGTTCATTGTCTAGCAATGTTGACCGCCAAATTCTAGACCAATGTTCGATCCGGCGCACCAATGTCTATGTTTGCAAAAACCAATGTTTCCATTCTGACCATCATGGAGGCTTATTCTAACTATATTTCGTTTTATAGAACAGTGGCTATCAGTCTTGACTCTTAATCTAGGAACCCAATTACAATCTTTCTCAACCCAATTTCTTTTTTTTCAATCTTAATTCAAGCTGCCAATGATTAGAAGCGGAGTTTCTTTTTTCGAAAATGCATATTCTCAACCCAAAACTCAACGGAACCATTTTTTTGTACTGAGAGCTCAGAAAGCCAATTTGTTTCTCCAAATGTCGTAGGGGAAGTTGAGCGCGGCCTCCGATTGCGTAAAAGTTCTAAATAGAGATTGTAACCGACGCTACAAACTACGTAATGACGCCTTCACTTGTACATTTTTTTGAATCCGGGCTTTTTACTCCGGTGTTCTTACATCACGATTTTATTGGAATAGTTAAAAATTACAGAGTCCATGGGAACCTTTTTACTTATACTTCCTCATTGAATTTGCCGTCGTTTGTTTCAGTTCACATGATTACATAATTTCTCCAAAAATTTGAAAAAAAAACGATCTAATTAAAAATTTCCTAGCAGCGATATTCCGATTACTTGAGCAATACTGAGTAATAAAGCTGATATAAATACCTTACAATAGCTACTGGCTGATTTTTTTCTGGTTGCTTGCTCGGAAACCGTTGAACATATGAACCATTCAGAGAATAGAACTAAACAATTTCAAGTTTCACCTGCCATTCCTAACCTTTAGACAAGTCTCGTGACAAGGAAATACGTCTGCATTCAACTGATATAATTTCTTACAACATGACTTTGAAGGGAATTTAAAATTAATTGAAATTTCCCATTTTTCAGGTCCACTACCATTTCAACCAGGGCCGAACGATCAAGCGCCACCATACAATTATGCACTGCAAATGAACACTAGCAGTATATTTGCGATAACAGGTTAGCGCAGTGGATTAGGATTTCGGCTACGAGTAGAAAAGTTGTGAGATCAATTCCCGGTGCGGATTTTGTTGAAACCCGTTTTGCTTAAAACGTCCTCAACTTTAGCAAGCGGTTAAGGACTCCCTGAAAACTGGCCAGAATATTCCTTGATGTACATGGTAAAAATACCAAAAACCTCAACTGAGGGATGAAGGCTCGAAGTCAAAGAAAATCATCAAAAACTGTCCAGATGGACTAATCTCAGACTTTGGGTCCCCTTTTCTCAAAAAATAAGGAGTGTTGCCGGTTGAGACCTTCAGGGCTATTACCTCCTGGTACATCGAAAAGATCTCAGAAAAACGAAGGTTCAATTACCTTCCTTGCCAGATCGCTTCTACATAACTATAGTCAATGTTTCACGACTTGAAAGGCGAGGGAGGCGGGCAAAGGGGCGGGACGCGTAGCGTGTGCGTGCGCGGTTCTTGGCACGAGTTCAATTCACTTTCAATTCAACCGCCAGCGACTCTTTGGAAAGCCCGTTTTTCGCTCTTTTCATTTCTTTTTCAATTATTTATTGATTATGTTCATGTGTGCATCAAAAAAAAATTGAAAACATTGAAAAAGAGCGGTTGCCGTGCTTTTTAAATAGTCCGCGACAATTGAATTGAACTCGTGCCAAGAACCGCGAACGCACACGCTACGCGTCCCGCCCCCTGCCCCGCCTCCTTCGCCAATCAAGTCGGGAAACATTGACTATAAAAGGTCCAACTTTATTCAAAGATCAATGAGGACCCTTAGAATCGAATTGGAAAAAAAGATAGGAAAAGCCGCAACATTTGAAGCCTAAAGTTACAGTAATCTCTCTCAAACCTAATCCATTTCGTTTCAGAACCCAACATGACGCCGTACCTCCAGATGAGGTGCGCCAACGACGACTGTTACCCACCCAATTTCGTCGTCTCACCTTTCGAACCGCCTCCACCATACCCAGGACTCGAAAAAACTCCCAAAGACCCATCTATCGTTTGATTATTGATATTGATATTGAAAAAAACAACTGTCTGTACATTTAATCTCTGTCTTTCTTCAAAAATTTGCCATTTTTACGGGTTATTTTCTTGTCATTATTTTGTTTTCTTTTCACTTTTTTGTTTGTTGTGGGTTCAAATTTTGATGATATGAATTATTTTTTTCTTCTTGTTTTTGCACCTTATTAAAAAGTGGAAAGTTTTGTTCGAAGCTTGAAAAAAATAAATGAAAAAAACATCTTGACCTTAGAGTTTCCATTTAAAAAAATTCGACAGTATTTTACTAATTTTTCAGCTCATTCGTTAAAAAAACCAAAATGAAAATTATTTTTTTGAGTTAAACTTTTTTTCCTTCAAATCCTTTCTCGCTGACTTCTGAGCGCTCTCAGAAATTAGATTACATACAAAAAAGGATGTTCGCAAGTTATAACTTTCAACAAAGTCAAAAAATCTTTTGAGGTTTTGTTTTACTAGTCCACCCACGAAACAGGTGCTTTTCCTAACGTAAATGCTAAGGATCGATTGCCATTCTGACACAAAATAGCGAATTACTATTTCGATATCCATTGAAATTTCTTTCTGTTTACTATGTCAAACTTATGGAGACGGTTGACTAGCGAATTATTATTCGAATTCGATGCTGTTGAAGAAATCCAAAGTTTGTTCAACGCCTTGCAAGGGCAGGAAAGGTAACAGAAATCGTGTTATTTTATAAGATAAAAAAAAGATTTTAAGAACATTTCTGGCTTTTCACATAATTTATTTCATTCTCGACTTTTTCATCGTTATCTGGGCTTTCATAACAGTATACATCATGCACAAGAACCAATACAAGGCTGTCAGAAATAATCGCAGATTATTGATCATTATGATTGTAATAACTTTGCTGATTTCGTTGTTTATTCCCGGGTCGGGGTTATATGCGATTCTACCTTACAAAGTTCTGTTCAACACGAACTACAGCATTTCCAATGGCAGTAGTTCCATGTTATGTGTTTTCATTTCTATATTACTAATGATGTTGGCCGTAGTTTCCTGTTCTAATTCGGTTATCCGCACGGGACTCATGGCCGCACGATTGAAAATCTCTTGGCTGAACTATGAAGATTCTTACAAGTTCTATGACCGACTCGTTCGAACCGTATTTATGCTCGGATTTTTCTCTTATCCGATTCCGATGGTCTACTCTGTGAAGTGGGATCAAGAACAACTTCTGGCCAAAGCCGTAGAAACGGATGAACGTCTTGAAGATTTTATCGAGCAGAGCGCTCCATTCTTTCTGATCTACACGAAGATGATCATTGTCGTTTTTGCAGCCACTTTTTTCTACTTTTTCTTGGGGATGGCGATAACGGGATTTGTGATGAGCAGGTGAGTTGGATGAAATTTTCTTTATGAAAATTTGCATTTTGAAAGAAACTATTGAAAAATATTGAATTATGGTGAGCGGTTGATTTCGATGACTGAAGTACAAAAGCTTCTCTTGAAAAAAGATTCTCATTTTTTTTCAGAGCAAGAAAGTCACATAATGTGAACTCCCGAGCAGTACAAAATCTTCAAAAACGGCTCATGTTTGTGATGCTGGGCTCTCTCACTTTATTCTTTCTATCGATAGTCATCCCAACCGGCGGCTGTTTTTTCACAGTCCTTTACGGATCTCAATCCATAGCCAGGTTTTTTTTCTGTGTTTCAAAATTGAATAAATTAATTCCCATTCAGATATCCCTTCTTGGCGTTTCTACTTCTTATACCAACTGTTCTTCTTTGTCCGTCTTTATGCACATTATTCCTGGTGCTAATAAAACCCTACAGGATAGAACTATTCAAAATGATGAATGTAAAGCGAATACCCCTGTGGGAAATACGTCAAAGGCCCAAAATAACGGGGTCATTTTCTCCTTGAAATCGTGCAAAAAATAAAATTTTCCTTTGAGATAGTCAAAGCGTTTCTTTTTATAGGAGTTGTTGTATTCTTTTTTTGTCACCTTTTCCAAAAAAATATAATTTTGGTAGGTTTCAAAAGATTTTTTTCATACAAAGAAAAAAATCAAAAGTTTACACCAAAAAAATTTCCAGTTGAATTTCCAAATCCACAGAGGAAGCCATTTGAAGTACAACTGTCTAACCCCAATTTGAGCCGCAGCGCATCCGCAACGCAAAAAGTCCTTCTGAATGCGACCAGGAAGCTTCGAGCGTGTAAACTACCAAGTTTGGTTGGACTGCTTCAAAAAAAAACATTTTTCACTCTGCCTGCCAATTGATGGCTTTCCGTTTTTCACTTACTCTAACAAAAGTTGCGGTGCACCCCGCGTCGAACCGGCTATCGGGGTGCACCCCTCGTTGAACTCAGCGCGATTGGGTGCACCCCGCGTTGATGTTTTCGGTGCACCGAAAATTTGAAAACTCGGTGCACCCCTCGGTCATCTGGAACGATGTTCCGAAAAACGTGTTTTTCAAATTTCAAGTTACGAAATTTGAAGTTTTCATTTGTTTTTTTATTTGTTTTAATTTATTATCACTCGCTTTTTCGTGTTTTTTTCTATTATTCGATGTTTTAACATTACTAGTGAGTTTATGGAAGTAGTTTCATATGAGTTTCTTCTTCTTATTATTATTCTTATTGGCAAATGTTTTGAGACATTTTTTGAAATACAAAATTCGTTGTTTAATTATATTTTTCGATCGCAAACTTCTGGAAATGATGGATAAAAAGTAATCTTGCTTCCAAAAGCTCATGTAACTTTTTGAATTGAACATTTCGAATCGGTTTTTATTCCAACCTTTTTGAAGGTTTTTTGTTCAATTTAGTCTAAAAAGCTGTATTGAACATTTCATTTTTAAGTTGTCAGGTAATCAAGGCTTGCGCATTGATTTTGCTAAATAGTTCGCTGGAAAATGCTTTTTTTGAGTCTTTCAAATGTGCAGAAATCTTGCAAAGCCAAAATTATTTTTGCCTCGACATATTTTTCAATTTTTCGAGTCCAGCAAGCAATTTTTGAGAAACTATCAAAATTAAAAACTATTGTAGATTTTAGTTGAAAAAAAACGGTTTGTTCTTAAAAGTAAATATTTTTAAACTTATTTGTTTCGCTAACTTTTTCGCGATTATTTGTGAAATGCGTTTCAGGTTCATTTGAAGAGAATAAATTTATGACCATCGAGGAAGAGAGAAAAACGCATATAATATGAAGGTAATTTTTAAAGCTTTGCATTTTAGTTTTTGTATTAATTTCAGATAGCCGTACGACTTGATCCTGATTCATGACAAACAGAAGGAGTGCAGTCGAATAAAGGGGAGCAGAGTAACTTAGCCGTTACTTTTTTTATTCTTTTGTTTTTGTTCTTTAATAGCTGATGAAAAGTTTGAATAGTTGACATTGGAAGAGTTTGTCCTTTTTTTAGCAGACGAAAAAAATTAAATTTTTTAAGAGCGCGTAGTTTGAAAAAAATAATTGATTCATTTTTGAACTGACTATGCTAGTAATCTTCGCGAATTTCGTCGAAATATACCAGGGAATGGTCTCTAGTCGCAGTGGGGGCATCGGAATGAGACCAAGTTTTTCTAGACATAGTTTTTTCACGCTTATCAAAAATCTGGTTTTCGAAAACGGTCGCGGAAATTTGGGAAATAAGTTATGTACCCTCAAAAAGTCGAAAACTTCATTTTTCCCCGATTGCGCTCATTTTTTGGAGGTTATAGATCTTGTCCCTTTGACAACATAAAACCAATTACTGTTTTTCAAAAAGTTTTTGAAGCCCAGATATGAGAAAAACCGCGCGCGCGCATTCTCTTATCATGTGCGGAGCTTTAGAATACGCCCAAAGTTTTTTTTTCGAAAATAAAAGCTTTTTTGAGACCAGAGGGTCAAGATCTATATGTCCTCCAAGAATAAGCTCAAGCGGAGACAGTGAAATTATCCGCTTTGAGGGTCCGTAACTTTTTCCCAGACATCCGCGATAGTTTTTGAGAACACATTTGGAATCAACATTGACGAACTCGCAAACACTAGGTTCTACTCTCTCGCCGGTTTCGCATTTTTCTGGGCGCGAGCTCGCATTTCTCTCGCAATTTGAAAATGTTCGAAATGCAAGGTCGCGCCGAGAAAAATGCGACATTTTTGCGAGTTTGTCGATAACCGCCAGTGTATCGCGTTTATCTTGGCAGTTATTCTTAGTGAATATGTTTAGAGAAGGCTTAACGTGAAGTTGGCACAAGTCAAAAGATCAAATTGGACAACTTATCCTTTTTCAGCTTTTCCGACGTTTTTTATTCACATCTAGCTCGCTATGAAAATAATTTCCATCTTTAAGTATCGTTCGAAAAAAAGAGAAAACATACTGACAATGTTTTAAAAATTTGAACACACGTTCTCCGAAATTTTCGAATATACGTTGGTGATAATTTTGATGAATAATTTTAAAGATTTTTTTAGCTGAAGTTCATATCAAAGATACTATGCAAATTTTTAAACTCATGTAAACAAGTACCGAAAAGCTCCGTATAAAAATTTAGTGTATAAAAATCAAGGCCATCTGAGGTCCCGGTTTTTATAGAGCTATAACAACTGCGGAAGTCGTCATTTTGCCAACACAATTGATGTTTCCAAAGGACATTTTAGAAGCGAAACGCTTTACGAGGAAAAAAGTTAGCTTCTTACAGTAATTTTGTCTTAGTAGCTCTAAAAGTGTGCGGAGCGTTTCGGTGCCTGAAATAAAAAGGTTTAATAGTATGTGATATGAATTTATGCTCAAAAATCATAATTTTTCAAAATTATTGTACCAATTAATTTCCCAGTTCATAAAATTTCTCGGAAATCATGTGTTAAATATTACCAGTCAACTTTGTAAGTGTTATGAAGCCTGTTCTGTTTTTGCCTAATTTTTCTTCAGTACTATCCACTCTTTCTGTTGTATTCTCTTATTATTCAATTTCTTTCTCCTGATTTAATTTTTCAGTTTCTATCAATTTTTCGATTTATGTCTACTTTTTAACATGCTCTCACGATTTTGGTCTAAAGTTGGCTAGATGCTTAGAAAAAAGGGGAGAAGGCGCAGAAAACAGCTCTAGAGACCTTTTTCTTTCTCAAATTTTTGTAAACGTTGTTATTTTTTCTTTATAAATCTTGTAAATGAAATTGTCTATCCTCGAATATTGTTCAAATTCCCTATTTATTCGCTGTAATGTTTTTATTTTTGTTTCATTGTCTTATTATGTGATTTATCATTTAATAAAAACATATAAATTGAAAAGTGGTCTCAATTGATGATATATATGGGATATGAAGTATAAAGGTATTTTAAAAAGTGCAAGAAGCAAAAAAATTGAAAAATGAGATTCAGTGCACCCCGCGTTGGACTTTTCTGGTGCACCCTGGTTACACTGCGGGGTGTACAGGAGAGTTCAACGC